>CM060319.1:34306458-34331458 GCA_030674155.1 Stramonita haemastoma
CTTTCAGTATAGATCCAAACACCTTCTAGAAATTCTGTGCACGAAATTTTTCCCATATCTATCATTCTTTGTTTCTGTCTTTTTCCTTACCTTTCTGTTATCTCGCTTTTGATTTTTTATATTCCCACCCATTCGCCTGCCTTTTTTCTGAGCAAAGCCTAGAAACCTTTTCTTTTAATACATTATCTCACATTTTTCCTGTACTGTTTCGTTCTGGCAATCAGGTAGTGATATAGCCCAGGGATTATAAATTAAGCGGAATGGCTGGCGTCCTCAAGCACAACCTGGTTTTACTGGCTTTAAGGAATGAAAGTAATCAAGGTACTTTGTCAGTTGATATTTTGTTCTTTTTTCAGCTTGACAGCCAAACTACTATTTGAAGGAATTAGATGGTGTTGATGTTGAACTTGAGATGAATGTTATCAGAGCTGCTTACCTAAAAGTATGTTTATGTGTCGTGACTTTTGAAGAAACGATTTTGAATTCAATGGTTGTCAAAAGTATTTGAGTTAAAAGAAAGTGTCATTATTCAAGTCTACCTGGTGTTTCAGGTAAAAGCTGAATATTAATTGTCATCCCTGCTGAGTACACTGTAAGGTTTCGTGTCGTTCAAGCACTTTAGTATAGGTGAAGTTGTACGACTTTCTGAATAGAAATTACATTTAACATAAAAATAATGAAAATAAAACAAAGAATAACCAACAAAATACATTGCTTCCCAACGGACAAGCCAACCAACCAACCAGCTTATCCAACCATCAACCACACCCATCCATCAACCCCCCACCCTCACACATACACATCCTCCCACGCACCAACCACTCGTCCTTCCTTTAACCAACCAACCAACCAACCAACAACCAACCAACCAACCAACCAACCAACCCCACCCACCCACCCCACCCGCCCACCCCACCAACCCCACCACCCCACCCACCCACGCACCCACCAACCAACCAACCAACCAACTCACCCACCCACCCGCCCACCAACCAATCAACACCCACCCCACCCACCCACCCAACCATTCAGCCAACCAACCAACTACCCATCCAATCAAATACCCAACCAACCACCCTTCCACCCACCCCAACCAAACCACCATCATCCACCCACCAAAACTGATCAACCTACCAACTGGACTAGTCACACAGTAGTACCCAAGGGGAGAGAGAGAGAGAGAGAGAGAGAGAGAGAGAGAGAGAGAGAGAGAGAGAGAGAGAGAGAGAGAGAGAGAGAGAGAGAGAGAGAGAGACCAAAAAAAACGAAAAAAAACAAACCACGCTTCCCCTTTTCCTTGCTTTGCTTTACCTACTAAGTTCTTTCAGGGTAAATCCCTCCAGACCTCAGTCGTGCTGACTGATGATCTGGATGAAGCCTATCCAGTGCCGTGGTGTTCAGTACAGTACAGCACAGTACAGCTCAGTAGAGCACAGTACAGTATATAGCACGGCACTGCCTGACAGTACAGGAGTGTACAGCTCAGCTCGGCTCAGCTCAGCTCGGCTCACCTCTCTCTCTCTCTCTCTCTGATGACTGATGAGGTGTGAAGTGTGCAGGAAATGGCTTCTAGGGGCAAACAGCGCTAAACTTCATTACTAGCTGACTTGGGGTAGGGAGAGGAGGAGGGACGACGAGGGGGAGAAGGTCTCTGATTCTGTCTCTGTCTTTCAGTCTGTTTGCCTATCTGTTTCTGTTTCTTTCAGTCTGTTTGTCTGTCTGTCTGTCTCTGTCTCTTCCCTGTGTGTGTGTGTGAGTGTGTTGTGTGTGTGTGTGTGTGTGTGTGTGTGCGTGCGTGCGTGCGTGCGTGCGTGCGTGCGTGCGTGTGTGTGTTATCTATTACAACAAAATACAGCACAAGTCAAACCTAACAATCACTCAACAAACTAACCAACTTTCCAACCAACCAACCTACCAACCAACCCCAGAGAGAGAGAGAGAGAGAGAGAGAGAGAAGAGAAGAGAGAGAGAGAGAAGAGAGAGAGAGAGAGAGAGACAGACAGACAGACAGACAGACAGACAGACAGACAGACAGACAGAGACAGACAGTAGACACAGTCAGTCAGACAGACAACAGACAAACAGGCAGATAAGCAGACAGACAGACAGACAAACTGACAGAACAGAGATAGAGAGCTAGAGAGATGTCAATGCTGTACCAACATACTGGCAAAACCCTGTAATACCTCTGAACTCCAAACAAACCCACGTTCAGTGCACATGTCCCCAAAACAGAAATGACGGTGTCAAGCTGTGAAGGCCAAGAGGGCTTTAGGTCTCAATGTTATCACCACAACTGTATCAGACCACACAGTACACAAGCCTGTCACACACATCTTACTTAAAGGTTGTGTGTGTGTATATACACTGAGCCCGAAGAGATAGGCACCAAAAATTTTGTAAAAAGATACATTTTGCAAGGACGTAGTTGTTGTTTTTTTCTTCTATTATGTCGAATGCTCAGACAGCAAGTATTATTATCTGTCATAATATGAGCAAAACTGCGTTGCTCTTTCATTAAGTTGTCCTGTGCATCCTACTTCGACGTGGAAACAAATTCTTGTTTTTCAAATCTTTCTGTGTTTTGTTGTTTTTCAAATTTTTGATTGAAAAAGGCAGGAAAATGGACCAAGAAGGCAGAAATAGGACAAGAAAGGGGAAACAGAAAGAAAAGGAGAGAGATTTTTAAAAAGAGGGATTTTTTTTAGCACAGAATGTCCAGAAGGCAGGGGATGCTGTTTATACTGACAGGCTCCTGGCATCCCAGCGGGGGATTTTGTTTCTCTAAATGTACATTTTCTATAAATCAATGATACTGACCAAACGCTCTTGACACTACGCTAAGAGCAGGTTTCACTTGAATATCTGAAAGTAGTTCTAAGTGAGAATATACATACTGAACAAACACTTCGAGTGTTTGGCATGCAAACTGAAACAGGTCCGTGTTTGTGTGTCAGGTAAAATCCAAAGATAGTACCACCTTTCACTAAGATAATGTCATTGACTTTTTGTGTGTACACTTGTGCTAAGATGTACGTTTGCTTGAATCAGTATAGGCCAATTCCTCCTAAGCAAAGTTCTTTTGCGCAGCTGTCACTTATGAGCACCATTTTTTTTCAGAATAAAGCTTATCTCTGGGTGAGAGAGGAAACTAGCATTTTGTGGTATGGTTTTCGTTTTGGTGTTTTAAATATTGCTTAGGTTTATACATGATGTCGGCCCTAGGCAGTCAAAAGGAAACATAGTTCTGCTTTTATTACATCGTTTAGCTTAGTAGTTGACAGATAATGTTTGTTTGTTTGTTTTTACTGTTTTATTTCTTTGCTTTTGTTGGGGTTTCTGTTTTATTTGCTTGTCTTTCTTTTCTTTCTTTCTTTCTTGCTTTCTTGCTTTCTTTGTGTCTTTCTTGTGTTTTTTTTTCTGAATTTCCCCCTTTCTTTTCTTTTTCTTTTTCCTTTCTTCCTAACTTTCTTTTCTTTTTTCCTTTTTCTTTCTTTCTTTCTTTCTTTCTTTCTCTTTTTTCTTTCTTTTCTTTCTTTCTTTCTTTCTTTTCTTTCTTTTCTCTTTCTTTCTTTCTGTCTGCCTTTTTTTCTTTTTTCTTTTGTTTGTTTGTTTGTTTTCTTTGTTTTCTTTCTTTCTTTCTCTTTCTTTCTTTCTTTTCTTTCTTTCTTTTCTTTCTTTCTTTTCTTTCTTTTTTTTTCTTTTTCTTTTTTTCTTTTTTCTTTTTCTTTCTTTTGTCTTTTTTCTTTCTTTCTTTCTTTTTTCTTTCTTTCTTTCTTTCTTCTTTCTTTCTTTCTTTCTTTCTTCTTTTTTCTTTTTTCTTCCTTTTCTTTCTTTCTTTCTTTCTTTCTTTCTTTCTTTCTTTCTTTCTTTCTTTCTTCCTTGTCACCATCTTTTCTCTTTTCTTTTTTCTTTTTCTTTTTACCAGAACATGTCACTCATCTGTACATTATTCGCTTTTCGTTCTTCTGGTTGCATTGTCAGGAAATGTACACTCTCAGCCTGAAGTGACTGCTCCTGTGTGCTGTGTGAGGGATGCAGTGTGCTTATGTCTGTAGGAAATCAGGTTAGTCTGTGCGAAGGGATGCATGGCTTGTCTGAGGAAGGTAGTTCTGTGGTGGTGTGTTGTGTGTGGTGGTGTGTGTGGTGTGTGTGTGTGTGTGTGTGTGTGTGTGTGTTGTTGTGTGTTGTGTGTGTGTTGTGTTGTGTGTGTGTAGTGGAGAAAGAGAGAGAGAGAGAGAGAGAGAGAGAGAGAGAGAGAGAGAGAGAGAGAGAGAGAGAGAGAGAGAGAGATGGAGATGGAGATGGAGAGACAGACAGACACAGACACAGACACAGACACAGATAGAGACAGAGACAGACAGATAGACAGACAGACAGACACACACACATGTCGAGATTAAGAAACAAATGTTCACTATGTTTGACAGACTGTCAGATAAATCTTGATGTTATCTTTATATTGTCCATCACCACTGCCTAGAGGATCCCTGGTGCATAACAACATATGTAAACATGATAAAAACAAGTACCAAAGAAAAATGTCAACCTTGCACATGTTTCTGTCAACGAGCAGCACACCAGCAAAGACACAAAAGCCATCAGACAACTTGAAGACGTACCAAAAAAATTTGGCTAAGGTAAAATGAATTTGATTTTTTTTCTTATAGGTGCACCTTTCTGTAAAGGTGCCCCAATAAGAACAAAAATCTTCATTTTCATTTTTCCTTAGCTATAGGTTTTTTTTGGTTTTGTTTAGTACGTCTTCTAAAACGGAAATATCTATATTGTTTTTTTCACGTTGGTTAAGGTAATTCCCTGCTCATATGTTGAATTTTTTTTTGCAATTTTTGGGGTTTAGATTTAGAAAATGAAAGGTATAAGGGTTGAGTTCAAATTCAAGATTTTTTTTTTTTACCTTATTATAGTTGCATTTTAAGCAAAAATAATGTGTGTGCGTGCGTGTGTGTGTGCGCGTACCAGCACGCACGCGCACATGTGTGTGTGTGTGTTTGTGCGCGCACCCGCACACACGCAGTGTGTGTGTGTGTGTGTGTGTCTGGGCCCGCACGCACGGTGGTGTGTGTGTGTGTGTGTGCGCGCCCGCACACACACGTGTGTGTGTGCGTGTGTGTATGTGTGTGTGTGTGTGCACCCGCACGCGCACGTGTGTGTGTGTGTGCGCATGTATGTGTATGTTGATAACTGCAGCCTGTCCCTAATAGGGAACGATGCAGTCAACACTCTCAGCCCGAAGGGAGGGGGTGCCGTTTGTGTGTCAGTTAATCACTACAGCTCTCACGGTCAAACCACAGGCACATGACACACCGCTTGTCACCAGCCTACTGACTCACACCTACAATGGCTTCAGCATCTGCAGGAGGCAGGCGCCAGGAATCCCGTTTTCAGATGACAGTGTGTCCTAAATGGGTTCCAGTCAAAGGATGTGGGTAATAGATTTTCTTTTGAAACCTCTTAGTTCCCTGGTGCTACACACACACAACACAGGCGCGCGCGTGCGCGCACACACGCACACACACACACCGCACCAAACGACACGCACAAGCACCACACACACACACACACACACACACACACACACACACAACACACACACACACACACACACACACCACACGCACGCACGCACGCACGCACGCACGCACATGATCTGTTTCTTCACTGGTGTCGTTACTGTTTGTCATGATTATAGTGTTTGTGATTTGTTCTTCATCAGGTTATGGGTCCTCTTTTCAAGTGGTGAATATGATTTACGCACTGTCTGGTCTCCCGCCTAGTGTGGCATAGAAACTATGCTGTAGTTGTTTTAGTATGTAGATTATATAACGACTTCATAGTCAAATACTGTGGTAAAGCCAAAATATGCGCTGTCCTATCCTACATGGATCTGTTGCTATATCATTTTTGTCACTCAATACTGTACCTACTGTTGGCAAAAAGTGACTATATTATTATGCCCTTATGTTTACCTTTCTTCCTATGAAACATGAATGTGTAGCTAAGTGCAAAATCTTTTCCTTTTTTTTGGAGAAAGTTATACCATCTTACAGAAACAGTCCCAGAACCATGAGTGTGAAGCAGAGACAGAAAGTACCTTTAATCATGTTCTTGTTTTTGCTTGTTTTTTTTTTTTTATCCCTTCCTCGTCTGTCATCAATGTCTAACACATTTTTTTTTCTGAAATCATTGAGAAGCATATGAAGGAGCATTCCAGTTAATATGGAGAAAAGCATTAACTTATAACAACTATAATGCTAAAGTGGCATTATCTGCTGTGAGATTGTCAAAAATGATTTAATTCCAAGACAAGCATTTACAGGACGTAGCCTGGCAGAAGCTGTATACAAGAAGCTCTCCCATTCCTTTTAATGCAGGCAGTCTTCTCCACTGGGTGTTAAACAGATTCAGGTTATGCAGTTGTGGTTGCTCAATGGATCCACCCTATGATCCGCAGTTGGCAAAGGCTCCCATGCTTCTTAGCTGTCGCATCCCACCGGAGCTGTCCTACATAAAGAGGCATGCAAACTGAGAGCTGAGAGAGAGAGAGAGAGAGAAGAGAGAGAGAGAGAGAGAGAGAGAGAGAGAGAGAGAGAGAGAGAGAGAGAGAGAGAGAGAGAGAGAGAGAGAGAGAGAGAGAGAGAGAAGAGAGAGAGTTATATTTTCATAATTTTTTGTATTTTTTTCTTTTATATCAAGGATAATGGGATAAGCACTCAAGTGCTTTTTTCATCCAGTCCCCGTGTGTATGCAGTTGTGTAAATATTATCATTTGTTCCCACCGGCACACAATGGCCTATTCTTCCGAAAAGGGGAACAGGATTTAACGTGTGCGCAAGATGTTCTGCGTGCGTTCGCACACGGGGCTTCGGTTTAAAGTCTCATCCGTAAGATTCTCATCCACATAACAGAGAGAGAGAGAGGAACAGGAACGAAGGAATGAAGAGAGAGAGAGGAGAGAAGAGAGAGAAGATGAGAGAGAGAGGAGAGGAGAGAGAGGAAGAGAGAAGAGAAGACGAGAGAGATAGAGAGAGAGCGAGAGAGAGAGAAGAGGAGAAGACAGAAGAAGAACAGGCATGCAGAACAGAGCAAACGGGCAAAGACAAATGACAGTGTAGAACGACAGACAGACACTAGATAGACAAGCGTAAAGAGCACAGACAGACAGACAAACACAGCAGACAGACAACACACAAACACAGCATGCACACACACACACACACACACACAACACACACACACACACACACACACACACACAAAACACACACACACAATTGGCACACACAACTGGCACACACAGACCCCCCCCCCCCACCCTGGGTCCTCAAAAATACCCCCTATGTTCCCTGCACACATCCCAAGAACAGAATAACAGGATTAAGCCCTGAACACCAAGAGGGCTTAGGTCTCAATGTCATCGTCATAAATGGATGAAGTCACAGAATACACACCCCTGTCAGACTATTCCAGCTTAGGGTAGAATGGACTGAACTTGCAATGACAGGCAGCAACAATTCTTTTAAAGGATTTTTTGTGCTAAAACATACTGTTGAGAGGAAACGCTTTTATGATTATAATTGCTGTCAGCTAATCTCTTTTTTTGACGTAATGGGTAAGAGCGCTTTTCTTTAATACTTTTTTAAAACATGTCATGTGTGGAAATATACAAACTGAGCAAACTCATCGAGAGTTTGGCATATAAATTGAAATACGTTTGTGTTACTGTGTCAGCAAACTGCAAAGATAACGAAATTTGACACTTGGATAATGTTACAGCTTTCACTTTGGACACTCATTGTAAAACTACTTTGGTTGTAATGGTTTAGGGAAAGGCATACTTTGCAAGGTTCTTTCAAGCAGTAATAGCTTATTGCAATAAACTGGGTTTTTTTTTCAAAATCTTTATCTCTGGCTGAGAGAGGCAGCCGTAAGCGTGTGTGTTTGTCATAGTTATGATTTATCTAATTTATTTATTTATTCTTTTATTTCGAGGATAATGGAATAACGCACTCATGTGCTTTTTTTTTCTTTACATCCAATCCCCGTGTGTAGCCTATACAGTTTTGTATATCTTGTCATCTGTTTCCACCAGCGCACAATGGCCTACTCTTCCGAAAAACGGAACAGGTTTTAACGTGTGAGTTTAATTGAGTAAGTGCCCAACTGGCATACATGACACTGTAATACATTACCTGTAAAGTATTGCATAAGACCACGCATTGCTCCAGATTAACAGTTATTTTTTTTACATAGTTTTTTGCTGGCATGGCACAGTGTAAAACATTACAAGTCAATTCTTACGTAAAACTACACATTGATGCAGACTGACAGTTTCTCAATAGTTTGTTGCTGGACTGGCACACTGCATCAATACATTGCATGTAATTTTTTTGCGCAAAACTGCACATTTGCTCCAGATTTACAGTTTATCATAATATATTGTTTTTGTGCATATCTTAAAAAAAAAGTGACAAAAAAAAACAAAATCTTTTACCTTCTTTTTCATAGCCCCAAGAGTTCAGGTAAGTCCCCTAGCCTGTCTGATAATTCCTATGTGTTTACTGATGTAGTGCACATACACAAAAAATATTTGCAAGGATGAAGTTTTTCTTCTCCCATTGTTTTTTTTTATGATGTTTGTATGTGTTGTTATGCACCGGTGATCGTCTATGCAGTGATGATGGACAATAAAAAGATAACATCAGATTTATCTGACAGTCTGTCAAACATGGCGAGCCTTTTTATTCTGTGTGTGTGTGTGTGTGTTTTGTGTCTCGTCTGACTGTTTGTTGGCTCTCTCTCTCTCTCTCTCTCTCTCTCTCTCTCTCTCTCTCTCTCTCTCTCTCTCTCTCTCTCTCTCTCTCTCTCTCTCTCTCTCTCTCTCTCTCCTCTCTCTCTCTCTCTCTCTCTCTCTCTCTCTCTCCTCTCTCTCTCTCTCTCTCTCTCTCTCTCTCTCATCTCTCTCCTCATCTACACTACTCTCTCTCATCACTCCTCTCTCTCTCTCTCATCTCTCATACTCTCCTACTTCCTCATCTACTCTCTCTCTCTCTCACAAACTCACACACACACACAGTCATACATACACACACATACTCAAAAACACACACATACACAGACAAACATCACCCCCACACACACATTACACAAATACGCGTGCACACACACAAGCACCAAGAACACACAAAGAGCACACACACATACAAAACAAACAACAACAACACACACACACACACAAAACACAACACACAACAAAACACAACACACACACACACACAACACAAAACAAACACATACCTATCCTTCAGTCAGACAATGCTAGTGCTTACCATTCTTTGCACAGAAGGTAACCTGTTTCCTGACAGACATACAGCACACTGCATCCCTCAGCACAGCACCGCAGCTGATGTCAGTCACTCCAGGCCTGAGAGCTGTTCTTTCCCTCACAATTGGCACCACAGCCAAGAAGTTCCCGCGACAATAGATTTATAGATGATACAAGTTTGGTGAAAAGAAAGAAACAAAACAGTAAAGGTAAAGAAAGGTGTCCCCTAAACTTTGTGGTCGTAGGGGAGCGAGGCATCATGGACCTCAGCTTCTCTAGGGGCCAGCATATTGAGGGCGGCGCCCATCTCCTCTCCCTCGCTGCTTTACTTTCCCTGACCCTAAAGAGGGCAGGTACCTATTTACAGGTGCAAATTACCTTTTTACCTTTAAAAAAAGTAAAGGAACCAATAGAGTATTACAATCAGCAAGTTTTACACATCCCAAACTGAACAATTTGTACATGCCTACGCGAAAATTTCACCATTGGAGAACCTGGAGCTGTAGCCAAGAAACGGGAAAAAATGACAACGTTTTCCTAAACCGTTCCCTTTCATGGGATAAACACAATCATTATTTTTGGTAGGTATCTTGAATGACATCTTGTTTGTTTATCATGACAATATTAACTTCTTTTCCAAGGGGAAAATGACTCACACACTATCATATCTCCCACAGAGTGTGGCATGGAAACTAAACTAGGTTAGTCTGGTCACGAAAGATAATTCAGTGGCACCATAATCTGGTACTCTGATAATGGCAGAACTATTAGTCTAGGGCCTTGTAAATGTAGCCACCTTATTTTTTATGTGTGAAAATGAATAGTGAGATACAAAGTCTTACATTTCTGATTAAGTGGTTCCATTTCAATGAAACAGATATAGAATCATACGATATTTTTTTAAACAGACACAGGTGACTATCATCCACTTAATAAATATGCCTTTATTTTTTTCTCGTTACCGTTTGCTTCTTTGCTCTTTATCTATTCTTCAACATGTTGCCATTGTGAAATTGCTGTTTCCCTAACATTGTCAAGAGCAGCATATTCTTGTTTTGTTTCCTTCGCTAGAGCTCCAAGGTTTGCGAATGATGATATTTTTGCTTATTTGACTGCTTTTGCATACCATAACGGTAGCCACATTCCGACTTCGGGCAACGAGGAGCATATCAATAAACATTCTAGTAAAGAAAAATATTGACGTCCATTATTTATCTCCTAACACTGTGCTTGAAAGAGTTCAGAAGTACATTCTGAGAAAAAAAAAAAAACATCATTAGAAATAACCAGGCAGTACTTGTAGGAAGAATGTTGTCTAGTTTACTTTGATGAACCCAAAATATCCCCAGTGGGTGCTTAAGAGATTCGGAGTTACGCCATTGTGGTTATCAATACATTCAACCCATAACCTCCAGTTGGCAAAAGCTCCATGCTGCTTTAGCTATTTATCCCATTGGAGGCGTTCTACATAAACGAACACGCTAACTGAGAAGCAGGCAGAAAGGTAGCTGAACAAAAATACATACGTACAGACAGGGAGGCAGACTAAAGAGACACATAATCAGAGGCAGGTGCTAAGAGAGATAGACAGACAGGCAGTCAGAGAGATCAATACAGAGGCAGACGCTTACATGCATGCAGATATGTAAAACACACAACACACACACACACACACACAACTACTATATAATATATATATATATATATATATAGATATATATATATATATATTATATATATATATATATATATATATATATATATATATATATACAAACACAACACACACATACCACAAATGCGCAAAATAGCCATACACACGTATGTTGACTGATGCGTAGCCACACACCACAACACCAACCCCCCACACCCACCACACACACACAACACACACACACACGCACACACGCACACACGCACATACACACATACCACACATACACAGCGCGCGACGCGCACGCACACACACATACACACACAAACACACACATTTACACAAACATCGAGCACACACACATACACATACAAACACAGGGGCGCACGCGCGCGACACGCATTGTGCTCAACATCTGACACACTGCAAACACCCTAAATATGACCTTTTTACCTTCCTTCATTTTTCTACTGAGAGCCTCAGTTCTCTGTGCATGGATCAGCACAAAGCACTCTGTGAATATTCATCTTCCTTCCTTCCTTTTCCCCAAAGAGGATTCCTGTTACTCCCAAGCAGTCAAGCAGTTGGCAAGGACTTAACCAACCCTAAAAAGCCATTGGTATACTGAGTCAACTTCCAAAGTATTTTCTATGACCTGTAAAATGGGCCAAGAAGAAAAATGGTTTCACCATTCGAAAGGGGTAAAGATGATTTTCAAAAGAATAAGAACGAGCAGAGATGAAATCTGATAGAAGATGCCCCCCAAGAGCAAAACAAACGAGCAGACAAATACACAGACACGAAAGTGCGAACTATTAGAAAGAATGGGAAACGAGTCAGCCCAGAAGTTAGCGTAATGAGCTCGTGACCTACATCATCAGGCTCAGAAGTCCACAGAGAACATAATTTATCAGTATTAGGCCGTCATGGAGCCACCAGCCAGATTGGCCCTGCACTGTTACTGGGTTCACTTTATAGCGTTCAGTGGCACTTGTTCTGAGCTACCATACACAGACGCAACAGCAGCAACTTTATTCAAGTTACACTTGTGAACATCAGTCTGCCCTTTCAGGTACAAAAAACACACCTCTACAACACACATATAATGTAACCGAGCAAGACTACCGTAAACAGGCAAAATCAGAATCGGAAAGATCAGAAACACCACATACATCACAGCTGGTAGAACCATCATGACATCACCACAACGCCTGAACGACCTTCTCCCATCAACCTACAACCTGGAGACTTGGACACTGCCTTACCACAGGCAGAGAAGTGTAATGGGAACCTAAAACAACGGTCACCTGAACCACAGAAACCCTTCTTGGCCACCGAATCAGAGGCAATGTTCATTTAGTGCAGGAAGATCAATGGGAATGAGGTGAAATTAATGGATAATGCTCTGATTGGCACCTGCTTCGATATCACTTGAAAAGGGGTTGTACTTACGCTTCCTGTCAAAATATCATTATCTGGTGTCAATAGGCGCAAGCGATCTGTGCTTATTTCTTTAATGATAAACTGTTCGAAGCTCAAAACTAACTCGAGTTTAAGCTCTGTCAGTCTATCTGTTTGGCCGTCTGACTGTGTCTGTCTGTCTGTCGTCTGTCTGTCTGTCTATTTCTCTCTCTCTCTGTCTCAGTCTCTCTCTTTCTGTCTGTCTGTCTGTCTGCCTGTCTGTCTGTCTGTCTGCCCCCCCCCTTCTCTTCTCTCTCTCTCTCTCTCTCTCTCTCTCTCTCTCTCTCTCTCTCTCTCTCTCTCTCTCTCTCTCTCTCTCTCTCTCTCTCTCTCTCTCTCTCTCTCTCTCTCTCATGCTTTAGCAAGAGAGGAACTTCTTCAGTTTTTCCATATTAGCTTCTTCAAAACACACTTCACTTTAATCCAAAACAGAACCTGTGTCATGATTTATGCTGATTACTGCACAATAGGTTTGAACCCAAAGCTTAAGACGATGTTAAGAACAAAAAAAAGTAAAATAAGTAGAGGGTATGTTAGGACAATCAATACACATACTTTATTATCTCACAAATTCAGAAACTCACGTGGGCTACAAGCATACATAAAAAAAAAACAGCAAAACATTAGAGAAAAAATTCACAATAGAGTATCCATACATCAGCCCGCACACATCACAAGATATAAAATAAGCACCCAAACACAGCAATACTAACTCAGTCGTAAACCTCGACAGTGCAAAATTACATGCATTGTGCTTGCGCTAGTATGCGCGCGTATCCACGCACTAATACATAGCCCCCTACACACACACGCACACATACACAAACGTACGTGACAGCGCGAGCATACACACACAAACAAAACACGATACACACACACACACACACACACACACACACACACACACACACACACACACACACACACACAACACACACACACACACACACACACCACACACATCACACACACATCACCGACGTATCATGTGCACTTTGTTCTACGATTTCTCTTTACGCAGCAAGCCTCTTATGCTATCGTTTCCAGTGCAGAAAAGAAGACGAAGAGTGGTTGTTGTTTCTCCTTTCTTTTCTCTTGACTCTACTTCTGCTGCTCATTTCCATATTTTTTTTAAATTTGTGGCATTACATTTGGTTATAATCATGATTTTAAACTGAGCTTTTTTATGTTTTTGTTTCAAATTGAATAGCCTTGTGGCAGTTTTGTTTGTTTTGTTTGTTTGTTTTGTTTTGTTTGAGATGATAAAGTATTTGAATTTGAATTGTTTGGGTTGTGTGATGTGTGTGCGTATTGTGTGTGGGGTGGTATGCTTTTGTGCGATGTGTGTGTGTGTGTGTGCGAGGTGGTGAGTGTGAGTGTGTGTGTGTGTTGTGTGTGTGTGTGCTGGTGTGGTGGTTGTGTGGTGTGTGTGTGGCGGGTGTGTGTGTGTGTGTAGGGGAGGATAACAACAAGCGTTGTTGCATTCTTTGCACACTCATCCCAGCTGTCTGAATGCAAAATAATGGACTTCTTGTTTGCTTTTCTTAAAAAAAACTAACAACCCCAAAACAACTGATGGATTGCAACGGTTTTGTTTCTTTTACTTGTTACTTCCCATTTGTTTGTTACAATTTTTTGTTTTTATTTTGTTCGTTAACAAGTTGGGATTCTAATTAAGAGAAAAATATGTTTCGTTGACTTTTTATGTACTCCAAAAAAATATTTTTCTTTCGGTGATTGTTTTCATTTTTCAACCGTATTCAAGCTTTTTGTTTCTTTTTACTGGAGTATCATTAATTTTAGACTGTCTGTCTAGAATTGTTGGGATTATGTTATATATATTGCTGTTGACATGGACGTTATGCTTACTAGAATGGTCATTGTCATTGAATTAATTGTGATAAGCAGCAGGGGATAATAATAGTACGCACATTATACATTTGTATTTTTGTTATTTGTTGTCAATTAGTAGAACTGCATCAGTGCTTACCCTGCATGATAACTTTTAGCTTTTTTAAAAAAAAATCAGACGTAGTAGGGCAGTTTTATAGAGTGATATATTATTTTATTCATCTAATTATTCATTGTATTATCTTGCTTATTTGTTAATCACGTGTTTTTATCATTCAGTCTGTGTGTGATGTATGCAGTTTGTAAATGTTGCCATCCCTTTCTACTCGCGCAATAGGCCTACTTTTCCGACAAGCGGCACAGGTTTAACGTGTGCGCAAGATGTTCTGCATGCTTTCGTACACGGAGCCACGTTTCAAAAAGTGTCATCTGAGCTTAAAAACTGTTATAGAGGAAAAAATTTTGCTTGAATTCTTAGTACTTGTGCTTCTGTTGATTTTTGCCCACCAGAACAGCATGGTATAGTTTTTTTTGTTATTTGTGTTTGTTCTGTTTGTTTGTTAAATTATTTGGCTTTTTAGTTTGTTGGTTGTTTGCATGCTCTAGAAGAAGAGAGAACTTGATTGAATTCATTTTTCTTGTTTTCTTTTCATTTAGTTGTGGACAATATATTCTGCTTATTTTTTTTTTTTAAAGAGTTGAAGGCTTTTTTGTGTTTTTTTGCTTCGGAGCTTTTTCTAATCGCTTAACATATCTACCACGCACTCCCCACTCCCACTCTCCCCTTTTATTGTTTTTTTCCTGAGCACCTCTAACCATTCTGAAAGAGCAACGATCTGTTTACTCTTGCTTTTTATTTAAGAAAAAAGAGAGACAGAGAAAGGGTTGAGCAACCAATTCTAAAAAAATGTTTTGAAAAAAAAAGTATATTGCCGCCAGGCAGCTGTTTCAGCAACAACAACAAAGAAAGAAACATAAAAACACAGACACAAAGTAAAGGAAATACAAACAAACAACACACACACCACACACACACAGACCGCACTACACACACACATACACGCACACACAACATACACACGCACGCCGCACACACACACACACACACACACACACACATAAATGACAATTCATAAACTGCATGCACACGGACTGGATGTAAAAAAGCACATGAGGCATCTTCATTATCCACAACATAAAGAAATAGCACACACACACACACACACACACACACACACACACACACACACACACACACACACACACACACACACACACACACACACACACACACACACACACACACAGGAAAGGAGGGAAAAGAATTTAGGGAGAAAAAAGATGGGTCTTTGTAACATCATTATTCCGCGGAATGCAAACTGCATCTGTTTGTTAGCGGTTCGTTTCTTAGCCGTCGAGCTGTTCTGGGTGGCTTTAATTCGTTTGTAGTTCTGTATTACTGGGTAGTCTAAAGTTTCTTGTTTTCTTTGAATTTCTTTTGTTTGTCTGTCTTGTTCCCTTTCTTTGTTTCTGTCTCTCTCTCTATCTATGTCTGTAATCTTTCTGTTTTGTTCTCTGTCTCTCTGCTATCTCTTGTGCTTTCTCTTTTTTTCTGTGTGTTTCTGTCTTTTCTCTATCTTCTGTACATATGACGTATGTCTATGTCGGTCTCTTTCTATGTCTTTCTTATTGTCTGTCTGTTTTTCTGTTTGTCTGGCTGTGTGTGTTTTTGTTTACAGTCTATTTCTTAGTAATCAAAATCGCCTTTGATGTTGCTTTGCAGTCTAATCTGTTTTCATAATTTTGCAAATATTTCTGTGCAGCAAGAATTTACCAATTTTGTTTATTATATTTATTTCTGTATGCAGTCATGTATTTATTATTTATTTGTTTCTTCTGTCTTCTCTGTCTTAATCTGTTGTCTGTCTATCTGTCTGTCTGTCTGTCTGTCTTCTGTCTGTCTTTCTTCTATCTTCTATCTTCTGTCTTCTATCTATCTATCATATCTATCTATCTATCTATCTATCTATCTATCTATCTATCTATCTATCTATCTTCTGTCTGTCTGTCTGTCTGTCTGTCTGTCTGTCTGTCTGTCTGTCTGCCTGCTGCTGTCTGCTGCCTGCCTGCCTGCCTGCCGCCTTCTGTTGTTTCTGTCTGTCTATCTTTTGTCTGTCTTCTGTCGTTATCTATCTATCTATCTATCTATTATCTATCTATCTATCTACATGTCGGTGTGTCTGCCTGTCTTTCTGTTATTCTCGCTGTCTATCAGTCTTCTTTCTAAATATCCATCATTCTTTTTATCTATCTATTCATCTTTTTGTTCATTGAATGATCCGTTGATTAGGTAATTGACTGGGTCATTTCACCAGTTGGTTGATTAAAATGATGAAGTGATCAGGCTTTTTTTGTTGTTGCTTTCATTGTTTAGTATTTTTTAAAAATTTACTTATCTTTGTTTTCTCTTTTTGTATGATGGTCTCGTGCAAAACAGCCATTGGCTTATCGGGCTAGATCTACCTAAATGAAATATTCGTGCTAGTTCTATTCGTTCTTTCATATATTTTCAAGACGAGCGCTTTGATTTTTTCCAGAAGATTCATACTGAAAAAAAAATGTATTACTGTTATCCCGTCCTCTCCTCCTCCTCCCTCCTCCTCCTCCTCCTCCTCCTCCTCCTCCTCCTCCTCATCACCATCACATCTCCTCACCTCTCTCATCTCTCTCATCCTCCTCCTCCATCACTCCATCATCTCATCATCATCATCATCATCATCATCATTCATCATCATATCATCATCTTGTATTGATTCCTCTCGGTAAAGATATATAGGATTTTTAAAAATCTGTGCATGCATTCTGATGCAGAAACAGCAAAAATCACAGAAAAGGCCACAAAACCAGCAAAAAAAAGGAAACAAACAACAAAACTGTTACCTCTGAGCATGCTCTGTTCACTCTCACATCTTTTACCAAAGACCAAACTCTTAATCAGTTATTAATTTAAGCTATGCGCCAAGGCCAGTATAAAAACGTTTTATGACAGAAATTGTCTAATGATTAAGATATTGCCTGCAGCCATGACAAGCTCTTAGCAAAACAAATTATGTACTCTATGTAGGAGAAACAACCTCCTGAAATCGGAGTTTGGCTGCCTATAATATGGTTCTTTTTCATTTACTGTGTACTTATGGTCTAAAGCGATTCCAAAGTGTGATTTGATGTAATGAGTGAGACTAGGCTTAGTCTGGATAAACCTCCAACCCGTTTAGTTGTGGCACGCCCAACAACACCAATCCACCCACCACGTGATACATACATTTATATCTTGTGTCACATATAATCGTGTAGGAATCAGGGTTTTATACGAAAATATAATGTCCTCATCCCAGATGTGAATGCTAAAAATGTGTACAGCCATAGTTTGAAATAAGCCAAATGTAAACAGAGTTAAATTAAGCCCAGCAGATGTTGCCAGCTTTCAAAGGCAGTGAAGATAAATAGTGTGTACACTGACAGGTAAAACTGCAGGTGAATCAGGCTGCTGCCTGAGGCAAAAAAACAACTTGGTGTTTATAAAAAGGTAGGTTTGTGCCTTGCTGAAAAATTTGCTTTTGCGCGCGCGCACACACAGACACAGACACACACATACACACATACACACGCGCACTAGCACGCACACACACACACACACACTTACACATACACACACGCACGCATGAAACACACACACACACACACACGCATGCACGCATACACACACACAAACACACATACACACTCTCTGTCTGTCTGTCTGTCTGTCTGTCTGTCTGTCTGTCTGTCTGTCTGTCTGTCTCTCTCTCTCTCTCTCTCTCTCTCCTCTCTCTCTCTCTCTGTATCTCACTCCTTCTTCTTTCCTTGTCTTTTAAAGAGAAAGACTCACAGAATCGCAGGGAGAGATGCAGACAAAAGCTAAGACTGAATGAGTAAAAGAACAAAACAAAACACTAAACCTACAACAAAACCAGAAAGTCAGAGACAGAAAAAAGCGATTGTGACAGACACACAGACCAACACACACACACACACAGAGACACAGACACAGACACAGACACAGACACAACACACACACACACACACACCACACACACACACACACACACACACACACACACACACACACACACACACACACACACAACATTATAGACAGAGAGAAACATACAGATATCCAGACAGATATACAGACATACAGACAGGTACAGAGAGGGAGAAAGCCAGTCAGTGGTACATGTTTCTTAGAGTCTGTTACAATCACAAAGAATCTTTATTGGCCTAGGACTGAAGCAAAAAAAAACAACATAAAATAAACACACCAACAAACTCTCACTGATGCGGCAACTTTTCATCTGTTGTAGAATACACGTCTTCATCCCTGAAAGAATAAGAGTGAAGCAAACAAGCAAAGAAACAAACAAACAAACAAAACCCCAAAGAAATAAAGAAACAAACAAACAAACACGCAAACAAACAGGAACACACACAAATATAAACTAATGTTGATTTCTTTTCCATCTGTTCTTTATAACAAAAAAAAGAAGAAGAAAGAAGTAAAAAAACAAAAAAGTATGGTTGAATTCCTTTTTGTTCTCTGTTTCGTGTGTGTGTGTGTGTGTGTGTGTGTGTGTGTGTGTGTGTGTGTGTGTGTGTGTGTGTGTGTGTGTGTGTGTGTGTGTGTGTGCGTGCGTGCGTGCGTGTGTGTGTATGCATGGATGCATGTGCATGTGCTTGCGTGCGTTGTGTGTATGTGTGTGTGTATATGCATGAGTGCATGTTCATGTGATTGTGTGCGTTCTGTGTGTGTGTGTTTTGAATAAATTATACGCGTGCGCACATGCCTGTATGGGAGTGTGTGTGTATATGTGTATGTGTATGTGCGTGGGTGCGTGTGCATGTGCTCGTGTATGGGGCGTATGGGTATGCATGTGCGTTAACACACTCGCGAGTGCTCGTGCATGCAGTGTGTAGTTTTGTTCTTTGTTATTCTTGCTTTTGCTGTTACCGGTTTTATTGTGTGGACCGTCCCATTATCTAGGTGTATTTAATACATAGCCCTTTTGCTGTTAACACTGTGTGGCTGATGTTACGAATGACTAGCCACATGTACTACACCAACCACATGAGGACTGTGTGTGTGTGACATTTTTAGGGAGTCACTGAACAAGAAAAAGGCTACTCCTCTCTCTAACCTCCAACAATGGACTCATTCAAGGCCATGCTATCATATTACACAGGTTATACGGCCAGCCAAGCCTTCAGCCACAAGGATAGTTTTGCTAAGTGTGCTAGGCTTCTATTCCATAACAACAAATAGGGCAGCAGCAGTTTTTTTTAAATTTCCATTTGATTTAGGAGGTGGGAATGGAAGGTGTGGATAGCTTAGTGGTTAGAGCGTTTCACTCGTGATCTTGATGGCCTAGGTTCAAGCCACCACCGAGGTCACCGGTTCGAGGGGGGAATTAGCCCTGGAGTTAGCCTCAGTACTGACTGACTGATCTCCCAGGAAAACACTTAAGATGAGACTATGAACATAAGTCATGGGTGTGAGTGCGAGCAGGACATCTTGCGTAGGTTTTAAAAAATCCGTTTGGCCTGTTGAACGAGTAGGCTACTTGTTCCGGTAGAAACCAATTGCAAAATAAAAAGAATTTAAAAAATGCTTGCAAATTGATGTGTGTTTTGATTTCTTCTTTTTCTTTTATATCGAGGATAATGGGATAAGCACTCTTGTACTTTTTTACGTCCAGTCCCCGTGTGTATGCAGTTTGGTAAATGTCATCTGTTCCCACCGGCACACCATGGCCTACTCTTACGAAAAGCGGAACAGGATTTAACGTGTGCGCAAGATGTTCTGCGTGCGTTTGCACACGTGTGTGTATGTGTATGTGTGTGTGTGTGTGTGTGTGTGTGTGTGTGTGTGTGTGCGTGTGTGTGTGTGTGTGTGTGTGTGTGTGTGTGTGTGTGTGTGTGTGTGTGTGTGTGTGCTGCATGTCCATATAGATCTATCCTTCGATGATTTATTGTAGAGGTATTAGTGGACGATGCTGAAACCAGATTTCGCCACTGCGTGCAATTACAAAACATCTATACTTTTATTCATATAATAGGCATGCCCATGTACAACCTACTGCCGCTGGTCTGCACAGTTATTCATAGAATATTTGAAAAGGTATTTCAAATAATTGTGTAGCACATCTAGTTTCGTAGTTCTTTGCTCATTCCATTTCTATCAACTTATTTTCTCTTTACAAATACAAGTTTATGAATTTTCCCAGGTGATACCTACCAATATCAGACAATTTGTAAACTAATGCGGATATCTAAAGAAAAAATTACATAACATTTCTTTAGTAATAAACAACAACGACCACTGTGTTTCACTTTCTCTTTTAATGTTTTACTTTGATTGCTTTTTCTAAAACCGCAATTACTCTTTTTGAAGCAGGGTTTTCTTATTTTCATGCTCTCTCATTTTCTGTTTTGTTTTGCTTTTTTTTTTTTTAAAGTAGCTTGGTTGATTGTGTAACATGATGCCATCTTTCTTCTCTAGCCTATTTCACGGGTGACAGAAAGAGACAGCGTGTACTTCAGAGGTGTACACGGTATAGGCCAATAATGGCTTTTAAGGTTGGTTAAGTCCCTGCTCATACGCTTGACTGCCTAGGAGTAACGCGAATCCTCTTTGGGGAAGAAGAGAAGGACTGAATATCGAAACAGTTTTAGCAAGACAGGAAGTTCTACTGGAATCTGGAAAGGTCTCAAGGATCTGTATTTGCATTGATCTGAACAGGGGCTGAGGCGCCTGAGTACATTAAAGAGGGTGAAGTGATGATGCTGAAGGTATTTTTGTGATGTTTATATGCAAGCAAGTATGTGTGTGTGTGTGTGTGTGTGTGTGTGTGTGTGTGTGTGTGTGTGTGTGTGTCTTGTGTGTATGTGTGTGTAGTTGTTGTTATTCTCTATATATATATATATATATATATATATATATATATATTATATATATACATATATATATATATATATATATATATATATATATATATATATATATACATATATGATACTATTCGCATTTATTCATAGATATGTTTGAAACTATAGTGCACGGTGGATGAGACGTTAGTAGGTATAATGTTTTTTAAATGCTTTATTTCACCTGCAGCCATACTCAGACTTCAGAGATTTTTTCTCTCTTTTTTTTAAAGGAGAGTGTGGTTGTTATAGGCTAAGAAGACTTGAAAATCTTAAAGGATTACACAAGCATATTAGGCCTTAACAACAAGACTTACATCAATAACTGATGAAGTGAGGGATTTTTTTTCTTTTACCTGAGCCAAGTATCCACTACATATAAAAGACTGATGGATTTCAGAGTGTCAGTAAACGTTCTAGTACAACGAAACTTCGCTGATGATATAGGTACTGGCAAGAGGTGTTGTTCCCAACAACAGGCGGGGCATTACTTACATACACCCCCCAGGCTGGCCTGGAGGCTTGGTGTTATCAAAGTGCCAAATTAGGCTGTCATTGATTTATCTCCCCTGCTGAGATTAACCCAGTTTCGTTTTCATGCCACTCTCTGCAGGAGGTCTGATAGTGTGTCAGTAATTTTTCCCATGGGGACGGGATAGCTCAGTGGTCAGAGCTTTCTTTTTATCGTTTTATATTGAGGATAATGGAATAAACACTCATATGCTTTTTTTTTTTTTTTTTTTTTACATCCAATCCCCTTTTGTATGCAGCTTTGTAATTTTTTCCCAAGCTAGGGGCAGGATAGCCTGGTGGTTAGAGTGTTGCTCGTTGCACACGCGATCTGATGACCCAGGTTCGAATCCCATTCCCAAAGGAGATTTTCGTCCCCATTGAGTTAACATTAGTGCCAACTTCACTCCCTCCAAAAGTCCTTCAGATCAGATCGAGTCAGATGTGCGAACACACGCAAAACGTTTTGCTCACACGTGAAAGCCTCTTCCGCTTTTTGGAAGAGTAGCTTATTATGTGTGGTGAACTGATGACAACATTTACAGAACCTCATGCACACAGGACTAATGTAAATAGCACAGCGTGTTATTCTATTCACTCACTCACTCAGTCCATCCAAGACGAGGGGACATGAGAGAGACGACACGACTTTTCATGCTTCAGACTGTGTGGCTAGTAGAGTGTTGAGGTTGGGCGGTCCAGTCTTTGATGTTGTACCTGATTCTTTGGGCTCTTCTTTCTATTATCCCCGAAATAAAAGATTTTTTTTAAAAAGCTTAGGTTCAAACAGCGTTGAGCGTGGTGACGTAGTGGATGGATGGGTGACCGTTGGCGTGTCTTGGCTTCAGTACAGTCTCCCAGTTCACCCAGCTGTACACAGTACCTGACCTCTTTAGGGTAAGGGAAGGTAAAGCAGAGAGGAAGAGGAGATGGGGCCGCCCTTAATATGCTGGCCCCTAGATAAGATGAGGTCTCTGACATCTCGCTCCCCAACAACCGCATAGGTTATGGGACATCTTTGACCTTCTTTAGATGTAACGAGGAGAAAATCATGTTATGACTAACTAACACGATATAAAGAAATAAACTCATCTGGATTAATTATGTGTGTAGCACCGGAGACACATTTCGTGAGGAATTGCCGTTTAAAAACAGATAGAAAAGAAAAAAAAGCTGTCTTGACTCTTGCCTTATTGCAGTCCAACCTTTTCTGAGCGAAGGTCAGTGCTAGTGTCAAATGGGTACCATTCCATAGTGTATACCACTTTTAGTCACGGCAGATTTCTCTGCGTGAAAATTGGGCTGCACTCCCCAGGAAGAGCATGTCGCCACAAAAGTAGCGCTAGCCAATATCTTTTAAATTAATTATCTATCTATCTATCCCCGAAGTCGGTATAGGGCCACCTTCATGGTGGGCCAAAACGGTCGCATACACAAAATCTTACCGTTGCTGGACTTTCGAATCTTACCGTTGCTGGACTTTTCAGCTCTTTGGGGAACGAAAAAGATCTGTCTGTATGTGTATTAATGTTGTTTCCCTATGAGTTTTTATCCTATAGTTTTGTCATGGATAAACAACTTATTGCCATGGGTTCTTTTACATGCCCTAAATGCGTGTTTTACACTAGACCTCTGTTGGTCGTGAAACAAAGTATTTGTTTCTTTATTTTCTTATGAAGCATACTCTCTCTCTCTCTCTCTCCTCTCTCTCTCTCTCTCTCTCTCTCTCTCTCTCTCTCTCTCTCTCTCTCTCTCTCTCTCTCTCTCTCTCTCTCTCTCTCTCTCTCTCTCTCTCTCTCTCTCTCTCTCTCTCTCTCTCTCTCCTCTCTCTCTCTCTCTCTCCTCCACCAGTATAGGTCTGGTGTAAGCATGGTGTAAAGCATGATGGATTATGCAGTCTTCTTCTCTTCCATGTTTTATTATCGAAATAACTTTCAAATTATTTAAAATGGGAAACATGGTGCATATTTCACTGAAGATATGTTTTGATTCTAGTTAAAGAGAGGAGAAAAACAGACAGACAAATCAAAATGTGAATGAGTTAAGCGATCATGATTTAAAAGAAGAAAACAAAAACTTGTTTGATTTTTTAAAGATGAACCACAGTCGCAAAATAACAGCAAAATAACAGCCTGATATATAGACTGATATATAAGATAACATTAAAGACTGTATCTTGAAAAATAATACACAACAAGAAATTTTCTTCAATTCTTTCCAAAATTTGTCCCCCACCAAAAAGTACCCAAAGGTTCAAAACAATCTGAGATGAGATCAATTTCTTTTCAAAGATCCCCCATCTTTGCGAGGTCAGTACAGGCAGGCAAAAATGTCAGCGGTAATAACAGTGTTATGAGACACACTGATACTTGGAGCTAAAGGTCAGAAGAGCATAGAATCCTAGGCTGTGGCTTTCAGCACAGCTTGATGAGAAGGAGACTGGAGGTAATAGCAGTTTACAACTAATCAGTCCGCCTCTACTCCCACCACATTCTTTGCCCACATTCCAGGCATCTCACGTTTCTTTTTTTTTCTCCTTGCAAGTTGCTGGCGGGGGCGGTGTTTCATGTTCTTTTAGTCTTTTGAATGATTGTCTGGACTGAACAAAAACTTCATGGCAATTTGTAGGCGGACTTTTCTTCAAAAGATGCAACTGGGCCAAGTTTGTACACAGTGCAAATTGCTTATTTTGGCTTTCATCAGATTTTTCTTTGAGCGGCTATAGGCATAAATCAAAACAAGAACCTGTTTAGAGCAAGCCTGGCCAAACATAACTCAGTTATTGATGTCGCAAGATGCTATGGTCTACATTAAAATAATTGTTACCTAAAATGCCATGTTGAAATAATCTTCAGCCATGACAAGCTCTTTGCACAACAATTTGCTTTCTCTTTTGAAAACAGAAAAATATCCTCTGAAGTCGTAATGTGGCTGCTAACATGTAAAAGTTCTTGAAAACAATCATACATGACACTTCTCATTTCAGTGTTTATAATTATGTGATCACAAAATAATTCTCGTATGTGATGAGTGAGATAGAGTACCGTGTGACCCCCGAGTGCTTAAGCTAGGGACAAGATCTTTTCAAAAGAAAAGAGCATACTTTATTAGATTGGTGGTTGACCATTTAGCAGTTATGTAACTGATTAGCTTGGCTC
>CM060319.1:34336458-34346458 GCA_030674155.1 Stramonita haemastoma
GGAAATATTTCTAAAACAACTGCAGAAAGAAACAAGAAATGTACGTAGTCATGATTGATCTGGACGAAAACCAGGATTTCTTTCGTTCCTAGGTTAGAGCTCCAACGTTTATCAATGGTGAGATTTTCGCGCATGCAACTGATTTTGCCCACCGTTAAGATGGCCCATTCTGACTTCGGAGATACGTTCAGTTATACGTCATGACTTTGTGGAAACAGATTAAATGTTGAAAACAAAACACAACTACATAAATTTTGTAGGAATAGAGGACAAATAAAAAAAATTAAAAAAGAACTCACATGCACATTGGTGCCATGTGTAGACACCAGCCCCGAAGTCAGAATGCGGCCGTCATAATGGTAGGTAGACGGCCACATACACAAAATCTCACCATTAATAGGCATTGGAGACGGGATAGCCTCGTGGTCAGAACATTACGCTCGCATTCTGACAACCCGGTTCCATTCCCGTTTGAGGGGATTTTTCCCCTGGAGATAACATCAGTGCTGACTCCACTTTCCATAATATCCTTCGGATGAGAATATAAACCGAGGCCCCCTGTGCAAACACACGCAGAACATATTGATGCACGTTAAATCCTGTTCTGCTTTTCCGTAAGAGTAGGCCATTGTGTGCCGTGGAACAGATGACAAGAGTTACAAATACTGCATACACACAGGGACTGGATGTAAAAAAAAACCACACCCATGCATAAATGCTTATTCCATTATCCTCGATATAAAAGGACAAATAAATGAATAAATAAATAAATAAAAAATAGCCGAGGAACGAAAACAAAATCATTTCGGCGCCATCCCCTGCCTCGTACATACATCAGCGTGAAGATAAACAGTTGCCCTTTCTCACCACTTCAAGGCAATTTAACCATCTCCCTCTCTTTTTTTAAATACACATCATTAAATTTGTGTGAAAATTGACCCAATCTCTCCGCCATGAAACGGACCTTAATCCTCACTGGACTATAGGTCAGCTATATAGGCATTGACAAAGGGTTTAACCAGTGTTAAAAAGCTATTAGAATTGTCCGAACACTTCAGATATGGGCGTGGTTTGTGGACCATGAAATGACCTATGAAGACAGGTCAAGATTGATGTATGAAAGACACAAAGCACAGTGGAAATAATCTTCATTGATACTCTTAAGTCATTCTCCATCCTGCATAGGTATTTCTAGAATGTGGGTTTTTTTTTAATGCTTTAAAATGTCCATGTACTGTTATTGTTTGGTTTCTGTGTTGAGAAGACTACAGAATGGAATGAACAATCCGAATAGCCACGTGTGTGTGTGTGTGTGTGTGTGTGTGTGTGTGTGTGTGTGTGTGTGTGTGTGTGTGTGTGTGTGTGTGTGTGTTTGGAGTGTGTGTGTGTGTGTGTGTTGGTGTTTTGTTTATGCACTGGTATTTGCACACAGTCAATAAAAAAGATTTTAGATTTGTATTTAAATTGACCAATTCAAACGAGGGACACAATAACCGAATGTTTAAGACCATTTGACTTCAATGCAGTCGATTCTTCAAGTCGTGGGTTTAAATCTCCAAATAACATCTGGTGAATTAAGGGTGAATTTACCATCTCCCACGTCGGCTTAAAGTGTAGACTTGCCAATGCTTCAATTAATGCTCTTAACATATTAATAGAATACCAGTACCCTGGCCATTGACAGTCTTCTAAAAGCATCTGTTAAAGATGTTTTCAGTTTATTTAACAAAACTTTTGCCATACACGAAATATTTTCATGCCCTTGTAACTCTCTTTTCCACTTGGTTGACCGTTTTCATCTCCATCTCCTATCACCACCACCACTCCTCACCACTCTCTCTCCTCACTCTCTCTCTCTCTCACCACTCTCTCACTCCTCTACACACACACACACACACACACACACACACACACACACACACACACACACACACACACACACACGGACCCACCGTTCATCTCCACTTCCTTAACCTTTCTGCATGGATCAATGCAAATGGCAGACATCTTGACCTTTCTGGTCACATCCAGACGACTTGATCGCCCCTGTCTTCCTCCAACAAAGCCCTCTTGTGTGAATATTCATTCAGGCTCTTCTCCCACGCCAGGAGTTGCCTGCCCTTGTACGCTTCCACACTGTCAATTAGCCAGTGGAGCAGTTAGCAGGAGACTTAACCAGCCTTAAAATGCCATTAGCCTAGTCTGTAAACTTTGGAGTGTGAACCGTGAAAAAGCCCGATAAAGATAGAGGCGGGTCTACTTCACAAAGTGGACGTACCAGCCGTCACGGTGTTAGTGGTTAGGATCTTGGGTTCTTAGCTGAAAGGTTGAATGTTCGAATCCATAAGTGTCAAAGGATATCTTTTTTTTTTACTGACCGGCGTCTACGAGATTAGGTTTACTTGGGCTGATTGGGAAAACCATAACTGTGAGCAAAGTCAAGTTTCATTCATTTTTAAAGGACGATTTTGAATGTTTACATGATAATTTGACCAATATTGTAGGTGTTTGTGCCTCTGCCTGTTGACCCCAGGCTATAGTTATCATGATAGGAAGCATAATGTACAACCTATGTCAAGTAATCTCAAAAGCAAGTGGAATTCCTTTGCATCGTCACTACATCCATCCTGCTCACCATTGATTATTATGCAGTTAAAGAAAATCGTCCCTGATTTGGTGACCCTGGCTGCTCTGGTGTCATGGTGACCCAGTTTGGTTTCCTCATACACTTCTATTATGGGCCTGCTGTGAAATGGTGTCAAAGTATTTAAGAATAGGGGTGATGGGAGAAGGTTGTTGGAGGGATTTTGACTGTGGCCGCTATCCCGAGTGGGTGCCTCATTCAGTCTGGATCCATGACTGAGCAATTGCTGTCTTCACTAGGGAGCTTAGCAGGGGGTGTCCTGCGTATGATAGCTCCGAACCCCATCGGCCCAGTAGAGACAGTGCAGGGCCCCTATGCCTGGTGTCCCCATAGCAGCCCAGCATCAGTAAGCTCCCTGTGGTACTGCTGACTCTGAGAGTGCGACATGACATGTCTAAGTATGGCTGGGGTGGAGAGACAGGAGAACGTGGAGGGAGTGGTAACAGCCAGAAAGAAGCGTCACAAAAGACGAGACAGCAACAATAAAAATGAATAAACAAATAACAGAAAATGAAAACAAAGTTTGAAGGTGGAGAGAGTAAGCATAATGGAAAGAATGCTATAGTATGAATAATTCATACCTGATGTCCTCATTTCACCTTGGATGGAGGGTTGATAGGATTTTGGCTGCTGGATAAACTGCGGAGAGTTTGGGACAGTGTGGGGTGTAGTGCAAGATGGCCCACATGTTTGTCATGTTGGCAGTGTGAGGTCCGGTGCAAGATGGCCCAGATATGTCTGTCATGTTGTCTGACATCCATGTATACACAAAGTGTAGTTGATGCTATAATGTGCACGGAGTTTGAAACCCAAGTATTGTTAACTTCCGGATATACCAAGGGTCATGGGATCGATATTACGTGATAGAATCCCCCCCCCTCTCTTCTCTCTCTCTGTCTCTGTCCTCTCTCTCTCCACACACACACACGACAAATACACACACACACACACACACACACACACCACACACACACACACACACACACAAACACACAACACACACACACATACACAACACACACACATTGGAAACACAAACAACATTTATCTAATTTGTTTCTCACTTTTCATGGCTAGATACTGGAAAGCAGAGCCAAAGTGGAGCAAAAAAAATGCATGGGAAAAAAACACTAATAAAGAGAGAGGGGATGGGAGTGGGAGTTTGGGGGGATAGTAAGTGGGCAGGGCTTGGGGTTGGAGGTAAAGTGGAGTAGAAATATGAAAATATGAAGTCTTTACAAGATTAAATATCCAGACCACTATCTTTCAAGCTCGACCACCATACCACCAATATCAGAGAATCAGCAAAGCAGAAGTAAACCAAGCACGCACACAGCTGCACAGGTCACCGCTAGTATGCCCCAGCCTCAGCTTTCGCTTTCACTTATCGCTGAAGCCATTGTATTGTTGTGGGAGCCCCGCCGGTGCAATTTGTTACCGCAGTTTAGCCCCCTGACTCAGAAAAAGACCTCAGACCTCGCACTGTACCCAACAGGTGTTAGCACTCTGTGACCGGACCCCCCTTACCCCCTTTCTAACCTCACCTCCACCATCCCCTTCCATCCTCCCCCCACCCTCGCACCACCTCATCCAACCCCCCCCCCCCCTACTGTGCCCATTCTAAAACACAGAATTGAAAGGGTTGACGTGAGTGAGGGGGGTGGGGGGAATATCCTAGTGGTTAGAGCGTTGCGCTTGCTGTTACTGACCACCTCGAATCGATCCGCTAGGAGGGTGTCCCGTGCGGGATTTACTCTGGACGTTTAAATGTCAATGTTAGAAATTTTCAGAGGGAAGGTGGACAGGATGGTTAAGACGTTCGCCTTCAACAAGTAAACTGTGAGGTTCTAGGTTTCGATCCCACCCTCCTGCCCATTTCTTCCCAGTTTGACGATAATAATCGAACTGAATATCAAAGTCCATTCGGATGACAGAGCCATTAACATCAAACATCTTGAGCACACATTAAAAACCTTTTCGCCTTTCGAAGAGCAGGCCATTGTTGTCCGGTAGGAGGGATGACAAACAAAATTAAAAAAAAACAAACAACAGCATGCACACATGTGTCGTGTTAAGACCCTTTCCCCTGAGAAAACCGGGAGTTGGAGTCCCCAGGGCAACGGTCTGTGGCTCCTGCGGCTACTGGACGCATTCGTTATCATCATTGCCTTTCCAATGGACCATCTCAAACGACGATTGGAGGGGGGGGGGGGGGGGGGGGGAGTCTGCTGCATGGGTAACGCTTTGCCCTCATACTATACTTATCCATGATTTGCGCTGAAACAGAGCGCAACTCCATAGTCATCCGAGACTGAAGAATACCTACATGATAATGTCAATGCTAACTCCGTCCTTCAAATGTCCTTCGTCCACGAAGATGAAATGCCGGCTACCTAAATGGTGTAGGGGAGAAACTGTCGCATATGCAACAATCTCACATTGGTGAGCCTGGGAGCTCTAGTCGAGGAATGAAAAAAAAAATGTCTGTATGAAAAAATGTCCTTCGTATGAGACAATTGACCCGAGCATCATGAGCGAATGCAAGCAGAGCATCTTGCACTCTCATTAAAAACCCGTTCCATCTTTTGGAAGAATAGGCCATTTCGTGCAGGTAGGAATAGATGACAATTTTTCTGTTAACAAAGCATATACACAGGTGTCATCTCCATCTCCGAAGTCGGAATACGGCTTTCTTAATCAATGGTGCGTAAAAACCTGTCAACACAAAATCTCACTATTGTTAAACCCAGAAGTTCCAACAGAGGAACACCCCTCACCCCCCCCCCCCCCCCCCCCCCCCCCCACACACACACACTACGTAAGCAAAAGACCATAGGGTAGGGAGGGGTAGAGGATGTAAAACTGTCAGGAAAGGAGTAGAGAGGGGGAGGTTGATTAGAGCAGGGGGGACTGGTGGAAGGGGGAGGGGAGGGGGAGCGGGAGGGACACGGAGCAGAGGTAGATAAATCATTGAAGTGTATCTGCAGGCCACACAGTTTTATTTATCACCAGGATAATGCTGTTGTCCATGATAGCGCCATGGAGAGGGCATCATGTACATAACAGTATTCTGTAATATGTCCCCTCATATCTTCCTTCTCTCCAGCGTGATGTTTGCAAGAATCTGCCTATATGGTGTAACATCCTTGTCAACTTTCATTTCACAGCTTGTTATCTCGCTCATCTTCACCTCTTCTGTCTGTCTCTGTCTGTCTCTGTGTCTGTCTGTCTTCTGTCCTCTCTCTCTCAGGCAGGTAGGCAAACAGGCATGCGAGTGGACAGACAGGCAGCAGCCAGCCAAACAGGCATACAGACAGACAGACAGACAGAGGGATTAAGGAGACTGGGATTGGGAGATAAAAAGTCATGCACCACACACACACACACACACACACACACACACACACACACATTTAACTGTTGCGCTGAAATGGCGCCAGTTTCTCTCTAGGCTACAAGATGAGAATAAGCTAATAATACTCCTCCGCACTCTTCCACAGCAAAAACTACCACTACTAACTAACTACCACAACCACAACGCCCGTAACGCACGCATAGCTACTAGCCTTAGGCACTACAGACTCCAACGCCTGTAACGCACGCAAGCTGCCGCTCACGTTCCGCTATCATACCATCAGCCTTGACAGGCTGTGGGGTTCTGGAGCTTGCTTGGCTGGCAGGCAGGCAGAGGCAAACTAGGCTAGGCACAGGACTGAGGTTTTCTTTCTCACTGTGGTAGAGTGGCGGTTATGTGTGTGTGTGTGCGCCGTTGCTCAACCACGCAACCAGCCTCAGTGAGAAAGAGTGGAAGGGGCTGGCTGGCCTACTGCAAAAATCTGGCTGTATTGCTAGCTAGGCCTACTTTGTCAGTCAGCTGTTGTTGTGGTAGTAGAACTTCGAAGGCAGGCAGACACGTAAGGTAGGATTTCAGCTACTCCCCAATGTGGGATTTTCTTGTGTAAACAAAGGGGGGGGTGCCTGAAGTTCCCTTTTTGATTTGTGAGCTGAAGAAGTGTTTTACTGTTGGTGGTGCCTTTTGGAGGTTGGTGTGTGGTGTTCTTTTTTAGTGTTGGTCAACTGAAGTGACCAGGATACTTTTTGTGTTGTTGCCATCTGTTTTTAGGAGAGGATTACATGTGGTTGTTTGTGAGTGTGCTGAGGTATTTTTTCTTTGAAGTCTTTGCTGAAAATACAATCAGAGTGCTTGTGTTGTTCTAGCAAAGTTACTGTTTTTTATATTTGTTTTTCTTTACCATATAACTAATCAAACTTTTGGGATTTATTCATAGTGTTGTGGCAGTGAGGGAGTTATAGTGTTTCATTGTTTTTTTTTCATTCTTTGTTTTCAGTGCTGATGTGAGAGAGGGAGCAGAAAACTCTTGGACGAAACTTTGAAGCCTCCAAAACAATGAAAAAAGCAGAGGGCAGAGAAGGGGTTGTGAAGGAAGGAGCTCAGGCAGTGTATGAGGATGTGCAGATGATGATGGAAGACAGGCGCCAGAGGGAAGGAGGTGTTAGTGCTGATCAATACTTCCTTCCTCAGCCTGTGTGCAGAGTTCATTGACACATGACTACTGCACTTCACTCTCTTTCTGCACACGCCTTGTCTTGTCTTGTCTTTCTTCCATCGCTTTCATGATCAAAACACAGTGAGGTTCTTAGAGATGTTTCACCTGTTTGTTACTACACCAATTTAAAGCCAAACAAAAAGTGAAGATTTTTTTTTTCTTCTGGGTGTTGTGACAACAAACTTCTTCCCTCACTGAAAAGCTATGGTCCTTTGTGTTGTTGTGCAGCTTGACACGCCCATCTTGTGATGCTGTGTGAAAAGATTAAATGAATTTTTTTGTGTAGTCTGATTTCATGTTTGGATCAGTAACAAAAAAAAACAAACAGTACATGTGAAAGGGTATGACATCTTAATAGTTTCCAGTGTTCAGTTTTGCCACAGCAGTGAAAATGGCACACATTTCTGAAAAGAGGCCCACAGCCAGCAGCATGATTTTCTTTTCTTCCTTTGGTCAGCACCATCAAGGAAGACATTGGGTGCTGGTACTGATTGGATTTCTGTGCTGGGTGCACACCACCCTCCCCTGCCCCCAGGAGTGTTTCTGTGAACCTCACAGCAAGAACGTGCGCTGCACAGATAAGGGTCTGACTGCCATCCCTGAGGGTATACCTGAAGACACCATGGACCTTATTCTCAACCAGAACTCCTTTCACAACCCAGTTCTTACACGCAGGAACTTTACTAACCTGGTGAAGCTGCAGAAGCTGTACATGAGCCGGTGTGGGATTGAGACCATCAGCACAGACACCTTCATGGACCTGTCCGATCTGGTGTGGCTGGACATCAGCAACAACAGGATCACCTTCATCTCCGACTTCACCTTCAGAGGATTGCGGCTGAAGCATCTCTTCATCAATGACAACCAGGGAATCCACTTTCTCCCAAAGCTTTTGAAGGCATGAGCACACAGGGGTTGTACATGCACAACAGCGGTATTACTACCATGTCTGTGAATGTGATAGCTCCTCTGAACGGTACTCTGAAAACGTTGTGGTTGTACCAGAATCAGTTGGAGACTCTCTCTGAAAGCTGGCTGTATCTGTTCAACTCTTTGGGCCATGTTCGGCTGGGTAAGAACCCTTTTCACTGTAACTGTGAGCTTGGCTGGCTTCATAAGTTCTTCAACAAACACTCATCTGTCTTTTCTGGTGGTGATCTACCAACTTGTTCAACACCCCCGCTTGTCAGGAACAAACGGTTTAGCAATCTAACAGCTGATGACTTCCGTTGTGACCTGCCCACTTTCAGAAATGTGGACGCAGTGTTTGATCGTGAGATGGGGAAACTGACCTGTCAGGCCGGGGAGACCCCACACCAACGGTGTACTGGATTCGCCCAGATGGAACAACAGAGATCTACTCACCAGAACGTGAGGACGTGGAGCAGAATGAAGGTGTCATGTATATGGCTAACGTCAAACTGACGGACAGCACACGCTACAAGTGTGTGGCCAGCAACCCTGCTGGCAATGTCACCTTCTCTCTGAACGTGGTCTGGCCGGCCCCAGTCCCTGCCTCCCCTTCCACCGACCCTCACACCACGAGAGACAACGTTATCATAGCTGACATCACCACGCCACCATCAGAAGGACAGCACTTCAGTGATGAGGCCATAGCTGAGGGCAAGGGCTCTCTGGACTGGAGTGTCAACAAAGCCGAACAGAACCGTGGAGGAAAGGCAGGAGGAGGGGGGTAAAGCCAGCAGAGGACCCTGAAGTCCGCTTCACCATGATGGACATTGTGGGGGCAGTGGTGGGCACCTTTGTCATCACCCTCATCGTCTGTGTGGTGGCTGCTCACCTGTGCTGGAAGCGCAGAGAGAGGCTCCGACAAGAGGATCACTATTCAGTACCAGATTTCAAGCCTCCATTAGTTCCACCCACTCGTCTCTACATCATGGGGGAGGATGGGGAGAACCAGCTTCGTATGTTAAACCACCACGCTCACACAGAGTGCCCTTCATGAATACGAGTCTGCAGATGATGGGAGGACATGATCTGTATGCCTGCTTGAAGGAGTGGAATCAGGCTGTGTATGATTTACCAGGATCTTCAGTGCTCATCGTGAGGGATGTATGTGTGTGTGTGTGTGTTTGTGTGTGGTTTCATCAACATTCATCAACGATTTCCTGCTTCAGTTATTGTCGATCTTCAGTGTCTGATATCATCACCACTGGTGTACCATGTGCCGCTTTATTATTGATCTGCAGTAGCTCCATCATTGATGCATAGTGTCTGGTGTCAAAGACGGATCATGTTATGTTGCTTTGGTGTCAGTCTACAGAGTCTGACATCAGTACACTGATGGGCTAAAGTTTCTTCTACTGGTGTGCATCTACTCCCATGGATAATGCCTGCTTGTGGCTCCTGGATGTGTGAAGGTTCGGGTTATGATCCCAGTGTGGGATTGTGGATGGTATGTACATGTCTGTGGAGAAGTGTGTTCTACTTCAAAACCACCTTGTGTCCAAGCTGTGTGCTATCATGTATCCCTGATGACAAACACAGCTGGCCCATCTCTGTCAAGTGCTCAAATCCAGTTGATCAAAGGTCTGGACAAAGTGTGTTGAACTTTCTAAACTGTGTGGTGCAAGAAACAGATTCTGTGTTTGAATGAGGGAGCTAGCTAGAGTGTGTGTGTGCGTGTGTGTGTGTGTGTGTGGGGGGGGGGGGGGGTTGTGTGTGTATGTGTGTGTGTTTTGTGTGTGTGTGTGTGTGTGTGTGTGTGTGTGTGTGTCTGTGTGTGCCTGTGTCTGTGTTTGTGCTTGTGTATTTGTCTCTGTGTGTG
>CM060319.1:34356458-34362808 GCA_030674155.1 Stramonita haemastoma
TTTCTTTCTTTCTTTTCTATGCTTTTCTTTCTTTCTTTTCTTTCAGTTCTTTCTTTCGGTTTCCTCTCATTTCCATTTTATTTTCATGATGCTCATTGCCCAGACGGTCATAAAATCCACATCTAACTTATTAGCTCTTGGATTGGGAAGAAGAAGAAAGAAAGAGACAAGGACCTCAGTCTCACAAACTGAACTCTGCTTGGGAAAAACTGGAACTGTTTATTTTATTTGTTGTGTTTTACTTTATTTTATTTATTTTATTTTATTTATTTCTATTCTACCATTTTATGTCACAGCAGATTTCTCTGCGTGAAATTTGGGCTACTCTCCTCGGGGAGAGCGCGTCGCCACAAGTGCAGCGCCAACCATTTTTTTTCTGTCTGCAACTAAAAACAAGAAAAGGGTGATGGAGCTGTGGAGAGGGTGGTGGTGGTAGTGGTGGTGGTGGTGGGTGTGGGTGTTGGGGGGGGGGGGAGAGCTGAATTAAAAGATGGTATGGGTAAAGAAATAGACTGGAATTTCAAAATGGCATCCCATTTATTCACTGTGTGTGCAGTAGTATTTATTGATAGCCACTGTTTTATCGATGAATATTCATATTTCCTATGAACCCCTGTTGCAACTGTTTCTTATAACTTTAGGACCAAATTTTAACTTCACGGCTTGTGATTTTTTAAATGTTTTTCTACTTTGCTGTCCTTGTTATTGGAGATTCTACGAGCGTGCAATATTTAAATGATATCAGAGAGAGAGAGAGAGAGACAGAGAAGAGACAGAGAGAGAAGAGACAGAGACAGGACAGACAGAGAGACAGAACAGAGACAGAGAAGACAGAGACAACAGAGGTAGACAGAGACAAAGAGAAAAACAACAACAACAACAAAGACATAGAGTAGAGAGACAGGTAAGACATGGAAGACAATATTTGATATTTATAGAAGAGACACATAGAGAAAACAGATAACAGAGAGACAAGAGGAGAGAGTGAGACAGAAAGAGCACAATAAGAGAAGAAGTAGAGATAAGAGAACAGAGACAGAGAACAGAAGTAACAGAAGGAAAAATACCCAAATAAGAACTGACAGGGCGTGAAAATGTGAATACAACCACAATAAACACAACGTAATTCAAAGAAAAATAAACAAAACGCTCTTACTTTCCGACAATTTGAACAGAGAGAAGAGCAGAGAAGACAGAGATAAGAGAGAGAGATAAAAGAGAGTGAGTACTCGAGAGAAGAGAGAGAGAGAGAAGAAGAAGAGAGAGAGAGAGGAGAGGAAGAGAGAGAGAGAGGAGAGAGAGAGAGAGAGAGAGAGAGAGAGAGAGAGAGACGAGACAGAGAGAGAGAGAACAGAGGAGAGAGAGAGAGAGAGAGAGAGAGAGAGAGAGAGAGAGAGAGAGAGAGAGGGAGAGGAATTTTGCAAATTATAGCAGGTAGTCTGGTGTGAAATTTGAAAGCACAGCAGGCGATCAAATCTGTTTTCAGGTTGATTTCTTTTGGAGAGAGAGAGAGAGAGAGAGAGAGAGAGAGAGAGAGAGAGAGAGAGAGAGAGAGAGAGAGAGAGAGAGAGAGAGAGAGAGAGAGAGAGAGGAAGAGAGAACGTTTTGTGTAAACGTTGTGTTAAACTGATGGATGGAAGGTACATTAGACGTAGCCCTACACATAAATTCTTTGTTACTTAGTTTCTTACTAAGGTCTGCTCATTACCAGCTAGCATATTATGTGTGCAATAAATCTGTGCTATTTTGCGGTATTTGAAATACTTCACCTCTTTTTTAAAATCCATTTCATTTATTAGCTGATCTATTTGTAATTTTATTCCATCTTAATGTTTAAAAAGCTGTGTAAATACTATTCCTCTGAATATCTCAAACCATGACCTCTGCGTTCTTTAAAAAAAAAAAAAAAAAAAAAAAAAAAAGCTAAAGACGAGCACCCTCATATAGTGTTTCCTTGTGTTCTTTACAAACCTTTTGTAGTAGTCATAATTTTCTATCATTTTGAAAGGAATAAAAAAAATAAAATAAAAGCCTTGCTTTTTGAGCTACCCGGTGAAACCCTATAGTTAGCACGCACCAACCCAAGCCAGAAGCAGGACTATGTTAATGTTATTATATAAAAAAAAGAAAAGGCAGAGCGTGTATCATCGGGAAAAACATCACCCCAAAACCTGACGAGAGAGAAAAAAAAACTAACTAAAAAAACCAACCGTCAACCCTTCACCTGGCCCGTAGTCTCGTGGACCATGGATGGGGGCACCACTGAAGATTTGCAACCAGCTTTCACCACTCCCATGAAGAAGACAGAAAAAAAAACCCACCACCCCTCCCTTAAAAAAAAACAAACAACTACCTCCAAAACCCAAATAAAAAGACTATACAAGCAACAACAAAAAAACTAAAAATGCACTTGGGGAAGGAGAAGAAGAAGAAGAAAGAAGAAGAAGAAGAAGAAGAGAGAGAGAGAGAGAGAGAGAGAGAGAGAGAGAGAGAGAGAGAGAGAGAGAGAGAGAGAGAGAGAGAGAGAGAGAGAGAGAGAGAGAGACACACACACACACACACACACACACACACACACACACACACACACAACACACAACACACACACACACACACACACACAACACACACACACAGAAGGGGGAGGGGTAAGGAATGTGGCTGTGGCAGGTTTTATCCGCAGTAAATACGTGGAGATGACTTCCTGCCGGCCGGAAAGAGCCGGGGTAAATGCGGGAGGGTTAAAAACCAGGAAATTAAAATTGATACAGGGATCGATCCAGAACGACACTCCTCTCCTCCCCCCCCCCATCCTCCGTGTCTCCTTCCACTGCCTCTCCTTAACGCCCACAACTCCATGCCTGTCCATCAGAACAGTCTTTTAACATATTCATCTGTTGTTGTTGTTGTTTTTTTTAATCATCCTCCATCTACACCACCATTTCAGTCCAGGGAATTCTGCCCCTCCTGCTTTCCTCATTAACACTGTTATATTATTTTATTTTATTGTATACTTAACTTTCAGTCTCAGTAGATTGATCTGCGTGAAATTTGGGCTGGTTCTGCTGTTCCTTAGGAGAGCGTGTCGCTACGAAACAACGCCACTGCTATCTTATCTATTATTTTTATTATATCTCATCATCATCCATCATCATCATCATCATCATCATTATCATCATTATTATTATTATTATTATTATTATTATTATTATTATTTTATTATTATTATTATTATTATTATTATATATTATTAAACTACTACTACTACTACTACTACTACTACTACTACTACTACTACTACTACTACTACTACTACTACTATTATATCATCATTATTGTTGTTGTTATTGGTTCAACATTTTTTCTTGCAAGTTTTTTTTAGATAGCTTTTCCTGTCTGTATATTAATTTGTTTCCCTGTCACAATGATTTTTTTTTCGAAAAACAAAATCGCCAGGGACAACTTTCTTGTCACGTGGGTTCTTTCCGTGTTGCACACACATATATCCGTTTATCACTGCATCAAAAACAAAAAAAAAACGTAGCTCCCAGACCACATCACTTAAAATCTAGTTGACGTAGAGAAGAGTCTGGCACGGACGGGAATCGAACCTGCACTTCTCTTACTTTCCAGAATGGTGCTTTACCTACTACTACTACTACTACATACTACTACTACTATACTACTACTACTACTACTACTACTACTAACTACTACTACTACCTAGATCACCGCTAATCTATCGCAGAGTTGTTTTTTTTCCCAGTTCACCCTTCTCCCATTCTTGCCTTGTTTTTCATCCCCCCTACATTCTCAGCTGTAGCTGGAGCCTTCAACCTGTCATCACAGTAGATGGTTTCTGCTTTGGAGACTGATAGTTTTAGACAGGAAGGGAACATTGGGGGGAGAAAAGTAGAGAAGAAAAAATCCTTGCAACAGCTGCCATGATGCGATTTCTTTGAAGCGAAGCAAAGTAAAGGTTTTTAAGCATTTAAACGCCCAGGGCTTTCGTTATCTTGTTGTTGTTTTCTTTTCCTGTTCAAAAAAAAAAAAAAGATTGAGGGAACTGGGTTAGATGGGGTTAGAGAGTGAGGATGGTGTAGTAAATCATTTCTGCGCGTGCGCATCCGTTTCTGGGTCTCTTTCCGTTTCCGTCTCTGTTTCTGGTTTGGTTTTTGCTTCTGTTTCTCTCTTTGTGGCACTGTCCGTTTGTCTCTGTGTGTCTGTCTGATTCTTGAGTTCAAGTTTTCTGCTTCCCGTGTCGTTTTGGATCAAAGGTTCAAAGAGAATAAAATGGAAGTGAAGTGGAATCTGACAAAAGACAGAAAAGAAAAATGGATCAGTTACGTTGAAACAATATACACAGACTAAGTAAACAAACAATGCATTATGAGATAAACTCTTTTTGAAAAGACAGTCTCCCCTCGTATTTTAGGGACAGTAGGCCAGTAAAACCAGAGTAGGAAGAAAATTAATCCCGTGTGATACTTATTATTCCTCGTCTTGTATCAAAGACTAAAACTATTGGATTATTATTCCTTGTCTTGTATCAAAGACTAAAACTATTATACTTTGCATTCATTTGCCACTTTCAACATGTCTTGATAAGAGTCATATTATGGAAATATTCTTGTCTCTTTTCTGTACCAGAGAAAAACTTTGTTGTGTTTATATTTATTTTGTTGTTGGTTGGTTCTGTATATTGTTGTTTTTTTTTTTAAACGCTTTTCCTACGGCTATACCCAAAGACAGTCCTCCTGCTCTTATATGAATGTTTATTAAGAATGAAGTGGTTTTATTTTTTCAATTCATTTCTTTTCTTTCTGATTTGCTTTTCATATTTCATTTCATCTTCCAAGTACGTCCAAACCATGTGACAGAAAAAAAGTATGACAACAGGCTATACTGCAAGAAGAAAAAAAACAACAACCCCAAAACAAAGCCAACACATCAAAGCAAAAACTACAAAGCAAACATAATACACACAATCATACAACCAAAAACCTTTTCCTTCGAACAAACACAACAACAACAATGATAGCAACAGCGATATAGATTGTGCGATTTTTTTTTCTTTTCTTTGGTTTAATGTCTATTCACTTCTAGGGGATTTAGACAGATTGTGCGGAGAATTGTGGCAATTATAAGTAGATTTCATCAGATTTTATCGGCTCTGGGAAAAAAAGAGTCGAAAATATTCGTGCCTGAAATTGAAACACATGTGTTAGGGCAGGATGAGGGGAAAAAAGCTGTGTAAGCTTAATCTTGTACTTTCAATACATATTATTTTGATTGACTTCACTCACTCACCACCACACACACACACACACACACACACACACACACCACACACACACACACACACACACACACACACACACACACACACCACACACACACACACACACGGTGCACACACACACACACCACGCACACACACTTGCACCACACATCGACGCGTGCACGCACCACACACATACACACACTACACACACACTCACACACACACACTGCACACACACGTGCACGCGCGTGCACGCACGCACACACACATACACAAACACATCAAACAACATACACCACCACACACACGTGCACACACACACACACACACACACACACACCACCACACACACACACCAAACACCACGCACACACATACACACACACACAGAGCAAAAAATCCTCGTTCCGTGACAGTATTCCGCTTCTAGGGTTTAAAACCTCTCTTATTATTTATCTTTCTTGTTTACTTTCTTGTTTTCTTTTCTCACTTTGCTTTTTGGAAGTGACAGCTGCACATCATCTGTGCATCAAACCGCGATCAGCTATCACCACCACCACCCACTCACTTCGCCCTCCCCCCCCTCCCCCTTCCTTCGCCTTCCAACCCCCCCTCCCCTCCGCCCTCTCACCCTCTTCGCCATTTCTTTAACTCAGAATCTTCCACTGCTACTACTCTCGCCTGCCAACACAACCCACACAACACTAACCACCACGCGCGTGGCACGCACACACACACAACTCAACACACACACACACACACACTCAAACACACACACACCAAAACAAAACCCCACAACAACCCCCCACACCCCACACAACCACACACACACCCCCAAAAACCCCACCCCACACACCACACACCCCCCAACACACAACCCCCACACAACCCCACAAAAACAAAACAAAAAAACCTGGTTCCGGGGACAGTATTCCGCTTCTAGGGTTTTAAAAACCCCTCTTATTATTTATCTTTCTTTTTTACTTTCTTGTTTTCTTTTTTCACTTTGCTTTTTTGGGAAATGACAGCGCCCAAACAATTTTGTGCATCAAACCGCGATTTAGCT
>CM060319.1:34372908-34387908 GCA_030674155.1 Stramonita haemastoma
TGTGCACAAGAAGGCTCACAGGGACACAGCATACAAAGCAGAAGCCCTGAGCAAACAAAAAACACACAAAAAACACACAACACCTAACAAAAACCCCCAAGAAAACCTGTAGTAATCCTTCAGGCCTCATAGTGAGATCATTACCATTCCTATACAACCTTGCCCAACCTCTCAATAGAGAGTGCTAGTGTCTGAGGAAAAGCTTTTTTAAAGGTTCGTTATGATAGGGAGTTCTGCAGTTTAGAAAGTCTTGTCTGTCTGTCTGTCTGTCTGTCTCTGTCTGTCTGACGTCTGTCTGTCTGTCTCTCTGTCTTGTCTGTCTGTCTGTCTGTCTGTCTGTCTCTGTCTGCTGTCTGTCTGTCGTCTTCTTCTCTCTCTCTCTCTCTCTCTCTCCTCTCTCTCTCTCTCTCTCTCTCTCTCTCTCTCTCTCTCTCTCCTTCTTCCCTTAATAAAATGAACAGAAAAGAGACAGACTTAGCTAGACAGAGGAAAGGGTTAAACATGTAATAGCATACAGCTTTGGTGACGCTGTGTCATTGCTGGTGTGCATAAGAGCAAGGAAAAGTGAAAAGCATTGAGCGCAAACTTGAAACCATTCAGGTCTGGGCTCAAGGTGACATCATTACCATTTCTATACAACCTTGACTGAAGCTTTCAATAGAGAAAAAATAAACAACCCCTGAAAGGGTTGGTATTATGCAGATCTGCGCTTTAAAAAAAAATCCTGTGTCTGTCTGTCTGTCTGTCTCTGTTTATCTGTCTGCGTTTAAAAATTCCTGTCTGTCTGTTTGTCTGTGTGTGTGTGTCTGTTTGTCTGTTTATCTGTTTCTTTCTCTGTTTCTGTGTGTGTATGTTGTTGTGTGTGTGTGTGTGTGTGTGTGTGTGTGTGTGTGTGCTTGCGTGTGTTTGTGCGTGCGTGCGTGTGTGTGTGCGTGCGCGTGTGTGTGTGCGTGTATGTGTGTGTTGTGTTGTGTGTGTGTGTGTGTGTGTGTCTGTCTGTCTGTCTGTCTATCAGTCTATCAATCAGTCAGTCAGTCAGCCAGACAGTTTTCTCCGTCTTTACGTAGTCAGTTCTCTATGTAAAATCATATTATCAGTCCTATACCTTTATAGCAATTATATAAATTCGCTCTGGAGTCCGAAAGTGTCAGCTGATGTCAGGGGCCAGCACCCCTGCAGAGTTATAGCACAGATGGAGACCAGGCACTATTATGTATCTAGCTATAGATGCAAAGAGTGAGAGTGGAGAAGAAGAGATGAAAATGTATGTGTGCTTTGGAAGCGATTAAACATCTTCCTTACGTCTGTTTTGGTCTATGTTCATTTAAAAACAAAAACAAAATGAAGATGAATCAATCACACACACACGCGCGCGCGCACGCACGCACGCACCACGCAACACACGCACACATAATATATACACACACATGCGCGCACACACACACACATGCACACACACGCGCGCGCACACATCTTTGTTATCAGTTTTTATTTTTGTATATATTTTCTTTTCTTTCATAGATAGCTTGATGATAAAAAGCAAGCGTTTTCCTTATTCAGTGTAACCTCTATAAAACAAAAAAATTAATTGACTTGACTTGGGTCACACACACACAAACACACTCGCACTCACACACACACACACACACACACACACACACACACACACACACACACACACACAACACACACAGACTCACAAACAAACACACAAACAACACTTACACACGCACACAACATACACACACACACAAACACACACACACGCACCCCCGCCCCCCCTTACACACACACACACACATTGAGATAGGAACAGAACGAGGCAGAAAATAATACACAGACAGACTGAGGGTTAAAACCGAACCGAACAGAACAGGACACTACTGCTTCGGTGACGCTCTCTCTCTCTCTATCATTGTTGTGTGTGCATGCAACAAGAGCGATGCGACGATGAAAAGCGAATAGCGTGGAGCTAAAAACGTTGAAACCATTCATCATGCTGCGATCATTACCATTTCTACACAAGTAGGCCTCCAAGCTTTCAATAATGCGCTTTTCAAAAACACAGCGTTGAAAGGCAACGCACGATATGGATCCTCCGTTTTTGAATTTTTCATAATTTCTTTTTTTTTAAGTCTGTCCCTGTGTTTGTGTTTGTCCGTTTGGTTTCATCCTGTCCCTTCTCTTCGTGTTTCCTGTGTGTGTGTGTGTGTGTGTGTGTGTGTGTGTGTGTGTGTGTGTGTGCTGTGTGTGTGTGTGTGTGTGTGTGTGTGTGTGTGTGTGTGTGTAGTGTGTGTCTGTGTATGTGTGTGTGGTGTCTGTCTGTCTGTGTAGTTGTGTGTGTGTTGTGTGTTGTGTGTTGTGCGCTGCGCTCGTGCTGTGTATAGTTGTGTGTGTTCTCTTCCTCCTCCCTCCCTCTGTCCTCTTCTGTCTGTCTGTCTGTGTTTGTCTCTGTGTGTGTGGTGTTGTGTGTGTGTGTTGTTGTGTTGGTTGTTGTGTGTGCGTGTGGTGTAGTGTGTATGTGTGTGTGTGTGTGTGTGTGATGTGTCTGTGTCTGTGTTGTGTCTGTGTGTGTGTGTGTGTGTGTAGTTAGTGTGTGTGTGTGTGTGTGTGTGTCTGTCTGTGTAGTGTTGTGTGTTGCGCGCTCACGCACGTGTGTGTATAGGTGTGTGTTGTGTGTGTAGTATGTGTATGTGTGTGTGTTCTCTTCCTCCCTCCCTCCTCTGTCTCTGCCCTGTCTGTCTGTCTGTCTGTCTGTCTGTCTCTCTCTCCTCTCTCTCTCTCTCTCTCTCTCCTCTCTCTCTCTCTCTCTCTCAGTGTGTGTACGGAGGGAAGGGAAAGAGCAACACACTGTTCATAAACATTTTTGCTTCTTCCCGCCTCTGTCTGTTTGTCTATCTGTCTGTCGTTCTGTCTGTATGTCAGTCAGATGTTTATTAGTTATCTATCTGCCTGCCTGCCTGCTTGCCGTCTGGCTGTCTCTGTCTGTCTGTCTATCTGTCTCCTTGCGACGATTCATATGTATATTCTATTCCTTTTTTTTTCTCTCCATAAAACTAGCAGCATCGTGTTATTTCCATTTTGATAGACAGTGGATCAGATCTGCATGCAGGCATAAACTCTTGCTTTGTTTGTGTTAGATCTATTATAGACCACAGCCCCATTGTGTACGTGTCCGTGTGCCCAGATCGTCTGATAGCTTTCAGTCACCCACAATGACTCCACGGTCCAATAGAACAACGATATAATGCTTGAGAAACTTGCTTCGTTGACTTTATGAATATGTGTGTGTGTGTGTGTGTGTGTGTGTGTGTGTGTGTGTGTGTGTGTGTGTGTGTGTGTGTGTGTGTGTGTGTGTGTGTAGGTGTGGGTAGGTGTGTATGCATGCATGCGTGTGCATTCAAGTTACTTCAATTTTAACGTCTTTCCACTTTAAGTGATACAGAGTATGTGTGTGTAGGTATGTGTGTGAATGAGTGTATGTGTGTGCGTGTGTGTATGTGTGTGTGTGTGTGTGTGAGAGAGAGAGAGAGAGAGAGAGAGAGAGAGAGAGAGAGAGAGAGAGAGAGAGAGAGAGAGAGAGAGAGAGAGAGAGAGAGAGTTCACTGGTCTGAAAGATAATTGATACTTTCAAAAATTCCTACCGCATTGTTTTCTCAAAACTACTTTTTTTCCAAATGAATCTTTTTTTTTTTATTCGATTACATTAAAAAAAATCTATTTATTCTACATTGAACTAGAAGTGAACACAGAGAAAGCCGAAGGCAGCTAACATTCAAAATAAAAGCCAATAAATAAATGAAATAAATAAATTCTCTTTCAATTATTTTCTCAGGATGTGTTTGAATTTGAGTTTGTTTTTAGCAACTTGAAACGAAGAAAAAAAAACCCGAAACAAATCGAAACAAAACAGCTTGAATAATCAGCATCCTTCAGGCAATTTGTGGCTTAGAGAAGAGAAGAGAGAGAGAGAGAGAGAGAGAGAGAGAGAGAGAGAGAGAGAGAGAGAGAGAGAGAGAGAGAGAGACAGACAGACAGACAGACAGACAGAGACAGACAGACAGACAGACAGACAGAGTGAGTGGTAGGGGGAGGGGAGAGAAGCCAATTTTGGCAAAGGCACATAATCATATTCCTCACGTAGCATTTGCCCTGAAGGTTAAATTCGTGGTGTTTTATTTTTACCGAACGACGAACGAACCAAAACAAAAATAATAACCACAATCTTCATTAAACTTTTTACAATAAAAAAAAGAGGAAAAACTAAGGAACAAGATTTTTTCCTCCAATTTCCTGTTCCTCTTTCTAAGCATCTGTTGATTAGCTGGTTGACAGAGTCAAAAAAAGAGGCTGACATGGTTGAAAAGAAATATAAAAAAAAAAAGAAAAAAGAAAAGAAGTCCTAGGGTATTCTTGTAATAAGGGCTTTTTTTGTTTGTTGTCACTGTTTGTTTCATTTTCATTTTTGTTGTGTTTTATTAAGAATTCTATTTTCTGTCGGTTGTAGTATACAGTGTTCGAGCAGAACATTTAATAGACAAGATATGGGCAGCGTTACGTATCCTCACTAAACGGTCACGGGTTAGGTGATTTTGAAATAATTATTAAAACGCCAAACTCCGATTCGCCAGTCCTGACCTGTCAGGCACTTCAACAGCAACGCAATGTTTTTTTCTTTCGCTCATATGAAAGTAAAGAATAGTTGCTGTCGGAGTGTTCGACAAAGAAGAAATAATAACATATTTTACATTACTTACGATAGAAATACTTCTCGAAAGCAATACTTGCTGTGTAAGTGTTCCATAAAGAAGAAATTATAACGTATTTTATATTACTTACGACATATCAAAGAACTCTCGAAAACAGTTGTTATTGTCTGAGTGTTCGACACAAAGAAGAAATTATGACGTATTTTACATTAACTTAGGATAGAAAGAATTCTCGATTTCTTTTCTATAAGATACGCAATTCATGATATAAAGTGGTGATAACCAGATTCCACTTCTCATGTCAAAGTAAATGTAAGCATAGAAAGAAGATACTATAACCACATTGTGTGGACAGAACGACCCAGAAGAGAGAGAGAGAGAATAGAGAGAGAGAGTGAGAGACACAAGAGAAGAGAGAGAGAGAGAGAGAGAGAAGAGAGAGAGAGAGAGAGAGAGAGAGAGAGAGAGAGAGACAGAGACAGAGACAGAGACAGAGACAGAGAGAGAGCGATCCCACTCCCACCCCACACCCCGAAACTTGACATAATAAACGACCTACGAAGAATTTACTTTTTTGTATTCTATGCATTTCCTTTTTTTTCTCCCTTCATCAAGCGCCATTACTTGTACATGTAATTTCCTTCCACTTTTTTTCTTTCTTTCTTTGTTTCCGTGATAAATGATTTTGTTTTCTGATGTGGTGGGTTATTTGATTCTTTATTTATTTCCTGTTTTCTGTCTTTCGTTCGTTCTTTCGGATTTCTTTTTTTATGATATTCGTTCTTTCGAATTTTTTTTTCTTTTCTTTCTCTCTTTCGTTTTTTTCTTTCTTTGTTTCGTTGTCTTTCTTTCTTTCCTTCTTTCTTCTTTCTTTCTTTCTTTTCTTTCTTTCTTTCTTTCTTTCTTTCTTTCTTTCTTTCTTTCTTTTCTTTCTTTCTTTCTTTCTTTCTTTTCTTTTCTTCTTTCTTTCTTTTTCTTTCTTTTTTCTTTTCTATTTTCTTCTTTCTCTTCTCTTCTCTCTTCTCTCTCTCTCTCTCTCTCTCTTCTCTCTCTCTCTCTCTCTCTCTCTCCTCTCTCTCTCTCTCTCTCTCTCTCTCTCTCTCTCTCTCTCTTTTCTTTTCTTTCTTTTTTTTCTTTCTTTCTTGTTGTGTAAGGGGGGAGGGAGCAGGAGGGAGATTAGGATGGTACTGATGGTAGATGAATCCACGAAGTTCTTTTATAAGTCTTCAGGATTTTTTAAACCTTTCTTCTTTTTTTTTAAGGCATCTGGTTGGCAACAACACGCAGAGCTTAAACTTGAGACGCTGCTTGCAACCCCCCCCCCCCCCCCCCCCTCCCACCTTTTCCCCCCCACCCTCAACCATCCCCCTCCGTCCCTCCTTCGAGCTTCCTCCTCCGTCTCCACTCGTATTTGAACCTCTAGTCCATGTTTATTCTGCTTTTTTTTTTTTTTTTTTTTTTTTTTTTTTTTACAAAACTCAGTTGTAGTTTTAGAGTCAGATCAATATTTAATTTGGCTGCAGACAGACTTATTGACAATGCACAGCATTCTTTTTTTTTTTTTTTTTTTTTTTTTTTTACTTTTCTTTTCGTTCTAAGCCGGGCTCTATTATAGTTAAATCCCAGCGGCGCCAAACGCTGGCCTTGTGTGTGTGTGTTGTGTGTGTGTGTGTGTGTGTGTGTGTGTGTGTGTGTGTGTGTGTGTGTGTGTGTGTGTGTGTGTGGGGTGTTGTTGTGTGTGTGTGTGTGTGTGTGTGTGTGTGTGTTGTTTGTGTGTGTGTGTGTGTGTGTGTTGTTGTGTTGTGTTGTGTGTGTTGTGTTGTGTTGTGTGTGTGTGTGTGTGTGTGTGGTGTGTGTGTGTGTGTGTGTGTGTGTGTGTGTGTGTGTGTGGTGTGTGTGTGTGTGTGTGTGTGTGGTGTTTTGTGTGTGTTGTGTGTGTGGTGTGTGTGGTGTGTGTGTGTTTGTGTGTGTGTGGTGTGTGTGTGTGTGTGTGTGTGTGTGTGTGTGTGTGTGTGTGTGTGTGTGTGTGTGTGTGTGTGTGTGTGTGTGTGTGTTGGTGTGTGTGGTGTGTGTGTGTGTGTGTGTTGTGTGTTGTGTGTTGTGTTGTGTTGTTGTGTGTTGTGTTGTGTTGTGTTGTGTTGTGTTGTGTGTGTGGTGTGTGTGTTGTGTGTGTGTGTGTGTGTGTGTGTTGTGTGTGTGTTTGTGTGTGTGTTGTGTGTGTGTGTGTGTGTGTGTGTGTGTTGTGTTGTGTTGTGTTGTTGTGTGTGTTGTGTTGTGTTGTGTGTGTTGTGTATGTGTGTTGTTGTGTGGTGTGTGTTGTGTGTGTGGTTGTGTGTGTGTGTGTTGTGTTGTGTGTGTGTGTGGTGTTGTGTGTGTTGTGTTGTGTTGTGTTGTGTATGTGTGTCGTTGTGTGTGTGTGTGTGTTGTGTTGTTTGTGTGGGGGTGGGGGATTTGCGTGATAGCACGTGTATAATTATGTAGTCAGGCTAGATTCGACTGGATTTTTTTTTTCCATAAGGCACACTAGCGAGCAAAACAAATCCGTCTGTCTGTCTGTCTGTTTGTCTGTTTGTCTGTCTGTCTGTTTGTCTGTTTGTCTGTCTGCCTGTCTGTGTTTATATCTCTCTTATTCTAAAACCAATACCATAGGGAAAAAAACCAATACAACATAAAATTGTATTGTACACTCATATGATGATAACTCAAATGAATATGTCATGTTTTTTTTTTTTATTAGCCAAACAAAGAGTTCTTGCTTGAGCGCAGAAACAATGACATGCATTTACACACCAAAATATCATCATTAACTGGAAATTATACATCTATATATATAATATGTATACATATATCATAGTGTGCGTATGCGTGTTTGTGTATGTGTGTGTTGTGTTGTATGTGTGTTTGTGTGTGTTTGTCTGTTTTGTTTGTGTGTATATGTGTGAGCTCGCGCACTAGTGTGTGTACGTGCGCGCGCGCCTGAATTCTCTGTTCACGAAAGTAGTCGAGTCAGAAAGTATTGATAATGTATAATTTACCGCTTTTTTTATCACAAAAGCAAGTAACACTATATTCCTTTCACGAGAAACAAAAAAAAAGAAAAAACACGAACAAAACTGCTAATTTAAACATTCAAAATGCTATCTCTCTATAGAAGAAAAAAAAAAGAATAAGCCTATTATGAGTAGGGGGTAAGAAAGAGAACACTTTAATAACAGCAGAAGAAATCAATTTTAATCTATTTTTTCTTTTGGAAACGACAGACTAGTTATCCTTGGTAGACAGCTTGATTTATGTTTACCCCAGGAGACGAGACGTCTCAAATTTTCCCTATGTGAATGGGGTTTCGTGATCAGATAAGCAAAATGCTCTTTAGAAGAAAATCTAATACCCTGAAGGCTTTTGACAAAGCAGGAGCGCGGATATACGAAGCGCTTGAATAAGGTTGAACAACCTGTCACAAAAAGTATCAGATTAACATACTAAATACCCTGGCACTCGCCAAAAAGTAATGCAAGAGCACGAAGATTTACCTCTGTTTGTTTGTTTGTTTGTTGTTTGTGTGTGTGGTGTGTGTGGTGTGTTGTGTGTGTGTGTGTGTGTGTGTGTGTGTGTGTGTGTGTGTGTGTGTGTGTGTATGTGTGTGTGTGTGTGTGTGTGTGTGTGTGGTGTGGTGGAAGAGAGCGAGAACGAGAGGGCGAGAGAGCGAGCGAGCGAGCGAGAGAGAGAGAGAGAGAGAGAGAGAGAGAGAGAGAGAGAGAGAGAGAGAGAGAGAGAGAGAGAGAGAGAGACAGAGACAGAGACAGAGACAGAGACAGACAGACAGACAGACAGCAGACAGAGTACAGAGACAGACAAGAGAGAGAGACACACACACACAGAGACACGCAGAAAGAAATAGTTTATCTATTCTTTTATTTCAAGGATAATGAAATAAGAACTCATATGCATTTTACGCCCAGTCACAGTGTGCATGCAGTTATGTACACTTTCCATCCGTTCCCATGACACACGATGGCCTATTTTTCTGAAAAGCGGAATGGGTTTTAACTTCTGCTCAAGATGTTCTGTGTGCGTTCGCACACGGGACCTCGGTTCTTCTCAGTCTCATCTTAAGGACTTTGGGGGGAGTGGAGTTAGCACTGATATAACTCCAGAGAAAAATTATCTTGAACGAGATTCGAACCCGGGTCAGCAGATCACGAGCGTAAGGCTCATCACTCTAACCACCAGGATATCCCGTCCCCCAAGAGAGAGAGAGAGAGAGAGAGAGAGAGAGAGAGAGAGAGAGAGAGAGAGAGAGAGAGAGAGAGAGAGAGAGAGAGACAGACAGACAGACAGACAGACAGACAGACAGACAGACAGACAGACAGAACAGACAGACAGACAGACAGACAGACAGAGACAGACAGACAACGACAGACAGACAACAGAGACAGACAGAGTAAAAGAGGGGGCGGGAGGTGGCAGGCAAGGTTTCCAGTATCCCTGAAAAGCTTTTTTTTGTTTTGTGCCCTTTTCTGTCCACAGAGCGAATTTTGTCAGGACAACAAAATTAATACTTTCATTTCAGTTTCTTGTTGAGCTTTTCCCAGCGTCCATTGGAACATCCACCCCACCCCACCTCACCCCATCACTCCTCCCCCGTCGAGTCATGCTCCTCAAATTTTTATGACCCAATAATCACGGTCACAACAACTAACACAACAACAACAACAACAACAACAACAACAGTAAGAAAAGCAGTAAAATGGATGAACACGGCACATGACAATAGCACGACAATAGAAAATGGAAAGAAAAAAAAATGTAGTAGAAGACTAGAATCAGCTCTCGAAAGTTTGCGCAGTCTATGGAACAAAGAGAGAGAGAGAGAGAGAGAGAGAGGAGAGAGAGAGAGAGAGAGAGAGAGGAGAGGAGAGAGAGAGAGAGAGAGAGAGAGAGAGAGTGCTGTGGGATCTAAACAGGTGCATTATCGCTTCTCTCTGTGGTGGGGAAGACATTGTGAACAGTCGTCTGGCACATCAGTGGTCTAGAAGAATAAAATAGTGTGCACTCACTTTACTTTTTGCCCCCCCACCCCCCCCACCCCACGGGGAAAAAAAAATTCACATATCTTCATTTAAAAGATTCATTCAAATTGTAGTGTATAATTTCTTGTTTCTTTTTTTTTGTTCGTTTTGTCTGCAGCTTTATGAAAAAATAGGGTCAGGTTTTTTGTTTTTTTTTTTATACTGGTAATGGGAAAGCTTGTTATGTTGTTATAGCTGTATTTTGTGAGACTTCTTTAGAAGAGCATGAACTTTCACACACACACACACACACACACAACACACACACACACACACACACACACACACACACACAACACACACACACACACACGCAACCCCCACTTGCTCTTAGTCTGTGAAAGACTTAGACGACAACATAAAAACACACAAAAGCCCACTTGATTCTAATACCACAAAAGATTCAGACAATCATCAAACATTTTATTTTTTTAAAACCTGTATAAACTTACCATTGTTATGACTTTAAAAAGAACTAAAAACACTGTCCTAGATTCATTCTCGGAGTGTTAGTTTAACTTAACCTTTATCACAAAAAATTAGATAAGCAGAGCATCCACTACAAGATGCGTAGTTTTCTGTAGCATGCCCTCCGACGGTTTCTGTCTTGCAGTCTTTTTTTCAGACAGGGGAGTGATTAAAGAAAGCTACACCAATTTGTTCCCCCTTTTCCCAATTCCTTCTTCCTCGACACCTCTGATTTTACCACTAACCTGTTTCTCAGATTTAAATTATAGATGTGTAGAGGCGAATGCCAAATGGAAGGACGAAACCAAACAGACTTGGCTTCTGTTTTTTTCTTAGCGGCAGCATCTGGTTTAAGAGCTAACGGGTCTATCCGTCTAGTTGTTGAGAAGAGAGAGAGAGAGAGAGAGAGAGAGAGAGAGAGAGAGAGAGGAGAGAGAGAGAGAGAGAGAGAGAGAGAGAGAGAGAGAGAGAGGGGAGAGTTGTTTGGGAGAGAGAAGAGAGAGAGAGAGAGAGAGAGAGAGAGAGAGAGAGAGAGAGAGAGAGAGAGAGAGAGAGAGAGAGTTGTTTTGGGAGAGAGAGAGAGGAGAGAGGGAGAGAGAGAGGAGAGAGAGAGGAGGAGAGTTAGAAGAGAGAGAGAGGAGAGAGAGAGAGAGAGAGAGAGAGAAGAGAAACCATTATTTATGGGAGTTTATGTCATGAGCGGTTAGCTGTGTGTGGTTTTCTCATTGGTTGCTCTTGTTGGGTGGGGATTTTTTTTTTTTTTTGGGGTGGGGGGGGGGGGGAGCTTTTCCTCCTTTGCCAAGGAATTGTTGCTGCTGCTTTTTCTCTACATCATTCTGTCTCTGATTATAATGCTTTGTCTTTGTCTCTTAGAGCTACTCGCTACTCTCTCTCTCTCTCTCTCTCTCCTCTCTCTCTCTCTCCTCTCTCTCTTCTCCTCCCTCTCTCCTCCTCTCTCCTCCTCTCTCTCTCTCTCTTAAAAAATTTTATTAATTCTTTTATTTCGTGGATAATGGAAAAGTATTCGTCTTTTCATCCTCCCCTGTTATCATTTTGGTCATTTTGTCATCCGTTCCCTCGCACTCCTCTTACTCTTCCGAAAAGTGGAATGGTTTGTCTGTCTTCTTCTGTCTCCATCTGTCTGTATGTGCCTGCTTCTTTCTCTTTGTCTTTAGCACGTTTGAGTCTCTTGTAGTCAAGGTATGGTGCAAAATTCATTAAAGTGCGAGGTTTTTTCTAAAATCTAAGAGATTTATTCTGTTGCATGATTGACAAGATATAAACAATCAGGAAAGAAACAAGCAAAAATATCCAAACAAAACCCTCAAGGGTGAACTTGAGGCTCTCAACCCTCAAGTTCCAGATGATGAGAATACTATTTTTAGTTTCCGCGGACAGAGTGTCTTTGCAGTCCATGGGAGATAATTTTATTTTCTTTTTTTAAAAACGTTTGGAACTATCATTGACCGCCTCAAGACAGCGGTAGACAAGTTTAGTTTTGACGCAGTTTTCGACTTCACCACAGACATTTCAAACAGGTTTGAAAATGAGCGGCTTGAAATGAAGCTTGGCAATGTTAACTGATTTTGCTCCAGAAATATTTAACCAGTGCAGCAAAATCTAAATCACAGTTTAACTGAGTGTTCTTTATTCAAGGGTCATTTTGACGAAAGTGCAGTTGCACCACTATCGGCTGACTTACCGCTGATTTACCGAAAGATAAAAACCCAACCTAACTAATTTTATGTTCGACATGTGAGATCTATATTCGTAATGGGCAAACTTTTTGAGCCCACTGAACTGCAGATGTTTACGTCAATTGTAAGCAGTAACTCACTTCCAATAAGCTCTTTGTCAAGGCAAACATGCTCTCGTTGCTTTAATTAAAGAACAACAAGGGAGGTAAACTTAACCACGGATTGATTTAGTTCTGTCTCCGTCCTGTTACTCATCTGCAAAGTGGCAGTCCCAGAGAAGCTCTTCCTCAAGGGAACCAGTCACAAAGGACCGCTTATATATAAGTGGTACTGTAGTTCGTTATGCTTTATCATTCATGCTTTCCCGTAAGTTTGCGTCATGTTGTCATCAGTGGAGAAGGCAGTATTGGAAGAAGGGGCCAACGGTAATCGCATAATCGAAGAGCAGATGAACTGCTGTTGGATAATATCTTCTAATGCCATTAAATTTCACGGACAGTGATTTAATAACTCAGACAACTGCAGTTCATTATTTGGCGGTTGCAGCTGTGATTGCCTTCATCGAATTGGGCTCTAGAGGCAGGATGATGCAGTGGCCAGAGTGTCAACGTCGTCTCTGACGATAACTTATTGCGTAGGTTCCAGTCTTTGCTAGAATGTTTGGTTTTTTTCGAGGAGATTTTCCCCTCAGGTTAACATTGATGTTATGACTCTACTCTTTGAAAGTTCTTTGGATGAGATTATGTATGGGCCATTGTAGGCCATTGTGTGCCAGTGGAAACGGATGACAAAATTTACAAAACTGCACACACACGGGGACTGAGTAAAATAGCACATGAACGCTTATTCCATTATCCTCGATATAAAAGAATAAATAAGAATAAAATAAAAATAAAATAACATAAAATAATATAAAAAAAATAATAATATATGAAGCAAGGTACTGAGGGCAGATGCACGCAAAACATCTGGCACACACTCACTAAAACCACATCCACATTTCGTTGAAGAGTGGACTAGGTATGGCTGGTAGAAAGAATGAAAGAGACAGACCCAGCATGCTCCCTACTATCTGTAGAGTACTGGGCTCCACCAGATTTAGCATTCTGCGACACATTCCCTGGAATATTCAGTGCGGTGGTTGAATGAGTCCTTAGGAAATTAATGAGGTCAAGTTAAGTCAAGATAAGGTCATCACGTTCAGATTGTATTCAAGGCAAGTTGAGGTTTCAAACTAGCTTTTTTGTTATCTTAAACTTGTTTTGCATCCTAGATTAGTGCCCAATTTTAAAGGTTATTACTCTACATTAAAAAAAATAGAGAGAACTCTACCCCTCCCATCCTGCCCCCCCCCAAATTGTCATATTCAGAAACGGAAATTGTTTATGTGCCTTTCTTCTCTTCTTCTTCTTCTTCTTCTTCTTCTTCTTCTTCTTCTTCTTCTTCTTCTTCTTCTTCTTCTTCTTCTTCTTCTTCTTCTTTTTGTGTTGTGTTGTTGTCCTTTTCTTTCTTTTTTCTTTTTCCTTTCTATATCAGCAACTTCTTTCGGTTAATTTGCTAATGTCTAAGAGAATTTCCGGAATTAATTCTGTTGTTGTTCCCTCCACCTCCTTCTCCTTCTTTTCATGTGTTCTCTCTGTTTATTTCTTTTGGACCTGATTTGCTAATTCTCTTCTTAGCTGGCTCAATGAGCTAAGTATCCAAACACTGAACGACCAAGCTTTCATGCTTTGGCCCTTTTGCTTTCTCCTACTCTTGTCTTATGTGTGTGAGGAGTATGTTGTGTGTGTGTGTGTGTGTGTGTGTGTGTGTGTGTGTGTGTGTGTGTGTGTGTGTGTGTGTGTGTGTGTGTGTGTGTGTGTGTGTGTGGTGTGGTGTGTGTCTGTGTGTTGTTGTCTGTCTGCTGTCTGCGTCTGTCTCGTGTCGTTCTGTGTGTTGTGCTTCATCATCCTCGCTTCTGTGAGGTGTGTGTGTGTGTGTGTGTGTGTGTGTGTGTGTGTGTGTGTGTGTGTGTGTGTGTGTGTGTGTGTGTGTGGTGTGTGTGTGTGAGTGTGTATGTGTGTGTCAAAGTCAAAGTCAAAGTCAAAGTTTTATTTCCAGATGGTACATTCAATAGCACTGAATTGCTTTTTTCATCAAGCTGTGTGTGTGTTGTGTGGTGTGTGTGTGTGTGTGTGTGTTGTGTGTTGTGTGTGTGTGTGTGTGTGTGTGTGTGTGTGTGTGTGTGTATGTGTGTAGTGCGCGCGTGTGTTGTTGGTTCATTTGTTCGTAAGTTGAACAACGCTTAGCTGTAAAAGCACAGGCAAGCGTACGTTCCAACAAGTGTGCGTGCGTGCGTGCGTGCGTGCGTGTGTGTGTATGTGTGTATGTGTGTGCGCGTGTGCGTGTGTGTGTATTTGTGTGTGTTGTGTTCTGTTGTGTTGTGTTATGTGTGTGTATTCGTGTGTGCTCCCATGCATTGTGTGTGCATATGTGTATGTGTTTTTGTGCGTGGCACTCACGTGTTTGTAAGTTTGTGTAAGGCAAGGCAAGGCAAGGCAAGGCAAAGGCAAGGCAAATTCTTCTATTTCGAGGATATGAATAAGCACTTAGGTGCTTTTTTTTACATACAGTCCCCGCCCTTATCAGGGATAAGATCAAGAAAGAAACAACAACAACAACAACAACAAAACAACCTCCTCTAACTAAACAATAAGCAATAATAATGATCCAAATACCAAGAACAAGAAAACATATCGAGTAGCAATCAACAGACAAGAAAAAGGGCAGAAATACAAGTAATAAGGTAATAATAATAAAAGAAATGCACTTCTTCTTCTTCTTCTACTTCTTCTTACTTCTATCTTGTTTTTTCAGACATGCGCGTCATACTTCATGTTATTTTATTATTAGTTTTTTTGTTGTTGTTGTTGTTGTGTTGTTGTTGTTGTTGTTGTTGTTCTTTTCTTCTTTTCTTCTTCGTTCTTCTTCTTCTTCTTCTTCTTCTTCTTCTTCTTCTTCTTTCTGTGTAAAAAGACACACACACACACACACACACCACACACACACACACACACA
>CM060319.1:34392908-34395408 GCA_030674155.1 Stramonita haemastoma
TTGGCAAACGTAACCACAGCGGTCATGGGAAATGCTAGCTACCGGCATTGGCACTGACATAAGCTGACGACATTAATGAGCCAACGGACTGATAATTTCAGCAATTACATCGGCCGAAGCTCACATGTCCGTTTATGGGTTTCATAACACGAGATTAGTCTATAGCGTAATTGGGCCATTTTCTTGTTTACTCGCTTAGAGATCAGTGTTATTTGGTAGTTTTTTTCTCTCACATCTGTTTGTTTATTTATTGTTTTTTTCTTTTTTTAAATAATAACAAGTGTGTCAGTATGGTTTATATCATGATTTATAAAGTGGCTTGCTTGTCAAACGTGTGTGATTGTGAGTGATATACGCCTGTGCTTGTTAAAGAACGGTCGCACCTGTGTGTAGATCTAGGTGTGGTTGATTCACACTGATCGTGTCATGATGATAATCTGTATGGTACAGTTTGTAAAGATATTGTACTGTTTATGTACCAAAACATGTGCTCAGATGTATGATGTTGAATATGTAAGTGTACCAAAGTATGTTCTCACACACACAGTTATGTGAGAGATGGGATTTTTGCATGATGTGTTTATTTTGAATGAGAAGGTCGGAGAAATGTGCATGCCTTTAAAAACGCGTTCTTGAGTCGAGTGTATCTTGGCAAAACAGGATTGAGATTATGTACACTTGTCAATATTTACCATGTGAGTGTGATTCGTTCGTTACTTCGTGAGTTGATTTTAACATGAAACTATGATTACATTTTTAAACGGCTACACTGTGGCAAAATTCATGACGTTGTGTCAAATATCTGTTATGTCTTTTTCCCCCCTCGAAGACGAAACCAAGAACGATAACCTTCATCTTAAAGGAAGGGACATTGTTCAACTCATTCTCTTTATTTGTGCTTTTGTTGGAATTGATAACTTACCAAACAGAAAAAAAGATTCAAATATATATGAGAAATGATCCTTTCATTTTAACCTGTACCCATGGAGAATTAATATCCCGAGAGAGATTAGGCTGATTTATGTCTTTTTGCATTGTCCTATCGGTTTTTGTTTGAAAATGTAATGCTCTTGACTCTTCTTGCATTCATGTCCATTTTGCTTTGGCCGACTTGCGTGGCAAGTGTGACGCTGTCTGCTTGAGATAAAAAAAACAACAAAAAAACAATTTATAGAAAGTTGGATGCGACCGAGAGAGTGTACTATCTATATGATTGTGCCCAATACGTGTGGACATAAGCGTGGACATTACGGAAAACTGTGAACATTGGTATGGTTATTAATTTTCTATTGCATTTTGTAAAGTATGATAACTATTGTTCTTCCTTTTCATTCATCCAGCCTTGGATTCATGTGTTGTTCGCCAGCGTTGTGTAAAGAAAAACATGTCCACAGCTCTGTATCGCTCTGGTTTCTTGTTGACATGGCTATGTCATGGACATTGTATGAGCCATTGCGTATTATGATAAGTGTGATGATTTTGTGTGTGTGTGTGTGTGTGTGTGTGTGTGTGTGTGTGTGTGTTGTGTGTTGTGTGTGCGCGTAATTGTGAGTGTGTGTAAATCATGCCTTTTTGAATTGAATGATCGACCCAATCGTGTGTGTATGTGTGAGTGATTGTGTATGTGTGTGTGTGGGGTGTGTGTGAGCGCGCGCGCGCGCGTGTGTGTGTAAACGTGTGTTTTGTGTGTGTGTCCGTGTGCGTGTGAGGCGCGCGTGCGTGCGCGCGCGCGCGCGCGCGTATGTGTGTGTTTACAGAGTTTCTGTTAATTGAGAGAGAGAGAGAGAGAGAGAGAGAGAGAGAGAGAGAGAGAGAGAGAAGAGAGAGAGAGAGAGAGAGAGAGAGAGAGAGAGAGAGTTAACTACTGATGGTCTATACATTCAGACAGAAGTTGTCTCAATAAACCATTTGAAAATGTTCCACCTCTGGCTTTTATTCTTGGTGGTGTGGTGTAGCCTCCCGTCTCAAACGTCTGAGATTTCTAGTGTCTCGGTCCTTTTTGATGTTGTTGTTGTTATTGATTTTCTTCTTCTTGTTCTTCTTCTTTCTTCTTCTTCTTCTTCTTCTTCTTCTTCTTCTTCTTCTTCTTCTTCTTCTTCTTCTTCTTCTCGTCGTCGTCGTCGTCGTCGTCGTCGTCGTCATCGTCGTTACATTCTTTCTTGTATTGATCATATCCACCTTTTTGCTCCTTTTCCTTATTTTTTTTTTAATTATCGTTGTCATCATCGTCTTCGTCGTGGTCGTGGTCGTGGTCGTGGTCGTCATCAATCATCAATCATCATCATCATCATCATCGTCATCGTCATCATTCATCATCATCTCATCATCATCATCATCACATCACCAATCATCAACCCCACCACCAAACACCACCATCACCATCACCACCACCATCCACCACCACACCACCACCACCACCACCATCATCATCACATCATCATCATCATCATCATCATCATCATCATCATCATCATCATCATCGCATCATCATCATCATTTC
>CM060319.1:34408225-34410725 GCA_030674155.1 Stramonita haemastoma
ATAACATCAAGATAAAAAGACAGCCTCAACTAAAACAAGAACAATTATGATGATCCAATTACCAAGAGCAAACCACACCAAGTATCAAACAACAGGTAAGAAATAAGACATAGATACAATATTAAGGTAATGTTATAAAAAAGGCACTCATTCAAAAACGAAGAAAGATCTAGCTAGACCTAGAGTAAAAGGGAGAGCGATCAATACTTGTTCAACGTTTTCTACTTTAGCCAGTCTGTTTTGTATAGGTAGGAGGAGTTGGAAAGATGAGATGTAGTAAAGACTCATGAAGAAGAAAAAAATAGTGTAGAAGATAGTGTGTGGGGATTTTTAGAGGAAGAGTAAAAAGACTTGAGGTTTGTTTTGGTTGTTTTTGTTTTTGAAGTTTTGAGTTGATATTGTTTGTTTGTATGTATTGTAGCGTGTGTGTTTTTTTTTTTTTACTGTGCTGTATTGCGTTGTATTTATTTGTTGTGGATTGTCTTGTCTTGAATAGTATTGCGAAGAAAAAGATACTTTTTTTTCTTTTTATTAGTTTTTGAGTGTGTATTGTGTTGTTAGTATATTGCGATGCGCTGCATCGTTTTTTTTAATTATGTTGCTTTGCATTGAATTGGATTGTGTTGTCGTGCATTGTATTGTATTGTTTTGTATTGTGCTTTAGTGTAGTGCGATGCACTGCATCGTTTTGTATTATGTTGCTTTGCATTGATTTGGACAGTAGTGTAGTGCATTGTATCGTATTGTTTTGAAATATGTTGCATTGTGCTCAAATAAATTGCGATTCTTCTTTTCTGCAAGTTTTTTTTTTAAATTTCCCCACAAGAGCAGTTTTTGCTACAGAACTTTGCCTGTTGCTATAGGTTCTTTTACGTGCGCGAGAGACGTCAGTTTATTGGCGTATCTTAAAGAACGGCACCCAGACATACCACGACTTTGAGTCTAATGGGTAACAGCAACGTTCCTGATGAAACGAGGATTGAACCCGCGACTTCTCGATTTCTAGATGGGTGCGTTACCTGCAGACCACTGCCCCCGTAATGTTTAGAGAAAAACATATCTGGAGGATTGAATATTCCATTCTAGCAAGGGAATTCGTTTAGCATAAGCTTGTCCAGCTGCAGGCTTTAAGCTTTTTTAGAAAATATTCATTGCGTCTGTTTTTGTTTCCAGTTTTAAAGCAATAACTACACAGCAATATTAAAATGCACGTGAAATATGCAATTTAGGACAATGTGGGATATGGCATTGCGATTAGAGGAAAAATAATATATAGAGGTAATAATATGTGTGTATGTGTTTGTACGCATGCATGCGTGCATGTACGTTGTGTGTGCATGCGTGCGTGCGTGTGTGTGTGTGTGTGTGTGTGTGTGAGAGAGAGAGAGAGAGAGAGGAGAGAGAGAGAGAGAGAGAGAGAGAGAGAGAGAGAGAGAGAGAGAGAGAGAGAGAGAGAGAGAGAAGACAGACAGACAGACAGACAGACAGACAGACAGACAGACAGACAGACAGACAGACAGACAGACAGACAGACAGACAGACAGACAGACAGACAGACAGACAGACAGACAGACAGACAGAGATAAAGAACGAGAGCAGCTTTTTTTTTTTTTTTACATACATATGAATCATAAAAACCCCTATCCAGTTGATCATCACCAATCAAAAAAAAAAGGAGACAAAACCAAAAGTATGTAACCAAACCTAACAGTTTGCACATTGAATAAATCGGAAATCTCTGCTGGGAAGTGAATACAATCACAACAGCAACGTAAGTACCTGGAGTAAACCAAGAGCGGCTTGGGAAGTCCTCATGCTAGGCACTTGTGCATTTTATCTTCTACTTACTGGACATCACTTCACAACATCTCTATCACGGATTACTTTTTCCTCTGCTGTGCGCAACTGCGAGGGAAAGAGAAAGCTAGGCACTGGCAGGCCTGAATAAGAAATGATTTGGGAGATCGTAAAATCCTACAGCTATATTCACAGGGCGCCACCAAGACTCAGGTTCGGGTCAGTGAACTTCGACTTTATGATCATAAAGTCTAGGAACATGTGGCTTTATATCCTCAGCTATCGTGCCCATTGAAAGATAGAAAGCAGAACATGACGGGGAAAGAAAACAACAAGGAACTTCTATATAAAAGAAATGATGGAAAAAGTAGACATAGAGGACGCAGAAAAAGAAATAAAAACGCACACAAAAGAGAAAAGCTAGACAAGAGGAAGTTTTGTACCGATTTGACCTTACAGCAGATATTGCAGATTTCTTTCAAGGACAGCTAATTTCTCTCTCTGTTAAATTCAAGCTTCTTCTCTTCACGGGGGCAAATGTATCGCCACAAAAGCAGCGCCACACATTTCTAGAAAAAAACCTGTTCCTGCTTGTGTTCTTGTTTTCCCTTTCCGAGCAGCTTTGGTGTTTTTTTTTTATCTTTCTTTCTTTCTTTTTTGTTGGTTTTTGTCTGTTTTTTTATACAGAATTCTCTTTGTTGCT
>CM060319.1:34415725-34418225 GCA_030674155.1 Stramonita haemastoma
AAGATCATAAATTAATCAAGTTAAATCTAAGATTTCAGTTATTTATAGCAACGCACCAAAACAAAAGACACAAAGACAGAAAAAAGAAAGGATAGAAAAAAAAACAATTACAGAAAAAATGCAGACAAAAGAAGGAAAGACAGAGAGAAAGAAAAAGAAAAAATTATAGAAAAGAAAGAAACTCAAGAAAAAAAGAACCAGACCGAAAAGAGAGACAGAAAGAAATATCCAAGACAGAAAGGAAAATAAAAAAGAAAATTTTGAATACGGAGCTTTGAAAATGTAGAGAGAAATAAAGACTAAAAGAAGAATCAGTGAAAAAAGAAAAAGAAAGTAAGAAAGAAAAATTGTTACGTAACCTTCAAATTGATACCTCAAGGGAAAATTGGAATTCATGTCTGTAATTTACTTATGGAACACACGTGCTGCTGTATCATCTTGTAAAGATTCTTTGATTCCAAATTCATTTCCTGGACATCTGTGATGAGTCTCTTTAAAGAAGAAAAAACGAAGAAGGAGGGGGAATCGAAAGAGAAGAAGGAGATGTACATAAGGAGAAGAAGAGGGACAAAAAAGGAAAAAAAATATACCAAAGACAACAGAAGGATAAAAAGTAGAACAAATATAAGAGATAAGAATACAATTTTGTCCAAAAAAAATTCAAAAGAAAAAAAAGGGTAAAAACAGAAAGAAAGTAGACCCAACAAAAGAAATTCAAAGAAACCAAGTTTTCTAACAAAAAAAGATGAAAATAACGAGAATTTGATAAAGAAAGACAAAGAACAGACATAAAGACAGTCTTTAAAAAGAGAAAGAAAGAAAGCGCAACAAGAAAGAAAAAAACCCAAACATAACAAGAAGGCAAAAAGGAAATAAGAAAAAGAAAGAATGCTGCAACAAAGAATGACCAAAAAAAATATCAGAAAGAAAAAAAGAAAAGGAAAGAAACAATACAAAAGAGAGAAATAGACAGAGACGAAGACAGAGCGCAAAACAAAGAAGGTGACAGACAGGTAGACAGACATACAAAAAAAAACAGACCGACGACAGACAGACAGACAGACAGAAAAGACAGACAGCATAATGACCGCCAGACAGAAATAGGCAGACAGCCAGACAAACCAGCAATGTGATACATGGCATTAGGTGGGGGGGTGGGGGTGGGGGCGGTGTAATAAGCTTCATTCCTCCTTCTCCTACTCTTCACCCCCCCCCCCCCCCCTCCCCCCACACATACACTACTGGCCTTTGTGATGGTTTAGAAAACGAACCAAGCAACCAACCGATCAAACAACCCCTGAAACAATCAACGAATCAATCAGTCAAATAATCAGTCAGACAATCAGGCAAGCAGCCTACCAATCCAACAATCTAAGATGTATATATACTGACTCCAGTTCCTCCCTAAAAGTCCCTCGGATGAGATTATAAACCAAAGCCTCGTACTTGAATGTACACAGAATATCTCCCCCCTGCACATGTTAAAAACCCGTTTTGCTTTTCGAAACAGTAGGCCATTGCGCACTAGTTGGAATGGCAAACAGATTTAAAAACAAGACATAACAATAAAAATGAGAAAACTTGCATACACCCAGATGTGTTTCGATACCATTCCAAAAGTCTGACTTTGAATGCATTAATGGTATGTAAAATCGGTCGCATACGCAAAATCTTAACATTAGTAAACTCTAAACTCTAGCTGAGGAACAAACAAAAAAAAGAGTAATATGTGCTTGGATTTACCTTAGCGGGATAAAACAAAGAAAGAAAGAAAGAAAGAAGAAGAAAGAAAGACAGACAGAGAGAAAGAAAGAAAGAAAGAAAAGAAAGAAAGAAAGAAAGAAAGAGAAAAAAAAGAAAGGAAAAGCAAGGAAGGAAACAGAGAGAGAGAGAGACAGAGAGACAGAGACAGAGACAGAGACAGAGACAGAGAGACAGACAGACAGACAGACAGACAGACAGACAGACGACAGACAGACAAACAGACAGATAGACACACAGACACACAGACACACAGCCATACAGACACACAGACACACACACACAGACACACAGACACATAGACACGAAGACAGACAGAGTCAAAGAGACAGAGAAGCAGATGTCTCTAATTCACTTTTGCAACACGTGTGCTGCTTTGTCATCTTGTGAAGATTCTTTGATTCAGATCTCATTTCTGGATACTAATTATCTCCCTGTTCAAAAAAAAAAGATGAAGAAGAATTGCGAGGAAGAGTCGCAAAGAAGAACTGAGAAGAAGATTTGAGAAGAAGAGAGTTTGCGAGGAGGAGAATTCTGAAGAAGAAGAATTGCAAAAAGAAGAAGAATTATTTTGCTAAGAAGATTTGCAAAAAAGAACTGAACAGAAGAATTGCGAAGAAAAGAAATTCCAAAGAAGAAGAATTGTGGTGCAGACGAAATGCAAAGAAGAAGGGGAGGGGGGGACTGAGGAAGAGGAGGAAGAGAAGGATAGAGGAAGAGCATATAGAAAAGAAGAGGA
>CM060319.1:34425725-34435725 GCA_030674155.1 Stramonita haemastoma
TTCTCTCTCTGTCTCTCTGTCTGTCTGTCTGTCTGTCTGTCTGTCTGTCTGTCTCTGTCTCTGTCTCTGTCTCTCTTTCTCTCTCTGTCTGTCTGTCTCTCTCTCTCTCTCTCTCTCTCTCTCTCTCTCTCTCTCTCTCTCTCTCTCTCTCTCTCTGTGTCTCAGTCTCAGTCTCAGTCTCAAAGAGTTCTGGAAGTGGCAGAAGAGACAGCAGGAAGCCAGGTAAGGTGCCTTAAGTGGCACAGGAGGAAGCCCGCGTTATAGAAGCCATGCTGTGGTCTCCTTTCTCCGTTTGCACGCAATGTCAGCATCCATTGTGTCGAGGGTTCCATTGTAAGGTTTCTTGTGTTTGCGTGCTGTCTCTTCCTTCTTTTTAAAATTATTTTGTGCCTCTGTATGTGTGTATGTGGTGTGGTGTGGGGGTGGGGGTGAGGGATGGTGCGTGTGGGTGTGTGTGTGTGTGTTTGTGTGTGTGTGTGTGTGTGTGTGTGAGAGAGAGAGAGAGAGAGAGAGAGAGAGAGAGAGAGAGAGAGAGAGAGAGACAGAGACAGAGACAGAGACAGAGACAGAGACAGAGACAGAGACAGAGAAGAGAGACAGACAGAGAGAGAGACAGAGAGACAGAGAGACAGACAGACAGACGGACAGGCAGACAGACAGACAGACAGGCAGACAGACAGAGACAGACAGACAGACACGTAGATAGACGTAGATAGACAGACAGACATATAGACAGACAACAGAAACAGAACAGACAAACCACCTATACAGCGAATGAATATTATTGTAATTGCTTATAAATCCTATGTACTTTTCTACATTGTTTGTGTTTCGTTTTGTTTTGTTTTCCTTCGCGTTGTCTCTATCCTTTGCCTGTGTGAGTCGTGACTTTGGAACTAACATCTCTTTCAAAGCCCGATAAGTGAACAGGAAGTTGGATAGGGGTCAGATTGTGCATGCCACTGTGTATATATAGACCTGTTTACTGCATTTTGCTATTGTCTTCAGCCATGACATAAATCTCAGTATAACAACTTGTACACAATATCAATTGAAAAAAAAATCAGTTTATTCGGAGTATGGCTGCCTATATGACGAGGTACTTAAAGACAGTCCTACACACAAACATCTCATCCAGTATGTACTTATAGTCTTACAATGATTCCGAGGTAGTGGTGGTGGTGTGTGTGTGGGGGGGGGGGGGGGGAGTCGTTTTTGAGACAGAGTAGATATTCTGGATGATCCTCAGGGTTATAAGCTGGGTGATAATCTATTCATACATCGTATCATCATTCTCATCATCATCGGGTCATCATCACATCATCACATCAATTCATCATCATCATCATCATCATCATCATCATCATTCATCATCATCAATCATCAACCCACAACATCATCATCATCATCATCATACATCATCATCATCATCATCATCATCATCATCATCATCATCAACAACAACAACAACAACAACAGCACAGCACACCAACCAACAACAGTAACAACAACAACAAACAACACAAAACAATAGAATCATCTAAATTCTCCACACACACACAAAAAACACGAAAAATAAAACGACCCGATCACGTTGAATTGCAACTGGCAAGTCAGCCCTTTTTTCTTCGGCCAGCCAATTGCGAGATGAACACGGGCAGTACAGCAGTCAAATATGAGGGCAGCAGCAGCAACAGCAGCAGCAGGCAGCAGCAGGAGCAGGAGTGATTTCAATTCCACCTCTGCCTCTCCAGAGTCCCCTCTCTCCCCAGCCTGCAAAACTCTCATCAGAAAGCCTGTCAGTTTGAGTTATCCACATCACGCCAGTCCTCCATTTATTTCTCAAACAATTGCGGAACCGATAAGCCGATTAGTTCTACATTTGAATCACAAGGAAAGAAACTACGAAACACTGCATGGTGATAAAGTCGAACGGGTAAGGCTGCGGGTTCTTGTTCTGATGGTTTTGAAATCATAGGTCTGCGGGTTCCAATCTTTGGAACTTTTCAGAGATTTGATGTATAGGCTGTTCAAAATTGATTTCCTGTTAGGATAAGGTAAACTTTATTCATAGAGAATGAAGGGTTTGGATTATGACGATCTCCAATATTCCTAAACTAATCACAAATCTACCAGCATCTTACTCTCGCACATATGTGCATGTAGGTTAAAAAATCAGCCTACAACCTTTAGGTGTTGAACACAAGTGTGAAGATACATAGCACACACTATGAAACCTCTAAATCATACTGATTTTTTAAAGTAAAGATCCGAAAACCGGCCTTACGGTAAATGAAGGCTCATTTTGTCATCAATCAGAATACTAAAGATTTGCAATTATTTCTAACAAAATAGATGTGAACTAGTGTGACAAGCAATTTTGATGCATTTTCTGAAACCTTTCAACAGAGAACAATAGGTTATTTTCAAGATGAATTCGTTAGAAGATTGGCTGTTAAGTGAAGCAAGAAAAGGAGACATTAGTTTCCTCTAATTAACAAAGATACATCATTTCTAGCCGATGCTCTAGCCGCTTGAAGTTATGTACCCTTAAACAGTTTTGGAATAGGCGAAAAATGTACTTGTTGGAAAAGAAATCTAGTATCAGCTCTATTAACTGAAGCACAATTTTATTTGTTGATATGAAAACAAAAAGTTTTGAAATAAATTGACGGTTTTATTTATTCAATCTATCGAGAAGTTCTATTGCTTTGATTAAGATGTTTTAAAGATATAGGGTGTTGCTATTATTGTTGTCGTCATTTTTGTTTGTGCTTATATTGGAATGTGCTACCTTTCTTACGCTTCTATTTCTTACAAAAGAAACTTCCAGTAAAAACAAATGATAAATAAAAAGGGCAAAAAGAAAAAAAGAAATGAAAATGACGACGAGTTAGCTTTTGAATTTGCTTGATAGATCATGTTTATATCTTCTCCTCGTCATTCAAAATACATTCCACAAAAATATACTTCTCGCATTTGTAGATTTTTAGAATAATTATTTTTTATGATATTGAACAGGGAAATGTTACGGGGCGTATTATGTAAAAGCTACTAAACAATTGAAAAAAAAGCTTGATTTGACTTTTTTTATAACAACAAAACAAAAAAATAGTACAAAAAAAGCATGGATTTGAATCTATATTTATGACTGTTTGTAACTTTGTGTTTTATGTGTCTGTGGCAAATGAGTTATAAAAAGTAAGCTTCTTTGTCGTTTGCTGTACTTGTATTGGTAAATGAATTCAACAATCAAATGATCAAAAGATGCAATTGTAACATATCACTAAATTTAATTCAAGGTTTCTGACAGTTTTCGTGTTCTAATGTTAGTTCTATTGCAGGAATAGTCATCTATTATAACTAGTGACACATTCATGGGATCACACAATAAGAAAAAGAAGAAAAAAAGTGATAGATTTGTATGCCTACACATTCAGAAGAAGGATTAAGCCACGCGAAATGAAAACTGCTCCGCAGTACTCCGTTTTGGCTGTTTTCACCTGGACAGGATTTTCTTAAATTATCATTTGTGTTTGAGTTATTTTTATATTATTATTTTGTTTGCATTTTTTTCAGAAATATATTTCAGGATCATTGTGGGTTGATAATTTTTCGAATAGGGGCCATAACATATTTGCTTATATCTATCTTTTTTTCGAGATACAAGGGTTATTAATAGTGAGATTTTGATTTTGATTATTATGTGTTTCATCTTTCCCTGGCTCTCTTTCTGCTATCAGTCTGTCTGTCTGTCTGTCTGTCTATCTGTCTGTCTGTCTGCCTTGTCTGTCTGTCTGTCTGCTTGTATCTGTCTCTGTCTTATTGTCTGTCTTATTGTCTGTCTTATAGTGTGTTTTATTGTCTGTTTGTCCGTCTTATTGTATTATTGTCTTATTGTCTTATTGTCTGTCTGTCTGTCGTCTGTCTGTCTGTCTGTCTGTCTGTCTGTCTGTTGCTGTGTCTGTCTGTCTGTCTGTCCTTCTCTCTCTCTCTCTCTCCTCTCTCTCTCTCTCTCTCTCTCTCTCTTCTCCTCTCTCTCTCTCTCTCTCTTCTTTCTTTCTCTTCTTTCCGTCAGTCAACTTTGCTACATACGTTTGTAATGTTGTCGTCCTTCTGCTACATACGTTTTAATGTTGTTGTCTTTTCCATGTGCCTGATTGCTCTGTAGTGTGATGGATGTTGTGTTGGTTTTGTAGACAAGAAGATTGGCCACAGATGGGATAGCGTCAGGAACCTGTGTAATAGGGTTCATTCCTCTTCTCTTTCGTTGCTAATATAAGCTGTGTGTACGGTACGAAGGAAAAGTTATTGCAGAACAAGCAAGTAAAGCATTGTCTAGAAATACAGCAAAAGGCTACTGCGATAACAGATCGATTTATATTCATCCTTGTTTCTCTCTGTCTCTCTGTCTCTCTGTTCTCTGTCTCTGTCTGTCTCTTCTTCTCTCTGTCTGTCTGTCTTTTCTGTCTCTCTCTCTCTCTTCTCTCTTTCTCTTCTGTCTGTCTGTCTCGTCTTCTCTCTCTCTCCTCTCTCTTCTCTGCCTGTGTTACTGTTTTTTTTCTATCTGTCTCTGTCTGTCTACCTGTCTGTCTCTCTGTTGTTTGTCACTCTGTCTATCTGTCTGTCCCTCTGTCTGTCTGTCTTTCTGTGTGTGTGTGTCTCTCGCTCTCTACTTCTCTCTGTCTCTCTCTGATTCTCTCTCAATGCGTGAACACACACAAACACACACACAAACACACTCACAAAATATATACACGCAGAACCACACACACACCACACACACACACACACACACACACACACACACACACACACACACACACACACACACACACACACACACACGTACAACTTCTATAGTAGAAGAAGAACAAAAAAAAGTAGATAATGAAAAGACACCACAAGGCATGATGATGAAAAATGAGTCAAGCATGCAGACCCCCAAAAACCCACAACCCCATCCCATACATACAACAAAAAACAGGAGCCAGGATTGCAGAAAGGCATTGCAAGCAGAACAATTGGCCCATGATCCGGAATGCATGTCGGCCAGCCTCAATAAGTAAACAAGAGTAGTAGAAAACAGGTTCCAGAGATAATTATGCTGGCATCTAACCCAACTGACTGCTGTTCTGCAATATTTTCTTGGTCTTCTTGTTGTTTTGTTGTTCTTTTGTTCTTGTTGTTCTTGTTCTGTTTCGTTCTATCTGTTCTTGTTCTGTGTTTTATTTCTTGTTCTTCCTTGTCTTTTCTGTCTTCTTCTTGTCTTCTACTGTTCTTGCTTCTTGTTCTTCTGTTCTTTCTTTTCTTCTTTGTTCTTCTTTTTCTTCTTGTTCTTGTTCTTGCTTGTTCTTGTTCTTCTTTTGTTCTTGTTCTTTTCTTGTTCTTTTCTTCTTGTTCTTGCTTCTTGTTCTTGTTCTTCTTGTTCTTTTGTTCTTGTTCTTGTTCTTCTGTCTTCTTTTCTTCTTCTTCTTCTTCTTCTTTCTTCTTCTTCTTCTTCTCTTCTTTTTTCTCTGGTATTTGTACCAAGGTTTGTACGCTATTCCTTGCTGTTGGGAGTTCCTCAGTAAACGACTTGGGATCGTCCAGATACGATTACTGTCTAATTCATCCCATCTGGAGTTACCTTAGAACTGTAAAAAAAAACACAACACACACAACACACACACACACACACACACACACACACACACACACACACACACACACACACACACACACACACACACACACACACACACACACACACACACACAATCTGTATACTCCGACTGGAGAAAATGCACGCAGTGTGAAGAATATGCGTCGTAACGTTGGAATTAGCGTTTCTTTTCTTGAAGCTAAAAGGATGGCAAATAATGTGTGTGTGTGTGTGTGTGTGTGTGTGTGTGTGTGTGTGTGTGTGTGTGTGTGTGTGTGTGTGTGTGTGTTTGATAAGAAAGAAAAGAGTTAGCTTAAAGCCAGCAGTATCTAGCTAGCTGAGAAATTAAACTATTCTTGAGTATTGAGTATCTAGATTTGGTTTTCCAGTTTTTTATGATGAGGTATTACCCGCAAACTGAATATTCAATACTGGGCACGATACACCTTTGCCTTTACTTATCCCGCCCGCACACACACACACACACACACACACACACACACACACACACACACACACACACACACACACACACACACACACACACACACACAGACAACAGACATACAGACATACAGACATACAGACAGACATACATACATACATACATACGTACATACATACATACATACATACACACACACATACATACACACATACATACACAATACACACATGCACTCACACACTCATACACACACATACACACACACACACACACACACACACACACACACACACACACACACACACACACACACACACACACACACACACATCACACACAGCAGTTGTTGTTTTTAAAGCTGACTGCTGTATTTCAATATTCAAAGCTAAGATTGGAAAAGTGGACAGAGAGAAACATAAAATCTACCACCAGTGATTGTAACGACAAATGATGATAAAGAAAAGGATAATTATGCTAGGACCCCCCCCCCCCCCCCACACACACACACAGAGGAAAATAAATACATACATTTGCATACTTGACAAAAAGAAACTTTTCTTCCTTTGAAAAAACTGAGAAAGGGATTTAGAAATGATTTATAATAGCTAAGTTAGAGGAGAGAGAAGATCACAAAGAAAGAAAAATATGAACAGATTTGGGATATAATAATAACCCCTCCTCCTAAAGAGAGAGAGAGAGGAGGAGAGGAGAGAGGAGAGAGAGAGAGAGAGAGAGAGAGGAGAGAGAGAGAGAGAAGAGAGAGAGAGAGAGAGAGAGGAGAGAGAGAGAGAGAGAGGAAGAGAGAGAGAGAAGGAGAGAGAGAGGAGAGAGAGAGAGGAGAGAGAGAGAGAGAGAATAAAAAGGGGAGAGAGAGAGGAATTTTGAGCAAAAAAGTGGCCCCAAAAAAGTAAAAAAAATAACAGACACAAAAAGGCAAAGAAAAAAAAAACAGAAAAGTAAGATGTAAGCCATAGACAAGATTTAAGAACACACAAACTTTTACATCAAGCTGCACTTTGTCTTAGCTCACCGAACTGTTTGTATTTTGCGCAAGACTTCATTGAATAAAAAACAAAGTTACAAATACTGTGCGTCAACAAAGCTTGTTCTTCCCCTAAACGCAGTGAACTATTTTGATTTTACGCAAAAGAAAACCAAGGTTGCAAAACAAAGGTAAGTTGATGTGCGTCACAGAAGCTCAAAACAACAATGAAAGCAGCAACAAAACACCACCTCCATCACCACCACCACCACTAACACCACCTCCACAATCACCTCCACCTCCACTACGACCACAACCATCAGCACCAGCACCATCTCTAGCGCCATCATTCTATCTACCACCACCACCACCACCACCACTACCACTCCATGGTTAACAGCAAGAACGACAACAACTTCTACCAGAAAGTAAAGAACGGCAAGAAAACTCAATTATTTCACCCTGTCTTGTCGTTTTTTTCATCTTGTTTAGCCATACCCACATTTTTCAACCAAAAAACCTGTCATCTTCAATTCAGCTACCTCGGACTTATGCACTCCCCAACTTTCTCCTAAACAGTTCTGAAACCGACAGAGAGGCGCAGACACCGCCGTAATGTCTTCGGTGACGTTAGTGAAAGCCTTCTATGTGGAATCTTTTTAGAGATCATGCAGCCTATGTGTCCTTTTAACCTACGCTGCACGTCACCTCTGATAGGGGACGGGGTAGCCTAGTGGTCAGAACATTGCGCTCGCAATTTGACGACCTCGGTTCGAGTCCCGTTTGACGGAGTTTTTACCCTGGAGTTAACATCAGTGCTGACTCCACTCTCCCGCAAAGTCCTTCGGATGAGACTATATAAACCGAGGCCCCATGTGCGAATGCACGCTGAACAGCTTGCCCACACAGTAGATCCTGTTCCGCTTTTCGTAAGAGTAGGCCATCGTGTGCTGGTGGGAATAGATGACAAGATTTACGAAACTGCTTATTCACGGAGACTGGATGTAAAAGATCACATGAGTGCTTATTCCATTATCCTCGATATAAAATAAAAATAAATAAAATGATTTAACGTGCTGTACCCCCTGGGTGTATAGCCACCCATGGTTTTCGAGACTGCACAAATCCTTTACATTATCTCCTGGATGCACAGTCACCCATTGTTTCAGGGTAGGCATAACCTGTTACAGTACCTCCTGGGTGCACAGACACCCATGGTGTCTGGAGAGGGGCTAAACCTCTCACCTTGTGTGTGAAGCACTTGGTTTTCTTCTCTCCTTCGCTTTACACAGTCTTTCACTGGTATCTGATGGTGTCTTCATGCGTTTTTTTGTGCATGGTATCGTGATTTGTTAGAAGGCACCTATGGCCCATACTGCTGTCTTCAGTGCTCTAGAAATCTGTCAGGGTTACCCAACCCTTATCTCTTATTACCTTGAAAGCCCAGGGGGGCAGAACTTTTACTGCAACTTTTAATCACGTGATGTGCCTGTCATAGGTGATATGTGGTATTTCATGGTGACAACAGAGCCACCTGTTGTCCCACCCTGCCCTGATAGGAACATCGCCACTTGGTCCGGGGCTGCTTTTGCAGCTAACCCCCATATCTGGGGGCCATTCCTCTATCCACCACCCAGGGACCTGCCTGCTTGAGGATAGTCACCTTGCCTGGAACTGAAGTACTAGGCTGAGTTCTTTCCACATGCTGTGCTTGCTTAGCAACCCCATGATTTGAAGAAACTACTCACTACCTACATCCTGGATGTTGAGTAGCCTAAGCTGCCTAGAGAGGAATCTGCCTTTATATGTAAGAAGGTTTGTAAGAAGGGACGGTCCTTTGGCTACAATAGATGTAGTACCTGAGATGCGTAAAAAGCATGCACTCAAACATGCACACATAATTATGCACTGGAGATATCAATAAACAAAAACAAATAAGGGCCTGTCATTTTACAGTGCACCTGCCTAGATTTGCCCTCTTCTGCCCATACCTTTACCACTATGCTGATTATTAGTGACTATGATGGTAAGGCTAGTCCTTTTGATCTTGTTACATGCCCATACTATTTTAGTTAGGCTTCTTAATGATTGATAGAAGATTTTCATAGGGACCAATGGTGTGCTGGATTGATTGTCCAAAGAGGAGGAAAAGAGGCAGACCAAAGAAGAGATTGGAGGACAACACATCAGCAAATGGCAGAGCAGAGAGAGGAATGGAGGGAACTGGATTGTCAAGTCTCATGGGTGCCCACAGTCGCCAGACTAAGGGATAGATAGATAGATAGATAGATAGATAGATAGATAGACAGATAGTAGATAGATAGATAGATAGATAGATAGATAGATAGATAGATAGATAGATAGATAGATAGATAGATAGATAGATAGATAGATAGATAGATAGATAGATGGTAAAGGCAGAAAGGCAGAACAGAGAAAGGAATGGAGGGAACTGTTTGTCAAGTCTTCAGGGGTACCCCCACGGTCGCCAGACTAAGGGATAGATAGTAATAATAATAATAATAATAATGATAATATAATAATAATAATAATAATATAATAATAATAATAATAATAATAATAATATAATAATAATAATAATAATATATATAACCCCCCAAAAGATGATGATGATGATGATGATGATGATGATGATGATGACGTGTGTTTGATTACTGTGCAAAAGTCAGGGTATGGATGGAACTAAAAATAAACAAAAACACAACAGACAAGAAAAGGAAAGAAACAGCAGTGAACTCTTTAAGTGTAGAGCTCAACAAGTTATCCTATCACGTCAGTGCAAGACGCTTCGTTTCATGATGCACGTGAAACCTGAACTTTACCGCCTTCACTCGCATACAACGGTCAGGAGATGAGCATTGAACAAGTTGCCGGCACCTCACTCACTTCACTTCACTTCACTCTA
>CM060319.1:34440725-34460725 GCA_030674155.1 Stramonita haemastoma
CACTACTGCCGCCTTGCGACAACCGATTTCACAGGCACGACCAGAAACCAACACAACCGGCTGTGAGACGTTTGGACAATGTTCACCACACAGAAAAAGGGACACCTGTCTCACCTGCACATTTTCCTCTTTCATCTTTACCTATCCTGTTGTCTTGGGGCATTCACCCCTGAAGATTTTGCAACCAGCTTTCTCCTCCTCCAGTCCTAGCATACGCGCACATTTTTGCTTTTCCCGTCGCAAGTCGCGGCCAGTTCAGTCCACTCTGTCGCGTTCGTTTGCTGGACTTTGGACTGACCGCCCGTACGTCAAAACCTCCGTCAAAGGTCGCTGGGCACCACATTCTGATTGCATCCTCAGTCCTTGCTAATTGATAAAAGTAGATAAAATAAAATAGAAAATAAACTAGAATAGGGAATAAAAATAAATGAAACAAAACCTAAATCATTCTCATTAAACAAGACGTAGAACAGGAATTAGTGTGCAGAAATAGGATTAAAAAAAAACAAACATAGAAGTAAATAAAAATAGGGAACAAAATTTTGTGCAAGCGATTACAGGAGTGCAATCTGGGTGACAGTGATCCTGGTGTCCGTAAACACCACCCCTACCGTGATCTTGGTGTCCGTAAACACCACCCCCTACCGTGATCTTGGTGTCCGTAAACACCACCCCTACCGTGATCCTGGTGTCCGTAAACACCACTACCTACCGTGATCCTGGTGTCCGTAAACACCACCACCTACCGTGATCCTGGTGTCCGTAAACACCACCACCTACCGTGATCCTGGTGTTCATAAACACCACCACCTACCGTGATCCTGGTGTCCGTAAACACCACCACCTACGGTGAATCTGGTGTCCGTAAACACCACCATTAGAGATCTTGGATGTCCGTAAACACCACCACCTACAGTGATCTTGGTGTTCGTAAACACCACCACCTACAGTGATCTTGGTGTCCGTAAACACCACCACCCACAGTGATCTTGGTGTCTAAACACCACCACCTACAGTGATCTTGGTGTTGGAAAATACCTCCACGTACACAAGTTTTGATACGGTGGTCACGAGGGATTGGGACTTTGTCACCTCTCACATGTTCACAGCATTTCCTTAGACTCCTTCCTTCCCATACTTTATTCCACGCGGGTCCTAATCTGGCGAGTGGTCGTATGGGTCATCTAGAGTCCTCTTCAGTGGTGAGTCATCATGTGGATCATCTGAGTCTTCTCCTGAAAGCCATCAGTGGATCACCCGGGAGCTGTCTCCTCAAAAATGAGGCTGTCGTCTGGAAAGCTGACATCAATACATGCTCAGAGCATGTAAGTATATATGAAGTGTACAGCTGTAGTGGAAAAGTGACTTCATCAGATGCTTGGGACGTGTAAGTATGTAAAAGTGTACAGGTATAGGGGAGCGACATTATTACATATGATACAGGTATGGGGTGTTTAGCTAAGTCTTTGAGTAAAACATAGTTTGCTTCTAGTTAAGCACGATGAGCCATTCAGGGTTGTTTTTCAATTGTACAGACTGTGTGTTTGTGTGTGTGTGTGTGTGTGTGTGTGTGTGTGTGTGTGTGTGTGAGCACGTGTGTGTGTGTGTGTTTGTGTATGTGTGGTGTTTTTTTTTTGCTACTTACTATGTTAAAAGAATGCCTAAATGCTTCTAGTTTATTCAGAAAAAAATGAGCAGAAATAGTGTATTTGATATCTTGGGTTTTGGGTTTTATTCAGAAAGAATTGTACCAAAATCGTGTCCTTGAAAAAAATCATTTTGGGAATTTATTCAGATACAAAGATGTTCAGAAACAGTGTATTTGATAAATTCATTTCGAAATTTATTTTATCACTGAGCATTAACTATTTCTGTCGGAAACCGAGATAGCTTAGTGGTTAGAGCGTTGAGCACTTGATCTTACGGCCCGGGTTCGAGCCACCGCTCAAGCTCCATTCGAGATTTTTTTCCCTGTAGTTAACATCAGTACCGACTACACTCATCTGAACGTCTTTCGGATGAGACTTAGGCCAAGATTCCACCTGCAAACGCACGCAGAACATATTGGGTACATGTTTGAATCTGTTCTGCCTTTAGGAAGAGCAGGCCACTGCATGCCTGTAGGAACTCAAGGACGACATTTTTTTAAAAGCATGCACAGTAGTGATTTGTTCAGATACCATCCCGAATTCGGAATGCAGCTGACTTGCTGGTAGGCAAACGATCTCTTTGATTGTGCAAAGTGTCACCATTAGTGAACCTCGGAATTCCGGTTGAGGAACGAAAAAATATAGTGCGTGCATAACACAGGGATGTACACACACACACTCACGCGCACACGCACACCTATGCACGCACGCACGCACATGCACGGCACACGTACACACCACACAGACACCGCGCGCGCGCACGCACGCGCACACACACACACACACACACACCACACACACACACACACAAGCACGCGCGCAAGCAAGCACGCACGTGCGCACGCACGCACACACGCACGCAGTCTTACTGATGACTTTCTGCTTTCAGGGGCTGTTGGTCTGGAATCAAGGGCTGGTGACCTAACCTGACCTATGTGATGGAAGTCATATTGACCTGCCTTCTCTACAAGGGGAGAGCGTGAGTATCAGTAAGGCCCATAACCAAGATGGTCGTCAGGGTGGACATGAGGGACGCGGCACGACAAAAGAACATCATCGAAGACAACTCAATTAAGGACAACATCAAAGAAAACACGGCAATTACTGTTAACATTGAGAACATCATAGAGGACAACACGACAAAAAATCGATGACAAAATCGAGGACAACATCAAACACATCATCAAGAACAACATTGAAGACAACAAGGCAAATCACCAATGACAATATCGCAGGCAACACGTCAAATCATCGCGAATAAAATCGAGGAAAACTCAGCAACTTATTGAGGACAACATCGAGGGCAACACAGCAAATCACGGAGGATAACATGGAGGACAACATCGCAAATCGCCGAGATAACATCGAAGACAACGCAAATCATCGGGGACAACATCGAGGACGACATCGAAGACAACATCGAGAACATCACAGCTACATCAATGACAGCATCGAAGAAAACACGATAAATCACCGAGGACAACATAGCGGACAACATCGAGGGCAACACATCAATGACAACATCGAAAACACGGTAACATCAATGACATCGAAGAAAACACGATAAATCACCGAGGACAACACAGCGGACAACATCGAGGACAGCACAACATCAATGACAATATCGAAAACACGGTAACATGAATGACAACATCGAGGACAACACAACAAATCATCGAGAACAACATCATGGACAAAATCGAGGAAACATCGAAGACAACACAGCAACGTCAATGGCAACATCGAAGACAACACGGAAATTCATCAAGGACAACATCGAAGACAACACGGAAAATCATCAAGGACAACATCGAAGACAACACGGGAAATCATCAAGGACAACATCGAAGACACACGGAAATCAAGGACAACATCGAAGATAACATCGAAGACAACACGGCAAAGCTTCGAGGACATCATCGGGGACAACATCGAGGACAGCACAACATCAGTGACATCGAAGACAATATGGCAAATCATCAAGAACAACATCGAGAACAGCATTGAAGACAACACAGCAACATGAGTGACAACATCGAAGACAACACAGAAAAAAACACGGCAAATCATCGAGGACAACACCGAACACCGAGGACAACATCGAGGACAACACGGCAAATCATCGAGGACAGCATCATGGACAAAATCGAGGAAACATCGAAGACAACACAGCAACATCAATGACAACATCGAAGACAACACGGAAAATCGAGGACAAAATCGAAGATGACACGGAAAATCACCGAAGACAACATCGAGGACAATACAGCAATATCAATGACAACACCGAAGACGACACGGCAAGTCATCGAGGACAAAATCGACCACAACGGTAAAAATCATCAATGACAACATCGAAGATAACACAATTCGAGGACAACAACATCGCGGACTACACGGCAATTCATCAAAGACAACACCGTAAATCGTGGAGTCACAGAGTAGAGAACACTTCCCATATATCCCATAGCAGAACATCAGAATGTTGTGAAGCAGTTCAGCAAGACCGACAAGATGAAGCATGAAACTTGGGGTAAAACGGTGACATGAAACAGGAGTGTTGCATGCACACAAGAAGAAAAGGAACAGTTCCAAAGAAAGATTCCAGACCAGATTGAATTAGCCTTTAACCCCTCCTTGGGGGCATGGAGGATTTCAGTCAACAAAATTATAAGTAGTATCGCATCGCTTCAATACCAATGGAAAAATTAATATCATGAACTGCTCATTTACTTTTGGTAAGTTGCCCATTTCAAATTTGGTTTGATGTCAAGTGAATCTTCAAGTGACGATTTCGTGAAAAAGTATTGCTCTGTCAGAATAAATACGTAACACTAGTAACACTGGGAAACGAGTTTTTAGAGTAGATGTTATCCCAGGCAAGTGATATCAATAATCACGCCATAGACTGCATGCATCACCATACACAAGAGCGGCAACAAACCCAGAGAAAAGTGATCGTTTGTCAGTGTTCTAGAAAGCATGTGACACTCCACATTACGGGAGTTATTGCTTTAGTAGATATTAGAGCACAAAAGTTAATGACCGAAAATTTAATTTTAAAAAGGTCTATGAAAAGAGATGTGTAAAAAAGATAAATGGTGTTTTACTCTATAATTAGGTAGACGAAATGAGGTAACCCAAACAAAATATGGTGTAAAAGGCATCTGGATGGCGGAGGCAATGTTATCGCCTGATATAACATACTTATGGGGCAACAATAGGACAAAAATGGCTGATTGTTTTTAGTTTTTTTTAATTAGTTACATCAGGTGATCATACAACCCTTGTTATGCCCTTTGGTGCATGTAGGACTGATTACTGATTTGTTTCGTGATTTTTTTTAACAATCAGTTTATTATAAAAGATAGGCTAAGACAATCCTCTAGACTGATGCAAACCTATATTGCATAGAAAACACGAAATGATGCCTGAGGTTTTGAGGTATTCTTTGTGGGGTTTTTGATTTTGGCTTTTTTTCCAGCAGAAAAGCAACTCTTGTTTAAACATTTCTCATTGAAACACGTAGAATTAACAGTGTGATGCGTTTTTTAAAACAAATATTGAATTTTTTTTTCAAAGAAAGTATTCTTTGCGGTAGTCTTCAACGTTTTAGGCATACGGCTTTCTACTGAAAAGTATATATACACCAGGATTAATGTTGTTTTTCATGCAAGTAGGACTGTTAATACTCTGTAGTACATTTTGATACTTTTTTTAAAATTACAAATAATGGATAGTTGAAGCCAATGCTATTTATCTCCATGTTTATACGGTTTTCTACTGAAAGTAATATACACCAGGATTAATGCTCTTTTGTCATGCATGTAGGACTGGTAATGCTCGGTAGTGCATTTGATACGATTTCTTAAAAAAATTACAAATAATGGATAGTTGAAGCAATGCTTTTTACTTCATGTTTCTGCTTGAAAAACAGTAAAAGGAATACTCATTCTTTGGTATGAGGTTTTTGTTCAACAAGGACTGAAATAATTTATAATGCTTTTTTGTCAGGGTGGCATCCTTTGCTGTTAACTTTTTTTCTTTCATCATCTTTCAATATACTGGTTACAAATATTGTTGGTACATGTCACATTTTTGCGTGTAAGACGGATTTTTTTTTTTTCATCGAGGTTTTTTTTTTAATGATTCGGATTCCATACGTTGAGAAAAATAACGCTAATCTTTTACATTCCTTGTATCTGTGTCTTTGATTTTCTTTTATTTATGACTGAGGTCAATTTTTTTTGGAAAAATACTTGACCTTATTTATCCTTTGATGCCTCATCGATCCTTGTAAGGTTGAGATTTTGTGATGTTTTGAAGCAATTGATTTTTTTTTCGAACATAGATGATGATGGGCAGATACAATGTTTGTAGTAGTCGTAGTAGTCGTAGTCGTAGTAGTAGTAGTAGCAGTGAGAAGTAGGAGAGAGGGTTATGAAAGTAGAATCAAGTATCACAGTATTATGAACAAGGCTATGGGATGATCTGCCATCGATACATCATTCCAAATACTCGTAGTATAAAGTAAGAATGCAAGTTGAATTAAATGACCGTTTAAAATGTCTTCAAGTAAATATTTTTTTCCATACATGACAAAACACCAATGTTGTATAAATTTTCTAATTTTCTTGTATTAATTTTATGATGATAGACTAAGCGCTGGTGTGCTGTTATACACCCAGCCCACCCCCCCCCCCTCCCCGTGTGCGGTTTTTAAAAGTAAGTTTTGCATCTGTTCGCACTGGTGCATAATTCCATACTTTTCTAAAAAGGGGAGCAGGTTTTTAACATTTGCTCAGTGTTGTGTGTGTGGTGAGAGGAGAGAGAGAGAGAGAGAAGAGTGAGAGAGAGAGAGAGAGTGTGTGTGTGTGTGTGTGTGTGTGTGTGTGTGTGTGTGTGTGTGTGTGTGTGTGTGTGTGTGTGTGTGTGTAGGGGGAAGGGGGTAGAAGTGAAGAGGGATATAAATTTTGGTAGATGTATTTTAAGGGAAAGGGGTATTGGGAAGAGGGGGTAGAATACGCCTGTTTGGATCAGTGGGAAGAGGTAAAAAAGAAAAGGGGGGGGGGGGGGCGAAGCTGATAGTTTTCATGCTGTTAAATTTCGGCCTATAATTTTTTTTTAATCATGCGTGGGTTATTTTGGGCGCAATCATTCCTTTTTAAAAAGGAGAAAAATGGTTAAAAATCTAAAATTTTCGACCTGGCTGAATACTGGAGATTTTTTTTCTAAAAAAAATCGACCACCAAACTAAAAAGCACCTTTTGATGTTGATAGGACTGGACATTAGAACAAATTGATAGTTTCTTCAGTGTTCCCTGGCTATGCTAAATTTTTAATCCGGTGATAAAAAACGATCTATACCGTTGTGTCTAAAGCTACACACCAGAGTGTCTACCTGTTCTTGTGTCCACATGCATGCATGCAGACAGACCAGCCAACGGACTGACAACCCTGCCCCAATATTAACCTTTAACACTAACCCTTAACCCTTTACAACTAAACTTTGCAGTTAATCTAACCCTGGCCCGTCATGTGGACACAAATGGCAGGTAGATTCCTTGGTACATGCTGACACTAGGGAAAACATTTTTGTCCAAGTATGGTTGTAGGAACTTTTTTTATCTTTTTCGTTGACGTTGTACTTCGACACTACTGCTTGTCTGTCAATATTCATAGCGAAAATGCGCTGCTGCTGCCGTTAAGCGCCTGACAAAGCAGGCCCGCGCATATATGATTTCGGCGTAGGAAAGATTCGCTATCGTTTGTCTTTATGTTTTGGAAAAATGGAGGAAAATGGTAAGGAAAATAAAGGAAACAGGAAGAAAAGGAACAAGGCGAAAACAGAGAGAATGAGGGAATTCCCTGCAGAATTTCCAGAAGGTGGGGATTTTTGCTACACATCCCACCCTTATTCCCACGGGGGGGGGGGGGCAGGAGGGGGAGGGTATTAGGGGTAGAATTTTAAGGAAAGATGAATTATTGGGAATGGGAGGGTATTTAGGATGTTTAGGTCCTGCGGGATACTGATGTGACGGAATGTGTTATAGAGATCGAGTAAGGGTAGTCATTGTTAGTTGGGGAGGGTGGCAGTTTCAGAAATAAAGAGAAATAACAAAAATATGGGTGCAGGTTTTAAAAAATGCACAATTTTACAATCGGGAATGGCCAAGTGTGGAATTAAGAGGAGGTGGAGTGGGGGAGAAGAGGGGGAGGGGGTGTATTTAGGACAGGGGTGTTTAAAAGGGGTGGCAGAGAAGTATGTTTAGGTCAGTGGGAATGAAAAAGAGACTCTGTGTGTGTGTGTGTGTGTGTGTGTGTGTGTGTGTGTGTGTGTGTGTGTTGTTCTCAAATCCTTTTATTCCGAGTTAATGGAATAAGTACTGGATGTTTTTCTTTACATCATCCCTGCGTGCATACAGTTTGCGAATTCTGTCATCGTCCAAACGGCACACAAGTGTGTGTGTTGTGTGGTGTGTGTGTGTGTGTGTGTTTTGTGTGTGTGCTGAGTGTTGACAGCATATCTACGGAATGTATATCACTGGTATTCGTGTAATTAAGATATATTGTGAAACAGGCGGGACATAGTGTTGTGAGTGTGTGCCGGCTGGAGGTTTTTTAATGTAAAAAGCAGTTAGGGGTACAATTTTAGCTTGTTTTGATGATGTTTGGTGAATGGTAGACCACTTGTGTCTTAGGTTGATTTTTTTTATTTTTTTTGATGTATGGTGGACCACTGGTGTCTTAGGCTGATTTTTTCATCTTTTTTTTTTTTCCTCTTTACATTGATTTAGAAACAGTGTCAGAGAAAAAGACTTGTTCTATTGACTATCAGAAAAATGGCAAAGTTAAAAAAAAAATTCTGCACAGGAGGCAAGAATCGTATTTCAGACTGCTGTAGAATTACGTTATACACTTTTCTGAAGAAAAATTAAGAAATGTTATTGCATGTCTGTACATTGTAAATGGAGGTTTTCAAAATTTGAAACAAATACTGTCAGTGTGGTATGTGCGTAAGACATAGACATGAGCGCATGTATGTGTGCACATGTGCCCGCTAGTGTTTGCATGAATGTTTGTCAAATAGGTGGTTGACTTTAAGGTTTTTTAATTTTTAGGTGAAGATGGGGAGAAAGGAGGAGGAGGGTTATTGGGAATATTTAGGAGAAATGGTCATCCATGTTCAGATCTCATATTTTTTTTGGAGAGAAGGAGAGAGGAGGGGGGGGAGGGAGGGTGGAGAGGTGTGTTTTTGCTTTACATACTATATTTTTTGTTTTTTTATGAGGTTGAATGTAAGAAATACAGTAAAATATTTTTCGTTCTTTTTTTTAATTAAAAAAAAAAAATTGAATGCCAAAAAATGGTGCATTTTGTTTTAGATCAAATGCAAGAAATACAAAAGCTTGTTTTTGCTTTATTTTTAGATTGATTGCAAGAAAAATATAGAACTTTGTTCGGTTTTTATAAGATTGAATGCAAGATATCACCACTGTATTTTTGTTTGTTGTTACGAGATTGAATGCAAAAAATACAATAGTACTTGGGTTTTTTTTTATAGATTGAATGCAAGGAATAATGAATTTTTCATTTCTTCTTGGGATAATATTATAAATGAAATAGTAGTCCGAATTTTTCTTTTTTATGAGATCGAATGCAAGACAAGTCAAATTCTTTTTTTTCAATTGTTGGCAAGATTTGTTTAATGAAATGTATTAAGTTGAAAAAAAGATAGCTCTGCAATAGCTTTTGATATTGGCAGTCGTGTTATTAGTTTATATAGTCATGTGTAAATTGGATGTGGGAGAAAGTACCTTGAATTTTTTGGGAAATGGCATCAAATGTAATATAGAACGAATCAGGTTCTATGCTTGCCTTTGTATAGAATTACGTTAGTGTGTATTGGTGGCGGGACATTGTTGTAACTGAAGTATGTGTTGGTTGTGTTTTTTTTTTTTTTGGTTTTTGCTATTTTTGAATAGTGGAATGAAATCCATTACAGATAGAAATTAGTCATTTACTGGCCTTTGGCAAAGGTAGGAATCGGAATGGATATCTATTGCCAAATTGATTTTCAAGTTATGGTGAATCAAGTTTTTGTGTGTGTGTGGTGGTGTGTGTGTGTGGTTGTGTTGTGTTGTTTAAAGAAATCTTTGTAAATTTGCGAGATTTGCAGCTGAAATCAAAATTTTACTTAATTTTTTTTTAAACCATAGTTTTTAAATGATGAAGAGGGAGTATTGAATGTTATTTAAAAATTGCAATATTTTGATTCATTAAAAAAAATCTGTGTACATTTTTCATCGACCTCTCACGTTTGTTGCTTTACTAATGTTTGTGAAAGAAAACCTTTTTTTTTGCCAAAGGAGAATGACGGACATTGATTTTACTCTCATGAAAAGATTGGAATTCCTATTTGTCAGTAGCATGTTAATCTTTGTTTGGGTGTTTTTGTTCTCTGCTTTTGTTTTGCAAGGTTATCAGTGGTTTCCTCGTGATTTTTACACTTCATTACGAAAAAAAAACCAAGCAAACTTACTTTTTGCCTCAGGCCCAGTTAAACTTGTTCTGGAACCGCAATTGTAATTTACAATGGTACAATAAAAATTGCAAGGCATTTACATTACTGCTATTATCAACATGTGAGATAAAATCCAAACTTGTCCATTTGAAGGAGTGAAGAAAATGTTGCATGTTTGGGTGTTGTTGTTTTTTTTTAGAGTACCAATAATTCTTTTTGTAACAAATATTGCTTTAATTTTTCCTGTATTTTATGAAACCCCTATACAAATGTGGCAGGGGCGGTAATATTACTTCCCATGCGATTGGGAACAGCCAATCGCAGTGTTGTGGATCTAAATTTAGATCAACACCTGTGAATTGTGCGATGTTCTGTATCGTTGGGGTTGGTCGAAAACCGTCCTCTGCATGCACTTTGCCCGTAGCGGTAAATGTAGTATTTATGCAGCCTCTTTTTAGAGGCCACATTCCCACTGTCTGACCGTGCTGTCGTTGGTGCTGTCGTTGCCGAGAAGTTGTACAGAGTCGCGGCAGATCAAATATCTGCGCTCTGTTACAAAGTGGCCCTGCGAGCAGGATGGAAAGAACTTGGGGCTACTGATCTGAGCGTCAAATACGCTGGTCAGTACCCATTGTGCCTCGGGACGCGGCACAAAGTCAGCGGTGGTGGATGTGGCAGGGGCGGTAATAAGATTACTTCCCATGCGATGGGAACAGCCAATCGCAGCGTTGTGGATCTAAATTTAGATCAACACCTGTGAATTGTGCGATGTTCTGTATCGTTGGGGTTGGTCGAAAACCGTCCGCTGCATGCACTTTGCCCGTAGCGGTAAAATGTAGTATTTATGCAGCCTCTTTTTAGAGGCCACATTCCCACTGTCTGACCGTGCTGTCGTTGCCGAGAAGTTGTACAGAGTCGCGGCAGATCAAATATCTGCGCTCTGTTACACAAAATTGACAAAAATTTTGTTTTTTTTAGTTTAGAAATCAAGTCGTGAGCACACACCTTTGGCACTTGACCACCCAACTAATTTTCTGACAAAAATATAAGCTTTGCGCAACTCTCTCTTATTTAAAACTTACGAGATGATGTATTGCACTTATTTATTCGAGTGTTTTCTGGCTGTAAAGATAACAGCTGAAATTAAGCTTTTTGCCACTCGTGTGTTTTAAAAGCAGATTGGAGTGAACGTTAGTGTGGTCTGAGAATGTCAAATGATGGTGTAAAAATTTAGAAGCGAACAAATTTCAGAGGGTTGGTCATTGTGTCACTGCTGGTCAGGGCTCTGGGAAAAGCCTACCTCCCCCTTCAGCCAAAACAGAAGCTGGAGTTTGGGTTGGGTAGCCGGCTCGCAGCTGTAGTAAATTATTTGTAGAATTCACAATGCTGGAATATATTGTCAAAACTTGATGCAAAGTGCCAAAAATGAAAAATAAGACCAAAAATAAAAGCAAATTTGAGCGTTCATTGTTCAAAATTCTGTTCATGGATGACTTGGTGTTTGCAAGTGTAGAGTGTGTGCACAAGATCTCGAATGCATGTGCACCTTTTTATATCTGTCGTTCTGTCTCTGTTCCCCCCCCCTCTCTCCCCCCCCCCCCCCCCTCTCTCTCTATTATTTTAATGATTATTTTATACCACTTTATGGAACAGCAGATTTCTCTGCGTAAAATTCGGGCTGCTCTCCCCGGGAAGAGCGCGGTGCCACAAGTGCAGCGCCACCCATGATTTCGTTTTTTTTCCTGTATGCAACTATTTGTTTCTCTATCAGTGGTTTTTTTCTACAGAATTTTGCCAGGGATAACCACTTTTTCTGCCGTGGGTTCTTTCACGTGTGCTAAATAATGTGTAACACACGGGACCTCGGTTTATCGTCTCATCCGAAAGACTAGCACCCAGACCACCACTCATAGTCTAATGGATAGGAGAAAAGTTTTGGGCCCAAACGGGTTCGAACCACCGTACACTCCGACCCGGAATATGCGTTAGTATTTCATTCATTTTAAACACATCTCAAAATAAAAAAAAACAATGTGGATTACAAGCCATACATAAAAAATTGAATGGTAAAAAATGATCTCGGATAATATACACAGTATACAAATTTCAGTACGTACACATTGCAAGGTAATACATATACTAATATTAATGCTACACACTTAATCCTACAAATAAAAGAAGTGAAGTAAGTCATAGGCAATAATTATATACATAAAAGCAGAAAACGGACATTTCTCATAGAAAGAATTAAAAATTCAAACTTGAAAATCCCAAACACGCATAAAAACGCATGCACACACACACCCTACACACACACGCGCGCGCGCGCACACACACACACACATACACACGCGCGCACGCGCACACACACACATGCACATGCGTAATCACACACGCACACTTACAGGCGCATACACACATACCATTGCTCAAATGATCGTGACGTCTATCATACGACCACGATCAGATAATACACTATCTGACACTATTTACAAAAAAAATGTGTCACATAAATTAACATACATACACTCTCACATGCATTCATGTATCCATTCGCGCGCGCGCGCGCGCACACACACACACACACACACAACACACACACACACACACACACACACACACCACACACACACACACACACACACACAATAATACTATATCATGCTAAACAGCACAGTGCAGCGCGGCTGTTACATGCTGCTACATGAATACACACAAAAAGCCGTAGACACAAACACAAACGCGTGCACACACGCGTGTGCGCTTACACAGACCAAAGAATAAAGCGCTTATGGAGAAGATATGACAAAAGGCCTATTTAAATCCCGTCCTACCCCGACTTTTGCGCAGTAACAGAAGCCACAGCACCATGACAGTGCTCTATGGTATGCATACAAACTTTACTGGCATCACTGATATGGTTTGTGCCGTTCTTGTGGCGACACCGAATCCCCCAAGAGGACAATCTGGCTTGAATATAGCGAGTCTGTCGGAAAATGAAAGCTGGTAGTGTACGCAACTATACTAGTTTATAAATAATAATAATAATAATAATAATAATATAATAATAAAAATAATAATAATAATAATAATGATAATAATAATAATAGCAATATACAATATGATGCAGACAGCACAATGTAGGACTTCCACAGGCACACACACAAAAGAAAACACACACACAAACACGAGCGCGCGTATGCACGCACGCACGCACGCACGCATGCACGCACGCACGCACGCACGCATAAACATACCGAAAAATAAGGCGAATATCGAGAAGATGTGACAAAGACCGTTTGAGTCCCGTCCACCCTGATGAAGAAGAAGAAGTAGTCGAAGAAGAAGAAGAAGTAGTCGAAGAAGAAGAAGAAGAAGAACAACAAACAACAACAAGAAGTATGAAACTTTCTGAGAGAGGAAGAAAAATAACTTTCAAGCTGATTTAGTACCATAATGTTAAAATTTGGTGAAAAAACAACTGACTACCAGAAAAAAACAACAACAACACACGTGTCGATATTCCCTCTTCTGTCTTCCCATCACTTCACATAAAAGCAATGCGACTGGCAAGATATTCCAAAAGAACATTCAATTTTGGACTTTCTCGACTCAACACTGCTCTCCATTTTCCTAAAAACTCTCTTCAGGAAAAAGGGCCGTCATCTCGAATTACCCTGGTCACGTCGTCATTCAACCCTTCCAAAATAGTCCAGATAAGAGTGGGAGTGGTGGGAAGATGGGGAGGGACCTAAAAACCACAAAGAAAAAGATAGCAATGGAGACAAAGGCGAAAGAGAGAAGGGAAGAAGAAGAGGAGGGGTGGGGGGTGGGGGTAAATTTCTTTCGGCACTTTCTTCTCAGAAGTTGTTTCTTCAAGCTCCAAGTCTCCATTAAAAAAGTGTCATCCTGAGTTACTCAAATCCTGTCACATCCCGAAGTTCTTCTTCCACTGCTTCTGAAAGAGTAAGTGGAGTAGTAGTGATGCCCTAAAGTCACAGCAAGAAGCAAGAACAGACTGTGAACACAAAACTAAAAAAGTTTGTTTTAATTTTGTCATCTGTTCCCACCAGCACACAATGGCCTACTCTTTCGACAAGCGGAACAAGATTTAATGTTTGCGTAAAATGTTCTCAGTGTGTTCGCATACGGGTTCTCGGTTTAAAGTCTCTTCCGAAGAACTTTTGGGGAAAGTGGAGTCTGCCCTGATGTTAACTCCAGGGGAAAAGTTATCCCCTGGAACGGGATTCGGACCCGGATCGTCATATTGCGAGTGCAATGTTCTAACCACTAGTCTTTCCCATACCCGCAATATAGTGTGTGAGGTATACCTGTCGCATCTCACTGGTGCATGTAGGCCTACCTGTGTCCAATGGAGCTGTGCTTTGTATAAACAAAAATTTATCTCCGATCCCTTCTTTCTCAACCTTACCTCTTTGCTATTTCGTAGAAAATGTATGTATAATAGGACACAATAACAAAAGTGAGACAATGCAGAGAGCTGGCTGTTGAAATCTGTAGAGCCTATCTGTCTCTCTAACAAAAAGTAAAGAGCGATTCAGGTGCTATTCAGATTAATTGCCATAAAAATCACACAGACGTCTTTAACACAACAAATGAAACACAAAGTTACAAGCATCTATTGAAGTCAAAGTGATTGAAGTGTACATTAAAGTCTTTTTTTAAAGTTGACATTAAAACATGGTGCATCCCATGATTTTCAGCCAAAAAAATAAGCAAAAGAAATCAAAACCCAGATCTTTATACCATCTTACTTTTGTACTCGTCTACCTTCGGGAATAATTATGTTTGTCGTTTGGATTGATTGTCTGAATGCTTGTTTTCTTCTTATTTTGTGGCTGTTTGCGTTGTCTGTATGTGTACTTGTTTCGTTTCTTGTATCGTCAACATCTGAACAGGATGCTGAAGAGAGCACAAAATCCAGCAATGCAAAATTAAAACTAAACCACACAACACAACAACAACACCATCATCAACAAAAACAGATGGAAAACATGGTCTTCGTGTACAGCACTAATCTGCCTTTCACCAGCTAGAAGTAACAATTAATTTTCGTTTTTACAATGTTCAAACCGAACTAAACAAACAGCCCACCACCACCCCATCCCCTCAAAAAAAAAGCAAAAAAAAAGAAGTAAGGCAAAGCAAATTGAAAACGACAGAGAGAGACAGAGACAGAGACAGAGAGACAGAGACAGAGAGAAATCAAATCAAATCAAATCAAATCAAATCAAATCAAATCAAATCAAATCAAATCAAATCGAAATCTTTTATTTCGGGGCTAATGAATAAGCACTCATGTGCTTTTTATTTTTATTTTTTACGTCCAGTCCCTAGAGAGAGAGAGAGAGAGAGAGAGAGAGAGAGAGAGAGAGAGAGAGAGAGAGAGAGAGAGAGAGAGAGAGAGAGAGAGAGAGAGAGAGAGACAGACAGACAGACAGACAGACAGACAGACAGACAGACAGACAGACAGACAGAACAGAGACAGACAGACAGACAGACAGAGAGAGAGACACACAGAGACAGAGAGCAAAGCAAAACATTTTTGGGGGTGGGGGGTGGGGGGAGAGGGGAGAGACGGAGGGGGGGGGGGGGTGAGGGTAGGCAGGCCTAGCGTAGCATAATTATGCTTGACTTTTGGTGACCTGTCTTTTATGACGTCACTGGTTGCGTGTCAGAAACCTTTCATCAGAGCCGACGGTAGTTCTGAACTGGAAATTGACACTGATGGTAATGACACAGGCACTGCTCTTTTGTCGGCCCCCTCCCCCCTCCCCCCCCCCCCCCCAACCAAAAAAAAAAAACCTTCCTCCTCCCAACCCCCTTAATCTCTTAGCTTTGTGTGTTTTTTTATATTGATCTATTCATTTATTTACTTATTTATTTATCCATTTATTTATTTATGTAATTGTTTATTCTTTAATTTCGAGGATAATGGAATAAGCATTCATGTGTTTTTTTTACGTACAGTTTCCGTGTGTATGCAGGTCTGTAAAAATTGTCATCTTTTCACATTCGTGTGCGTACGTGTGTGTGTGTATGTGTGTGTGTGTGTGTGTGGTGTGTGTGTGTGTGTGTGTGTGTGTGTGTGTGTGTGTGTTTCGTTTTCGTTGTCTTCGTTGGGTTTGTTTTTTTTGCTGTTGTTTGCTGTTCTTTTTAGTGTCACTGTCAAAAAATCAATTCGTGTATGCTTAAGTGTGAGCGTGCGAGAACATGAGGAGATATGTGATGATAACTCGACGCTTCTGAAACAAGAAAATACAAAAAATCAGGAAGAGAGGGAGGAGAATGAAGAGGAAGAAGAGGTAAAGGTGTCCCATAACCTGTGTGGTCGTAGGGCAGTGAGGCGTCAAGAGACCTCAACTTCTCTAGGGGCCAACATGTTGAGGGTGTGCCCATCTCCTCTCCTTCGCTGCTTTACCTTCCCTGACCCTAAAGAGGGCAGGTATTCATTTACAGCTGGGTGAACTGTACTGAAGCCGAGGCGTGCAAACGGTCACCCATCCAATTGGTAACCACGCTCGACACTGCTTAACATTGGCTGGGGGAAAGCGAGCGCTCTGACCACTGAGCTATCCCGTCCCCAAGAAGAGGAGGAGAAAATAAAGAAGAAGAAAAAAATACCGGGGGAAATAAGCACAGCCCTGATAGGGTTGTTTGGTTTGTTTTAAGCAGCACAATCAATCATTGGCTTTCTTGGGCAGCCACCCAACCGATCAACAAAATCGAAACGTAATGATGCAACTCTGTCTACAAGGATATTTTCTAAGAATGAAAGTCATTTACCGACAGTTATTACGTCACAAACAAATTTTCTTCACAAAAATGAACATTTCCCCCACTCCCACCACACATCCTCTGTCATCTGTCTTTCTGTGTCTCTGTCACTCTGTCACATTTAGGATGTATTGTATAATACAATACAGTACAGTACAATACATTCTGTATGCTTTTTTTTTTTGCCTCTGTCTGCCTGATTGTTCCACGTGTATCTATCTCGCTTCTTCTTCCTCGTTCTCCTGTTAACAAAGTTATGTAAAAAAAAAAAAAAAAAAAAAAAAAGCCACTTTTGATAGGGAAACAAATTCAAACGCAGGGAAAAAAAATGGGTGGCGCTGCACTTGTGGCGACGCGCTCTCCCCAGGGAGAGCATCCCGAATTCACGCAGGGAGCTGTGTTGTGACAAAGGGGTTTGCAATGCAATACAGTCGCTGTAGTTAGTCTTTTATTTAGAGGATAATGAAATAAGCACTCATGTGCATTTTGATATACAGTCCTTGAGTGTTTGCACTTTTGTAAATGTGCTACCGGTTCCCACCGGCAGACAATGGCTTACTCTTTTAAAAAGCGGAACAGGTTTCAACGTGTGCGCAAGATGTTCTGCGCGCGTTCATACACGGAACCGCGGTTTATAAAGTCTCATCCGAAGAACATTTTGCGGGGACATGGAGTCGAGTCAGCACTGACGTTAATTCCAGGGGAAAATAATCATCCCATTGAACGGGATTCGAACCCGAGATCAGCAAGATCACGAGCTCAGTACGCAACGCTCTAACCACCAGGCTATCTCGTTACCCCCCTGATGTAATGCTGGAAAGAGAAAGCCTGTCCTTTCCTATTTGTTTTGCAACTCCTCTTTTGTTGTAACATCAGCCCATTACCGTTATCAGGCCTTACCATCACTGCTGTAGACTTATTTAGTCTGTGTGTGTATGCAAGCAAGCATGCATTATTATGCCATGTAATAGGATTTTTGCAGCAGAGTATGCAATTTTCAGGAAGGTTACATACAACCCTTTTGTACGGTTACATGACTTTCTGTGTGTGTGTGTGTGTGTGTGTGTGTGTGTGTGTGTGTGTGTGTGTGTGTGTGTGTGTGTGTGTGTGTGTGTGTGTGTAAGTGTGTGTGTGTGTGTGTGTGTGTGTGTGTGTAAGTGTGTGTAAGTGTGAGTGTGAGTGTGAGTGTGTGTGTGTGTTATTTTATTCTTTTATATCGAGGATAATGGAGTGTGTGTGTGTGTGTGTGTGTGTGTGTGTGTGTGTGTGTGTGTGTGTGTGTGTGTGTGTGTGTGTGTGTGTGTGTGTGTGTGTGTGTGTGTGTGTGTGTGTGTGTGTGTAATCCAAGTCAAAGCGAAGGTCAAAGCTTCATTTCATGACTGTACATTGAAGAAGCCGTACATTTTCTTTCTTCGTCAAGCCATTACATACATCCAAAAGCAAAGCAAAATATTGTGAAACAAACAAAAAAAAAACAACAACTAAAAATCGAACTGTGAAAGAAACATGACAAAGAAACAAGAAAACGCAGCTCAAAAAGAAAAGCGAAACTTTGCAAAGAAAGTCCATCCACATCTCTCTCTCTCTCTCTCTCTCTCTCTCTCTCTCTCTCTCTCTCTCTTTCTTTCTTTTCTTTCTTTCTTTCTTTCTTATTTTGTTAATGACCTAATGTATGAGGAAACTAACAGGTATCCAATCAGTTTCATTTCTATTGTCATGTGTATTCGTTACTGGCTGAAACTGATACAAATGGAATCACATAGATTACCACATAAAGCTTAGGCGATGTTAGTGAATTTAGATGCATTGGCGAGAAAAAACTAGACCTCCAGAATGAAATATAAGGTATATGAATGCGGGTTTGGTTTGGTATGGGAAACTCAAGGTGTAGGGGACATAACTGGGTTTATTCATATGTTTTGACAAAATACTGGTAGATTGCAGATGGCAAACGTGGTCTTCAAATGTTCAGGAGAGTAACCGATTTGATATGTAACAAAATGATGAACCCTTTGCATTGTGTTCCAGTTTATTAGTCGATACACTTAGAAAGACATCTGACACGCATAATGACTACATTCAGATTTGGTATTTCTGATATATATTTATATATTTGTCGTTATAAATCTGATCGTTGTCATTATTTTATGTGTCCATTACGTCCAGATGCACTTGAAAATGACCTTCATTTCATTTTGTCTTGCCCTGAGCTAAAAGAGCTGCGAGAACAACTAATTCTTTTAAAGAATTTTCGACAGCTAGTTTTGTTTATGACTACTCCTAATGGAATGATTGAAAATAAAACCTTGTTTATAATAATATACAAAGCCTTTGAAATACGCAGTATGTTGTAAACATGGCATGCAAATCTGTTAAAACTTACAAATTATGTGTCTCTATTTTGTATGTAAACCTCCTCTAAGGGGCGATGGCCTTTATGAAATCTCTCTCTCTCTCTCTCTCTCTCCTCTCTCTCTCTCTCTCTCTCTCTCTCTCTCTCTCTCTCTCTCTCTCTCTCTCTCTCTCTCTCTCTCTCTCTCTCTCTCTCTCTCTCTCTCTCTCTCTCTCTCTCTCTTTCTGCCTCCCTCCTTTCCTAGAATAGCACGCTGAGTTCAGAGATGGCTTGGATGGACTTAATCTGATTAGACGCTAGCCGACTTAAGAGTATTCTCTCTCTCTCTCTCTCTCTCTCTCTCTCTCTCTCTCTCTCTCTCTCTCTCTCTCTCTCTCTCTCTCTCTCTCTCTCTCTCTCTCTCTCTCTCTTCTCTCTCTCTCTCCTCTCCCTCCCTCCTCCTCCCTCTCTCTTAGCTGTCTTCTAGCTCCTGTATCGTGTTTCACTTGTTGCTCTGTGTTCTGAGTTCTTTGTTCGCGAAACCTTTGTTCTACTTTTTCTTCTGGTTTTGTTTTTCTTTTATTCTGTCTGTTATTTTATTCTTTTGATATTTGCATATCATTTCTTTTTCTTGTTTTTTCGTGCTATAAATTACTTAGAATATTGTCACTGCATAATGATGAAATACAGTCTGATT
>CM060319.1:34465725-34475725 GCA_030674155.1 Stramonita haemastoma
GCGCGCGTGGTGCGTGTGTGCGTGTGACGGTTAACCCACCATTATCGGTGGTCTAGGTGGTAACGCGCCTTGCCTAGAAAGCAAAAAGTCCGGGTCGGAGTGTGCGGTGGTTCGTACCCCGTTTGGACCCCAAATTTTTTCCCCATCCATTAGACCCTGAGTGGTGGGTCTGGGCGCTAGTCTTTCGGATGAGACGATAAACCGAGGTCCCGTGTTTAGCGCACGTAAAATAACCCACGGCAATGAGGGGTTGACCCTGGCAAAATTCTGTAGAAAAAAGCCACTCTGATAGGGAAGCAAATACAGTTGCATGCAGGAAAAAGATTTTTAAAAATGGGTAGGCGCTGCTCATGTGGCGACACGCTCTCCCCGGGGAGAGCTGCCTGAACTTCACGTAGAGAAATCTGCTGTGATATAAAGTGGTACAAAATATAAAAAAATACAAATTAAGGTAACCCACATTCCGACTTTTGCGGGTATTGTCTAAACGCGACAACTGTGTGCTCGCAATTTTTTAAAATAAATTTTATCATCCATTCCCACCGACACAAATGCGGAATAGGTTTTTTAACGTGCGTATAAGATGTTTTGCAAGAGTTTGTACTCAAAACCATATCTGAAGGACTTTTGTGGCAGTGGAGTCGGCACTGTGGTTAACTCAAAGGAAAAAAATTCCCCTCCAACAGTTATCTCGGTGGTGATTCGAACCAGGGCCTTCACATCACGAGTACAACGCTCTAACCACCAGGCTAACCCGCCATCCCCCCTTATCAGTTCTGTGATTTGACAGGAGAATAAACAGCACACGATGAAGGTTTGAGAAAGATGATGGGAGATAGGACACTCCATGCCAGATTGATCCGACGATTCTTCAACACTGAACAATGATTTCGCTGTCCAAAGTGACCTTACTGAACCAGTCTCTTTCTTTCCTCTCAAGCACAAAAGTACCACATCTAGTCTATCTAGTACCTGTCCGGTCTACCAGCTGAAGGTGATAAGCAAGAACAATATTTTTTTCAGCGTATTGTAGTCTGTCTGGTCATGTTTATAGATGAAAACTAAGGCATTACTTTTGTTTGTAGAAAATACTGACAAAAATGTGCAATATTGAGGTATACAAAAATAGATCCTATCTCATTTTGTGACTGACAATGCTTTTCATAATACAATATGACTATAATTATAAAGACAAGGTTATGATATTGCACATCAGTGTGTAGAATATACGTTTCTTTCAATGCATCATGATGCCTGGTGGTGCATTCATATAGAACATCTGTTAAAGATTTAAACCATTTTGTTCTATTCAGCGACTAACATGTATGTGATGCAGAGATATCTCTCTCTATGTGAGGGAGAGAGAGAGAGAGAGAGAGAGAGAGAGAGAGAGAGAGAGAGAGAGAGAGAGAGAGAGAGAGAGAGAGAGAGAGAGAGAGAGAGAGAGAGAGACAGACAGACAGACAGACAGACAGACAGACAGACAGACAGACAGACAGACAGACAGACAGACAGACAGAAAGAACAGACAGAACAGACAGGCAGTCAGATACAAAGATGCAAACACAGACACAGAGTGACATATATTATAGACAGACAGACAGACAAACAAAAAAAGACGGAAATCAATACTCTTTATTTTTTTTCACACAAAATTCTCTTTCGGGTGTGGGTGTGAGCTTACGGCAGCACAGCTACAACAAAAAAAGATGTTGCGCTTGAAATGCCATCAAACCCACCTAGTGCGTTAACACCAGGTTCTTTCTCTGTTCATTCTGCAGTAAGTGAGTGACGCGAGGTTGTGAATGAAGCACACACACACGAAAAAAACCCACCGAACAAACAAACACCAAACACAAAAAAGCCCATAATGTTTTTGTCACCAGTCTATTACGAAGATGATAATAATGTGTAAATATCTTTTCCTGTGAAGACGTAGTGTTTTCCAGGACAAACTAACAACACCCTTACACAAAATCTCTGCACAGTCTGTCTATATGTTTTATCAATAAGCTGACAGTTGAAAAGTCAGGTAAAAAAAATACAAAGGCCAAAAACCCCAAACACATGGTAATAGGAAAAAGGAGTGGCAATGATGTCAAAACTGTAGGTGGAAAATAAAACTTTTTAAAATTTTATTTCATCTTTCTTTTATCATTTTTTTTTGGTTTAGTAAAATGTCAATCACTCATACGACCCAGGCATTTATTATTGATGTAAAAAAAAAGTGCATCATTAGCCTACATGAAAATGGAGTTTATGTTTTGAAATGTTATGTTGAAACTGTCTTCATCCTTGACAAGCTCTTAGCAAAACAACCTGTATTCTCCAACAACAAAGGACAAAAACTCTACGAAGACGGAGTAGTGCTGCCTATAGGGCGAGGTATTTTGACATCAGTCATACGCAAAAATGTGGCATGCTGTGTGTATTTGCAGTCTCCCATCAGTGATTTTCATGTGGGATCAGCGAGTCCAGACCGACAGAAATATTCGCGTTTAAATCAGTTCTGGTTTGATAACAATTCTGTAAAAAAAAAAAAAAAAACAACAAAAAAAACATTTTCCTTTCTATCCCCAGCCCTAGCTTATCCCATAACCAGTTTTTATTTCCACAAACCCATCCTCTTTTCTCTTATCAGTGCTTATGGCTCATGTGTCTTCCGCTTTCTTCTTCTAAGTGGTTAGAAAAACATATGAAAGAGCACAGTGAGAGTAACCTTGCTTCTGAATGGTTTTGAATGCTGTGTCTGACCACATAGGGCGATATATCCCCGTTTGCCATCTGTCTAATGGGCTGGGAAAAGGACATCTGCCTCTTTGTGCTTCAGCTGATAATGCCATGGTTGTCAAACAAAAAGAGGAATATCTGGTATCCTTGGCAGCTGTGTTAGCGTCATGACACAATAGAATACAGTACAGACATAATTATGTTTGGATTTCTTTTCTTTGTTTTTTTGTTGGTCTTTTTTTTTCTTTTTTACTAGTCTGTCATTGGATTTCTCACTGGCAATTTAACAAAATATATTTTTTAAAAGGAGAAATGATTTATACTGGTCAGAAAATGGAAAACGAAACGTTGTGGGAATAAAAACAACATATCAGTGTTCAAATCACCATGTTTTCACAACAAACCTTTAATGATATACAGACCATTTTCCTCTTTATCGGCATCCTACCTACCTTACTTCACCAGCATGTGTAATCTCCTCCACCAACCCCTTTTTCCTCCTATCACTTTTGAGTGCTCAAACCTCTGTCAATTTATCTACTTGTAAACATACATACATACATACATACATACATACATACATACATACATACATACATACATATACATACATACATACATATAAAAAAAATCTATATGTATATATGTATGTATGTATGTATGTATGTATGTATGTATGTATGTATGTATGTATGTATGTATGTATGTATGTATGTATGTATGTATATTTGTCTCTCTCTCTCTCTCTGCTCTCTCTCTTCTGACTCTCTCTTCTCTCTCTCTCTCTTATGTATTATATGATATATATATATATATTATATATATATATATTATATATTATATACTATTATATTACTTATATATATGTATACATATATATATATATAATATATACAATACATATATATTATATTATATATATATACAATATATATATATATATATATATATAATATATATATATATATATACATATATTATATATGAGTAAAGATGTCACATAACATATGTGGTCGTAGGGGGCAAGGCATCAGAGACCTCAGCTTCTCTAGGAGCCAGCATGTTTAGGGCGGCACCCATCTCCTCTCCCTTGTGGTTTACCTTCCCTGACCCTGAAGAGGCCAGATACCCATTTACAGCTGGGTGAACTGAGGGACTGTACTGAAGCCAAGGCACGAAAATGGTCACCCATCCAGTTGGTAACGTGGCTCGATGCTGCTTAACCTTAGCCTGGGGAAAGCGAGTGCTCTGTCCACTGAACTATCCCGTCCCCATGTAAACCTCGGTTTACAGTCTCAGCTGAAGGACTTTTGGGGGGAGTGGAGTAGGCACTGATGTTAACTCCAGAGGAATAATCCTCTTGAACGAGATTCGAACCCGGGTCAGCAGATCACGAGCGCATCGCCCTGACCACCAGGCTATCCCGATCCTTACACTACAAAGAACATGGTTTATACTGGTCAGTATCCGCCAAATAGTACGTGAACTTGTTTGCATCCTTTTGACTAAACTTGCATTGAAATGGAGATACTGGGTGCGCGATTCAATGAAGTCAAACATGTACCAGTGGTTGTGTGCATTATGTTTCATAGCAGCACAATCTCTTTTCAGCTGAGATTTTTGTTTTTATTGTGGCGGGGCGGTAATTAGATTACTTCCCATGCGATGGGAACAGCCAATCGCAGCGTTGTGGATCTAAATTTAGATCAACACCTGTGAATTGTGCGATGTTCTGTATCGTTGGGGGTTGGTCGAAAACCGTCCTCTGCATGCACTTTGCCCGTAGCGGTAAAATGTAGTATTTATGCAGTCTCTCTTTAGAGGCCACTTTCCCACTGTCTGACCGTGCTCTCATTGCCGAGAAGTTGTACAGAGTCGCGGCAGATCAAATATCTGCGCTCTGTTTCAAAGTGGCGTCGCCGACAGGATGGAAAGGACTTAGGACTACTGATCTGAGCGTCAAATACCTGGTCAGTACCACTGTGCCTCGGGACGCGGCACAAAGTCAGCGGTGGTGGATTGTGGCGGGGCGGTAATTAGATTTACTTCCATGCGATGGGAACAGCCAATCGCAGCGTTGTGGATCTAAATTTAGATCAACACCTGTGAAATTGTGCGATGTACTGTATCGTTGGGGTTTGGTCGAAAACCGTCCTCTGCATGCACTTTGCCCGTAGCGGTAAAAGTAGTATTTATGCAGTCTGCTTTAGAGGCCACATTCCACTGTCTGACCATGCTGTCGTTGCCGAGAAGTTGTACAGAGTCGCGGCAGATCAAATATCTGTACTCGTTACATTATTTTCCAGTCGCACGACTTTCATCTTGCACACTCCACTTTCACTTAAAAACAAAACAACTGTCCTGAATGAGGAATACGGTTACCTAAATGCAAAACTCTCAACATTTGCGAACATCAGAGCTCTAGCTGATAAACGGGGAGGGGGAAGAAAAACAAACAAAAACAAAACAAAAATACCTCCAAACCCATGGCTAGAAGAAACAGGACCAGTCTGTGTTTAAATCAGCCTGTTTTCATAACAACACCGAGAAAAGTAACTCATTTTTCCTGCTGTCAGCGTCCCTTCCCTACCCAATCCCAGCTTTGTAATTTCCCTGTCCAACCCTTTATTTTTTCTGTTCTTTTTTTCTTTATGGCTCATATTTCTGTTTGCTATCTAATTGAAACGCGTTAGCGTGCGCGCGCACATACACACACACACACACAAGTATGCACGCACATACGTACACATTATTACACGCACGTACACACACACAGCACACACACACACACACACACACACACACACACACACACACACTCTCTTTTCTCTCTCTCTCTTTCTCTCTCTCTCACACACGCACGCACGCACACACACCACACACACACACACACACACAACCACACACACAAACAAACAGGCACACCCATACACACACACACACGCACATGTAACCAGAAAATCCCCTCAACTGTTTGAAATGTTCTGTCAGATTGCAGCTTTGTTTCTTTTTCACATCATGCCTTCATCTCCCTCACGTCAACACACATCCAACCTGAGAAAAAATAAACAAGAGACGCTGGTGGAACAGCAGCAACAAAACAGTGTTTGACTCAGCCTATTTGGATAAGACATAATGCACACAATAACCCATTTTCCTTTCGGAGTGCATCACATCCTCACCCAATCTCCACTTGGAACTAACTCTCTCAACCAATCCTGATTTCTCCTTTTGCTGTTCTCGGGTCTCATCAAGTCTCCTCTGCAAAGTTTACAAACTTAAAAGAACCTCCTCCAAAACATGACCCAACCCCCCCCAACCTTCCCCCTAACCACCAAACTAAACTAAAACAAAACATCCCTAACCAAATAACAAAACAACAACAGCAAAAAATTGCAAAAAACGAAAAGAAAGAAAGAAAGAAACAACAGCAAAAATCAAACCAAACCATCAACCAACAAAAACACCCAACAAAGTTCTCATCAGCAACAACAACAACAAAAATGTAAACCGCAAAAATACTATGATAATATCAAGAGTGACATTATTTCTGAATGGATTTTTGTACAGTGCGATCACATCGTGGGGATGGATGGATATCCATGATTGTCATCTGTGTAATGAGATGGGAAAAAAGGGTACATGTCACTCTGTACTTCGACTGAAAATGTCATGGCTGTCAAACAACAATAGGAAGTTGTGATATTTACAGTGGCCATGTGGGTGTCACAACATAACATGTAATGCATGTAGCGCTGACATAGGTTTCGATTTGTTTCGAATGCACTGTACACTGTCACGGACAAAATGTCATTGGCAGAGGAAGATAAGAATTTGATAAAGAAAACAGTGTATATTGATACGTATGAACCAACTGCACGTTTTAAACTCGTTTGTGAAAACTGAAAAAGCAAACTGTCCTTTTGAGCATCAACCTGTTATTAATTTTAGAACCCATAATAATGTGTCTTCAAGATAAAAAAGGATGAAGAAAAACTAGCACCTTAATGCTTCGCTTCTAGGAACATTATTTTTCAGACGTAGCTACCAGGGTAGCCGGAAAACAGCTAGATCTGTCTTAGAGATTTTGGACTTTTTTTTTCAATTTCCTATTTTTAAAATGGTCAGACAAAAATGTATTCTAAAGCAAATGGTCGATATGGTTTCCTATCTCGCTCATCAGGGCAAACCCCTCTGGTTAGTATCTGTACACTGACAAGTATTTCCAGCTCTTGCAATCATTTACATACTCTGTCTCTGGTATTAGCTGCTTGTCTATGCTCCCATAGTCGCCCCCGCTCTAGATATTTCCCAAGATACAAGCAAAAGAAGAACAAAAAAACTACGAAGAGCCTTTTTCTTTCTTTTTTCTCTCTTATATTTCTATTCAAGTGATAAGCTGCTGAGTCAGACTTAGCTGTTCAGTGATTTTGAACAAGAACGTAAACAACGCATGCAGATAGACCATGATGTGGATTAGATAGACATTGGAGAGCGATCTGACTAATCTAAGAATCTTCGCCATTGAACAATAATGGCTGTCTGTGTTCCAGGTGACACCCCTAGCTGAACCTTTTTGCTTCCATCTTCTTCTCGGACACGACATCCAATCAGATGACCAGGGCACAGGGAAGCAGGCAGAGGCGATAAGCACACACAGCCTTTGTGATCATGTTGACAGTTTTCTGCTGCTGCTGGGCTGATGGCAGATAACGTATATATCAGTTTTTAAACGGGGGAAGGAGTGGGGATGCGGTTAGTGGGGGGTGGGGGTGGGGGTGGTAGTTGCGTGCAGATTGTGAAGCATTATTTTGTTGTTGTTTCTTTTTTTTTCTTCTGTTTCTTTTGTTCTCCCAGGTGGGTGTCTCACTCAACGGGGACTGGATGTAAAAAAAAAAAAGCCCATGAGTGTTTATTCCACTATCCTCGATATGAAATAATGAATAAATAAAATAAATAAAATCTTCGCGACTAAGACACAATTGTTGTCAGTGAGGAGCTTAGCAGGTTATGTCCTGCGTATGTTAGTTTAGAACAAGTACTACTGAATACCATCAAAGTAATGCAGTAGCAGTGCAGGGCCCATTGGACTGGCGGCCCTGCGGCGGCCTAACATTGTTAAGATTACTGTGGACTGCTGAAGTTGGGGGACGGGATAGCCTAGTGGTCAGAACATTGCACTCGCAATCTGACGACCCGAGTTCGATTCTCGTTCGAGGGACTTTTCCCGTGGAGTTAACACCAGTGCTGCCTCCACTCTTCCCAAAAGTCTTTCGGATAAGACTATAAACCGATGCCCAGTGTGCGAACGCAAGCAGAACATCTTGCGCACACGTTAAATCCTGTTCCTCTTTTCGTAAGAGTAGGCCATAATGTGCCAGTGGGAACAGATGACAAGATTTACAAAACTGCATACAATTGGGGACTGGACGTGAAAAAAGCACACGAGTGCTTATTCCATTATCCTCGATATAGAAGGAAAAAAAGAATAAATAAAGGATGCGGCATGGGTATTGATGACGCTAGAGATTAGAACGAGCGGTGTGAGAACAGCAGGAAAGGAACAATACAGATTGCAACGGAAAAAATGCAAAGAAAAAAGCAGAACCTAAATAGTCAACAACAACAACAACAGCAAAAACCAATGGCATACTTGTAGAAAAAGGTAAAATCTAAAAACACGTCAGTGCATGCAAAACGCTCCTTTCATCTGCAATTTAATGTCATGTTTTGTTTCTGTATCATCTCGGTTTTTTGTGTTTTTTTTATCGTTTTTAAAAAATAAAATATTTCGATCCCCCGTTTTGATCAAGCAAAATTTGATATCTTCGAAGCAAATTGCTAATGTGGTCCCATCTTTGCATTTTTTGTTGTTTTTTATATTTCAAACATGAACAGGGATGAACACACATACTCTCACAAAAAAAGCAGAATATAGACAAGAAAGATGTAGACAGAAAGAAAAAGGAACAACAAGACAGACACAAAAGAGAGAGGGACCGAAAAGAGGGAATTCTTTTCTTAGCACCGAGTTTTCAGAAGGTGGAGATGCCATTTATACTGACATCCCCCCCCCCCCCCCCCCCCCCCCGGCATCCCAACGGAGCGAAAGAAAACGTCAATATGAGGCAGTGTCTGATTATAAGGGGATTCTGTGAGTGGCTGACAACAGAGAGACTGTTAAGAAAGAAGCTTTTTTTTTTTTTTTTTTAAACATTTTTATTCAGTTTTTGCATGTTTTATATTAAAGAAATAAAATGACATGGTACATGAAATAATATGTAGGATATTATTGGATAATCAAAATACAACAGAACATAATCATTATCTTGCAAAAATTATATCACTATCAATCAAAAAAGAAAAGGAACAGTATTAATTATATTATTCAAAATAGAGTAAGGACATTGATAGATAAACATTTGAATCCCGCACACAGACATATGAAATTAATGTTTAAAAAAAAAAACAAATAAAATAAAAGTAAATAAATAAATTAAAAAAAAAAAAATAATGAATAAAGAAAAGTTAGAGTACTAAATAAAAACTAAGGGAAAAAAAGAAAAAAAAAAGTAGAATGCTAATAGCAAACAAACTTAACGTGCAAGTGATGTTATAAAGTCCAGATAAACTTGTGTAGAGTGTCTCTCAAGGCAAGTGGTTTTTTTTCCCCCTATTCTTCCAAGGGGATGTCTCCTATCATATTGTGTCATCATTAACAGCTGCTCCGACAACTCTGTAAGTTGTAGTTTTAATCTGTTTCAATGAAATTTTTATAAGAATGCCATGCTGTGTGGAATTTTGCGGATTTTAGGTTAATAAACGCGATATATTTTTCGATTTCATATCTTGCTCTTAGAACTCTTTTGAAAACATTAAAGTGAGGTATTTGTTCTTCCAATTTGCATTTGTATATATAAATTTTGCATTTAATATAATAAAGTCAAAGATTTCATCTGATCTAAAGTGTTTGTCATTTCCAAAAATAATTAGCTGTTCACTAAGGGATAGAGTGGTGATATGTGTACAAGTAGTGATAATCGCATTTTTAACGTCATTCCAAAAAACTTTCACAGACATACATTTCCAAAACATATGATCTATACTATCTTTTTCAAGGTGACAGAAGCTGTTAAGAAAGAAGCTTTGTGTTTTTACTCTTTATCTTCGCTTTGGTGTCCTTCTCTCAATGTCCAATTCCTTTCTTAGTCTTGTACACTTATCAGCCAAAACATTTCCGTTCGGTTGATCGTGCATCTAAACGAGCAAA
>CM060319.1:34483225-34485725 GCA_030674155.1 Stramonita haemastoma
TTTGTCTTTTTCCGTACTGCTGTTCAAGTCTATCTCTGTTTTCGCTCCATCCCCTGATCATCTTCCCATCCACAGAAAATTCACGGGCACACTCCGAAACATTCCCGCCTGCTTCGTTATCCAATACTGGGGGATTCCAATTTGAAAGATACAGTGTAAGACTGTCGCTTCGGCATTTTGCAAAAATGGCACAGAGAGGTTCAAGAACCAACTTCCGGCCATCAGGAAGCATCGTCAAAGTACCGGTACATCACTGACAGACAAAATACGTCAGTGGAAAAAGCATGACGTAATTTTAATTCACTTTGTTGGGGATGGGTGGGAGTGAGGAGAGGGGACAAAGAATAAGAAAAAGGAAAGAAACACGAAAAGGTAGAGAAGGGGAAAAAGATGACTTTTAGAACAGTCTGCACAAATCCTAGTGAAAGTGAGCATAGTCTCTTTGAAAAAAGCATGGTGGGCGTTTGCTAGGTAGTTACCCCTGTGCACAACTTTTGGCCCAAAGTGGGGGTGGGCGTTTGCTAGATGGTGGGCTTATGCTAGGGATTTTACGGTAGTAGTAGTAGTAGTAGTAGTAGTAGTAGTAGTAGTAGTAGTAGTAGTAGTAGTAGTAGTAGTAGTATAGTAGCAGCAGCAGTAGTAGTAGTCATGCTGAGTTTGTGTCGAAACTTAGGAAATCTAGAGATTTTCATAAGTCAAGGCAAAAAGAGTCTCTTTCTCCAAACATCAAATTTCCACAGAGGATGTGGTTAGGGAATGATGCCATCTCCTGACAATAAATCACCTTCAGTATATACCACAAACACGCCCCATACTACTTACTATCACGTACAGGGTGGAAAAAAAAACCCATGATGCCACCCAAGGCAGAACATCAGTGTGTATATAAATCTTCATTTTGTAGCTTGTCTGGGAGATTTGTTTCCACGTCCGCCCCTCCCCTCCCCTCCCCCTGAATTCCTGCGAAAAAAAGAGAAGAGAAAGATAAATCATACCCCACAGCTAAACTGTACATGACTTTATGCTGTGGTGCCAGACCGCTTTTGCAAGTGGCGTGAAATCCGATTATTCTGTCAGACCTGGCGCTATCCGCGGAGACAGAGTGAGACAAATGCCCCCCTTTCCAGTACATTACGCCGACGGTGCCAAAAATGGATATTCCCCTGTTGTTTGCAACTTCTTTCACCCCCCCCCCCATCACACCATCACCATCACACCACCACTATCACCACCACCATCACCATCACATCACACAACCACCTACCACAACCACACCATCACCACAACCACCACCATCACCATCACCACACCACCACCATCACCACACCAGCACCATCACACAACCACCACCACTCACCCACAACACCACAACCACACTACCACTACACCACCACAACCACCACCACCACCACCACAACCACCACCATCACCACCACCAATCTGCTTCACCTCCCCCCCCCCCACCTACACCGGAAAGAAGTCAAGAAAAGAAAACTGCGATGTTATTCCATCGGAATCAACCAACATGTCTGTGTTGATCTGATCAGCTAGGTCTGGCGCAAGAAACTAACTAAGGCCTAGCCAGACAGCGTGTAGGAACTTCTTCTGGTGGGTTCAAGGTTCGTGAGTTCGATTTTTTTGGCAACTGCTGCGTGAGCTTTGGTGCTCTTTTGAAAGATCAAAACTCAGACAGTTTACTGTCACATACTTCATGGGAGCTCATTTGAATGTGATAATTAAAGACTCTGTTCGTATGATCTGCCATCTCTCGAGCTGGGTAGGCTACAGACATGACACGCAAACTTAAATATAGAGTTGGTTTAATTCCCAACTTATTTTCATAATTATTAAAACTATCATAATCAATATTGATGCTGTCGTCATATCATCATCTCATCATCATCATCATCATCATCATCATCATCATCATCATCATCATCATCATCATCATCATCAAAAGCAGCATCACAGCATCAGCAGTATCACCATCATCGTCGTCGTCGTCGTCGTCGCATCCTCCTCCTCCTCCTCCTCCATCATCCATCATCATCATCATCATCATCATCATCATCATCATCATCATCCATCATCATCATCATCATCATCATCATCATCATCATCTTTCTCTGTCTCTCTATCTCTATCAATCTGTCTGCTGTCTTCCTTCTCTCTCCTCTCTCTCTCTCTCTCTCTCTCTCTCTCTCTCTCTCTCTCTCTCTCTCTCTCTCTCTCTCTCCTCTCTCTCTCTCTCCCCTCCCTCTCTCTCCTCTCTCTCTCTCTCTCTCTCTCTCTCTCCTCTCTCCCTCCCTCTCTCTCCTCCTCTCTCTCTCTCTCTCTCTCTCTTCTCTCTCTCTCTCTCTCTTCTCTCTCTCTCTCTTACCACTCCTACGTGAAAAAAGGCTTATAAAGTCGAGAGTCTCTAAACGAGTCCAATTTACGTTAGGGAATGTCATTTCCACAGCGCAACATAGCTGACCTAGATCCACAGCCCAAATCATCC
>CM060319.1:34495725-34498225 GCA_030674155.1 Stramonita haemastoma
AACAGCCTTGAGATTACACACGTAAGTACATTTTTTTTTGGGGGGGTAAACCGTAGTCGAGATATGAATTGTCAGGCATCTATCTACATGGCAACCTTTTTGGCACAGTTATCAAGAAAGAGTGCCATACATCCAACTCTGTTTTCACCACACTGCTTGAGAAAGATCCAAGTCTTGGAATCAGAAGCAGACGAGCATTCTAAACACTGGACGTGTGCTGGCAAAGAGTTTTGTTGGCAGTCGTGAGCCAGTGTGCAGAAGCAGTGTTTTTGTGCGGGTGGTTTATCCATTCTGAATACACGGTACTGGATAAACCACTCGCACAGACACACTGCTTGGGAAGCGTATGAGATTAAATACTTTGTACCCGACAAACAGTAAGACACAATATTACATAACATACTCTTCGCATCTCTGTGATCTACCCTCCTGTTTATCAGGTAGAGGGTCTGCTTTTTTTTTTTTATACGTGAGTGTGATTTCCGAGAGTAGATATTAGAAAGCGATAATGACATATCTTTACCCTGACATGTTTTAGTCGAACACGGAAAAGAATGTAAATAACAGTGTTCTATTGTGACACAGGGTTTGGCTTTCTTATAATGATATGTCTGTAATAGTTATAAGAGCTAAGATATTCATTCCACTGTTCTAAGGCTTTTACTTTAGGAATTGTTTTAGTAGTTGTCAAACGCTTTGTTTTACTATCGATGAAATGGTAAGTTAGTTAGTTTATCCTTGAGACCAATATAACTGATAAACATATTGATAGGAAGTGTGAATATCCTCAAGAAGGAATGTCCAGTACAAAAGTATGGCCCTTTTATGGCTAAGTGCTGAATTTTGATGTAAAAATTGCTTTGAATATAGTTTACAGGATTTGTAAATATTTATTGTAATCTACTTTTCAAAACAGGTCAACAGAGCTATCATTTTTATGTTACTGCCTTTTTTTGCTCTTGTATAATTTGATCCATATTCAATTCGTTTACCCTCTTTCCTGAGCAAAAGAAAAACCACGCCATAATATCTACATACACTTATAAAACTTAACTAAAAAATATCAAAGGCTTTAGTCACATTTAGGGGATAGTTTACTGTCTTTTCTTGTTTTTGTTCTTGGTTCAAAATGGAGATTGCTGGAACAAGGTCAAAGTCCATTGTGAGAGCTCCGATCGTTATCTAATGTCCTTAAAACACTTTAATCGTCCTGTAAATGCCATCTAGGGATGATTAAAGTGTTTTTTGACTTGACGTGATTTGACTGACTTGTTCAGATCACAACCACTTTTTAAAGGCAACCACCTTTTGTACAACAACGTTCAGCCAGCCAGCCACTGATTTTGAAGAGTGAGGCTTGATTACAGCGATGGGGAACGGGGAATGGGGGAGGGTGACCCTGACTGCCTCCCTGCAGACGACAATAGGAGTGCGTCAGCTGGTGTGTGCATTACTCCTCAGGGACACAGCTGCAAATCATCTTACCGCGGAGCTGCAACTGCCATTTTTTTTTAAAGAGGTTTCCGCTCCCCTCTTTTATACCCTAAAAACTCATAAAGCAAGGCTAAACCTAAACCAATTAGTCAGTTAATCTTGATGTTTACAGCCCCGCCAATCAAGGAGACTTCTAAGGACTCTCATCTTGTTAGGAATGAAAAGTCAAATGTATATAAATCGTGAATTTTTTTTAAAGATCGAAACACCAAGCTGGAAAACAACAATTGTTTCAGTCCTTATCTTCACTCTTTTTTTTTTGGTAAAGAAAATGTTCTACTCCTATCAATGATTTGCACAGGAAAGCTGTCACGAAAGAGTGGAAGAACCTTGTTTTTTTGGTCGTCCTGCGGCCAAATCTCCGAGGTTAGTTTTTTGCATGTGGGACCGTTTTTTTTTTCCAAACCATTACGGTAGCGGCAGTCCGACTTCGGGGATCACTATAATCTAAATCATGCACACACAAAAAGGTTTTCTGTTCTGATCTGAAAAAAGTTCATAGATGTATGCTTCCCACTGCGGAAAGAATAATGCCAACCGTCTCAACTTCGCCAACTTTTCCTCATGTAACACTCCCTATCTGTAGGACTAATCTTCTGTCTGCAGATCAGTTCATTGTTGGCAAGGAAAAGTTTTCCGTTGCGGATAAGCATTTATTCACTCCTGCAGTCTGTATAATCAATTGACAAAATCTGTTTGTTCGTTGTGTTTCAGTCGTTTGTTTCTTGTGCGAGTGTGTTTTGTTTGTTATTTACTTGTTTGTTTGTCTAGTTGCTTGATTGTTTGTTGAAAAGTTTTTATTGTCCTCACGTTGTACATTACTATAACAAACCATGTAGAATGTTTGTGTTCCTGCTGATCTTATGAAAACAAACGGGCACGAAACTTGTAAACGCGGAAGTAGCAGCAGAAGTAGCACCGCCATTTAAAGCAACGGCAACAGCATCATCATCGACATCATCATCGTCGTCATCACCATCGTCGTCATTATCATCGTCGTCATCAT
>CM060319.1:34508225-34513225 GCA_030674155.1 Stramonita haemastoma
GTGTGCGACGTGCGTGTGTGTGTGTGTGTGTTTGTGTGTCGTGCGTAACTATGTGCACGAGCGTGCACACGTGCGTGCATGAATGAGTAAACGTGCCTTGTGCATATTCTTTACATCAGTCAACAGACTCTTGGGTTCACACAAAACAGGCCATCCACCTCTTTCCTCAACCAGGTCATGGAGTGATTGATGATGGGATTCCACCTGCACTTGCCAATGTGGTAGAGAAAGGACCAAGAGAAGAACAGTATGTAAAGGAAGAAGAGAAGAACTATATATCAATCCTGCTATTACATTATATTCCTGTGATGCCATCAGGCATGATTCACACATTTTATAGCATAACTCCAAACTCTACTGTCTTTTTTGCTGCAGCTGTTGTTGGTAGGAGCTTCATGCAATGCCATTAAGGTTCACCATCTCTTTCTGTCTCTGCTGAGTTACACGATCTTCTGTGGACATCCCATGCCACTGATCTCAGTGATGTCGACAAAGCATTCTCACATAAAGCTAACACGTTACAAACTTTTTTTTAATCGCCTACTGAAGAGGATATGATAGAGATAAATAAACAAGCATATAGACAGAGAGACATTTCTGTTCTCAAACACAAAAGATGTGTACTCAAAATGCAGTATAACTACATTATAGATACACCTAAACACAAATGCATATGCATAAAAAATATATATAAAACTGATGGAGAGCCACACAAGAAAGGAAAACATAAACAGGATTTTTTTAGAGGAAACTGCATTCTATTTGACATGTCTGTGGTGATATCAGACATGATCAACATATTTCATAGCATAAAGCACTCTGAAATAAAGCTAACGCATTGTAAATTTGTTTTTCAGTCTTTTACTGAAGAGCACAAGACAAAGATAAATAGATAAGCAAACGAACATACATACATACAGACAGACAGACAGACATTTCTTATTTGTTTTCAGTCACAAGAAATATAGACAAAACTATTGTATGATTACATGTAGATGCCCATAAAACCACAAGTGCCTATGCAAAAAAAAAGAACGTAAATGAAAGTGAAAGACAGACAAGAAATGAGAGCATAAGCAGGATGTTGAGAGGAAACTCCATAAATTGTGAGTTAGAACAAAATACAAGCAAGCGTAAGGCAGCTGTCATTATCAATCTATCAGTCTAAGAGCCTGCTTGTGTGCAGACAGGAGGAAATCTTTTTGTGGCAAAACAAAACGGGAGTGTTTTGACAACAGTGCACTTAGTGTGCTCTCAGTCTACCCACTATCACACTGGTGCTAAATGAGAGTAACACAAAAAATCAACAAAAGGACTCTGTAAAAGCTGCAAATTCCCGGAAAATTTCCTGTTCTCAAGGAGATATGAAGCAAATTGACACAACTACAGTAAAACAAGTTTTCATTTTCTGCTATTTCATGATAAGCCTTGTCCATAGTTGAGTCTGTGTATCATGTCATTCATGGGACAGCAATGATCTTAACTATCTGCATATTATTTGTAAAGTTTCTGCGTCCTCGTCTGCCTATAATGTTTTTTTATCGGTAACATAAAAAAGATATCTCGAAATTTACTTTCTGTTTTAACTCTAAATTCTAACATTATGAGCCTTTCATCCTGCCTCTCCTTCATATCAGTAGCCCCACCAGCATCTGTTTCCAGCATGAATCATTTCAAGTGTTGTGTTCTTGGCATAAAGGACACGGGCAGGTGCAGAGTGCAGCTTTGTAAGAGCCATGGTCGTGATGAATGGTTTATGCAGTGTTTGAGTGTCACGTGCCATGAAGTGCTGCTGTCAAAGGGGGCTCATGTTTCTCTCTCTCTCCTCCTGTTGGGTGGAAATGAGAAAGATAGATTGTGACTGTTTATTTTAAAAAAATTAGACCATGTTAAAGATGGTGTGGACCCAAGTGTGTGTGTTAATGTGTGTGTGTGTGTGTGTGTTGTGTTGTGTGTGTGTGTGTGTGTGTGTGTGTGTGTGTGTGTGTGTGTGTGTGTGTTGTGTGTGTGTGTATGTGTATGTGTGTGTGTTGTGAGTGTATGTGTGTGTGTGCGTACACGCACGTGCACACTCACACTTGCGAGCGCGCATGCGCGTTCGTGTGGGGTGTGTGTGTGCGCGTATTTGCGCGTGCGTGTGTGGGACATGTGGGGGAGTGTATAAAGAAAGAGGTTAGGCAAATGAAGAAAGAAAAAAATGAATGTCCAACTTCTAAGACAAAGGTAAACACACAACTTCTGATACAAAGGAAAACACACTTTCAGCCTAAAACTTCCGTCAAAATTAATCAAGCAAGGACAAGCTAACCTACAGAGACGGAGACACTAAGTTTTAGAAGTCTGCCAGCACTTTTGCAGTCTCTACAGAGGAAGTTTTGCCCCCAAAGTCTTGCAGCTCTCAGACTTTGTATAGCTGTACATTGGCTACGAACTCTGCTGAGACCAGGAAACCAGACAGGTGTTTTTCTTGCTGCCAGAATGTCAAACATGTTAGCAGTCCAGAAAATAAACTGACTCTGTGTGTGTGTGTGTGTGTGTGTGTGTGTGTGTGTGTGTGTGTTTGTGTTTGTGTTTGTGTGTGTGTGTTGTGTGTGTGTGTGTGTGTGTGTGTGTGTGTGTGTGTGTGTGTTGTGTGTGTGTGTGTGTGTGTGTGTTGTGTGTGTGTGTGTGTGTTGTGTGTGTGTGTGTGTGTTGTGTGTGTGGTCGGTTGTGTGTGTGTGTGTGTGTGTGTGGGTGGTGTGTGTGGTGTGTGCGTGTGTGTGCGTGTGGTGTGCGGTGTGTGCGTGGTTGTGTGCATGTGTGTGGTGCATTATTTTGTGTGTATGCGTGTGTGTTTGAAGGAGAGAGACAGACAGACACATAGACAGACACACAGAAACACAAACAGACAAACATCTAGACAGACAGGCAAGCAGAGAAGCCAACAGATAGACAAAAAGGAGAGAAACACAGGAGGAAGGTGGCAAACAGCATTGAAGGCAATGGAAGGACCTATGTATGGGGAAAAGCAATTACAGGATTTGTGAGCAGAGAAAAAGAAGCAAAAACAAACCCGAACTAAGTCAAGCCTGAAACATCCGTCATTATCAATCAAACACTGAGCAAGTTGAGCACTGAATGGCAGACTTTGTTTTGGCAACCCACCAAGAAAGTTCTGTGTGTGTTCACAACAGCAGTGCGCTGTCTCTCTTGGCTAAGAACCCATATTCATGTAAGGACATTGGTTGTGGGTTTGAGAATAATAAAGCTGCAAAGCCCCAAATGCAACATGCAAAAGCAACCCTCACATTGTTTCCTTCTATGTCATCCTCTATCTTGGGTAATAATGTGACTGCTGGTTCCAGGCTATGTCTGATACTTAAGCTCATGAAATTTGAGTCACTAGGAGGAGACATTGCCAGAAGGATCTACGGCTTTCTATTCTTTAGCCAGACACTGTCATTACATTTTTTTTAGGAAGACTATAGCAAAAGACAAATGAAGCAAGCTTTCAGCGCGTTCTTCTTGCCTCAAGGTTTATGGGACACACATACTACTAAGCACACCTATGTGGTGACGTACTAAGCTGTGGTTATTGATTTTGTGTGGAACTATAATCACATTATAAAGTGATAAAAGCATTTTTAAAACAAAGCCTCTGGATGTTTTTTTTCCGATTTGAGGTATGCATTTTGTTTGATTGGTTATTTAGTTTGCTGGTTGGTTGGATAGTTTTTGTGTGTGTTTGGATTCAAAAACATTATCTATTTTTGCTTTCGGTTGTTTGTTTGTTGGCCTTTTTATTTGCTTTCTTTTCCTTTTAAAGTTTGATAAACTACTCACCTAAAGAAAGTATTTATCAAGAACAGCCAAGGTGTTGTAATGGAGGGTGTGCTATATTTTCAACTCATGACCTCTCGGAGACAGAGAGAGATAATAAGACAACCAGAATAATGACACAGAATCAAAGACAGAGATGGACAAACATACAGACAGACACATATACAGAGACTTCCCAGCACTACCAAATTGTGTGCTACTCCGGGGAAAAAAGAGAAACACACACACAAAACAATCAAACAAAGAAGCAGACCAACCAGCCAACCAATTAACTAACCAACCAACCAACCAACCAACCAACCAACCAACCAACCAAGCAAGAAACCAAACAACCTGACAACAAACAAACATACAACACAAAATCCATGACAAAAAGATGTGCAAAAAGTGGGATTTTACAACATTACATGATCAGAAGAAAGGCATGTTTTCTTTTTCTTCCTTACTATATTAGCAATTTGCAATTGGCTGGATACTCATCATCTAGAAACACGCAGCCTACATGGGCCATGTTCTATGTGTGATATGTGTGTGTGTGTGTGTGTGTGTGTGTGTGTGTGTGTGTGTGTGTGTGTGTGTGTGTGTGTGTGTGTGTGTGTGTGTGTGTGTGTGTGTGATTTATTCTTTTATATCGAGGATAATGGAATAAGCACTCTTGTGCTTTCTTACATCCAGTACCCGTGTGTATGCAGTTTTGTAAATATCATCTGTTCCCACCGGCACACGATCGCCTACACTTACGAAAAGCGGAACAGGATTTAACGTGTGCACAATATGTTATGCGTGCGTTCGCACACGGGGCCTCGGTTTAAAGTCTCATCCGAAGGACTCTTGGGGAGAGTGGAATCAGCACTGAGAGAGAGAGAGAGAGAGAGAGAGAGAGAGAGAGAGAGAGAGAGAGAGAGAGAGAGAGAGAGAGAGAGAGAGAGAGAGAGAGAGAGAGAGAGAGAGAGAGAGAGAGAGAGAGAGAGAGAGAGAGATAGATGACTGCCTGGTACTGCGTGGAACATTTTTCTAACATGAATGTAAGTACATCTAGAGATGAAAACAAGTCTTAAATAATAGTGTTATGTTAGAAAAGTAGATCTATGACTATCGTTTCATCTAAACTGGTTTTAACTTCTAGTTCACATATTTGCAAAAAATCAACACATTCTTCATTACAGAACTTTTATTCCTAT
>CM060319.1:34520725-34523225 GCA_030674155.1 Stramonita haemastoma
CGCAAGTTACGACGAACTGTGTTGCTACGACGTACTGTCTAAGAACAACTGTCCCCCACACTTATACAGCTTTTGCAGAGTTCCTGGTATTTTGTTGTTTTTTTTCCTTCACTGGCACTGGTCAAACACGTGGGTAAGCTGGCAGCTTACTTATGTAGAGTGCACGGTTGTAAAAAGAAATTCTGGTTTCATTTTACTCCTAAAATTATCCTTCTGTCTGCATGTGAGCGAGCTTTTAGATCGACAGATTGGTAACGTCAGGTGTCTTACACTTGTCAGGTTTTTTCCCCTCTCACGTTTTACGTAGTTTCCTCTCAACATCCTGTTCAAGCTATTTCTGTCTCTTCTGCGTTTCCCTCCTTTTCGGCACGTGCAATCGTGTTTCTATGGTAAGAAAATACATAGCATTTTTCGGTGTGTTTTTGTTTTGATATTGAAAGTATGTATTAGAAAAAAATCTGCCTTTTTCGTGTTGGTTTGTTTATTTCTTTCCGTGTGTGTTTGGTTTTATATTGTTCTCCTAGAATTCACCAAAAAATGAGTTTGTAATCTGCAAGCTTCATATGAATGTGCTGTGTCATAGGAGCCATGTAATATACACCTGATAGTATCGCCAAAGATACAATTTTGTCTTGTCATCAGGATTAAAACTCTAAAGTCAGATGCAGTGTACCTGATTTGTCAGGTGCTAAATAATACTGCAACGCATTTATGCTTATATATGTTATTTGTTTTCACTTTTTAAAAAATTCAAGTTGTTTTATAAAAGCATAATATGCATGACAAGCATTAGCATTTGCTTATAGTTATGCCACGCAACGCTAGTTGCTGTCTCAGCATCTCAAGAAGAAGAAACATAACTCTTCCCCTTTCCTTCACACGTAGGATTGATTATCTTGATCTTCTCTCTACCAGATTTGCAGGTGTGGCTGGATGCGCATTTTCAATCAATCTCCAACTCTATCCATGGATGGAGATTCATTTTTATCTTCAGGCTTGAAGGATGTTCCGCATTATTTTTTTTTGTAATTATCTCTGTAGCTTAGCTAAAGCCGGGTGTTTTAGCATTCAGTTTTTAATTTTTTTTTTGCACGTCTGTTTATTATCTAAAAAATGGATGAAACGCATAAAACAAACAAACAAAGAAAACAAACAACGAAAACCAAAGTACATACACGCCCCCCTCCCCTTCCCTCCAACTATACCATCTCTGCCAAAGTGTACATGATAGTACTAACTGGAATCCTCTAGTTTTTCAGTTGCCTATACATGTTTTTGGCCTTATACTGCATGTCCACTTGTAGCCTCCTGTTGTTGCATGTCTTTGTATACCTCTTCATTCCTCTGCAGGAAAAAATAACAACAACAACAACAACTGGAATACTATCACTTGTGTCTGAGAGTCTTGACGTCTGGTAGGAGACGAGAGTGACAGTGTCATGGGAGTTAAGACAGATAGGCAGCAAAGTGTTGTGGAAAGGCTGAAGCTCAGCCTGTTAACTGCAGTGCCTGTATCTGCTCCATCTTCCACTTGTCTACTTTGTTTTCGTTGAGTCAGCTTCTAGCAAAGGCATCCCATCCCCAGTAAAACAGTTTCTCCTTTCAGGAGATTTGGAGTGAAAGGAGAGATTTCGATTTTTTCTGTTTGTTTTGGTTTTTTTTAATACACTTTTTTGGTCCCATTGTTCTGTATAACTATTCAGAATATAGAGAGTTGTAGCAATCTAACCATACCGGTTTTTTCTCAAAAAAGAAGCACATGCCACATGTAATCACTTACAGTTTGTTCAAAGCAGTTCTGAATAGCCCATTATACCTTACAATAATCGTTTCAATGTGATGAGCGTAAACAATACCAAGCATTTCGTTTTGCACTTCTATTTTTCTGTAATCAGAGAAAGAAATTCTGGTAGATGTGGATATAAATGTACAGACATTTGCTGTTGAAATAGGTCGCAAAGGCATTAAAAGTTGGTACTATCCATCAAACGTTTCAGAATAAACTGTATAAAGATCACAAGAGATTCTAAAGTAAGAAGAAAGTAGATTTGATTGGAACATTTGTATTAAAATTGCAGCTCAATCATTCTCATTTACTCAGAGAGAGGGAGGGGGGAGAGAGAGAAGAGAGAGAGAGAGAGAGAGAGAGAGAGAGAGAGAGAGAGAGAAGAGAGAGAGAGAGAGAGAGAGAGAGAGAGAGAGAGAGAGAGAGAGAGAGAGAGAGAGAGAGAGAGAGAGAGAGAAGACAGACAGACAGACAGACAGAGAGAGAGAGAGAGAGAGAGAGAGGAGAGAGAGGAGAGAGAGAAGACAGACAGACAGACAGACAGACAGACAGACAGACAGACAGACAAGACAGACAGACAGACAGACAGACAGACAAACATAGACAGACTGGGAAAGACAAGGAAGGGGATAATGACCTTTTTTTGCATGTTGGGCTAAATTGCTTCACATTCTTTTTAAGAACAAAAAACCGTATTTGCACTTTTGCACCTTT
>CM060319.1:34535725-34548225 GCA_030674155.1 Stramonita haemastoma
GAAGGTGTGTGTGTGTGTGTGTGAGTGTGTATGTGTGATATCAAAAATTTTCAATTACGATTTTGTCAAGCAAATGAACGCAAGACATATGCATATAAAAGCAACAAAAAAAAACCAAACCCAAAACATCCCCACTATAAAACAAAAGAAACAAAATTAAGAAGAAATCACCACCACTACCAAAAAACAACCCCTCAAACAAACAGACAATGAAGTAAAAAATATAAAAAGAACAATCCTGAAATAAAGCACATACACACATCCATGCCAAAAATAAACAAAATCTCGGGATTTACCTTATCATTGTTATAAACTTTACAGGAAATATTTTTATATCTCTTTTTTTTTCTTCTTCTAAATCACATAATTACCGGAGAGTTTGTGATTGGCTGGATGCACCTCATTTAGGAACACACAGGCTTACTTCCTGGGCCAACCCCCTAAACAAAAAACCACAACACACAAAATGTCTTTCCCTCAAGAGGGCAAAATTGTCTAGAGTATGATTGATAATGAGGAAATTTTCAAGCTTGATTACACTGTTCCTTTCTGCCACAATTTGTGCAATTTCCTCTAAAAGTGTTACTATTGTTAGAAACTGGCTCCTCCATTGATCTATGTGCTCCAGGGTGTGTTTGTGTGTTGTGTGTGTGTGTGTGTGGTGTGTGTGTGTGTGTGTGTGTAGTGTGTGTGTGTATGTGTGTATGGTGTGTGTGTGTGTTTGGTGTGTGTGTGTGTAGTGTGTGTGTTGTGTGTTGTTGTGTGTTGTGTTGTGTGTACTTGGTTGAGAGAGAAGAGAGAGAGAGAGAGGAGAGAGAGAGAAGAGAGAGAGAGAGAGAGAGAGAGAGAGAGAGAGAGAGAGAGAGAGAGAGGAGAGAGAGAGAGAGAGAGAGAGAGAGAGAGAGAGAGAGAATGAGGAGAATGAGAGAGAGAGAGAGAGAGAGAGAGAGAGAGAGAGAGAGAGGAGAGAGAGAGAGAGAGAGAGAGAGAGAGAGAGAGAGAGAGAGAGAGAGAGAGAGAGAGCGAGAGAGGAGAGAGTTCTTAGTCATATCAAATTGTTGAATCAGGTTTATGCCAAAAAATGTATGCAATACACATGTATGCAAAAGCAGAATAAAAAGCAAACACACAAATTCGCTCACCTCCTTCAAGAAAAAACCCCATCAAACACAACATTGAAAAAAGCAAGAAATAAAACAAGCTAAATAAAAATTGGCCCAAAAGAAACAAAAACTACAAGATGTTAAAAATCATTTTTACAGACTTTACGTGAAAAAAAATCTTTCCTATACATTTTTTTTCCTCCTAAGAATTATATTGGGGAATTTGTGATTGGCAAGATGCACCTCATTTTAGGAACACACAGGCTTGTTCTGCTGGCCCAACCCCCTAAACAGAAAACCACAACACACAACATGGTTTTTCCCTGGGAGGCCAATTCTCTAGAGTATGATTGATAATGACAGCGTTTTCAAGCTTGATTACACTGTTCCTTTCTGACACAATTTCTGCAATTTCCTATTAAAGTGTTACTATTGTTAGAAATCGGTTGTTCTATTGATGTGCGTGTGTGTGTGTGTGTGTGTGTGTGTGTGTGTGTGTGTGTGTTGTGTGTGTTGTGTGTGTGTGTGTGTGTGTGTGTGTGTGTGTGTGTTGTGTGTTGTGTGTGTGTGTGCGCGCGCGCGCGCTCGGGGGGCACTCCTGCATGTGAGGAGTAGGTTATGGGTAATTTGTGTTGTTGTTGTGTGTGTGGGCATAATCCTAATACATATGCACTTATGCCAATGTATGTGTAGGTCCGTACATAGATGCATGCATATGTGTATATATTATGAAGTGTGCACATGCGTGACTTTGTGAGCACCTCTATGTGAGTGAAAGAGAGAGAGAGATGAGAGAGAGAGAGAGAGAGAGAGAGAGAGAGAGAGAGAGAGAGAGAGAGAGAGAGAGAGAGAGAGAGAGAGAAAACAGACAGACAGACAGACAGACAGACAGACAGACAGACAGACAGACAGACAGACAGACAGACAGAGACAGACAGACAGACAGACAGACAGACAGACAGACAGACAGACAGACAGACAGACAAAACATAGACAGATGGATAGACAGAACAAACAGGCAAACATATAAAAAGATGGGCAGACAGACAGACAGGAAGACAACAAGTGAGAGGAAAAAATTAGCTAAACAAAATCAACAGAATGACAGAGACATTGTTTTAAGACCACAAGTGGGCTAAAACAGCTGACAGGTGAAATTGTTTTAACAAACGAAAAGCAAATAAACAAAACATGAAACCTGAGTAAAAAAAAAAAAAAAAAAAAAACCCATAGGAAACGAGAACAAGATGAAAAAGATTCCATTGTTTCTCTTTTCTTATGCTTTTTCCCCCTTATTGTCTTTGATGAGTAGCAGAAAAAAAGGCAGTGAAACGATTTACCTGAGACCATAAGCATTGTTTCTGTTTGCTTTTTTGTGTTTTGTTTTTTTTTCGCTTTTTTGCGAATTCTTTTTTGTTTATTTGGTTGGTTGCGTCATTTGAAGGGTTGGTTTTTGTGCTGTGTTTGTTTTGAAGATATAGAATGTTTTTTGTTTTTTTTAAAGGAATGATTTTTTTCTCTTTGTTTTTTTTTTGAATATCCTTTCTTGCTTACTAATCTGTGACGCTCCACCACATAATGAGTCGCATTGCACAAGAAGACAATTTTTAGTTATTGACATTTTATTAAACTGCAATGAAAAGTCTATGCAATACAAAAAACAGATTGAAAATCGGACAATTCTATGAAAAGTTATTACAAAGTCAACTGGTACACTGCAGGACGTCACAAAATGAGAAATTCACAAGTTTAGCATCATAATAGGTGGTCAGAATGAGGGCTTAGGTATTTTAAAAACGCGTTTAAAGTCGAAAGGAGACAAAATTATGCCTTGATATTTCAGTATAAGGTAGAATAGTGGCTATAGTTTTATGTTCAATCAAAATCTCAAAATTGACAACTTGACCCCACAATGGCTCCTAGCGGAAAAGTGGGTCAGGTGCTGAGCGACTCATTTCGTGGTAGGGCGTCACATTTCTGAGCTTGTTTTGGGTGTGGGAGATCATGGATGGTGGCCTAGAGGTAGCGCGCCTGTCTAGAAAGCAGAAAAGTCCGCGTCGGAAGTGTGCGGTGGTTTGATCACTATTTGGGCCCAAAACTTTTCTTCCATCCATTAGACTATGAATGATGGTCTGGGTGCTAGTCTTTCGGATGAGACGATAAGCGAGGTCCGTTGTGTTACACATAATTATTAGGCGCAGATGGAAGAAACCACGGAGACAAGAGAGTTGTCTCTGGCAAAATTCTGTAGAAAAAAAAACACTTTCATAGGTGAAAAAGTATTGTTGCAGACAGGAAAGAAATTAAATAATGAGTGGCGCTGATCTTTCCCAAAGAGACAAGCCCGAATTTCATGCATAGAAATCTGCCAGGACGCAAATTGGTATGAAAATGAAAACGAAAACAAAATGAAAATCAACAATGAAACACACAGCCCCCTCCCACACACAAAAACACAGACACAGACACAGACACAGACACAGACACAGACACACACACACACACACACACACACACACACACACACAACACACACACACACACACACACACACACACACACAACACCCGCACAACACACACACACACACAAACAAACAAACAAACAAACAAACAAACAAACAAACAAACACAAACACAAGCATGAAGACGACAGGAACAAAGATACCAATCCCTGTTGTTATAGTCAAGACGTAAATCATGGCAACCATCGGTCATCACTGATTCACGGAACATCATTTCTCCTCCCTTCCCTCAGCCCCACCCCTACACCTCCTTTTACTCCTTCAGCATCTCCACTCCTACCCTCTTTTTTGTACCCCCACTCCCTTCCCCTTCATCACACATCAGCAGTGTCAATAGTGAATTCCATACAACTGCCCACCTCATAAAGTAACTGACTTGTCACCCGGAGTTATCACAATCAGGATAGAGGTTCCAGACATGATGGCAACTAGCAGTGCTTCATCTGATTGTAGAAAGAGAGAGAGAGAGAGAGAGAGAGAGAGAGAGAGAGAGAGAAGAGAGAGAGAGAGAGAGAGAGAGAGAGAGAGAGAGAGAGAGAGAGAGAGAGAGGAGAGAGATAGAAGAGAGAGAGAGAGAGAGAGAGAGAGAGAGAGAGAGAGAGAGAGAGAGACAGACAGACTGACAGACAGACAGACAGACAGACAGACAGACAGACAGACAGACAGACAGACAGACAGACAGACAGAGTGTATGTGTGTCTGTGTCTGTGTCTGTGTGTCTGTGTTTGTTTGTTGTTGTTGTTTTTTTTTTGTGTGTGTGTGTGTGTGGTGTGTGTGTGTGTGTGTGTGTGTGTGTGTGTGTGTGTCAATCAATATCAATCAATCATCAATCAATCAATCTCAATTACAATCAATCAATCAAATTTTTATTTCCAGATGGTACATTGAGTAAGCATCGATTTGCTTTTTTCCATCAAGCCATCTATCTAAAGAAAAGAAAAACAAAATCAAAACAACTGCAAAAAAACAACATTAAAGCAACACAAAAAAACCAACAAAAATCAAAGCAGAAAATCCTAGAAAAAACAATTAAACCAACAAAGAAAGAAAAGGGGAAAAAACAAACAAAAGAAACAAATAAAACAAAAACAAACATTTCACCAACATTAATTAGCTAACATGATTTCAACAACCTTAAAATAGAATATGTCTATAGATAAAACAAGCAACAACAATAGCAACTAAACAACCATAAGAGGAGAAAAAAACAACAACACACACACACACCCACACACACACGAAAAAAAACAACAACAAAAAACACACTCCCACTCAAAATGCATACGCACGCACACACACACACACACACACACACACACACACACACACACCACACACACACACACACACACACACACACACACACACACACACACACACACACACACACACACACACACACGGTTTGCACTCAGCACGTATACTCGTACGTACATTCATACATTTCAAGTCTTTAAAAAAATCATATAGCGTCAACCCCCCCAAAAAAAAGAAACCAAACAACAACAACAAAAAAACAAAAACCCAAACAAACAAAACAACAACCCCACCCCCCCCTCCACACACACACACACACACACACACACACACACACACACACACACACACACACACACACACACACACACACACACACACACACACACACACACACACACATGCTTATATCAGATACAATGTAACCAAAAACCATTATTTAAGACTTTAAAAAAAGAAATCCAGAAAATGTCAATAAGCAATTTATGTCAGAATAAAATATCTCTATTCTTCAGTACATACTTTATATCTTTAAAAAGAAGATAAGGATAAAACAACAAACGCAACAATACCTTATAATAAATCCATCACCACTGAGAGGAAATAACATATATACGCTAACAAACATACAATCAAACAAAAGAAAAAAGAAAGGGAAAACACAACACACACACACACACACACACACACACACACACACACACACACACACACACACACACACACACACACACACACACACACACCACACACACACACCACCACCAACCACCACCACCACCACCACCATCACCACCACCAAAAAAAAACAGAATACCAAAAAAAAACACAAAAAAAACAAACTAACAAAGACAAACAAACAAACAAACAAACCAAAACAACAAAAAAAACCAATCCACACGGATTATATGTTAGAAGGAAGAAAAGAAAAGACAACAAAGCAACAATACCATATGATAATATCCATCACCACTGAGTGGAAATAACATAAACAACGTACACACACATGCACACATTTAAGGTTTTTAAGAAAATTCAAATAATATCAAACAACAGCTTACATCAGTTACAATGTCACCAACCATTATTTAAGACTTAAGAAAAAAAATCCATGAAATGTCAAGAAGCAACTTATGTCAAATTACAATACCTCCATTCTTCAGTTCATATTTATATATTAAGAGGAAGAAAAAGAAAAAAACAAAACAACAACAACAAAAACGCAACAATACCATATGATAATACCCATCTCCACTGAGAGGAAATAACATATACACTAATAAACATACCAACAAACAAAAAATAACAAACAATCAAAAGCAAGGAAAAACCAAATAAACGAGAGAAACAAAAATCCAAAACAAAACAAAACAAAAGCAAAAAACAAAAAAGCACAAAAAAACCCTATAAAATTGGGAGGGGGGGGTGGGAACAGATGGGGAGGAGGGGAGTATCAAGGAGGAAGGGGGAAAACACAAGCAGCAAACAGAAGAATTATGATAATGATTTATGATTATATTAATAAATAAAATCCCTACATATACGAACAAAAACAAACACACACGCACACGCAAACAACAACAACAACAACAACAACAACAACAACAACAATCAGAACAAAAAAGTAAGGCCTTATCCACTAATCAAAATAAATATTAATATAATAGTGCTAATTGTCCCATTAATAAAAATAATAAAATGAATTTTTAAAAAACATTTATACTGAGACTTTTAAACTGGGTAAAAAAAAAATTAAAAAAAAAAAAAGCTCCATCTAGTCATCAAATCAGTGGTTTGGTTTTCTCCTTTTGAATTTGCAAAATATACATGTGTTTACATACATCTCTTATTCCCTATCCTGTTCATAAATAAATTATTTTAAAAAATAAATAAAAATCTTTGTCCTCCTTTTCCCCTTCCACATACATATATAGCAAGCAAGGTGTAGATTTTTGAGTCACAGTAAACCACACATGAAAGATTTTTCAGGGTGAGCAGAGAGTACCAATATCTTTAGTCTGTTCTAAATATGGTTGATTGGATTCATGTTTAGTTCTTAAACATTTTTGCATAAGCGCATTAAGTGATTTTTCAACTGATTTTTTTAACTGATTTTTATTTATGATACATTTTAAATGTTTTGGGAGCTTGTTCCATAAATCACTACCTGAATATTGGAAGCTTGTTTTGTGTGTGTGTGTGTGTGTGTGTGTGTGTGTGTGTGTGTGTGTGTGTGTGTGTGTGTGTGTGTGTGTGTGTGTGTGTGTGTGTGTGTGTGATGTTGTAATTGCCTGCTTGCATAATATATGTGCAGGTGTGTTTGTGGGGGTGTCGGGGGTGGGTCCTAGGTGATATCTCTTCTTCATTTCTTTTCTTTCTTTTTCTTCCTTTACCTCTTCTCTTTCTACTTTTTTCCTTTCCTAATATCATTCACTTTATAAGGCGAAACACACTTTGCTAAAAGATCTGTCGTAACCCACGCGTAATAAGTACACTTCTTATTCTGTAATTCATTAATCACTGACATTGACTACAGATTTCTTAATGTGCTCTTGTAAAATCTCTTTTGATATTTTCATGTCTATTCCTTGGTAATAATAGCTCTGAGGTTCACTGATCATGAGATTGTGCCTGTGTGACATTTGCGCAAACATTTAGGTAGCCGCATTCCAACTTCAGGAGTTTTCTCTTAAATTGACCTGGAAAAGTTTGGAAGAAAGTCCTTACAAAATAATTTATCAAGCACAGCAGATGTTTAAACCCACAACTTCTCACCAGAGGTCAACTGCTTAGCTTTAAGACTAATCATTTCCTCTTTGTCACTGCCTTGGAGGGTACGTTTCATCATTGTCCTGGCCTGCAGTCAGACTTTTCTGTGCCCTTTCCTCATTATAAAGTGGCCAGAGGCACTACCTGACTGACCATAATCATTGTCTGAGCTTGTCCTTTGCTATTTGATCAGAGGAGTGAAAGAAGGCCACAGACACGGTCAGTAGCGCACATGAACAAACACGTGTGTGCAATACTCGTGTGTACACACACGCGCACATGCACGCACGCACGCACGCAGGTATGTACACACACGTGTACAAACACACAGAAACTCACATGCATGCACGCACGCACGCATGCATGGATGCTCGCACATACACATACAAACAGACACATACACAATACTCGCACGCTCATTCGCACACGCATACACATTATACACACATACATACACATACGCGCGCACACACACACACACACACACACACAAACGCACACACTAACCTTACACAAACATACACACACACACACACACACACATACACACACACACACATACCACACACACACACACACACACACACACACACACACACACACACAACACACACACACACACACACACACAACATACACACACATGATATGCCATCTTTTTTTTTTTTTTTTTTTTTTTTTTTTTACTGTAAATCCGTATCATCCAACACCGTTCTCTCTGTGTCTGTCTCCCTTTTCCTCTTGATTTTATCAATGTTTTAGTTCTTATTGATATTATCATGTTTTCATCATCTGGGTTTTTTAAGATTTCTACATTTGTACTTATCCTTTTATTTCTTTATTATTTACTTTATTTATTCATCTATTTGGTTTTAGTTTATCCCCCCCCCCTCCACCCCACCCCAGTTCGGTATCAGTGAATGTGGAAGAACGTAAAATTGAAGACTACTACTACTACATATTTTTTTTCAGATTCAGTGTGTGTGTGTGTGGAGGGAGGGGGTAAATGACATAAAGGGAAGAAAACGGGTTCTAATGTATCAGTCCTAATGCCAGACCATGCAAGTTGAATGAAGAGAGAGACCAGAGGATGATGAATGGCAATTTTTTCATAGTCCCCATGAAAACTGTGCTGCTGTGTGCTGTCTCCACCAAACGGTGCCACATGAATGATACATGACATGGGTTTGTATTAGAAACCCAATCCCTCTCTCATCTCTCCTCTCTCTCTCTCTCTCTCACTCTCTCTCTCTCTCTCTCTCTCTCTCTCTCTTCTCCTCTCTCTCTCCTTCTCTCTCTCTCTCTCTCTCTTCTCTCCTCTCTCTCTCTCTGTCCTTTCTCTCGCTCGCTCTCCTCTCTCTGTCTCTCTCTCTCTGTCTCTCTCTCCCTCCCCCCCCCCTCTCTCTCTCTCTCTCTCTCTCTCTCTCTCTCTCTCTTCTCTCTCTTCTCCCGCTCCTCTCTCTCTCTCTCTCGTGTGCCGGTGGGAACAGATGACATTTACAAAAAACTGCATACACACGGGACTGGATGTAAAAAAGCACAAGAGTGCTTATTCCATTATCCTCGATATAAAAGAATAAATCAAATCAAAATCTCTCTCTTTCTCTGTGTCTGTCAGTCTGTATGTCTGTCTGTCTGTCTCTGTCTCTGTCTCTGTTTCTGTCTCTGTCTCTGTCTCAAATCTGAAGTCTCTCTCCCCTCCTCTCTCTCCCCCCCCCTCTCACAGACACAGGATTAAGAAGCCTGCTGGTCATTTCCTCTGTACTTCCAACACAGCAGCAAAGCTAATCTTTGCCAGACAGCCAGAGCTGACCATTACAGCCATGTGGGGCTTTTTGTAACTGTGTGTATGTATGTGTATGTCTCTCTGTCTGCCCCTGTCTCTCTCTGTGTGTCTCTCTGTATGAAAAAGATGACAAAATGTTCAAAACTGCAAGTATGTACATGGGGACTGGATGAAAAAAAAAAAGAAAAAAGAACGTGAGTAGGTGCATTCCAAGTGGGTTTTTTTTCCCTTAACCTACTAAATATTGACATGAGTTTATGGGATTTTTACGCAAACATTCATGACCTCTTCCACACATGTAACCACAGAGGGCAACAATTCGAAGGTCTATACGTCAGCGGACTCAGGGGATAACAAACCGAGGCCCCGTGTGCGAAAGCACGCGAGCGAACGCACGCAGAACACCTTGCGCACACGTTAAATCCTGCTCCGCTTTTCGTAAGAGTAGGCCATCGAGTGCCGGTGGGAACAGATGACATTTACAAAAATACATACACACGGGGACTGGATGAAAAAAAGTACAGAGTGCTTATTCCATTATCCTCTATATAAAAGAATAAAAAAGAAAAGACAAAAACATTCCCACCCTAAATCTACAAGGTGCCCTTGAGCTTTAAAACCTTGGCATTAAAATGAATTTTCAGCGTAAACATAAACTGTTTCAGCCATTTAGTTATCACGTATGTCAAAGAATGATAGCATAAAACTGTTGAAATAAAAGCTTTATCTACAGTAATGAGCTTTGGTTAAAAAACATTTGGTATAATTAAGAGTTATGTATTCAAACAATAAAACGCAACACTGAAAAGGAAACTAAAAAACATGAAAATTCCCCAAGCAATCAAAGTAACACAATTAACAAGCAAGCAAACCACTGAGTAACCATTCTGTACCCACGAGTATATCAAACTCAATCAACCAGCCAGCTATAACCAACCCATGAACTGACCACAGAAACAAAACAAAAAACTAGTTAGCCGTTAACAGAAGCCAAATACCCAACTAAAACACACAGAGCAAAAAAAAAAAAAAGAAAAAAAGAAAGAAACCAGACCAAAACAAACGTTAACGTCACACACACACACCACACACACACACACACACACACACCACACACACACACACACACACACACACACACACACACACACACACACACACACACACACACACACACACACACACACACACACACACACACACACAGAAAAAAACACATCCCTAAGCTAAACCAACAATTGCAAGACGTCAAAACAAAAAAATACGGATGTGCTCAGCAGCCGTGAAATAACTACAATACCGGATTTTATTTCCTTAGTGGATGATTTCCTCAGGGAATCAACAGAAATTGGCGTCTTGGCTGTTTTATATTGTCAGCGTAACATTGCCCCCCCTCCCCTTCCTCCCCCCAAAGTTAGCTCCCTCATTCACTCTCAGTCCGCAACATCGATTTTTCTTTACCTCCTTGCTTTCCCTACATAGCTGTATAAAGATTACAATGTCTGTACAGTTTGAGTTTAACTTATTTTTGTTACACGCATAATGCCTTTTCCACAAAACAATTCTGAATCAAAAATCTCAGGAGGAAAAAAATATAGTTTAGGAGAAGATAAGTCGAGTATGTATGTTGTGTGTGTGTGTGTGTGTGTGTGTGTGTGTGTGTGTGTGTGTGTGTGTGATGTGTGTGTGTGTGTGTGTGTGTGTGTGTTTGTGGTGTGTGTGTGTGTGTGTGTGTATGTATGTATGTACGTTTGTATGTATGTATGTAGTATGTATGTATGTATGTATGTATGTATGTATGTATGTATGTATGTTGTATGTATGTATGTATGCGTGCGTGCGTGCGTGCGTGCGTATGTATGTATGTATGTATGTATGTATGTAATGTATGATGTATGTATGTATGTATGTATTTATGTATGTATGATGTATGTTTAGTATGTATGTATGTATGTATGTATGTATGTATGTATGTATGTAGTATGTATGTATGTATGTAATGTATGTATGTATGTGTGTATGTAACTATGTACGTGATTGTGAGTGTGTGTGTGTGTGTGTGTGTGCGTGCGTGCGCGTACCTGTGCGTGGTGAGTGGGTGGCATATACTGACATGTGCTATACTAGTTTCTGATGTCTTACAGAGTCTTCTACATAAAATTGCGATCGAAAAAGAAAAACATTACAACTTGATCCTATTCTAAAAACTGTTATGCCCCCCCCCCCCCCCCCCCCCAGCCTTTTCAGTACTATATTTAATTTTAAAAAATATTGTCTATAGAAAGCTTCTTTGTACTTTGTTTAAAGAAGAAAAAAAAACGAACGTAAACTATCCCTCCTAGTTGTTTGCTAAAAGCCGAACCCACTTTCGGCTCTGTATACGGTTTCTTTCGAAAGTGTAAACATCCTTTTCCCCTCCTCTTCTCTTTCTGGTGAGAAACAATTTGCTAATGCTCTTTCTATCTTTCTTTTATTGGATGTGAGCACAAACCTCTTTGCTAACGGATCCTAAGCAATTCTGCCTTTCTTTTTCCACAGTGTTATTGACCAACTCTTTATTTCTCCTCACTTTTTCATTCTGTTTCATTAGTTTTTCTATACACACTGTTCAATTTTACGTTGCGTTACAATTGTTATGTGTGAGTATGTATGTGTATACCTACTTTTGCAGGTTTTGTTTCTTTTATTGTTTGTTTGTTTTTTTTGCACTATAATGTTTTGGTTGTGTTATTTCTCGGTTTTCTTCTTTATATGTGCACTTGTCATGTTATGTTTGAATCCATCTTATTCAGTTTTTGTTTGTGCATAAGACACATGCAAGCAGTAATCAATCAAGCAAATACACACAAATGATTGCTAGTATAACATCCGCACGCAATCTAGTGTTCTGTTTTTTCGACACAAACACTACCCTTTACACACACACACACACACACACACACACACACACACACACACACACACACACACACACACACACACACACACACACAACACACACACACACACACACACACAACACACACACACACACACACACACACACATACATACACACAAA
>CM060319.1:34553225-34555725 GCA_030674155.1 Stramonita haemastoma
AGACAGAGACAGAGAGAGAGAGAATGGGGAGAATCTAAAGCACTGGCAGGTGTGTACTTAGTTGCCTGAGAGATCGTAAAAATCTGAATTCACCAATGCTGCCGAGATTCGAACCCCAGTTTTATGAAGTCATCAGATTTGAAGTTAAACAGTCTTAACCCGCTCGCTATGGTGTCTGTCCAGCATACCTTTCAATCTCTTTGGGCAAATTCTTGAAAAATTCGCTACAGTATAATTATTTGATAATAAAAAAAAAAAACAAACGCGTTATAATAACACATTGTCATTGTTTTATTCTATAGTGTCACGATGAAAAAAGACTGAGTGAAAGCTTGTCTGAACAAAGAGAGGAAAAAAAATGCAGGCATTGTATTTTCACTAGGAGCCGCAATTTTACTACAAGTACAGTCCCATTTTATTCTACCTTAATCTTCTTAAGACTGCAATGCTTTTAGATACCCCCCGCATGCTTAAAATAATAGTGATCTTGAATGCATACCCAAATTAAAAAATGCTGAAACTGAGAAAAAAAACCACGTATTTAATCAGTCAATAAGATATAGGGTAAACTTTGTAAAGTTTACAACAATAACAACAATTGTACTGACAGCAGCAGCAGCAAACAGTGAAAGCAATCAAAGACAGCAAACCAAACCAAAACAGACCAATTTTATTTTTTTTGCAAGCAAAGAAACATGTAGATCCCGAATGCCTCTGAAACAGCCACCCTCATTCACAGAATTCCCACAAATAACTGCTGCTAGAGGGTCATTAACTTGCAGCCTGAAGGGCAAAACAAGTCTATAAATTAGAAAAGAAAAAGAAAACGAAAAAAACCAGCAAGACTAGCAGCCGCAGTGGAACATAACACCCTAAAGCAAACAAGATAGACTGGCTTGGAATCAGTCTGTGGAGACTTTCTTTTTTTGGGGGTCCAAACCCAGTAAAAGACAGAGCCACCCAGAAAATTGTTTATCGCAAGCAAAAAGAGAGAGAACACTCGGCGTGTTTGAGTTGATTCCAAAGAAAACAGAATGCCAATAGCTTGGAGGAGGACTCAGAATAGATCTAAATTTTTTTTGTGAATACCCACAGAGATTTTAGAGGAATATTTCTAGAACTTCTTACTTTCGTTGTCAATGAGAACATGTTTGCTTAGGACTTGCAATTAGTGCAAAACTGTGGGTAATGTAGGCAAGCACCCACAGTGCGTGTGTGTGTGTGTGTGTGTGTGTGTGTGTGTGTGTGTGTGTGTGTGTGTGTGTGTGTGTGTGTGTGTGTGTGTGTGTTTGTGTGTGTGTGTGTGTGCGCGCGCGCGCGCGCGCGCACGCGTCTGCACGAGCATGAGCATGAGTGCAGGTGCATATGTACATGTGCATGTGTATGTGAATTTGTATGTGTGTGTGTGTGTAAGCATGCATGCACATGAACGCACAAGGGCATGCACGTGTGCATGTGTATGCGTGTGTGTATTGCATGCACGTTTGCGCACGTGCCTACGTACCCACGTGCCCAGCACCTGCAGCCAATGCCTGTGTGTGTTTGTGTGTGTGTGTTTCTGTGTGTCTGTGTGTCTGTGTATCTGTATGTCTGTGTCTGTGTCTGTGTGTCTGTGTCTGTGTTTGCGTGTCTGCGTGTCTGTGTCTGTGTGGTTGTGCATCTGTATAAATGGGCGAGTGAGACACACACAAAAAGGAGAGTCAGGAAAAGAACACACAAAGACACAAACGAGGGACAGACAAGAGTGAAATAGAAAACTTATCATGGTTTGTTTTCTTTATTCTACGCATCTAACTTTTTCACTGTTTCTCAGGCTAGAGCAGATTTTTTTTAACCCTTTTTACCTTATTTTGTTTTGTTTTGAGGCTGGTTTCTTTTGGTTTTGTTTTTCGTTCCTTGGCTAGAGTTTGGATTATCACCAATTTTGCGTATGTGACCCTTTTTGCCCACCATGAAGTCAGCCGCATTCCGACTTCAAGGATACCTTTTCCATCTTAAATAGTTAGCTAACTAATATCCTGATTCACTCCATCCCCCAATTTCCTGTCTTTCCTCCCCGTCCCTCACATAGGCTTCTTCAACAAGACAGCAAGATTAAGCTAAAACAAGGCTTCCATTCCAAAACGCAGTCAGCATATTATTTCCAACAGCTAACAGGCCTTAAAGCCAAAAGGTCAGTAACACCCATCTTTAGCAGAGTGTGTGAAACACTGGACAACTTAATGCATGCTGCCTCTTGCTAAACACTTAAGTGAGCTGATATTGATATCCCCGTCCGCTTTTGCTTAGGAAACCCAGAAATAACTTGTGGCTTCTTATCCTCTCTGCTGTTATGTGGGTGGTAGAAAATAATGCTGATTGGCCGGCCAGGAATGGGTACTTTGGTCTGAGGTAAAATGTCGATCACCCTGTCCAAGCAACAAGTGCTGCATTTGTAAGGTTTAATAAAATGAAATGTTTGAATCAGCATACAGGAATGACTTAGAAAACAAACAAATTA
>CM060319.1:34570725-34575725 GCA_030674155.1 Stramonita haemastoma
CGGGAAGAACAGGGAAACGGTGTTTTTTGACTCGTATGTTCCTAGCCTTGTAACAGTAATGTACTGTTTGCCTGGATTCTCTACAAAGAGGATAAAATGACTCGTTAAAAAGGGTCGATGACTTTTTAAGAGGAGAGAGAGGGAGAGAAGAGAGAGAGAGAGAAGAGAGAGAAGGACAACAGAGACAGAGAGAGAAGAGCAGAAGATGAGACAAAGTAGAGAGCGAGATGTGTGTGTGTGTGTTGTGTGTGTGTGTGTGTGTGTGTGTGTGTGTTGGTGTGTGTGTGTGTGTGTGTTGTGTGTGTTTTGTGTGTGTGTGTGTGTGTGTGTGTGTGTTGAGTGTGTGTTTAGCAAACGGAGAAAGGCAGTTCTCATTATTTAGCAGTTGTGAATGGCAAAAAAAAAAATAAGATACAGAAATCAAACAAAGGACATTTTTTCGACAACAAACCCAATAAAAAAAAAACAACGTATTGGATGATGAATCCCTTAGGTCAAAGTATCAGTAAGTCTAGTATAGTATAGCAGTAAGATGCAAAATATCATGTAATCGCTTGTAATTTCTTTACAGCATTGCTCTGTGGACGAAGTATTAAGAAAAAGCTTATGAAAAACAGGAGATCATGAATCAATACTGTGCGAGCATGAGTGCGTGTGATTTTACACTGGTAGCTTGTGACTGGCTTAGGTATGCTGATGTTTGGGTGCTTAGTTTATCTTAGAATGTGTGCGTGCTAATGTTTCGTTACTGTATTGTGGTATTTGTGTAATAAACGGGGTTTTTGTTTTACTGATTTGTATGTATTGATTGTGACCTTTGTGAATTTCTCTATTGGTTGATAATAAAGTATTTGAATTGAATTGAATAAAACATTAATCTTTCTGGCTGCTCTAATTTGACTGGTCACATAACGTTATTCTCTCCTTCACCTCTTTTACATAGGAATGATTTTAAATAACCTTTACCTGAGTATTTTGATAGGCAATGCACGTTCAAATATTATTAAAATCAAATGGAAGACTATTCTCTTGATCAGCAGTGTGTCAAGGCAATAAAGTAACAACAAATACAACATGTACAATAATTGCACAGACAGCAACAGCAGCAACGACAGAAACAAAAACAGCATCAGCAGTAGAGTACGTAATGCTGAAACAACATGCAGACAACAAATGCATACAAAAACTATAACAAATTAGTCATCCTAATATATATATTATTTTTTGCAAGTAATGCCTACATCTCCACTTCTCTGAAAAAGAGTTACATTCACAGAGTTAAAAAAAAAAAGAATAAGAAAATAACTACCACACTGCCATTAACTAACTAAATGTTTGCTAAAGAGAGGCACAAAAGTCTGTACATTAACGACACGAAAGCAAGAAGAAAAAAAACATAGCAAGAATAACAGCCTCCACGAAACACAACACCCCAACAAACAAGAGAGACCAGCTTGGAATCAGTCTACGAAAACTGCTTTTTCAAACCCAGGAAAAGACAAAGCCTCCCAGAACATTGTTTTCGAAAGAACTAAAAAAGAAACCCAGAGCGCATTTTCGTTGCGTTGAGAAAACAGTGCGCCAATGACTTGAAAAAGGCCAGAATAAGTGTAATGTTTAGCAATTGCTCACTTAAACAACGTACAGGGTTTTTCGTTGTTTGGAATGTTATTGTTATTGTTAAAGGGGAAAAGTATACCCATGTTTCATTAAGGGTTAACCATGGGTATGTAGACATATCCTCTCAGTGGGTGTGTTGTGTGTGTGTGTGTGTGTGTGTGTGTGTGTGTGTGTGTGTGTTGCGTGCGTGCGGTGCGTGTGTGTGTGTGTGTGTGTACTCACGCACGTGCGTGCGTGCATGCGCACTCACGCGCGTGCTTGGAACGAGAGTGACACCGATAGACAAACACTACAGAGAGGGAGACACACAAAGACAGAGACAAAAGCAGAGATAGGCAAGAGAAAGAAAAACAAGCTGGTATTATGGCTTGGTTTACATTCTCATCTTACTTCTCTCTCTCTCCCTGTTTCCCAGGCTACAAGAGCATTCTCCTTGCTTTTCTGTTTCTATTATCAGCTCCCTGCTGCATTCCAGGCTGTCTTCCACTTTTCTCCATCTGTCTCCACATCCCCCACCCCACAGACTTGAGAGAGAAGAGAGGAGAGAGAGAGAGAGAGAGAGAGAGAGAGAGAGAGAGAGAGAGAGAGAGAGAGAGAGAGAGAGAAGAGAAGAGAGAAGAGAGACAGAGAGACAGAGACAGAGACAGAGACAGAGAGACAGAGACAGAGCAGAGAGAGACAGAGAGAGAGAGACAGACAGACAGACAGACAGACAGACAGACAGACAGAGACAGACAGAGAGAGAAAGAGACACAGAGGGACAGAGACTTCACATAGAAAGACAGAGAGATAGAGAGAGGCAGAGACAGACAGAGACAGAGGCAGAGATACAGAGAGACAGACAGACAGAGAATTCACAGAGAGAGAGACAGAGAAGGAGAGACAGAGAGGGAGAGACAACACTGCCACACCACAATACGCAAAATCTCACTATTAAGGGAACCTCGAAGTTTTAGCCGAGGAAGGAAAAAGCAAACTCTGTTAAAACAACAGCTATTATACTTTGTAGGGTTGAAAAAAAGAGAATTGACAGTATTAGCAAATACGTGAAGGACTTAGAAAAAGACAACACAATGTCTGTTTACAAAAAAAAAAGCTAAAAGAGTGAAAAAGAGAAAACAAACGGTTATGGAATTCAGAGAGAGAGAGACAGAGACAGAATCAGAGTCAGACAGACCTATAGAGATAGGGTCAGACTAAGGATAGGTTAAAGGCAAAGTGAAAAACAAAGAAAGGGAAAGGAATACACAGAAAGAAAGAGCGATATGAGAGACAGTAGACACAAAAGACAAAGGCACAGACAAACAGACAACAAGAAAGGACACAGCAGAAAGACAGACTAGCATGATCTAGCTCTAGGGGATGGAGATAATTTGACGAATAGGGATGAGAGCTGCTCATTCACTTCGAAACATACGTGGGTGGCCACAGTAAATAATCTCAAGATCTCCTAACCTTTCTTACAGTACAAATACTGGCAATTTATAAAACACTGCTATAAGACCCTCTCTCTCTCTCTTCTAGGCACTCTTTGCGATGAATCTAATGCAACGTCACTGGCCATCTAACACGTGCGCACAAACGCTCGTAATATTATAGTTCTTGGTTTTTATTCATTTCCATCACGTTGAAAAGACGAGTAGAATGCTGGTGTGCGATAAAGAAAAAAGAGTGGATGGATTGTATTGGATTCCAATCTTGTTCACCAATTTTGCTGAATAGTGTGATTACAGTTTCCGTAATGGTAAAAGTTTTAAGTTGGTCATGGCATAAAAGTTTCTTTCACTTGTTTGAACTTTGCCTCTATTTATTATTATGAAGACCGTCTTGTAAACTTCATTTCAAAGTCAGAGCTTTAATCTAAATTTGTATTTATAGCCATTTTATTCAAGATTTCATTTTCAAAATTCGGAATAGTTTAGAAAGTAAATGATTAATGATATTGTAGCCAAAAAATGGGTAAAAATACACCAAAAAAAGTTCCAAAGTATAGCCATTGGTTGATTAAAATAAAGAAAATGCAATCTCAATTACTTGTACGATGAAAGATGGGCACAGTCAGCAATTCTTTGAAAAGCACATGTCCTCTCCTTTATCTGTGTCAGATATGCTCCCTTTCAAAAGCTTTACATGTAGCAACCTGTGGTAGATGATTTACATCTTCATAAAGATAATACGAGCAAACACATTCGAGCTGCTAACCTATAATATCAAAATACCAAAAAAACAGAAACAGCAGCAATGTTGTGGGTTTTTTTTTCTTAGACAGATGGCTTGATGAAAAAAGCAAATCAATGCTTATTCAAGGTACCCTATGGAAAGAACATAATTTGACTTGGACTTGACTTGATCTTGACTTGACTTGACAACAGGAGTAGCGTTAAAAGCAATGTAGCCTTAAGAAAAAACAGTAACAACAATGACAACAACTAGTAAAAACAACAAATAAACAGAAAATAGGAGACAAAGAAATAATATATTTGCAAAAGGAAAAGGGAAAAACCTCTCCCCAATTCACTTCCAAAAAGAAAAGCTAACAGAATTCAAGAAAAAAAAAGCTACAAAAACAAGCAAAAAGCAGAAAGCTTGTTGAAGAAAAAAAATCCATAAATCTAAATCAAAAAAGAAAATTCTTAAAACAAAAACAGAATAAACCTCCTTCCTGGAACTTGATACCAAAACAAAAGCAAAAATAGATTGGCTAGAAATGTAACAGCCAGTCTTCATTTTTAACCCAATAAAATACAGAGCCATCTCGCAAATTGCTTATCGTCAGAAAGAAAGAGGAACGCAGATTGTGTTTGACTCGAATCCAAAGAAAACAGAATACTAATGGCTTATCGCAAAACCCCAGAGTAGCTCCAAGGTTTAGTGGAGAAATGTTAGGATAATACGCCGGTACTTAATTTATTTTCACTATCAATGTGAACATGCATATTTTATTGGCATAATACGCATATCTCTTTATATATATATATATATATATATATATATATATATATATATATATATATATATATATATATATATATATATATATTATATGACATGTGTATGTGCACAGAGAGAGAGAGAGAGAGAGAGAGAGAGAGAGAGAGAGAGAAGAGAGAGAGAGTGAGAGAGAGAGAGAGAGAGAGAGAAGAGAGAGAGAGACGAGAGAGAGAGAGCCATGATTACGATCTGCTGTATCATCGCATCTTTCTGACATCTCTATTTTGCAGGCGCCCACAAATTCTCAATTTCCTTTCCAGACATATTCTCTCTCTCTCTTGCATTCTAAGCTTCTCTTCTTTCTCCTTCCAACTCCTCGTCTCAGTTTCTTCTTCTCGCTCACCCACTTCAGTTTATTTTAACAAATACATCAGGAACAAGTGTGTGTG
>CM060319.1:34580725-34586461 GCA_030674155.1 Stramonita haemastoma
CAACGAAATAAAAAGAGGAGTAACACTACTAAGCTCGTTGGTGAAAGCTTTAACAACTACTGGGGGAGAAAAAAACACAGCGATAGGAAGAACAGCAACAGCAATAACAGCAACAACAGCAGCAACAACAACAACTGAAACAAAATCAATCAAAATTTAATACCCAATCATCTCTACAAGAAAACACTGCTACATCTAAACCACATCGAACAGACGCTGTGTCAGCGTGGTTAAGACAATTCGACTTCAATCCCATGAGATCATGAAGTCGTGGGTTCAAACCTCGGCGGCGTATATGCAATGAATTAACGGTACGGTTCAGCCAGCTGTAAAATAAGTACCTGCCCTCTTTAGGGTTAAGGAAGGTAAAGCAACGAGGGAGAGGAGATGGGTGCCGTCTTCAATATGCTGGCCCCTAGAGAAGCTGAGGTCTCTGATGCCTCACTCCTCTACGACCGCCTAGGTTATGGGACACCTTTACCTTTAATTTTGCGATCTCCTAGGTCAGCTTCAAGTGCAGGCCTTTGCCAGTACCTTAACTTCCTTTGTATATAACTATACATAATGGAAATGAATAATGCATGTTTAGGATCCTGTAATTCATGTCAGCGCTCGGTGGGTTACGAAAACGCAAACATACCGAGCATACATTCCCGAAGTCGGAATGCGGCTACCTTCATTGTCGCAAAGGCAAAATCTGCGAGCTTTAGCCGACAAAACGGAAGACGAAAGAAAACCTTGTTGGACAGAGGTATGTCCACTGAATTCGGAAAGATTGTAAGAGAAATAGGGGAATAAAACAGTTCTCTCTCTTTTTAATTGACATCAAGAATAAGCAAAGAAGTAAACAAATAATATCTAAAAGAACAATTTACTGTGCCTGTACTATCACTTCCAGTACCTGGCAAAGAGATTGCAAAAGAAACGACAGTGTACAGATACACATAAAAGCACTTAAGAAAAGTAAATGCATTTTCTAAGATGTAGCTCTGGAGATAAACAAGATAGTTTGGCATGCATGGAAAGATCTATGTCAATGAACACCTTTTTTTTACAAATCCAATAACAGCTAAAACCATAAAGCAAATTGTTATCGCCAGAGAGAAGGAAGAACGTAAACGTGTTTGATTTCGTTCCCCAAAAAAACAATACGATGAAGGCTTGACCCAAATAATGAACAATGTTTGTGTAGATTGCATATTTAGCAAACAAGTAATAGGATATCTTACTTTGTAAATACCTGCTTTTTTATTATCAACGAGAAAAATGGTATTGAGAGTCAGATGTGTGCTAATGTTTGTTTTCCCAATGTAGTGTGTGTGTGAGTGTGTGTGTGTGTGTGTGTGTGTGTGTGTGTGTGTGTGTGTGTGTGTGTGTGTGTTTTGTGTGTGTGTGTGTTGTGTGTGTGTGTGTGTGTGAGTGAGTGTGTTGCGCGCGCGTGTGTGTGTGTGTGCGAGCGCGTGGTGCATGCTGTATGTGCGTGTGCGCGTGCGTGCATGCGTGTATGTGAAATCTGTGTGTATATGTCTGTGTTGTGTGTGTGTGCGCGCATGCGTGTGTGCGTGTGTGCGCGCGTGTGTGTATGTGTGTATGTGCTTGTGTTTATATATATGCATTCACGCGTGCACAAGCGCACACTGTGTGTATGGTATGTATGTATGTATGTTAGTATGTATGTATGTAGTATGTATGTATGTATGTATGTATGTATGTATTTATGTATGTATGTATGTATGTATGTATGTATGTATGTATGTATGTATGTAGTATGTATGTATGTATGTATGTGCACGCATGTGTGTGCCGTAATAATATGGCTGGCATCATGATTTACGTTAAGCAATCCATGAAAAGTAGCACAAAGTTTAGGAAAAATATGTGGTGTCGTGATTAATATTTCGTAATATAATTATGTCAGTGTTGGCATTGCAAGATAAAGCAAAAAGCTAATTGCTTTTCCATTATTGATAGCACAGTTAATATGATCTCCGTGTACAATTTTTGAAAACTTTCTTCCAGAAGAAGAAGGAAGAGAAAGAGGACGAACAACAAGTGAAAGAACAATCAAATAGAAACTTGTTTAACTTTCTATCAGTCTAGACTAGGAAGACATTCATTCTGAACTTTTATCTCCCCAAAATAGTAGTTATTTGAATTGTAAATGCTTACAGCTTATTCTTCAGATCTGAGTCTAAGTAATTGTTATCAAGTTTTTTGTTTTTTAATCGTACATTCAATTTTTGTAGAGGGCTGCTTACTATTTTTTTTCTGAATTACTTGCTTTTGTTTTATTATAAACTACCCCCTCCTCTACCTCAGGCTGTGCAAATTTAAAGCTGTTTTTTTTGTGCTTTAAAGCCCAACATTATAATAATATTGATGAGTAAATAATGTTCATTTTGTGGATAACTGATGTAAAAGTAATAATTTTCCATTCCATAATGTGACAAGTATTTTTTTTACTCTATAGTCATTAGTGTTTAACACTACCACTGCCAGAACAGTCCTGTGATATGTGCCATAGCCACTTCTAGTGTTATCATGATTTCTTTTTTAAGTAAAATACCGGAGATAAAAGATTCAAATGTAATTTTATATAAGCTAGCTGATTTACAGTGCTATCGTGTTTTCTTTTTATTAGTAAAATACTGGCGATAAAAGATACAGCTGTAACTTATGTACACTAGCTGATTTATACTGTTATCATTCTTCCTTTCTTTCTTTTTTTATAATGTATAACACTCGCAGTAAAAGATTCTGATGTCATTTTATGTACACTTAGCTGATTTCCAGTCTAGCAGAATTAAGTTGCAAAATGAAATGGATCTCTTTCAAGAAAACAAACAAAAACATACAGACAAAAAATGTATAAAAAAAAAGAAAAGCATATAAAAAAAATTACACGTTGGAAATTAAAAGAAAAACCTATGTAAAAAACTGTTAATTTGAATTCAGAGAAATAATCTGAAATCCGATTAGAGTGTACAGGGAAAAAATGGAAGAACAAAACATGAAGAGGAAGAGAGGATGGCCTGAACACGAAAAAACAAGTGAAATGAACAACAACAAAAAAACCAGAGCAGTTAAAGGAAGCAAAGGGTAGAAGGAGAGAAAACATTAAAGCAAAATAAAAGTTATGCAGAGGCAACAAGGCAAATAGGAAGAATTTGCACACACACCACAGAGAGAGAGACAGACAGCAGACAGACAGACAGAGAGAGAGGGGGGGGGGGGGGCGGACGGAGAGAGAAAGAGAGATAGATCTTTATTCCCAAAGGTTTCAGATAAGCAGAGATAAAGACACGGAGAGATTTAGAGACAGGGAGAAGTAGTTGGAAAGACACCTAAAGACAAAACATACAGAGCTTTAGAGAGAGACAGACAGATAGACAGGCAGACAGACAAAGAAAGAGACAGAGAGAGACGGACAGGGATGGAGACGTGGGGAGGAATGCAGAAAATAAAAGAGATTTCACCAACAGATTATTATGCAGATAGAATGGGGAGGAGGTGGGAGGTGCTACACAGATAAACAACAAACAAAAGAAACTTCCATATCTGCAGCTATAGACATATTCACAAAAACATCACGAACACGTCAGCTTTACAAAAAAAACCCAAACAACAGCTGTTTCAGAAACAAAAAGCCCTCAGCCAATGCACCCCCACCACATGCACTGTGACAGAACAGCCCCTCCCCACACACTACCAGACAGCTGTGTAGGATGCTGACATCCAGCCCTGACAGCCCTGACAGCAGACTGCAGGCTATGTATGGGTTTCATGCCCTGACGTGACGCAAAGCTGAAGTGACAGGCGTTATGAGGAGTGACAGAAGATGGAGTGCAAAGGAAGTGCCGGTCACTTCCAGCTTGTGCTGGCAGCTGAAGACTGGCTGGGTGGCTGCCTTGTCTGTGCTGCATGGTCTGTGCTCCTTGTCTGTGCTGCCTTGTCTGTGTTGCCTTGCCTGTGCTGCATGGTAGGGTTGTAGAAAGGTTAGTGGATTAAGGCTCTGCTGGGGTGGAGAGGGTGTGTGGATGGCAGGCTTTTTTGGTAAAGTTGTATGTTGTCTTTTTGTCATTTTTAGAGTCAACAGCCTGAATATGTACATATCTGTTGTATGTAGTCTTCTATGGAAGTGGAAGTGGTGAGAGTATTTGCTGCTGCTGCTGCTGCTGAGGATCATGATGATGATAACGATGTCGACAATGATGATAACGATAAGGATGACAATGATGATTATCACGATTATGTTAAAGCTTTACAAAACAATAATGTTGAACATTTGTGTAAACAAAAAGTCTATTCTTTCCAGTTAATCTAGTTTCTTTTCCTTTTTTGTTTTCCTAAAAATCCACCACACAGATTTTCCGTAACAAATTTGGAGCATGGAAAAAAGGACCACAGAGCAGAGAACAGAGCTATTGCACATTCTGGTCCCAGATGATTGGGATTGAATGATGAGACAGACTAATGGACCTGGAATGACAGCCCCGCTATTCAGCATAATCTCTTTCAATACTGTGGGATTGTTCCTTGTCTCTCACTGAACAATAACGCATGAATGTTGCATGACATCATGTTTTTGGTTAAGGAACACACACACACACACACACACACACACACACAACACACACACACACACACACACACACACACACACACCACATACACACACATACACATATACACACATACACACACATACAAACATACACACATACACAATACACACATACACACAGAAACATTGTATGTATGGAAATTAGAGAGAGAGGCAGAAGAAACACAGAGAGACAGAGAGAAAGACAAAGAAACAGACGAGAAAGACACAGACAGAGAGAGAGAAAGAAAGGGATGGGTGTACAGAATAAATGGATGAAGCCTTTTGCTGTCTTCTTCATTTATCCCCAGTGTGGTACAAAAAAAAAATATTGATCCTTATTGAGCCCTTCAGGATTTTGTTTTTACCTCTTTTTTTTTTCTTTCTTTTTTCTTTGCTTCCTGTCTGTCTGTCCGGGCCCCCCTGTCTGTCTGTTTTGTCCCCCCTGCTCAAATTTCTTTCCTGCCCTTCCTCATGATGATGAAAAAATTTTATGTATGAAAAAATGTATGTATTATGTATGTATGGGGGAAAAAAAAGGGATGTATGAAAGGGTTTTTTATGTTGTATTTTTTTGTTGTGTGAGGTTGTTTTTTTTTTTTTTTCATTTTTGTCTCCCTTTTCCCCTTTTTTTTTTTTTTTTTTAATTTTTTTTTGTTTTTTTTTCCCCTTTTTGGGGGTTTTCTTTTTTTTTTTTTTTCCCCTTTTTTTTTTTTTTTTTTTTTTTTCCCTTTTTTTCCCTTTTCCCCCCCCCCCTTTTTTTCTTTCCCCCCCCTACTTTTGTTCTTCTTTGTTCTTTTTTTTTCCCCCTTTTTTTTTTTTTTCCTTTCTTTTCAGTATGAAAGGTTTTTATCGGGACTGGCCCACCCGTATGCCGGGAAGGGCAAAAAGGGAAAAAAAAGAAATGAAAATTTAAATTTTTTTTGGGTCTGGGTTTTTTTATTGACGAGGGGTGAAAATTTTGGGCCCGGGGATCTGCTAAGAAAAAGGGGGTTTTTTTTTTATAGTCTTTTTTTTCCCCCCTTTCTTTTCCCCCCCCCCACAGCTGTTCCCCCTTGCAGAAAGAAAAAAAAATTTTTAAAAAAAGTGTAGGTTTTTTGGGGGTGCACGAAAAAAGAAAAAGGGGGGGGGGG
>CM060319.1:34586561-34589061 GCA_030674155.1 Stramonita haemastoma
ACGCATGCACAGGTTTTGTACATACATGTCACTTCCATGGCCTTAACCATTGGGTGTTTTCCCCCATGATCACAGTTGCCGGTCTACACTTTGTACCCTTCCTGCAGAAATATCAGACAACGTGGAACATATGTGTGAGATTGTCTGCACGTGCTGCATGCAGGTTTTCTCACTAACGTTTCCTTTGTCAGCAGACCCAAACCTTTCTCCCGACCAGTCACTGCTGCTGCACAGGCATGCTGCACAGCGACTGCTATTTGGATATCTGGATTCAATGGTGTATTTTCTGTCATGAAAAGATCTGGAAGTGTGCTAGAAAACATTGATGTAGCTGCGATTTTATACTGAATTGTCACACTCAAGAAAAAAATATGTCTTGTATTTCATAAACAGACTAGCATTCCTTTCCAAATATTTTGTTAAAAAAATTATAGAGAACTTAGTGCCCCTTCAGTTAAGTTCAACTTTGTTCAGTTCAGTTTTGAAGTAGGCCTACAAATTCAGAATTTCATTGATCATAGGACAATTGTACAGTACTATGTACTTTTTTACATTACTTTCAAACACAATCTTTCCCTGTGCAGTGTCTGAAAAGTTGTTTTTATTCACACACATGCACACACACATGCACGCACGCACGCACTCACTCACACACGCACACACACTGACTCTCCGACAACCAGTACCACTCTCCTCCCTCCCTTCCACACACAGATCAAATCAAATGAAGATGTACATTTTTTTCCAGATGGTAGATAAACACCACATGTCTTATTTTTATTTTGCACATAATTGACATTGACGGATTCAATTAAGCATTGCCACAGTATAGCCTTCACTCTGCAACAGCATATTCCCTTTTAGCCATGGTTAGCATATCCAACACTCCGCCCACGAAAAATTGTAAGTCTTTTTATTTTAGAAATAAAGTCTGAATTTTGAAACATTTTGAATACTTGATTAAAACAAACAAACAAAAAAAAGAAATAGGTATCAATCTCAAAACATTTTGGTATTTTCCCCCAGTTTCTAATTTCTTTTCCAGTTAAGCTAAATTTGCTATTCCTTCACATCTGCATCCCTGTAGAAAACAGCAGTGTGAATCGTTTCAAGGGCTCTTTTCCTGGCGTGTTGGATGTGGAGAGGTGCAGAGGGAATCCTGAGGAGTGAAGTGTGCCATTATAATGACTGGTTCCTGCAGCGTTTGAATGGCATGTTTCAGGCTATGAGGACGAGTGGCTTTCTAATGGGGGCCGGTTTATTGAAATGAATGGGGGGAAATGTGGCAATGGAAGGTCCTTTTATTTATGGTTATTCGTTTGAGTTCATGAAACAAATTAACTGTCTGTCTATCTCTGTATCCCTGTCTTTGTCTCCATCTCTGTGCCTATCTCTGTCTCTGTCTGTTTGTTTGTTTGTCAATCTGCCTGTCTGTCTGTCTGTCTTTTCTGTCTGTCTGTCTGTCTGTCTATCAGTCTGTCTGTCTGTCTGTGTGTCTATCTATCTATCTATCTATCTATCTATCTATCTATCTATCTATCTATCTATCTATCTATCTATCTATCTATCTATCTATCTATCTATCTATCTATCTATCTATCTATCTATCTGTGTGTATGTGTGTATGTGTGTATGTGTGTACACGCGTGCGTACGTGCGTGTGTGCGTGCGTGCGTGCGTGTGTATGTATGTATGTGTGTGTCCGTGTATGTATGCACGCCCTTGCACACGTGCATGCATCATGGATGAGTAAACGTGCCTTGTGCATCTTCTTACCGTCAACAGACTCGTGGGTTCACACAAAACAGGCCATCCACCTCTTTGCTCTAACCAGGTCATGGAGTGATTGATGATGGGATTCCACCTGCACTTGGAAATGTGGTAGAGAAAGGACCAAGAGAAGAGCAGTATGTAAAGAAAGAAGAGAAGAACTATATATCAATCCTGCTATTACATTATATTCCTGTGATGCCATCAGACATAATTCACACATTTTATAGCATAACTCCAAACTCTACTGTCTTTTTTGCTGCTGCTGTTGTTGGTAGGAGCTTCATGCAATGCCATTTAAGTTCACCATATCTTTCTGTCTCTGCTGAGTTATACGATCTTCTGTTGACATCCCATGCCACTTACCTCAGTGATGTCGACAAAGCATTATTACATAATGCTAACACGTTACAAAGTTTTTTAAATCGTTTACTGAAGAGCACGTGATAAAGATAAATATACAAGCATATCGACAGAGATACATTTTTGTTTTCAAACACAAAAGATGTGTACTCAAAATGCAGTATAACTACATTATAGATACATGTGAACACAAATGCATATGCATAAAAAGATATATAAACTGATGGAGAGCCACACAAAAAAGGCTAACATGAACAGGATTTTGAGAGGAAACTGCATTCTATTGATATGTCTGTGGTGATATCAGACATGATCAACATATTCCATAGCATAAAGCACTCTGAAATAAAGCTAACGCATTGCAAAT
>CM060319.1:34591561-34596561 GCA_030674155.1 Stramonita haemastoma
ATGCAACATGCAAAAGCAGCACTCACACTGTTTCCTTCTATGTCATCCTCTGTCTTGGGTAATAATGTGGCTGCTGGTTCCAGGCTATGTCTGATACTTCAGCTCATGAAATATTTTGAGTCACTAGGAGACACTGCCAGAAGGATCTACGGCTTTCTATTCTTTAGCCAGACACTGTCATTACTTTTTTTTAGGAAGACTATAGCAAAAGACAAATGAAGCAAGCTTTCAGCGTGTTCTTCTTGCCTCAAGGTTATGGGACACACACATACTACAAAGCACACCTATGTGGTGACATACTAAGCTGTGGTTATTGATTTTGTGTGGAGCTATAATCACATTATAAAGTGATAAAAGTATTTTTAAAACAAAGCCCCTGCATCGTTTTTATCGATTTGATAATATGCATTTTGCTTGGTTGGTTATTTATATAGTTTGCTGGTTGGTTGGATAGTTTTTGTGTGTGTTTGGATTCAAAAATATTCTTTTTTTGCTTTTGGTTGTTTGATGTGGGCCTTTTTATTTGCTTTCTTTTCCTTTTAAAGTTTGATAAACTACTCACCTAAAGAAAGGATTTATCAAGAACAGCCAAGGTGTTGTTATGGAGGGTCTGCTATATTTTCAACTCATGACCTCTCGGAGACAGAGAGAGATGATAAGACAGCCAGAACAATGACACAGAATCAAAGGCAGAGAGATGGACAAACATACAGACAGACAGATATACAGATACTTTCCAGCACTACCAAATTGTGTGCTACTCTGGGGAAAAAAGAGAAAGACACACACAAAACAATCAAGCAAAGAAGCAGACCAACCAGCCAGCCAATTAACTAACCAACCAACCAACCAACCAACCAACCAAGAAACCAAACAACCTGACAACAAACAAACATACAACACAAAATCCATGACAAAAAGATGTGCAAAAAGTGGGATTTTACAACATACATGTTCAGAAGAAAGGCATGTTTTCTTTTTCTTCCAAACTATAATTATTAGCGATTTGCAATTGGCTGGATACTCATCATCTAGAAACACGCAGCCTACATGGGCCAAGTTCTATGTGTATATGTGTGTGTGTGATTGATTGATAGATTGATTCTTTTATATCGAGGATAATGGAATAAGCACTCTTGTGCTTTTTTACATCCAGTCCCCGCGTGTGTGCAGTTTTGTAAATTTCATCTGTTCCCACCGGCACACGATGGCCTACTCTTACGAAAAGCGGAACAGGATTTAACGTGTGCGCAATATGTTCTCCGTGCGTTCGCACACGGGGTCTCGTTTTAAAGTCTCATCCAAAGGACTTTTGGGGAGGGTGGAGTCAGCACTGTGAGAGAGAGAGAGAGAGAGAGAGAGAGAGAGAGAGAGAGAGAGAGAGAGAGAGAGAGAGAGAGAGAGAGAGAGAGAGAGAGAGAGAGAGAGAGAGAGAGAGAGAGATGGCTGCCTGGTACTGCGTGGATCATTTTTCTAACATGAATATAAGTATATCTAGAGATGAAAACAAGTCTTAAATAATAGTATTATGTTAGAAAAGTAGATATATGACTATCGTTTCATCTAAACTGGTTTTAACTTCTAATTCACATATTATTTGCAAAAATCAACAAATCCTTCATTACAGAACTTTTATTCATATTACTGCCACATTTATAACCATCCAAAAATCCACTGTAGTTTTTTCTTTTCATCTTCGTTTTTTTTTTTTTTTTAATCCTCTGACTACCAAAACCATTTTGTTGTATTATGGTATCACAGCCATCTATGTGAGTCTGGACATCTGTTTTGGATTTGTGCTGAAGGTAAGGTTGTTGTAAAGGTCAGCAGGTACATATATCCAGCAGTATATAAAAAAACAGTGGACAAAACACTTTTTCATGTTTAGCAACAGTGATTCATCTGGTCAGCCCAGTATAGAAAGGTCCTATCTACACCATCAATGTTTATGTGCCCAGCATGGGTCGTGTGGTTTCGTGTCAAATCACTGAACAGAGGGAGGAAGATAATAGAGAAGGTTGGTAGTTGTCTCCCTTTTTTTTTAATGGCAAACAATGTCTGATAATGAAAAAGTCACTGCAACTAGAGCAGCAGAGCAAAAGCTGGCAAAGGTACATTGGGGTCAATGTGGCAACTTCTGGAGTTCTATTTTGATTTTCTTGTCTTTTTGGGTTTTTTTTTTGTTTGTTTGTTTGTTTCGTTATTTTTTTTCTTTCTTTTTTAATTTTCTTTCTTGCTTTCTTCTGTTCTTTCTAAATTTTATTTTTTCTTTCTGTCTTTCTTTCTTGGGTTTGTTATTTCTATCTTTCTTTAGTTCTGTCGTTCTTTCATTCATTCTTTCTTTCTTTTATTCTTTCGTTCTTTCTTTCGTACAATCTTCCAGATTAAATTGCATGCTTTCTTACCAATTGCTTAGTTCTACTTTGAACATAGCCATTGAAAATATCAAACTGTCATGTGAAATACTTCATGATGATAAAACTAATGTCAGTAAATGTTTAAAAAAAACACACCATTAGTAGCTTCTATTCTATGTGACATTTGGCATAACAGGATATCTGCCTATATGCAGTTGAGCATGCTTTCAGATGTTTTTATTACAGAAAGTACATCATTGAATCCAGATATCCAAATAGCAGTTGCTGTGCAGCATGCCTGTGCAGCAGCAGTTACTGGTCGGGAGAAAGGTTTTGGGTCTGCTGACAAAGGAAGCGTTAGTGAGAAAACCTGCATGCAGCACGTGCAGACAATCTCACACATATGTTCCACGTTGTCTGATATTTCTGCAGGAAGGGTACAAAGTGTAGACCGGCAACTGTGATCATGGGGAAAACACCCAGTGGTTAAGGCCATGGAAGTGACATTCACACGCACATCTGCATGCATGCACACATGCGTGCGCACATCTAACACACACACACACACACAGCACGCATGTGTGCATGCATGCGTATACACACACAGACACAGACAGACACAGACAGACACAGACAGACAGACAGACAGACAGACAGACACACACACACACACACACACACACACACACACACACACACAACACACACACACACAAACACATACACAAACACATGCAGATACACACATGGCTAGAGGATCCAATACCCTGAAAATAGAAATCTGTTTGTAGAAAAGGGAGAACAGATTTTTTTGCACTGCATTGTATGCCCCTTTCAGTTGTAGCATTTTATCGGTGCCAGAATGGGCTGCTATCTTTAAGGAATGTGCACTACTACAAGTGTTGCCCCATATTTATTTTACTTTTCTTTTTCTGCATAATTATGCACTTACTTATCAGAGTGGCTTTTTCTATGACATTTTGCACTACTCTTCTTGTCTTTGATTCTTTTTTGTGTTTGCTGAATGTGAACTTCACACAATGCCTTTGTTTACCACATTGCCTAGAAGACTAGCAACAAGACCATCACGCAAGGTCTAAAGGATAGGGTAAAAGTGTGGGTTATCATTATGTCATGGTGTTTACAGAGCAGTTTTGTTTTTCACTTTTGAAGCCAGCTTGTTGGGAAACAGCAATGCAGATAATCCACCCACAGCCAGAGAGTGTGAGAGAGAGAGAGAGAGAGAGAGAGAGAGAGAGAGAGAGAGAGAGAGAGAGAGAAGAGAGAGAGAGAGAGAGAGAGAGAGAGAGAGAGAGAGAGAAGAGAGAGAGTATGGGTATGATGCTGTGTGTGTAAGCATGCGAATGTATGCACATATGTTGCGTGTGTGTGTGTGTGTGTGTGTGTGTGTGTGTGTGTGTGTGTGTGTGTGTGTGTGTGTGTGTTCGCGTGCGCACACGTGCACGTTCGCGTGCATGTGTGTGTGTTTCTCTGTTCGTGCGTGCGTCTGTATGTGTGCATCTGTGTTTGTGGGAAATCAGATGTGTGCTCGCTTATATTAGTGTTTTGATCTGCTATAGAAAAACAACAACACGCATTCACATTCTGAGACCAATAATCACAATCATCTACACATTTAAGATTGAGAGTGATGATAATGATCATAATGGTGATGATAATAATAATGAAGTAACCCCAACCACCCCCTCTAATTGACGATGTTGATGACGATGATGGGTAACGATGATGACAATGAAGATGATGTGTGTATTAATGAATGTTGTTTTTCCTGCTGCTGTTGTTGCTATAATTCAACTCCTCTCTCCTCTCTCTCTCTCTCTCTCTCTCTCTCTCTCTCTCTCTCTCTCTCTCTCTCTCTCTCTCCCTCTCCCTCCCCTTCTCTCTCTTCTCCTCCTCTCTCTCTCATCCTCTCTCTCTCTCTCTCTCTCTCTCGTCTGTCTGTCTGTCTGTCTGTCTGTAGTGCCACCTCCTCTGCATGTCACGTTCTCTTTCTCTTCTTGTTACCTTACCGTCAGTGTTGCTTTCACCTCTGAATGTACCACGTGCGCACACACACATGCACACACATGCACACACACGCACACACACAACACACACACACACACACACACACCACACACACACACTACACAACACACACACACACCACACACACACACACACACACACACACACACACACACACACACACACACACACACACACAAAACTGTCACTTAACCCCTACTGTTACTGTATACGGGTATAATAACATTTACTTCTTTGTCTCCCCCCACCCACCCACCCACCCCCATCCCATCATCTTCCCTATCTTGAAGTGGTATATAGTTTCAACACTGAAACAACAACCATCCTTTTCTGCTCTTTCTTCTCTGTTACTGTTCCCCAAGCTAGCTCATGTCATAGACCTGCCTGTGCCTGGGACTGATCAGACAGAGACAAAGGCAGTCACGGCTTGTGTTGTTTTGTCAGGGTGTTCTTTTTTGTGTGTGTGTCTCCTGCTATTGTTGTGGTTGGTGCTGGTAGTAGAGTTGTTTTTTTGTGTATGAATGAGTCAGAGTATGGGAGGGTGTAGACAGACAGTGAACAGTGTCATGTTGCAACAGGCATACTATACTGGTG
>CM060319.1:34599349-34606849 GCA_030674155.1 Stramonita haemastoma
GCTGTCAGGGCTGTCAGGGCTGGATGTCAGTGGTAGTGTGTGGGGAGCCGAAGGGGCTGTTCTGTCACAGTGCATGTGGTGACGGTGCATTGGCTGAGCGGTTTTTTGTCTCTGTCACAGCTGTTGTTTGTTTTTTGCAAAAGTTTAAAGGGCTAAAGACTACTTTATGTTCCTGATAATGTGCATCAGCTATGTGTATGTGGCTGTTTGATTATGGGGGTTTTTTTGGTTGTTTTTTTTTTTTTGCTGCCTCGTCTTCTGTGACGTTCCCGTACTGCTGTTCCCACGCCGCTCATTTCAATCTCCCCGCCACAGCCATACTCAGATTCGTTGTGTCTCACCCCCGGGGCCGGGAGTCCACAGGGAGCTTATCAATATTAGGCCGCCGCGGGGCCACCAGCCAGAGGGGCCCTGCACTTCTGCTGGGTCACTTTGGTGGTGTTCAGTGGTGCCTGTTCTGAGCTAACATACGCAGGACAACCACCTACTAAGCCCCCTACTAACGACAGTATTAGCTCAGTCGCGGAGCCAGACTGAGTGAGTCACCCACCCAAGGTGGCGACCACCACAACGTCCCTCCAACGACCGCCTCCCCACGAACCCCCAACCCCAAAGGCTTTGACACAAATTCACCACAGGCACAGAAGCGTATGGGGAAACCGAATCTGAGGTCACCATGTGACCAGAGCAACGGAGGCCACCGAATCAGAGGCAATTTTTATTATTGCATGATGATCAATGATGATGAGGATGATGTAATGATGCTGCTGTGGAGGTGCATCCGCTTTGAGACTACTTGACAGGGTTGTTCTCTACGCTTACTGTCATAATATATCCCGGCGTCAACCAGGCCCGAGAGATACAGACACCTGCAGTGTTGGTCAGGTAATTTGAGCAACACTCTCAAATTCGCATCCGTAAAGTGGATGAAGCTCGACTGTGTGGTCCCAGTCTCCCCACTGAGCCCACAGCACACTCACTCTGGGTAGGAGCCGGCCGGAGCCCGAAAAAATCCCTATGACTTATGGGATTCGAACCCGCGACCTTCCAGTCCGGAATCCACGGCGCTAACCACTGCGCCATGGCGGCTGGTCTGTTTGATTATGTTTGTGTTCTTGAATCTTTCTGTTTTGAATGTCTAGTTGGCTGTGTGTCTGTCTGGCTATCTTTTTCTGTCTGTCTGTCTGTCTTCTGTCTGTCTGTCTGTCTGTCTGTCTGTCTGTCTGTCTGTCTACGTCCTTGTCCTTGCCTGTTTATGTCTATGTGTGTGTCTCTCTTTGTGTCCCTATCTGTTTCGTGTTGCGTCTTTCTTGCTGTCTCTCTGTCTGTCTTTTTGTTTATGTCAATGTCTTTGTTTCTGTCTTTTTACCTCTGTATGTCTGCCTGTCTAAGACTTTCTGTCTTTTTGATTCTCTGTCTGTCGGTATGTATGTCTTTATATCTGTCTGTCTGTCTGTCTGTCTGTCTGTCTGTCTGTCTGTCTGTCTGTCTGTCTGTCTGTCTGTCTGTCTGTCTGTCTGTCTGTCTGTCTGTCTCTCTCTCTCTCTCTCTCCTCTCTCTCTCTCTCTCTCTCTCTCTCCTCTCTCTCTCTCTCTCCTCTCTCTCTCTCTCTCCTCTCTCTCTCTCTCTCTCTCTCTCTCTCGTTCAAAAGGATTTTTCTTCTGAAGCTAACATCAGTGCAGACTCCACTCTCCCGAAAAGCCCTTCGATGAGACTATAAACCGAGGCCCCGTGTGCGAACGCACGCATAACATCTTGCGCACACGTGAAAGCCTGTTCCACTTTTCGGAGGAGTAGGCCATTGTATGCCAGTGGGAACGGATGACCAAATTCATAAAACTGCATACACCGAGACTGGATGTAGAATAGTACACGATGCTTACTACAATATCTATGAAATAAAAAATGAATAAAATAAATAAATAAATAAATAAATAAATAAATAAATGAATAAATAGATAAATAAATAAATCAATGAATGAATAAATAAGTAAATAAATAAATAAATAAATAAATAAATAAATAGACAGACACAAAATGATGAAATATCTAAGCAAATTTCATCTCCATTTTTGTGCATATTTGATATCAGTAGAGCTGAAAATCCCGAATTCTAATAATTTTGCACTTATGTGCATGTAGAAAGCTACGCAGTCAAAGAAAAGAAAGAAAGAAGGAAAGAAAGAAAGAAATGTAAGAAAAGAAAGAAAGAAAGAAAGAAAGAAAGAAAGAAAGAAAGAAAGAAAGAAAGAAAGAAAGAAAGAACGAAAGAAAGAAAGAAAGAAAGAAAGAAAGAAAGAAAGAAAGAAAGAAAGAAAGAAAGAAAGAAAGAATCCTTACAAAAGTCTCCATCTTTTTAGGGAGCCATAATAGGGTGTTAATGAAAGTAAAATCACAAAAGCCTTTCTTTTTATTTATTTATTTTTTTTAATCCGCCTGGCTCTCTCTCTCTCTCTCTCTCTCTCTCTCTCTCTCTCTCTCTCTCTCTCTCTCTCTCTCTCCTCTCTCTCTCTCTCTCTCTCTCTCTCTCTCTCTCTCTCTCTCTCTCTCTCTCTCTCTCTCTCTCTCTCTCTCTCTCTCTCCTCTCATCTCACATACACACACACACACTCAATTCATACCTATCTAGCTAGCTCACCATCAAGCTACCTAGCTTTCTAGATATCTATCTATGTCTGTTTCTGAGTTTTTGTTTCAGTCTCTCTCTCTGCCTTTGTCTCTGTTTGTTGATCTGTCTGTCTGTCTTTCAATCTGTCTATCTGTCTGTCTTTCTGTATGTTTTTGTCTATCTGTCTGTCTGTCTGCCTGTCTGCCTATCTGTCTGTCTGTCTGTGTCTGTCTGTCTGTGTCTGTGTCTCTGTCTGTCTGTCTGTCTGTCTGTCTGTCTGTCTGTCTCTGTCTCTGTCTCTCTGTCTCTGTCTCTCTCTGTCTCTCTGTCTCTCTGTCTCGTCTCTGTCTGTCTGTCTGTCTGTCTGTCTGTCTGTCTGTCTGTCTGTCTGTCTGTCTGTCTGTCTGTCTGTCTGTCTGTCTGTCTCTCTCTCTCTCTCTCTCTCTCTCTCTCTCTCTCTCTCTCTCTCTCTCTCTCTCCTCTCTCTCTCTCTCTCTCTCTCTCTCTCTCTCTTTCTCCCCTTTTCTCTCGCTTGGTGCATGCCAGTATGTTTCATGTCTCCGACTCCCATTTCCCGTGGATTAATTAGTTACAGCAGGGAGCCCTTCCGACTTGGGCTTGTAAAAAGTGTTACAGAAATAAAAGAAAAAGAAAGAAGGAAAACAATGTGCTTTCAGAACCATGGAAAGGAGTGAAGAAAAGAGGTTTTTTTTAAGGAGTAAAGAGAATGTATGAAAGGAAAGTTGAGAACGGAAAGAAAGAAAGAAAGAAAGAAAGAAAGAAAGAAAGAAAGAAAGAAAGAAAGAAAGAAGAAAAGAAAGAAAGAAAGAAAGATAGAAAGAAAGAAAGAAAGAAAGAAAGAAAGAAAGAAAGAAAGAAAGAAAGAAAGAAAGAAAGAAAGAAAGAAAGAAAAAACAGAAAATACTACTGAATAAGAAGTCCAAAAACTAAAAAAAAATTGAAAGAAAAGAAAAAGAAAAATAAAATATGAATAAGAATAGAATTTAAAAGAAAACAGAAAGAAAAAGAGCAAAAAAGGAATGAGAAGAAAAAAGAACTAGTTAGGAAAAAATGAGGAAAGAGGAGAAGATAAAAAATCAAATGTAGCGTAAAAAAAGAAAGAAAAGCAAGAAAACTGTAGGAAAGAAAGGAAGACTGAATTTTTTTAAGTCGATAGAGAGAAAAAACAAGACTGACGTATAAAAAACGAAAACTTGTATTTATATCCAATGACAGGCACTGGCACTTTTGCAGATGATATGTTCCTTCTAATTTGCTTATTCGTTTTCTCTCACTCGTTTTTTTATATTATTATTATTATTATTATTATTCGTTACTTTGCTTTATCTAATTTCAATATGTCTTACTTTATTCTTTTTTAAATTTTGTTTTTATGTCATTATTTTTTCAATCTTTTATCTTTGGTTTGGGTTTTTTTGTTGTTGTTGTTGTTGCTTAATTTGTACTTTTCAATCCATCTTTTTGCCTACAACATTTTTTTTTTTACATTTTGTCTTTCGTTTGTGCTAGTTGTATTTGTCTTTATTTCTTCCTTGTATTCAATATTTTGGGTTTTTCTCTCTTCCTTCTAAAGCAACAGCAGCAGTACCATCAGCATCATCATCATCATCAGCAGCAGCAGCAGCAGCAGCAGCAGCAGCAGCAGCATCACAATCATCATCAGCACAATCATCATCATCGTCATAATCATCATCACAATCATTGTCATCATCATTATCATTGTCAGCAGCAGCAGCAGCAGCAGCAGCAGCAGCAGCAGCAGCAGCAGCAGCAGCAGTGTTATTATAATTATCGTCATCAGCGTCATCATCATCATCATTTTCTTCTTCTATGAATTCTTTTTTTTTTTTTGCATTCTCTCCTCATACTTCTTTCTTCTTCGCAGTTTTCTTGTCATTCTTCTTCTTTGCACTGTTTGCGTTCTTTGCAATTTTCCTTTTCATTCTCTCTTTTGTTCTTTCATTCTATTCTTTTTCCCCTCCCTCTCTCTTTCTTTCGCTCTTTCTGTCTGTTATTTCTTTCTTTCCTTCTTTCAAATTTTCTCTTTCTACCATCTCCTCTCTCCCTTCCTCGTCCTCCTAAACCCTCCTCCTCCTCCTCCTCCTCCTGCTCCTCCTCCTGCTCCTCCTCCTCCTCCTCTCCCTTTTCCTTCTTCCTCTAAATTTAATTTTGGCCCCTCTTCTTTCTCATGCTCCTGCTACTTCTCTTTCTGCTTCTTCTTCTTCTTCTCCTGCTGCTCCTGCTGCTGCTGTAGCTGCTCATGATAAGCCTCTTCCTTCTTCCGGTTCCTCTTTCCGGAATCTCGCGTGACTGTCTGCCTGCTTTTCCAGACTTCTTTCTGTGTCCACGCTTGCAGGGGTTTTTTCCCCCCCTCCTTCCGCTGCCGACGCCATGTTGCTAGTACTGAATGTGGGTGTTTGAAAGTCTGATCAATCTAATTACCCATGGATTTTTTTTTCTTGTGGGATCTTTTTTTTTTCTTTTCTTTTCTTTTTTTGGGGGTGTGGGGGGTGTGGGGTGGGGTAGGGGGTGGGTATCTGGAGAGGGATGTGGCTACAAAAGAATTCTTTTCGTGCCATTGAGCACATCGCAGAGGGTCAGAGAGAGAGAGAGAGAGAGAGAGAGAGAGAAGAGAGAGAGAGAGAGAGAGAGAGAGAGAGAGAGAGAGAGAGAGAGAGAGAGAGAGAGAGAGAGAGAGAGAGAGAGAGAGGGAGAGAGAGAGAGAGAGAGAGACAGAGACAGAGACAGAGACAGACAGACAGACAGACAGACAGACAGACAGACAGACAGACAGACATAGACAGACAAGAGTCAGAAAGACAGAGTCAGGCAAACAGACAGACAGACAGACAGACAGACAGACATACAGACAAACAGACATACAGACAAACAGACAGACAGACAGACACACAGACAAACAAACAGACAACGAGTCGTGGAACTGAGCGTTTAGAGGCAGAGACCTCCAGGAAACCTAACACACGTAATATACGTCCAGGAAAAGAGTGATCGGACAAAATAGAATGTTGGAAATAGGAACCTAACTCTACAAATTCAGAAACAAACATTAGCCCTTGGATAACAAAATACACACTCGTGATAAATCAAAGTCTTTATGCCAGATTTTTGTTTTGCAACAATAGACATAAGATTGACTGTATTGCCATTGGTGTGTACTATCGTAGAGGGCTAGGGGATACTGATGATCTGTGGGTGGATGAATGTGTGGTTTTTTTTGTGTGTGTGTGTGTGTGTGTGTGTGTGTGTGTGTGTGTGTGTGTGTGTGTGTGTGTGTGTCTGTTTTGTCTGTCTGTCTGTCTATCTGTTATGTATCTGTGTCTATGTCTGAGCCTGTAGCCGTGGGTCTGTTTCTGCTTGTGTGCCTGTGTCTATGTGTGTTCGCGCGTGTGTGTGTGTCTTCATTTTAACGTCTATCCAATGCAACGTGATTTATGACAGCACATAATGCATATTATGTGTCTGTGTGTCTGTATTTGTCTGTCTGATCCATACACTGCAGCCCAAACCACCTCCACACCCCAGTACAGACAGACAGACAGGGAGCAGTGACCCTGAAGTACACACACGTACACACACACACGTACACACACACACGTACACATACATACACATACACATACACATACACATACACAACACAACACACACACACACACACACACACACACACACACACACACACACACACACACACACACACACACACACACACACACACACACACACACCACACAACACACACACAGCCTGTACTATAGCCAGCAGTTGGTCATGAACAACCCGGGGCTGGGTTTTAATGAGAACGGGGGTGGTCGTGGGGAGTGTATGGTGGGGAAGAGTTAGGTACCAAAGCAGTTAATTGCCCGCCACTTCTGATCAAATACAACCGCAGGGGTTTGTGGGAGAGGCAATGGGAGAAAGGGGGATTGGGGAAGAGGGGGGGGGGGGAGTTTGGAGTGGGGGGGGGGGAGTCTGGAGGGGAAGGGCCGGGGGGTGGGGCTGGGCGGAGGGGGGGGGGGGGGGGCAGAGATGGCGCTGGTTACTAGGCAGGAAGAAAGATACTGGATTTTTTTTTTAGTATTCAGAAAGGTGTTCAAGTATGTACTAGTTGTTTTCGTTTTCACGTTTCGTTTTCTTTTTTTCTTTTTTTTTTTTTGAGTGTTGGTGGGGTGGGGGTCTGCTTTGTATATGTCGTTCAGCGTGTGTAAATTTTAAGTTGAAATGTTATTCAGTTTGTTTAATTAGAAAATAATGCAGTGAACAGATTTTGATCGAAAATGATTGTTAATATGTTTGAAATTATGTTATTGTCTTATGCTTTACTGTACATAGTCTAATTGCTGCATTAAAAATAAAGTTGAGAACAAACTCTAAAATAAATTCCAATGATCTTAGCTTGTGTTCTGTATTATTTAGCTTTCTTCAGGCCTGTGTGATCGGTATGCTTGCATAAAATGTGGGCGCTACCTGGTTGTTGTTTAATTGTTCCCCCGTTGGGATGCTGGGGGACTGTAAGTATACATAGCATCCCCACTTTCTGGAAATTCTGTACTACGTATTCCCTCTTTTCTATCCCTCTTTTCGTTTCTGCCCTGCTGCTTTCTTTCGCTCATCTTCTCGTCCAGTTTGTGCCTGCTTGGTCCATTCACCTGCCTCTTTAACTAGAAAGACTTACAAGATAACAATTCTCCCCCCAACCAAAGTCGGATGTGCTGGGCCTAACTTCTCAGGTGCTTAATGGTAGCGCAACCCATTTAAGCTCATATGACAGACCATTCATCGAAGAAGAATAATTTTTAATTGAATAATGATCAATTGTCAGCTTGTGCAGTTGTTCTGCTTTAGTTAAT
>CM060319.1:34611849-34616849 GCA_030674155.1 Stramonita haemastoma
TTCATCTGGATTAGGATCTGCAAATCCTGGTCCTGTTTAAACTGTTTCTTTTATTAATCTGGAATGCTAGGAACTTTAAACTCAGTTACAATACCAACAACAACAAAAGTAATAACAACAAAAACAACAATGATGATGACAACCAAATCTGAATGAAAAAGGAACAAACCTATCAGGTTATTCTTTTATGGCAATACGTGACAATAACTCCTTTTCTTTGTGTTGATAGAAGGTAACGAATAACCATGGATGCAGTTTTACCTGTTTGAATCATCCACGGACTAAGTAAGTCTACAACAGTAACTAGGCAGGCCAGCAGATCACACTGACCTATCTCTCTGCACAGATCGTTAGGCGATATAGCACACCCCGCATGCAGGCTACTGTGTGTATGTATATATACACACATAAATACCAGGCTTTGGGGCCTTGTCTAGCTCTGTGATGACGTCAGGTTCATTTCCATGTTTACATCTCTCTCGTTCTGTGTCTCTCTGTCTGTCTGTCTCTCGGTCTGTTTGTCTCTCTCTGTCTCTATCTCTGTCTGTCTGTCTGTCTGTCTGTCTGTCTGTCTGTCTGCTCTCTCTCTCTCTCTCTCTCTCTCTCTCTCTCTCTCTCTCTCTTCTCTCTCTTCTTCTTCTCTCTCTCTCTCTCTTCTTCTCTCTTTTCTCTCTCTCTCTCTCTCCCCCTCTCTCTCTGTGTCTGTCTGTCTGTCTGTCTGTCTGTCTGTCTGTCTGTCTGTCTGTCTGTCTGTCTGTCTGTCTGTCTGTCTGTCTGTCTGTCGTCTCTCTCTCTCTCTCTCTCTCTCTCTCTCTCTCTCTCTCTCTCTCTCTCTCTCTCTCTCTCTCCCTCCTCCTTCCCTCCCTCCCTCCCTCCCTCCCTCCTTCCCCCCAACCCCTTCCACAATGTATCTCCGTGAAGGCGGCGGCATCAGGTTTATAGCAACTGACTGGTTCTCTGTCAGAAACAAGCCCAGGCTGTTTACAGTGTCAGAGGCACCAGGGGTTCCAGATTTCCTGCTTATCCTCTTGAACCTCTGCCAAGTCTCCTCCAGCCTGCAAGGCCTGCTGTCCTGTTCAGTCAGTCACGTATCTTGTGTCCTTAAGGGGTTCCTGTCGTAAAGTGGACAACGGAGATAAAGAGCTCCTCCCTTGGGTACGGAAACTTCCTGTGGAAACTTATTTCTCATTTTCCTTTCACCTAGGGGAATGTCAGTGCACAGACTGGAAATTACAATATGTATCATTCCGAATCTGACAATTCGTGTTGTCTATGTGAGCGTGTGACTCCTGTAAAAAACACACCAAACAAACACGTTTTTGTCAAATAGTTAGAGAGTACTTTTTCTACGTTCGCAGTCATGACTGAGATTCTCTGTATGTAATATTATTTCATTGCCATTAGTTTAGATAGTGTTTTCATGAGTGTTGATACAACCCGATGTGCTAAAGAAGTTTAAGAATAATTTCCAGTTACTTTTTGACCAACTTTGTGCTGTTGAAACTCTTCATCAAGTTAGGGACAGGAGATCCATTTAAGGACACCACACACACGTCACTAGCCACTGATGTAGATACTAGGATGGAAGCAAAAATGTTCAGAAGTCATGAAACATGATACAAAAAAGAAGCACGCGAAAATATAGAATGATACAGAAAAAACAAAAGAGGATAGGCTGGCTGTAGAGACAGTTAGCAATTGTGTATTGCCAGAAAATGTAATGATAGGACAGGGAATCATGTTTGTGCTGACGCCAAAGAAAACAGTAAGCCATAGTCTCAAACGGGAAACCCCAGACGAACCTGAAAATAAGTAAACAGGTGTGGCAATATCTGCATGTCAAACCCAAAATGCCAATACTACGCGCTTGAATCTATATTTGTGTTTCTTTCACTTTCTTCTAAAAAAATAACAAATCACTGTTGAAAAAAAAAAACAGTAACCAGATGAGCTCTAAACGTTGTACGTGTGGCAAATCTAAGCCCCAGACCTGCATATGCAATAGACATGAAGAAGCTTGTTTGAATTCATAGAAGCGTGCATACACACCCATAGGATGGTGCACATATTATATACAAATGCAGACGCAGAACCACTGATATACACACAGAGCTAGTTTAGATTATGGAAGTGTGCATGCCTGCAGTTACACTTGTGCACGTGCAAGACAGAGAGAGGGGGTAGAGATGACAGGCAGACAGACCTATACAGACAGACAGTCGGTCTGAGAGCATCATGTATTTTTAAAAGAACCCAAGGGAGACCTTCTTTTACATTACAGCAACACTTTGCTTTCAGGAAGAAAAGTAAACCGCATGCATGACAAGTCCTAAATAATCAGTTTAATAGTTTTTTAAAGCTGAAAAAAAAACAAAACCAAAAATCTTCTTTAACCTCTTATATTTCTTGGATTCTTTTGGTGACACACGCCAATAAACTGGACGCTTGTGAAAATTGTGGAACAGAAGCAAAAATAGGCTGTAGCTATGGTTATAAGCAGTTCGCCTGCTGTTTCAATTAAGTGGAAGCTGATAGACAAACCAATCGTTCCAGTATGCATTGTTATGACTATGTAGAATCTTCACTCCTTTCCATTCTCTTTCTGTCAACAGCACATACATTATATGCATGACTGCACTTACGCACGCAGACGCGCGCGCGCGCACACACACACCACACCACCACACAACTACCCACACACATCACAGAGAGAGAGAGAGAGAGAGAGAGAGAAGAGAGAGAGAGAGAGAGAGAGAGAGAGAGAGAGAGAGAGAGAGGAAGAGAGAGAGAGAGAGAGAGAGAGAGAGAGAGAGAGAGAGAGAGAGAGAGAGAGAGAGAGAGAGAGAGAAGAATGAAAATGTTTCCCTTATGACGCCTCAATTATTGACACCTAAAACACCTGCTCCCTTTTTCATTTCATTGATTCTGCTGGCGACACAAACCGGCAAACTAGACGCATGGCAAATTGTGAAGAATGTGTGACTGAACGAAACAAAAAAAGCCAGGCTGAAGCTAGAAGCTGCTGAGATCAAGGAAGTGGAAACACACCACACACACACACACAACACACACACACCCCACACCACACACACACACACACACACACACACACACACACACACACACACACACACACACACAGCAAACATATGGTTACTGGGCTATGGTTAGACAGGATTGGCTGGGTGCCCTTGATTTGTGTAAAAGTAATGTCTTTTACACTGATCAGGATACCCTTCCAACCTGTCTAACTATAGACTAATATCCATACTGTCAGCCTTACCTAATCCATTAGAAAAACGTACAATTTTACTTACATTTTCATTTTTAAATATACAATCTAAATATTGAAAACTAGTCAGGATTTCGTGAAAGCATTTTCTTGCTTGATACAACTTCTTGAGCAGTGTTTTTTGAATATCAATGATAATGAAATAAATGAATCCTTTTTCTTGACTTTGCTAAGATTTTAATATCATTAGTCACTCTCCTCATTTAAAAAAAAACGCAATAATAGTTCCATTCAATCATCAACATTTTTGACTACTTTTTCAATAATGGTAAACAACTTGCTGAAATTGGGCCTAGGACCCGTGAAATATGGAATACCACAGGGATCAACATTAGGACCACTTCTTTTCTCTATTCATATTAATGACCTACCTCTGCATATTCATTGTTCATGCCAAATGTTAGCTGACGGTACATCATTTCAATGTAACAAAAGTGATTCAAACTAGCTTGTGAACGATATGCAGGCAGGTCACTATCTTTGTCTGTCGTGTTCGACGATGACCTCCAAAACAGCTGAAGAAGCAGCTGGTGTTTGGAAAATTGGGCAGAAATTTGATTATGGTGGAGATGCCTTGCCCACAGAACACACCACTCTTTTAGCCAAGAGGACATACGGACAGTCAGCTTGGAGATGTTCTCCAACAGCCAACTAGCCTCTAGTACAAGTCAAGCCACCTAGTCAGAGAGTCATAGTCGATCACTGAAGACTAAGCTGTAAAATGGAATGCCATTAGTGGGGAAGCCACTGATCACACAGCCTCCCACTTTGCTATTGCCCTTAGTGTCGATGGTTTAATTAATTAAGAAGTGTATTTAAAGCCCAGGAGCTAAAGGCGATATCGATAAACTTATTGAATGGACAGAACTCAATCATATGTCTCTTAATGCAAACAAAGCAGTCTTCAGTTCAACAAGTTTTTTTATGTATATACAATGTATTAAACGGAAAAGCCCCAAAGAAACTTGTGACAAATGTTGCTATCAATAAAAATCATGCCTGCTGGTAAACTGTTTTTACTCAAGCTCCATAATAATCTCTGTAAGTCAAGCCTTGCGTATCCAGGAGGAACGCTGTGGAAAATCTACTTCTCTGTTTAAAATAATCTCCTTTGAAGCAAATGTTTAAGGAACTTTTGAAAAACAGCTGATGGACAAACTGTAAGTCCACTTTTATGCTCGAGATTACCGGACATCTGGTTCCTTTATTTTATTATTACCAGTGTTGTTTTATATTTTCATTATTTGTATGAATGATTTGAGCTTAAAATATAATTATTGCACTGTCTTGGAATTATTTTATCTTTTGTGAAGTCTGGATTTATAGAAAAAAACCTCATGTCTTTTTGTTCTTTACAACATAGATTGATATTTGTCTTTTCAATACCATTACAAATCAATTTTCATCTTTTTATGTGTGGTCAGGGGTGAAAAAAAGTGTGTAAAATTGATATTTTAGTCTCAATAAAAAACAATCATTTTGGCTTGAGTTGACTTTATACAACCCACACACATACACTCGCACATACGAACATGCACACACACACACTAACGCGCACGCGCACACACACACACACACACACACACATACACACACACAACACACAACACACACACACACACACACACACACACACACACACACACACACACACACAACACACACACACACACACACATGTAACAAGTCTTTTATTGCGGTATTTCAA
>CM060319.1:34619349-34621849 GCA_030674155.1 Stramonita haemastoma
TTTCTGTAATGTGTGTTTACGTGTGCGTGCGTGTGTGTATGTGTGTATGTGTTTATGTGTGTGTGTCCGTCTGTCTGTCTGTCTGTCTGTTTACTTGTATTCATGTGTGCGTGTGTATGCATGTGTGTCTTTCCTTGTGTGTCTCTAATAAATTATGCGTACGCGAATGCTGTCTTCGACTTTTAAAAACATATGCGTGGCTTGTCCTCGCGTTTCTTGCTTTCTTTGAGTGTATCTAATAGTTTATGCTACACGAATGCATACTTCGACTTTTAAAAAACGTATGCAAGGCTTGTGCTTGCATTTCTTGTCTTTCCTTGAGTGTGTCTAATAGTTTATGCGTACGCGAATGCATGTTTTCGACTTATAAAAACTTATGCAGGGCTTGTGCTTGCGCTTCTCGCGTGTCTTGCTTTCTAAGCAAATTCCATGCATCATTCATGCTCTGTTTCTGTGAGAGTCCAAAGAGACAGTTGCATGTTTCTTGTGTGTGTGTGGGCAGTGTGTGCGTATGTGTGTGTGTGCGTCTGTGTGTGTGGTGTGTGTTGTGTGAATGTGTGTGTGCATGCGTGATGTAAAGAGAGAGTGTGTGTGTGTGTGTGTTGTGTGTTGTTTGTATGTGTGTGAGTGTGTGTGTATATGTGTGTACGTGTGAGTGTGTGCGTGCGTGCGTGTGTGCACGGCACGCGCGCATGTGTGTTGTTGTGTGTGTGTATGTGTGTGCGCGCTCGCGTGTGCGCAGTGCGTGTTGTATGTGTGTGTGTGTGTGTGCGTATGTATGTGTGTGTGTGTGTGTGCGCGCGCGTGCGCGCGCGCATGCGTGTATGTATGTGTGTGTGTGTGTGTGTGTGTGTGTATGCAGAAGTGGATTACCCTTAATCCCCATGCAGCATTTCTGCAGTCTGCTATAGCCTTTCTTCACAACCACTTTGCACAGTGCTGGTCTCTGGAGGGCATAGTAATCAACTACAGTGGGTAGTAGGACTCTTTACTTTTCAAACTCTCTCCTCCATTGGGAGGTGTTTTAAATAATGCTTGCAGGGAAGAGGACCAACGGGTTTTTTTGTGTTTTTTTTTTGTCGAAGTTGGCACATGTCATTATCGTTGCTACCATCATTATTATTATTTTGCATCATCGCCAACGACACTGTCCTCGTCGTTGATTTCGTCGTCGTTATTATTTAACTTTTGGAAGAAGAAGTAGTAGGAGGAGGAGTAGGAGGAGGAGTAGAAGAAGTGTAGTAGTAGTTGTATAGTAGTAGTAGTAGCAGCAGCAGCAGTCAGCAGCAGCAGGCGCAGCAGTCAGTTGTAGTAGTAGTAGTAGTGTAGTAGTAGTAGTAGTAGTAGTAGTAGTAGTAGTAGTAGTAGTAGTAGTAGTAGTAGTAGTAGTAGTAGTTCTTTTTTGTTGTTAATGCATTTTTCCTCTGTTCTTATTGTTGTTGCCGTTATTATCATCGTCGCTGTTGTATCATTGCTGTTCACATCATCGTCGCACAGTAATCGTTCTCCCTTCCATTATTCTGGCGAGAATCCTGAAGACAAAAGAAAAACTTTACGACAGAAAGAAAGATACTGAGAGACGGGAGAAAGAAATCAAAAAAAAGATTAAAAAAAATTGAGAAAAAAGAAAAAAAGCAAAACGTAACGACATAAAGAAGGAAAGATATTAGAGAAGAGAAAGAAAGCAAAAAGTAATGGTAGAAAGAAAGAAAGATGTTGAGGACGGGGAGAAAAAAAATCAAAATGTAATGATAGAAAGACAGAAAGATATTGAGAGAAGAAGAGCAAGAAAACAAAATGTAACGACATGAAGAAGAAAGATATTGAGAGAAGAAGAGAAAGAGATAAAAAGTAACGATAGAGAGAAAGAAAGATATTGAGATAACAATAGAAAGAAATAAAAAGAATAACGACATAAAGAAAGACATTGAGAGAAGAAGGAAAAAAAGCAAAAGTAACTATAGAAAGAAGAAAGATATTGAGAAAAAAAAAGAGAAAAAATTAAAAGTAACGAAGAGAGAAAGAAAGATATTGAGATAACAAGAGAAAGAAATAAAAACAATAACGACAGAAAGAAAGAATTGAGAGACGAAAAGAAAGAAATTTAAAAAATAATGGTAAAAGACAATACATGAGAGAAGTGAAAGAAAACAAAATGTAACACGCGACAAAAGAAAGAAAGTACTGAGAGACGAAGACAAAGAAATCAAAAAGCAACAAATGAAAGAAAGAAAGATATTGAGGAAGAAAGAAACAAAAAAGTAACGACATAAAGAAAGAAAGATTTGAGAGAAGAAGAGAAAGAAAATAAATGTGATGACATAAAAGAAAGATATTGAGAGAAGAAGAGAAAGAAACAATGTGATGACATAAAAAAGAAAGATATTGGAGAAGAAGAGAAAGAAAACAAAAAAGTAACGACTGAAGAAGAAAGATATTGAGAGAAGAAAAGAAAGACAGCAAAAATGTAGTGATAAAAAGAAAGAAGATATTGAAAAAG
>CM060319.1:34626849-34661849 GCA_030674155.1 Stramonita haemastoma
CTCAGGGAGGTCAGAAGACTTACAAGCTGCCAGTAGCAGAGTCAGCGAGACAAGGTGCATGTTGTGCTAATGTGGTCATGCTGTTTCATGGGAAATGCTATGCTGGCATAAGCCATTGTATCAGCATGTGTCATCTTATTGCTTGCTGCCTGCCGGCCCTGACTTTTTGCCAAAAGGGTGTAATATGGTGGTGGACTATTCTATTTTGTTTCTGAGTGTCTGTGGCTCTGTCTCTGTATCTGTCTCTTTCTCTTTCTGTCTCACTGTCTCTGTCTTTCCCTCTGTGTGTGTGTGTCTCTCTTCTGTCTGTCTCTGTTCTCTCTCTGTCACACACACAATCATATATATAATATATATATATATATATATATATATATATATATAATATGAAAGATAAAAAATAAGAAGAAAAATGATACAGAATCATATATACAGATATAATATATATAGTAAATTAAATTAGATAATTAGAAAACCACTTTCAAAATTGTCACATAACTACTACAAACACTGCTTTTTCAAGAGACTATGCACTTACTAGATTTCAGACTGTTTAAGTTGACATTGGCATTGTAGCATTAAATCCAAAGAAGTCTACATGATCTTCAATTACTCATATCTGATAACGAAGCAGTGGAATGTTGATGTGTGAATTTCTGTGGATAGAGAGGATCAGTATGAGTGAAAGGAGATAGATTGAAAGTATGTAAGACAAACAAAAAGAAACTGTCAAAGACCAGCAGTTAGATGAACATGTGAAATGTTGATATTGAAGATGAAAATTAAGGCATGTATGCGAAACAAGACTACAAGGAAACGATGAACCTGCCTCAAAACTCTTCACTATACTCACACTAACTACACTATTCACTCAATACACAGTTAGCACAACATATGCAAGTCTATCCCAGCAAGCCACCATTTTGCTATCATGCACAGGGTATCAGGATTATACGAATATAATACATAAATCATACGCACACACAAGAAATCAATAGATAGATAGACTAGATAATATAGATAGATAGATAGATAGATAGATAGATAGATAGATAGATAGATAATGATTGATTGATTGATTGATTGATTGATGATGATGCCATGCACACACACTCACACACCACACACACACACACACACACACACACACACACACACACACACACAACACACAACACACACACACACAACCAACATTCCACTCTTTTAATGAAATTTACACAGTCAACGTGAAAAAGAAAATACAACTCCTCACCACCACCATCCCCCCCCTCCCCAAAAAAAAACAAAACCAAAAAACCAAACAAAACAACCAAGATCATCTTACGTGAATTTCCCAAGAAATAGGGAACGATGCATCAGCAACAGACGACTAAACTTCATCATCTCCATGTTTACCTCCCCTTGTTCCATCATGCCTGACCTCTTCACCTCCTGCCATCCGGCCATTTCACAGCACGTGCTACAAGTTCTTACATAATTGCCCCTGGGCCGCAAGCAGTGCACGTGCTAACAGGAGGCCACTGGTTCCATTGACCAGCATTTGGTTGTGGCAGAAAAGATTATGAAGATGATGATGATGATGATGGTGGTGATGGTGGTGGTGGTGGTGGTGGTGATGTGATGATGAGGAGGAGGAGGATGGTGGTGGTGGTGGGTGGAGGTGGTGGTGGTGGTGGTGGTGGTGGTGGTGGTGGTGGTGATGGTGGTGGTGGTGGTGATGGTGGTGGTGGTGGTGGTGTGGTGGTGGTGGTGGTGGTGATGGTGTGGTGATGATGATGATGATGATGATGATGATGATGATGATGAGATGAGAGAGACGACGACGACGACGACGACGACGACGATGACGACGACGATGATGATGACGATGATGACGACGACGATGACGACGATGATGACGACGACGATGATGACGACGAAGACGATGATGACGACGAAGACCACGATGATGATGACGATGATGATGATGATGATGGTAATGATGATCATGATCTGGGTATTGTAGTGCTGCAGCATGACCTTATTTCCAGCAATCCTAGTTTCGATCTCACAAGGCAGGCTCTTTGACAGCCCCAATCCATCAATTTAAAAAATCTAACACTGTTTGCATTTCTTCTTGTTGTTGTTGTTGTTGTTGTTGTTGTTATGTGTGTGTGTATGTGTGCGTATGTGTGTGTGTGTGTGTGTGTGTGTGTGTGTGTGTATGTGTGTGTGTGTGTTGTGTGATTTTTTTAAAAACTCAGATTAAATCATAGAGAAAGAGCAGCAGTGGAACACTTAACAATATAGAAACAAGTCAAATAGCCTCAAATAATTGATCAAAAACAGTGAATCACTGATTGATAAAACAATTACTCTTCATTAAAACCAATATATAATAAGCTAATCAATCAAACAACTATCACTTGTAAATCACTACCTACAATATCAATAAAAGAGAAAACTCTGTGTGTTTGGAACATTTATAATGAAACGGCTGTGGGTTACTTTCTCTGGTTTGTACTCCACGGTGATTCATGACAACAACACAATGAGACAGGGGTGGAGGGAGATGGAGGGATAAAACACAGTCACCATTAGTCACCATTAACCCTGAACAATCCTGATCAACTTACATAAACATGCCTACAACAATGCACAGATGAGAAGTGGCAGCGGTGTCAAACTGACAATCAAGGACTAAACAGAACACGAGATGGAAAAACAAGTTCACGTGTGGAGAAAAAAATCTGGCAGACAAGATAGTATTAGAGAATATCGGGTGTCTCAGTCGTGGATGACTCGTCTGATTGCAATGACGTCATCAGGACATCATCGCAAATGATATCATCACTCTGCCTTAAATCTAGACTGACAGATGACGTGGTTATTTGTACGACGTGTTTAGGTGATTAACAATTCTGTTTTTCCTCATCTGTTTAATTTATTCTCACTGGTCAGATGACAGTATGCCCTCTCTCTCATAATGCCGGATTAGCAAGGTGTTGTTGTTGTGTTTTTATAATTCGTGGGCTAAACACAATCCAGACCCTGACAACTCAAGAGTGAACTATTGGACACGTGTATTGTGTCCCAAAGGGGCTATGATCCTAAAATGGACATGCTCAGTGGAGAGAAGAACTCCTTTCCCATGCCTGTAATTTTCGTCTAGAACCTTACCTTCTTTCCTTTACCAGGTGGGCTGCCAATACACAGGCTACAAATCGCAAGACAAAAGATTCCAAATTAATCTCACAATTTCTATTATCTCTGTGAGCGCACAAACCGTTCAATGAGAAGATTTGCCCGGAAAAGTTTGGAAGAAAGCCTATAATCTTAACGCAGTTTTTATCTCTTTTTATATATATTTTTTATTGACATTGTTTCAAGTAGAGTTTTCGTTGGTTTTTATACAAAAGGATGGGCTAAGGAGTTTCAAAATATTTTTCAGCTATGTTTGGACCGAGTTCGCAGCCCTTTAAGAAAAAAAAAGTTAAATCATGTTTCGCTTTTCGTCAGTAGGCCATTGTATGCCGGTGGGAACAGATGACATTTACAAAACTGTATACACACAGGACTGGATGTAAAAAAAAATACATGAGTGCTTATTCCATTATCCTCGATATAATAGAATGAATAAAGAAATAAATAATAAATAAATAGATGAAATAAATAAATAAATACATAAATGAATTACTTGAAGGAGGCCAAAAATTTCGTACAACTGTGTGCATCCCTTATTTGGTTTCAAGAGATCTACACTGGAGTCAACAAAAAGAATGATTTCGTTATTGCTTACTGTAACAGGTTCCATCATCTCGTTAAAAAGATCACACTAGTCAGAGTGCTCAGAAGGGTTGCGGTAAACAAATTCAACAATAGGTTTACTGTTTTGGATATCAACTTGAATCCATATTGATTCTACGCTATGTTTTTTTTTTCTAAAGAAACTATTATTATGTTTGTAAGTGACAGATTTATTAACATACAAAACTAAACCAGTTCACTTTGGAAAAATAGATTAAGTCATACAATACCATAACCAGGAATGAACATATCAATATCAGACATATCTTTTGAGAATCTGGATTCAGCACAGCAAAATAAATGAAAGGGTTTACCATGATTATGCAGAACTAAAGATAATTCATCTTGCTTGTTAAGAACATGATTGAAATCTTATATTCAAAAATCCACGTGGACATTGCTGAAAGTTACTGTCTGCACAAGTGTAACAAACTACCTCCAAAAACACAGGGCCCAGGTCACACTGTGTATGTGCGTGTGTGCGTGTGTGCGTGCGTGTGCGTGTGTGGTGTGTGTGTGTGTGTGTGTGTGTGTGTGTGTGTGTGTTTTGTGTGTGTGGTGTGAGACAGACAGACAGACAACAGACAAGACAACCCATATGCGTATAATTATCATTATGGAATGACCAAGATTTTTTTCATGACCTTTCAAACCATCCCTATGCACCGAATTCACCCTGGAGATCAACTGTCACATAGGACCACTGGCATGTGGAGGAAATGAAGGGCGCACAGCATGAGGTGGACATTCATGCAGTGCAAAGCAGCACAGTAGTACACTGGCGAGGGTTAGCAGGCACATATGTAGACAAGATGCCAAGCCAAGCAGCCTTAACATTGCAGCATATGTCAGCACAACCACTGATGAAAACATCTCTCTATGAACATGGCCGTCACTGTATTCCTTGTGGGCCCGTTTACACACACACAAACACACACACACACACACACACACACACCACACGCACGACACCAACACACACACACACCCACACACACGCACGCACGCACGCATACACACACAATACGCACCACACAACACGCACCACACATACACACACACAACACACACACACACACACACACACACACACACACACACACACACACACACACACACACACACACACACACACACACACACACACACACACACACACACACACACAGAGGGTGAAATAAACAAGGGTGTTTTCGACATGCTGTCCCTATGTGAATGTGGTTTTGCTAATTTTGTCATCTTTTCCCATCCTGGGGCACACATGGTCTACTCTTCCGAAAGGCAGAGAGAGAGAGAGAGAGAGAGAGAGAGAGAAGAGAGAGAGAGAGAGAGAGAGAGAGAGAGAGAGAGAGAGAGAGAGAGAGAGAGAGAGAGAGAGAGAGAGAGAGAGATTTTATTTATTCTTTTATATCGAGGATAATGGAATAAGCACTCTTGTGCTTTCTTACGTCCAGTGTATGCAGTGTGTATGCAGTTTTGTAAATGTCATCTGTTCCCACCGGCACGCGATGGCCTACTCTTTCGAAAAGCTGAACAGGATTTAACGTGTGCGCAAGGAGAGAGAGAGAGAGAGAGAGAGAGAGAGAGAGAGAGAGAGAGAGAGAGAGAGAGAGAGAGAGAGAGAGAGAGAGAGAGAGAGAGAGAGAGAGAGAGAGAGAGAGAGAGTGGTGGGGTGGTTGGTTATTCAGACCATGACAAGAGCACAGTCAATGCCGCTACATTAAATTATTGAACAGCTGTCACCCTGTCCCAGCCCTCACAATGACTGCCGTGCATTCACTGGAGTGTTGCATGTGCAGTGTAGTCGATACATGGCCGACACAAAAAAATACACATTTTGCAACTTAACCTAGGCATCATAGAACGCTATCCAATATTATTGTTATCGATTATTATTTTTGAATATTTTCATTCAATTTTGCATGTTACATATTAATTATCAAAGATTTGAAGTTACATGACCATAAAATGAAAAGAGTATGCCTATGCAGAATCAAACTACAGCAGAAAACTATTTCACAAATTAACTTCAATAGTAGTATCAAAATATTTAAAATAGTATAGGGATATAGACAGAGAGAGAAAAATCCGAAACCCGCACAAAAACATAACATTTTTTTAAAAAAAGAAAACAAATCCACAAAAGAAAAAGAACCATCAAAAAGAAAACTTAACATGCAATTGTTGTTATTTAGGCCAGTAAACTTTTGGAGAGGTCTTCCTGGGAAAGTTCCACTTTTTTCTTTTCTTCTTCTCCCAAAAGGATGTCTCTCAACAAATTATATTGTGTCATCATTGATAACCCATAAACTGACCAGGGAGATCGGTAAAAGTGTCCATACATATATGTTTTTGGAAAAGTATCAATGACTTAAGATAGCTATTCTTCCAAGGGCTCGCAACTTTTTTAGTCACAAACTTTATGTATCTGTCTGATCTCCAGAAATTTTCCATCATAGTTAAGTCATTGATTAGTTCTTGTTTTTCTAAACTTAAGAATGACATGAAAATTAGTGCTCTGTCTTTCAAAAAGAACTTGTTACTGGCCCAAAAAAGGATAAGTTACTGGTCTCAATGAAGAATTGGTTACTGGCTCAATAGAGAACTGGTTACTGGCTCAAGACGAATTGGTTACTGGCTCCATAAACCATTGGCTACAAAAAGAATTGATAGCTAGATCGACTGTGTCTCTTGCATAATAATATGCATTTAATTTGCTTAAAAAACTCAATATTCTCTCTCCTCTCTCTCTCTCTCTCTCTCTCTCTCTCTCTCTCTCTCTCCTCTCTCTCTCTCTCTCTCTCTCTCTCTCTCTCTCTCTCTCTCTCTCTCTCTCCTCTCTCTCTCCTCTCTCTTTATCTAATTATTAATCTTTTCAACTTTATCCTAAACGGGGCTAAAGCACACATGCTTATCATTACCCGAAAAGACTTGCTTCCTCTTTTGCGCCTCTCCTTCTTCTCTCTCCTCCTCTCATCTCATCTCTCTCTCTCTCTTCTCTCTCTCTCTCCCTCTCCCTTCTCACTCCACCTACCACACACACACACACACACACACACACACACACACAGAATAGGGGACCCGGGAGTAAGGGGTCATCATTCCCTACAAAACCTTTGGGACATGTCCTACACCTGTGCCAAGATGGCCCCGACCCCTCAGTGGAGCAGCTTATTCACTGCTACACCACTGCCTTCCCCCTTATCTCTCTGCACTTCTTGTATTCCTGTTTCCTTTCGGAGACAGGCCAGCATGTGTGGCATGTGGTCCAGGAGGTCGGAAGGCTTTCTGCCTCGCCAGTAGCAGAGCCAGACAGACAGAATGCGGGTGCTGATGCGGTCAAGATCCTTCATGGGAGATGCTGGCATCATAAGAGTCTGTATCAGAATTCAGGCTTATGCGACTGCTTCTTGGCCTGTTGCCACCTTGGTAGATACTGGTTGGTTTACACATGTGAGTATGCGTGTGCACACGCATGCACGCACACACATGCGCGCGCACACATGCACGCACACGTACACACACAGAGGATTCATCTTCTGACTGTTCCTTGACCTGTTGCCAGCATTATGGATAATGACTGTTCACACACACACACCACACACACACACACACACACACACTACACACACACGCACGCACGCACGCACGCACGCACGCACACACACATACATACACACATGTGCGCGCACACGCGCGCGCGCGCGTGCACACACACACACAACACACACACACACACACACACACACACAAAAGAGTACATTGACATGCTAATATCCTATATTCTTAGCTTTTCATGTGAAGCGTCTGATACGGAATTTACTTAGGATCTTGTTTGGTTATTGTTATTGTCTGTTTTGCTTTGCAACAATTCGTTAGTTCATTATCGTTTTTATTTAAAACCAGATCTACAGTGTTCCAGGTTAAACATCACCCAAATGCCGCTTGTTACATAAAGACTTTATCTCGTGTACATAATATACCGATGTTTTCATTTATTGTTCTCACATCTTATTACCTTGGCTCAGTGTTTGCTTTATAGCTTATCACTATCTCTATGCTAAGGGAGAGAACCCCTCTTTCCCTGTACACGTGCACTGTGCCCATTTCTATGCTTCTATAACCCAGTAGTGGGTGATACGGAGGGAACAGTTAGTAGATGGTTGGTTATCCTGTAGCTGGTTGCCCGTACAGAAAAGGTTAAAACAACCAACTGGTAGCAAGTGATGATGTTTTGATATGTGATATGGTGTGTACATTGAGGGAGGAATACGCAGGGACAGACAAATCAAGAACTGGACGCAGAATATCAAAGATTGGATCAGCCCTAACATGGCTGTGTTGCTGGGAAAGGCTGAAGATAGCCCACACTTTTCTTGCTTTTCTTTCTTTCTTTTATTCTTTTATATCAAGGATAATGCAATAAGCACTCATGTGCTTTTTTACATCTGTTCCCACCGGACACGATGGCCTACTCTTACGAAAAGCGGAACGTGATTAACCCTGGAATCAATTGTCGACCAACATGTCACGTGTTCCCCTTTGGTGACCATCTTGGTCAAGGGACTGCAGTTACTGATACTGATGATGTATACAGCAAATGTTTTTTTTATTTTTGAGTTCTGTCAATTTATTTATTTTTGATGTGATATCATAAGTTGTTTTATTTGCAGTTGTTTTTTTCTTGTTGTGCAATAAATTGTTATGAATAATTCAGCACTATCACTTACTACTCTTTTAAAGAATGCTGGAGTGCTACGTCCTGATGTCTGATTTTGCAACCAACACATAATTATTCTCTTTAAGGGACAATAAAGTTATCTTGATGCTGGATTCCTTGGTATCATAACATACCCGTAATATTGTGATGTAGTACGATGTCATCAATCTGCCATCTCACGTTAATCCGAACATCTATGTTCCTATGATGTGTGTCATACAAATGGCTTTCGAGGTACATGTTGCATATTTTCTGCCCTCCTCCCAATTCCATCTCCCAGTCCCAACCCCAATCCCTTATTCAACGTGTGTCACATTTCCCCAAGAACATATACACGACATTACCACGGTATGATATAAGACGACAAAAAATCAGATTCACCGACAGTGTGGTGTTTATTCTCAGCAGCCACACACTCTGCTTTCTGGTCAGTTGTTACACAGCAAAAAACAATCTCCCTGGCCTCTCCACGGCTACATGCAGTAATATCTTGTTTTTTATCATCATTCTTGCAACCAAAAGAGAAAACAAATAACCCCAAAGTGGCTGGTATCATACATGACTTCCCTGCGAAATAAGGAAACGGGACATTACATACGAATGGATATCCTTCATCTATTCCATGTGTCCTGCCCCTCGCTTCACTACACATGGCCTCTCTCTCTCTCCAACTTCCTTACTGCTAGGCCAGCACGTGCAACGAGCGCCATGAAAATGGCCCTGGGCTGCAGTGCACATGTTAAAGGAACGGAAGCTGTTGGATCCATAGACTAGAGGTGGCGGTGGGTGGCAGAAAGCATCAGGATGGTCTGGTCATTACTGCAGCCTGACTGACTTCCAGCAGTGCGAACTGTATCTGGCACAGACCTGGACACTAACAGCGGGCCAGATCAGAGAGTACATTAGGTGATTAGCGAAATGAACGTTACCTAAGAGTATAATTATATACGTGTGTGGTTTGGTGGTCCGTAGGTAACATATACCACCAAGAAACGAGATGTTCATGGCTCGGTGCCTGTATCGCTCTAGATTATTTTTTCTCCTATGTTAGACTGTGAAAGGTGATTTCTTCTTCTTCCTCGTCGAACGCTCAGACAGCAAGCAGCTATTCATGTCTGCCATATGAACGAAAACGCATTGCGCTGCTGTCAAGCACCTGACAATTCAGGCCCAGCGCATCAAACTTCGACGTGCTATGAATGCCCATTTTTTGCTGCAACGATGAACCAAATAGTTGAATGCAAGACTTTAAGCGCACAAACAGAACTCAGGTAATACGAGAGCTTGTCTCTGTAAGATATCTGCAGAAATATCGGCGCCTGTAGACAAAAAATCAAAACAAAACAAAACAGGACATTAATAGGAAAAACAAACAAAAAACAGAACAGAATATTCTGGCACTAAGCCATGTTGATACACTCTCCCTAGACTGCAGGCTGAAGATCAGACAGAAATCAGCGGTGACATTAAATGGCTGTGAAGCAGCAATTGACGCTGACCAGTTTCTTTATCTGTGGGGAAAAAAAGAAAAGAAGAAGTAACGCACGCATCATTAAAACGTGGTAGGACAATGAACGCAGGGGATAGGGGGTGGTGGCAGGGGTGGGGCGTGGGGTGGGGGATCTCAAATCAAAGGCTTTGTGTTTAAGCTATCAGTAATGATGTTTTGTTTGTTTTTTGACTTGTTTTTTTATTTGTTTTGTTTTTGTTTGTTTTTTTTTAATGTGTTTGTTTAACTGCTCGATTACTCAGTAATATGTTCGTTTCTTTGTTTGCCTTTTTTCGTATATTTTATTACTTACCTGGTTAACATTACAAAACGTAAATTCCTGAATATTTTGTTATTTTCAGATTTAAACGTGAACCGTTCTAAATGGGAATATATACATATTTTTGGCATTTTTCTTTTTTTGGAAAAAAATAAACCCTGACTATGTGAAATACTGAGCTGAATGTTACTGCTGTGTGTGTGTGTTGTGTGTGTGTGTGTGTGTGTGTGTGTGTGTTGTGTGTGTGTGTGTGTGTGTGTGTGTGTGTGTGTACATACAAGGCTTCTTAGTAACTGAGATGGGCATTAGAACAAAAAAGAATTGAGATGGATTTTGAGACAAAGAATTAGCTTTCAACTTTCCCCTCTCCATCCACAATTGCCAAAGGAATGAATAAATAAGTAATTGAAAATAAAGACACCGAAGTAGATGGATGAATGAATGATTGTACGAATGAATGAATGAATGAACGAACGAACGAACGAACGACGAACGAACGAACGAACGAACGAACGAACGAACGAACGAACGAATGAATGAATGAATGAATTTCCTCAAAGCTGAGCGATAGTATTGTCTAAACATGGAAATCAATCCAACAAGATTAGACCCTAATATAATACAATAAAGCAGACAGGGAGGACAAGGAGAGGGTTACAAACAGCAGACACCATATTAGTCATCACGATGCACTCAACTCACCCTGAAAGATCACCTTACACAAAACGTGACCACGACAATAGCAGAGGTCAGAAGCAACAGCAGCATCAACAACAACAGCAACGACAGCAAACAGTAGCAACAGCAACAGAAGCAGCAGCAGCAGCAGCAGTAGCAGCAGCAGCAGCAGTACCAGCAGAGTGACAAATAGTGTTGAACACAAACACGAGATCGAAGAGTATGACCACACGTGAACCGCACGCCATGCGGGTAGTGTAATTTGACAGCAGGACTGGAACTGATGACACAGCTCTGTATGACTCGTTGTGCTGTGACGTCATCATCAGTGACATCTTTGCTACTTTAGTTTATATGTCTGACCTCATAGGGGCCTAGTTTTAAAGAAGGTCCAATTAGCTGTGTTACAGGCATCTGTGTTTGTAAGTGTGTGTGTGTGTGTGTGGTGTGTGTGTGTGTGTGTGTGTGTGTGTGTGTGTGTGTGTGGTGTGTGTCCGTGGTGCGTGGTGTGTGTGTGTGTGTGTGTGTGTGTGTGTGTGTGTGGTGTGTGTGTGTGTGTGTGAGTGTGTGTGTGTGAGTGTGTGTGTGTGTGTGTATGTGTGTATGCGTACGTATGCGTGTGTGTGGGGCGTGTCTGTGTGTGTGTGAGTGTGTGAGTGTGTGTGTGTGTGTGTGTGTGTGTGTGTGTGTGTGTGTGTGTGTGTGTGTGTGTGTGTGTGTGTTTCAGAGCATAACATGAAAGCATGCGTGCATGACATGAAATACTGTAGTTTTTAAAAAAAATGGAAGCAAGAAAAGGAATGAGCAAACATACAATCATAATACAAGCTCTAAACTTCTTATTGCTCAAACTGATTGCACTGTATGATTTTGTTTTAATGGATTTAACATACTTACTAAAAACTTGAATTCTCTCTCTCTCCTCTCCTCTCCTCTCTCTCTCTCTCTCTCTCTCTCTCTCTCTCTCTCTCTCTCTCTCTCTCTCTCTCTCTCTCTCTCTCTCTCCTCTCTCTCTCTCTCTCTCTCTCTCTTCCTCTCTCTCTCCTCTCTCCACCCGCTCCACCCCCACTCCCCCCCCCACCACCCCCCCACCACCACCACCCCTAAAAATAAAAAAACCACCGAGACCCACCAACTAAAAATGAATCCAGATGGTGAATGGACAACAGAGCTAGCTGACTCACACAGCTTTAAAAAAAATCCTCTCTGCACCAAAGGAACCCTGATGATCAGCATCTGCACCTGACCACTACAAGGCTATATAGGCCTAGCATGTGCATGAGAATGAGGGGGAGGAGGAGGAGGAAATGAAGGGCATATGGCAGAAGGTGGACAAGCAGTGCAAAGCAGTCAACAAGATCGATGGGGCAGACACACAGGCAGGGGGACACAAGATGCTGGCTGAGATGGCCTAGTAGTAGGCTTAGGTTGTGGTGTGGTGTGGCATGCATTGTTGGTTGTATGTATGTATGTATGAATGTCTTCAATGCTGCTGGTGGTAGGCCTAGTGTGATTGATGATGAATGAAGCCTGTGTGAGGTGGGAATGCTCGTTGTGTGCTGTAGTGTTGTAGTTGCTGAGTGCATCTATGCTGTAGGGAAGAGAGAATTATGATTGTGTAGAGCAAGAGGTTGTTTTGGGGTTTGTTGTGTTGTTTGTTTCGTTTGTTTTTTTGTTTCTATTGTCTTTTGTGCATTTTATTCAAAGTTTATCTTGTATTATTTTTTAGAAGTGCTTATATCTGCTTAAAATCCGTGGTTGTAGTCACGTTCCGTACTACCTGTGTTGGTAAACTAAATTGGTAGCCGATTATTAAGACAATGTAGAATGATAACTATAATATCTGATGGTTATCCTGTTAGTCTGGCTTTAAATTTAAATGACCCACACCCTTAAATCAATCTCTCTCTCTCTCTCTCTCTCTCTCTCTCTCTCTCTCTCTCTCTCTCTCTCTCTCTCTCTCTCTATCTCTCTCTCTCTCTCTCTCTCTCTCTCTCTCTCTCTCTCTCTCTCTCTCTCTCTCTCTCTCTCTCTCTCTCTCTCTCTCTCTCTCTCTCTCCATCGTGTGCCGGTAGGAACAGATGACATTTACAAAACTGCATACACACGGGACTGGATGTAAAAAAGCACAAGAGTGCTTATCCCATTATCCTCGATATAAAAGAATAAATCAAATCAAATCAAATCAAATCTCTCTCTCTCTCTCTCTCTCTCTCTCTCTCTCTCTCTCTCTCTCTCTCTCTCTCTCTCTCTCTCTCTCTCTCTCTCTCTCTCTCTCTCTCTCTCTCTCTCTCTCTCCTCTCTCTCTCTCTCTCTCTCTCTCTTGCTAAGAATTCTTTTGTTTTCTCGGTGTCTGATGGCTCGATACTTGAAAGGCACTTAAGGTACATTTGATGTAAAAAAAAAAAACACACAAAAAAACTGTGACATTGTGAAGCAGGAAAGCGAAGAAAGGCCAGGCTAAAACGGTATAGGTGCTGGTGTGGTATATTGAAGTCAGTTCCTTGGACAGACATTTCTTTGGCTTGTCGCCCACAATAAAACTGTTGTATATATAAAGATCCAAATATGCTGATACCCCACTAACCGAACACAAAAAAGAAAATAAGCAGCAGAAACAACAAAAACCAAAAACATAAATCGAAAACGAAATAAATCTATGACAAATAGAAGAAAATCTATATTCAAAATTACATAATCCTATGATTGTGAAATTACGCCTATGAATGTAAGCAGAACAAGTCAACCCACACTACCAAAAAGACAGGTTTACAACATTTCTTTGGCATACCAGACTTGTAGCGTATTCGGTACCTAAAGCAGAGAGTGTGGGATACTGCAGCTGGGAGTCTCTTTACACAACAGTACCACAAAATCTTTGGTGGCACTCCAAAGGCAGGCTGGTTTTCTGGGGAGTCTTTGATGGTGCTCAAGAATGTTACTTGCTTGCTTAGATATCTCTCCTTTGCTGTCTCTGCTTCTGTGAACTCAAGACACGCTGTTTATAGGAGCTGACTGGGCCCCTGGAAGAAACAGCCTGGGACTGTTTATTGTGTCGGAGATTCCAGATTTTCTGCATCTGCCGAATACCGTTCCCTGTTGGGTCTGTTGGGTCTGTTGGTACTATCAAAGTCAATTGCCAAGGTTGATGCTGTAAGTCCTAGTAGGTAGAAAGTTTTTGTCGTTGAACATTTTGCCCATATCTACTTGTATCTGACTGTGTGTGACTTTGTGAGGTGTATTATACTATTTCCAGGTTTTTCTTCCAGTCAAGAGATAACATTTTCCTTACCATGTTATCCCCGAAAATGGAATGCGGTTACCACAATGGTGAATAAAAAAAAAGTCGCATTCGCAGAATCTCACCACTAGTAAACCTTGGAAGAAAAACAGTGAACTTTTGTTTTCACTTTCAATGTTCGCAAATAGATTTCATCGTAAAATATGTCCTACCTACGCTAAGTTATATTTGCTAAGAAGGGGACAAAGGACATAATTATCTAAACCACTGAATATTTTGATAGGCCACGAGAGAACCGTGTGCATGCTGGTTACATTCATGCCGTCATACCACAGGCCATAAATGACCCATACATCCTTGAACAGGATTTTAAGAAGTGTGTAGTTGATATAAATTTTTGGAAAGATAGGAGCTTGGTTTATAATAAAGTACCACCAAAGCTACTTATGAAAGAGTAAAATCATAACCAATGTCAACTTTGCAGGGGAGGCAGGGGGGAGTGGGGGAAGAATCAATCAGAATCAATTAAAATAGATACCTCCCAGAACCAAATGCTCTAATCACCACTGTACCCCGAAACCCCATCCCCCACCCTACACAACTCTTGCTACGATGTCATTCCATTCTGTACAGATGGCACAGAAAGAGAACATGCGCCATAAGTTACTGTATATAATGCTGCCTCCTGATTGTAGGCAAGAGTGTGTTTGCCTCTCTCCTCCCCTCCCCCAATTTATTTTTTTTTGTTTCCGTTTTTCTCCACCATCATTATTCCCTCAGTCTGCTGCCCCAGCCCCTGTTAACCTTTGCTTGCTGGAGTTCCTTGGCCTGCTTGCAGACTGTCTGTCTTACCTGCTGGGTCTGTTACCTGTCATGTTTGATCACGTCACTAAGCCAGTTGTTCAGTTTGGGCTGGGCGAGTTCAGTTTCAGTGCATAGGTCTTCCCGAGGTTGGTTACTATTCTTGGGCTCTGTTCCCAGCTATCAACCAAGGTTTTGACTGTAAACTTTTGGTTTTCAGTTTTCTCTTACAAAACATGACCGCGCACATACCATCCTTTATTAAGTACACCATACCTGACCCGAGTTTTCTCTACACAACATTACCGCACACATTCCATCGTTTATCAACTACACCATACCTGACCAGGGTTTTCTCTTACACAACATTACCGCACACATTCCATCGTTTATCAACTACACCATACCTGACCAGGGTTTTCTCTTACACAACATTACCGCACACATTCCATCGTTTATCAACTACACCATACCTGACCAGAGTTTTCTCTTACACAACATTACCGCACACATTCCATCGTTTATCAACTACACCATACCTGACCAGAGTTTTCTCTTACACAACATTACCGCACACATTCCATCGTTTATCAACTACACCATACCTGACCAGGGTTTTCTCTTACACAACATTACCGCACACATTCCATCGTTTATCAACTACACCATACCTGACCAGAGTTTTCTCTTACACAACATTACCGCACACATACCATCGTTTATTAGCTACACCACACCTGTCCAGAGTTTTGTGTAGCTCATATAATTATATAACTGCTTGACCCAAGTGCGGTAGCAACCCCTTGGCTGTGCTTGTTCATTTCATCAGACCTACCAACTGGAAGTGGCGAGGACTTTTATGAAAAAACGATGGTTTTTATGCAAACACAGGGTATCATTCGTACCTGCAATCCGAAATGTTTCCAGAGGAAAAAAAGTAAAAGCAATGTTTACTCTGGGGAAGAATCTCCTCAGGCAGGTGGCTCAGTGAGGACAGAAGCCCACACTGTTCAGATAAGGAGTCTCGCACTTTGAGCGAGTGTCATATCTGCTTTATATGCACTTTTTTGTTATCAGTATACTGTTCCAGTATGAGGGGATAGTTCCAGTCCAGTGCAATCATGTTGTTTACAGCTAGCCCTGCTGACCACAGAAGCCGCATCAGGACCGCCACACCGTTGAAATTCAAATTTTAGCCTAAAACGTCAACTTTCTATAAACTAAAACATTATTAAAGGCACCTCTGATGTGTTTATTCGTATAATTGTACCAATGCCCAAGCCAAACATAAGGGTCAACGCAGGCTGGTCACCCAGTTGTGGGTGCAGATGGTTTAACACTACTAGAGCATGCCCTATCAGTCTTCCAGGCTGCCAGTCTTCTGAATGGTCCTGGTCTTTGGTGTTACTCAAGAATCTGGTTTTCTTTACTGTTGTTGCATGCTCCTCTCTGCTATCTACGCATCTGATGTTTATAGAACCTGACTCCCTCCCTACTAGAAACAGGGCTGAGCTGTGTGGAAGGTCCCCAGATTGTCTGCTGCTTGTGCTAAATACTCACCTGGCAGTGCTAGGTCTGTTCCCTTTCATGTTCGGTCACGTTGCTAATCTAGTTTTTGCCCAGGTGTGCTAGCATTACGTTATACAGGGTGTTGTGAGATTGGCGATGTTCCAAAGATGTTCTTTTTACCGAGTGTTAAATTTCGGTTCGTACATTTCCAGAATTTAACACAGTCTAGTGTCACTGTATACAAAACATTCCCTTTTTTACCAAAACAACTTTGCTAAGAATTTGCATGACTGACACTTGATTGTGCAACCCATTGTGCTACTAAATTGTTTGAGTGCTCTGATTCATAACACTGCCAACAACTGGTCTTTTTCTACAAAAAGAGGGGTAGTTTTTATTCCCGTACCGAACAAGCTAAGTCTGCATTGGCAAACGGGGTCTTAAAGTACAATGTTCTCTGAAAGAGGTGAAGAGAAAATCGACTCAGAACTAATGGCACTTATGTAGAAAAATATTCCCAACCAAAAGGACTATAAGAAGCAGATGTAAACATTCCTCCAGATAACAGACACCTAGGCTATTCCAAGTCCTTTCCTCTCTCTTCTGCCCCCTTTCTAACAAACAGAGCTACTTCCTTCCTGGTAGACAAGTTCAGCACTATACCATACCCTGTAAGTCATAGTGTTCACGATTACCAATGTTCTGGACAGTTCAGCTCTTTTCTTTGATGGTACCCTAAAGTTTAGTACTCTCTACCTTGTGATCCTCCTATCTGCTGTCTCCACATCTGTAAGCAAAGGGCATGATGTTTATCAGAACTGACTGGGGCCTCGTCAGGAACAGACCAGGCCTGTGTGCAGCAGTGTGGGAAGAAGTAAAGGTCCAGGTTGAGTTCTCTGCTAATTCTGCTGATTATCTGCCCGCTGGGTCTGTTGCCTGCATGCCGCGCTCTGTCAGGTCTCATGGCCAGACTGTAAACATCACAAGGCGGGGTTGTTTTAAGTCTTGCTTAAGTGTGTTTGTATGACTGTGTCTGCACAGATGTTTATAACAGAGGCAATTAGCAGGCTCTTCCACTCTCTATTTACCGAGTCGACTTAGGTAGATTTTCAGTTTCAGTTTTCAGGTTTCTAAAGCAAGTTTCTTCACGTATAAAACATATTTTATGCTCCCCATCAATCTCTCATTATCCCACATACATATATTTTACCAAATCGAATAACCCTATCTTTGAATTTACTTATTCTTTTATTTTGATGATAATGGATTAATCACTCGTGTGTTTGTTTTTTACATTCAGTACCTGTGTGTATGGTACGTGCTGGTAAATTCCCAGGTGCGTTGTTAGTATTTTAGTGCCATTCAATTCATACGACCGGCCAGAACAAGCCTACTTATGAATAATGGACGTTTTTCTCTTTACCATGCACTGAAGATGTTATGTGAGTGTTTGCACAAAACTTGCAGTTCACAGTTTCATTGTAAGGACTGCAGGAATAAGGAGTCAGATAACAAACGAAGTCTTCTAGTTGGTATTGGTATTTAAAGGTATTAAGACGGACGCTATACCCGAATGGTTAATACTGTCCCGGCGTCAATTTCATGGGTCCACAAAGTAGTGGGTTCAAATATTTGCTGCTTCTGGTGAATTAAGGGTGAGGATTTGTTATGATCTCCCAGGTCAACTTCAAGTTCAGAACTGCCAGTGTCTTATTTCCCTTTTTATAATATACACGTACAGAAGATACAATATACACGTTAAAGATCCCGTAATTCATATAAGTGCTCAGTGGGTTACGAAAACAAACCCAGCATATATACCCGAATTCAGAATGCGGCTACCTTCATGGCGAGCAAAAACGGTCGCCTCACCAAAATCTCTCCAATGATGACCTGGAAGCCCTAGCCGAAGAAGGAAAACAAAAAACAAAATAAAAGTACTAAACCAAGGTTTACTTTCCCTTCTATTACCTCTATCTTTCTACCACCTCTGCTCCTGTGGTTATTGGATGTGAACAGTCTAAATAAGACCTGACCGGGCCCCCAGCAGAAAACAGGGGGTGGTTGTTTGCTGTGCCGGAGGTTCCAGATTCTCTGCCCATCATCCTGAACATTAGCCGTGTCTGTTCTCTGCTGCAGTCCTGAAGCCAGCCATAAAGCCAGTTGTAAACATTAGGAGGCGGGATTGTTTAAAGTCTTGGGCAAGCAGGTGCCTTTGCAGGCATATGCGTCTGCAAAACGCTTTTTGGAATGGGGATTCTGAGGTCCATGATGATGTTTTGCTGTTGTTTTTGTTGTTGATATTGATGTTGTTGGCACTGATGGTGCTCATGGAAGTGGTATAAATGTTTTTTGTTTGTTTGTTTGTGGGTTTGCGTGTGTGTTGTTTTATTTGCTTTGTTTTTGTTTTTGTTTTTTTGTTGTTGTTGTTTTGTGATTGTTTTGTGTGTGTGTGTGTTGTTTTTTTTTTTGGGGGGGGGGCTCAGGGCTTTTGTTAAGAGGGAAAGGGGGGCGATCGTTATTTTTAACTTAACTGAAATCGAATCTTGAGTTTCAGTTTTCTCACTCAAGTATCACCACATGGAAAACACCTCGTAATGCACTTACACATTCTAAGAATTCGACTCAACAAATCATATAAATCAATGCACTAGCAGTATATAGGATGTATGAACAAGTAATTTGTACCATATACACCAATGACCATAACCAAGCAGTTGTGGGTTTTTTTCTTATAGGAAAGCTGGTTGAGTGTGTAACATGCAGGCAAGATATCATCTATGTGTTTTGTCTTATGATAATTCGGCTAAGAGTTCCTTTCCAAAGCCTTGAAGAAAGATAAAAACATATCAACTCAAAAGGAAAATCTTCTCAGACATGTGGCTTAGCAGGGACTCAAACCCCACATCCTTCAGATCAGGATATCTGATACTCAAAACACCGCTTCCTTTCCCCAATCATTGTGCTAATCCATTTAGTCTATGCTCTATCCTTCTGATGTCGTGTAAGACGTGACGTCACCGGCAATAAACATATTGATTTTTCCAACCTGGGAAAAAGCTGTCAACTAATCAGATAAAGTGTTCAGTTCGTGTGTATAAACATTTGTTATCGGAGGTAAAGACGTGTGTGTGTTTGTGTGTGTGTTGTGTGTGTGTGTGTGTGTGTGTGTGTGTGTGTGTGTGTGTGTGTGTGTGTGTGTGTGTGTGTGTGTGTTGTGTGTGTGTGTGTGTGTGTGTGTGTGTGTGTGTGTGTGTGTGTGTGTGTGTGTGTGTGTGTGTGTGTGTGTGTGTGTGTGTGTGCGTGTGTGTTGTGTTCCCCAGAAAATCGTGGATGTGAAGGTGACGTCAGACCTAACCTGACTACATGAGGACTGAACATATGCTATCCCACTGCACTATGTGAGAGTGGTTTGATTATAAAACATACTGTATTCGGCTTCTTCAGTAACCAGGAGGCTCCTAGAAACTGAAACAAAATCCCCTTTCTTTCATAGATCCTCTTGCATGCAACGATCCAGCCATTATCATCATACACTGTAAGCCTCTAAACACGCTCGTACCATTCTTTGAATTCATACTACTCCTTGTTGTTCATCCGATTCCGTTCCTCTTCTATTGCTCCTCCCTGCAGTCCCTGCTTATGTAAACATATGGCGTGAAGCTTGTAGTGACTGACTGGCCCCGTGTCAACAACAGTCAAGGGTTGTTTACAGTGTCGAGGGTTCAAGACTCATTCTAATGTTTATAGTATGCTGGGTCTGTCTGTTCCCTGTCACGCCGGGTCATGTCATAAGGCCAATGCTGTAAACAAGAGGATTGTGTTTGTTTAAAAGTTTCGCCTAGGGTTGTTTGTGCGTGTCTGCTCAGTAGTTTGTCAGGCACGTATGTGTTATTCCGGGTATTTTTCTCCAAGCATTATCCAAGATTTCATATGTATGTAATCACGCTGTGTATTATACCACATTTGATGTAATATTCGTTATGTTCTTTTATGGGCAGAAATACACAGATATCGTACAGTGCCAAAGCACATCTCCAAAAAAAAAACACAAGTGGTTTTGTTGTTGTTGTTTTTATCGTCGTAGTCGTCGTTGTTGTTGTTGTTCTTGCTGTTCCTATTGTTGAGTATTCCCCTGCTTTAGCAATTTGGAGGTCTCCCAGAAAATGAGCTTTTCTTTCTCATTACATCTTAGAATCACCGTGAGACCATAAGCGCTCAATGATTAAGACGTTCACGTGCATGAATGTTGTTATGTTTGTTTTTAAAACCGTACCACAAAGGCAGCCATACACAGACTTCATAGGGTTTCTATCCTTTAATGGTGAATACAAGTTGTTCGGTAGGAGTGCGAGCTTGTAATGGATGAAGACAACCCTAGGTCTATTCAACATTTCAAAGCATTACAGCTGTTTAATGTAGGCATTAGTACCAGCTTACATCAATAACTGACAAAGCTTTTGGCGTCGGCCAACTGACTGTTTTGTTGTTGCTGTTGCACGTTCCCCAGCTTAACACCTTAGGGGTCACCCAGAATGTGCACTCGGACTCCCTTATCTCACTTTACACTCACTCTGAGATTAAATACACATAAAATGAGAAGTTTGCGTATATGCCTGTTTCTAAGTGCATGCCTGTTTTAATCAGCCATACTCCGATTTCAGAGGATTTGTTTTTATTCTTTAAAGGAGAGTGCAATGTTAAGAGCTTGTCATGGTTGAAGGCAACCTGAACATAACATTTTACAACATACGAGCATTCTAACGTAAGCCTTGGCACTTAGCTTACATCAGTAACTGACAGAGCTTTTGGCAGAAATGGCTGGTCTTAACCCAGATGTTGTAAACTGTGTAGCCTTGCACAACTTTAATCTGAGCTTGACAGCTCTGTCTGATATGGCCGGCCTCTGTGGTCGGCTAGGCTATAAACAGTGTGATAAGATTGGATATACAATATATGGCTGGTGCATTTCTCCAGTGCTTCATCCCCATGAAATGTAACGCTATCAGTTACGTCTGTTCACCATTTGTTATAGCCAAGGTGATAGGGTGACTTGCCTTCATTGAATCACACAAGTCACAGGCTCGAAGCTTGTCCGTGTCTAGTGGATTAAGGCTAAAGATTTATGCTCTCTCACGGATCAGTTTAGGGTGTTCTGTGGCATTTCGAGCTTGTAGTGTAACAAGACTGTGGCATTGTCCGTGAGTGGCATAGTAGGCCTGTGGCATAGTATTTCTGTGGCATAGTATGTCTATGGCACAGAAGGTCTATTGCATATTAGGTCTGTGACACAATACGTCTATGCCATGCATAGTAAGCCTGTGGCATAATACGTGTGTGGCACTGTAGGTCTGTGGCGAAGTATGCCTTCACCATAATGGGTTTTTTTTGTGTAACGGGTCCCTCTCAGCGGTTTTTTTTTCTCCTGAAGTGACAATCTCCTAAAACTTTGAGAACAGATCAGAGAAGGTCCAATCATTCATTAATTCATCAATCATCGATCTATCAGTTTGTTTTGTTTTTCCTAAATCATCTTTGAATCGTAACGATAGTGATGGTAAGGAGGAGAGTTAATCGAAGTAGTAGAGGAAGTGGTAGTAAGAAGAGAAAGAAAAGTGGAGGTAGGTGAGGTGGTGGTGGTGGTGGTACAAGCAGCAGTATTAGTAGTAGGAGGAGGAGGAGGAGTAGCATTTAGTAGTAGGAGAGTAGAGCAGAGCAGCAGCAGCAGTAGCAGCATGAGTAGTAGTAGTAAGTAGTAGTAGTAGTAGTAGTAGTAGTAGTAGTAGTAGTAGTAGTAGTAGTAGTAGTAGATGTAGTAGTAGAGTAGTAGTAGTAGTAGTAAGTAGTGTAGTAGTAGTCGTAGTGTAGTGTAGCCGTAGCCGTAGCGTAGTCGTAGTCGTAGTAGTAGTAGCAGTAGCAGTAGCAGTAGTCGTAGTCGTAGTAGCGTTCTGTGTGTTCTGTGGTTCTTAACTTGGTTGTTTTTATTGTTGTTGTCACTAAATACTCACTGCCTTCCTCCTTTCCCCCAAAAAAAAACAAACAAACCCCAAACACGCAAACAAAAGAAAAAAAAAGACTCACACAAAACAGATGTCCTGGGACTGGTATGATCTGGGTGGCCTGATAAAAAATATTTCTTTACCACATTTATCAAAATGTCACGGTAATATAGCTCCAAAGTAACCCAAAGCACTAACACGCAGCGAAGACATTCATTTTGGTAACAACAGACACAACTCACACTATGATACAATGCCATGCTTTTGCTATCTAGCAGCAAAAAAATGATAAGAGGCATGTCTATGAGGCATCTGTTTTTAGCAAACTGCAAAGAACCAGAACAGTGAGTATCATTTTTTCTTCTTTTTTTTTTCTTTTTAGTTTTTAAGAAACAAGATTCTACACGCGACTCTCATCTTGAAGGGACAAAATGGTGTATGTAAATATTTATCTGATATGGAGTAATACGTTTCTGTACCTTTTAAAGTTTTACTCTCGAGAGTATGGCTATTCACGATAGCGATTGAAATGTATATATACAGGAGCAACGGGTTTTTCGTGGATGGGTGTGATAAAGATGTCAAAGCGCATGTACTTTATCTGTGGCGATGAATGACAGTTTGTGGGGAGTCTGACTGAATTTATGTGTTTCTTTGTAGTTTTTAAAAAATGTAGATTTTTCAAAATTGTTTAGTCTTGTTTAGATAGGAAGAAGTGTGCGCAACGTGTGTAAATGCATGTGCGCACGTGCGTACGTGCACGCGCACACACATACACACACAACCACACAACACACACAAACACACACACGCGCGCGTGCGCGCGCGCACACACGCACACACACACACACACTCTCACACACACACACACACACGCACGCACACACACACACACACACACACACACACACACACACACACACACACACACACACACACAAACATATATATATATATATATATATATATATATATATATATATATATATATATATATATATATATAAGCGCGCACGCGTGCGCAAACATTCACACGCGCATTCGCGAGCATGCATGCATGCACAAGCACAAAACGATCCTCACCAGAAGTCTTTTATTCTAAAATTACACAAGCATAAACATTGTTCTCAGGCTCAAAACCATCTCAAACAAAAACAACAATATCTTCACGCTTCAATAAGAGAATAATATCACTTTACACTAATGAGCTGTCTGCCTCAAAGTTTGTTTTTCTTCAGGTTGGTTTATTGTTTGTCGCTATTGTTTTGTTGTTGTTGCTGCTGCTGCTGTTGTTATCTTGTTTTGTTTTGTTTTGTTTTCTTAGGGAGAGAGAGGATTCACATACATGGAACATTCCTAGCACGTTTCATTGTTGTTGTTCGTAATTTGTTTGTTTTCTTGTTGTTGGGGGGGGGGGGGGTTGTTTGTTTTTTGTTTGTTTGTTTTTTGGTTGTGTTGTTTTTTTTTTGGGGGGGGGTCAGAGGATTCACACGCATGGAACTTTCCAAGCAGGTTTTATATTTGTTGTTGCTACTGTTGTTATTGTGTTTTGTTTTGTTTTATTTTGTTACAGAGAGAGAGGGGGGATGCACATACATGGAACATTCCAAGCACGTTTTATTGTTGTTGTTTGTTTGGTTGTTTATTTTCTTGTTGTTGGAGGGGAGGGGGTTGTTGGGTTGTTTTTTGGGAGGGGTGGGGTTTTTTGTTTGTTTGTTTGTTGTTGTTGTTGTTTTGGGGGGATTTTGGTCAGAGGATTCACACACATGGAACTTTCCAAACAGGTTTCATTGTTTTTGTTACTGTTGTTGTTTGTTTGTTTGCTTGTCTCATGTTTTGGCTTGCTTTTTCAGAGAGAATTAACTCACATGGAACATTCCAAGCACGTACTATTGTTGATTTTATGTGGTTTGTTTGCTTGGTTTGGGTTTATTTTTGGTAGTTTTGTCTTGTTTTGTTTTGTCACAAATAATAAGCACACATGGAACATCCCAAACACGTTTTGTTGTTGTTGTTGTTGTTGTTGTTGTTGTTGTTGTTGTTTGCTTGTTTTCTTCGAGTTTTTTTTTTCTTTTGTCACAGAGCACTCACATACATAAGGTCACTCCACGCACGTTTTATTACATTTTACAAAAGAAATCTAAAGAACCGGGGTTTCTGTACTATGTACGTAATGTTTTGCCAACTGCATAACTTGCTAAGTGAGTTAGTGAGTGCGTGAGCGAGCGAGTGAGTGAGCGAGTGAGTGAGTGAGTGAGTCGGTCAGTCAACCAGCCAGTCAGTCAGTCAGTCAGTCAGTTTGTGAGCCAGCGAGCGAGTTATCAAAATCCCCTAAACAAGCTTCATGGCACCACCATCAACATAGCCACCAGAGCACATTATTGCCTCTCAAGTCATTATGAAAAAAAAATGAGTGACCAGGAACAATGCTGGATGCAAACAGTCATAACGGTTATCAGAAAAGTACAAGATCCACAAGCAAACGAAGATAATCGACTTCGGGTCCAGCGCGCTGCTACCTTCTTGCATAGATGGTGATAACGCGTAAAATCCCTCTGTCTATGAACACAGCACTGTGCTAGTCTGAGGCCGGATCAGTGTCACTGTGGTTACTGCATGATGACATTGATCACATGTAAGCTTTCTAAACACCTTCCTACTAACAGGACACACTGGCCTGGCTTCATCGCTTATCTCATGAGTTGAAACACAAATTACTTATTTAAGGACAGATTTCTGGTTATGGGTTTTTTTCCCTCCCACAGAAAATCTCTGAGGTATTAGACAAGGTTGAAGAAATATCTAGGAGATCGTTTTACTTTGATAGGTTTCAGGTGAGCGATACTGTGTGGAATATGTTTGGTTGACGATTTATTAGCTGAGAAATGGAAAGGTGTTTATGAATGTGAAGGTGAGTGGTGTGTCTTAGAGAAAGAAGAAAGAAAGAAAGAAAGAGAGAGAGAGAGAGAAGAGAGAGAGAGAGAGAGAGAGAGAGAGAGAGAGAGAGAGAGAGAGAGAGAGAGAGAGAGAGAGAGAGAGAGAGAGAGAACACTGAACACTGAAACCATTTATTGTACTTCGGCCTTTGGCCACAATACAGTTCAAAGGGAAGAAAAAAGTTATAAAAAATGAAATATAACTACACGTAACTGTTGATAAGAATTTCAGAGAGAGAGAGAGAGAGAGAGGAGAGAGAGAGAGAGAGAGACGACAGACAGACAGACAGACAGACAGACAGACAGACAGACAGACAGACAGACAGACAGACAGACAGACAGACAGACAGGACAGAGAGATGTTCATCACTATCATCTTTCCACCTCAGCCTTCTCCCTTTAAAGCTCAGTCACATCAAAGAGGTAAAAACATCTTTTAATGCCTGTCAGGGCAGTAAGTGGAAGGATGCTGTGAAGACGTTTACTGTGCTGTGTGTGTGACAGTATCAGTATGTTGCAGAGATAGGGCTGTCTAACAGGCACTGATAGCTGTCGTGTCGAGTTTCCACTGTTATCGCTTTTCCAATTAGCCCGTGTCACAACTGTTGTAGAGTGAATTCTTTTGTGGTACCGTGAACCTACCCTGATAAATTGTGAAGGATATATTTGGGCTGGTTAAAAAAAAGAAAGAAAGAAAGGAAGACTCGGAGAGTTTATTCATCTTCAATCTGTCACATTATTGAATGAATTGCTGCCTTCTTCACCTTCACCTATCCCGTAATCTGGTTGACCGTTAGGGCACCACTGAAGATTTTGACTACAAATAGGACTAATATAATAACTTAAAATTTCCCATATCCACTGGCCTGACTACAGTCTATAATTTGACAATTTTAGTCTTAACAGGTAAATATCAAAATACAGGTCGCAAGACATGGCCTGTTTTTACATGAGATGACAGGCGGCAAAGCTTGTACTCCCAAATCAGCACGATAAATGGAGAGGGATTGACAAGGGAGCAGACCCCTTTTTGTCCCATGCTCAGGTCATGGTGATCCCTGTGTGTGCTTGTTGATGCTGATGATCTGGTCAGACATGCAGACTGTGCTTAGCCAAGCAGCCTTGATTAACAACAGGAAGTGGGATAAGAAGATTATTTCTTTGAAAAAAACATGCAAAGAGGGACAAAAACATTTTTAGGGTCGACTTTGAAAGTAGGTTTGTTTATGCACATGCAACTGATAATAAATCGATACAAATAATCACAAAGAGAGACAGACAGACAGACAGACAGACAGACAGACAGACAGACAGACAGACAGACATACAGAGAGGCAGAGAAAGACAAGCAGAGAAAGATAAGCAGAGAGAGAGAGAGAGAGAAGAGAGAGAGAGAGAGAGACAGAGACAGAGACAGAGAGACAGAGAGACAGAGAGACAGAGACAGACAGACAGACAGACAGACAGACAGACAGACAGACAGATACACAGACAGATATACAGACAGAAAGACCCACAGAGAAAATGTCTTCTACCACCACCACCCACTACCACTAACTACCCCCCACAAGCACCACCACCACCCTACACTCTCGTTATTTTCAATTCAGAAACAACCTTTATATACTCTTCTGAGGCTGACAACAATTATACTTCATCATCTCCTTCATCTGCCTCGATTAATAACGAATGATATACTACTACTCTCTGAAGAAGATCACAAAGTGTGAAGTCTGCGACTTGTCCTTCATGATCAATGATTATTAATGGAGAAGAAAGAACAAGGGAACAGCTTCATGGGGCTGGAAGCTTAGGCCTAGTCATCACCCATCAGTGCGTGCTCAGGCAGAAAATCTGTCCGACATCCCCCTCCTGTAATTAACCTGGCAGCCAGAAAGACAGAACGAGTATTAACGAGGGAAAGACAGAACGAGGGTTTTAAGGTGACTGGAAACAGCTGAGAAGGAGATGCACAAAAGATCGAGCTTCTTGGAGGTGAGAAATGTCCGTGTTTTGTTTCTCTGTGCTGTGTGTGTCTGAGTTCAAACGATACTCATCTAATATGTGCTTGCAGACGCAGCTGCTGATGAAAATATATTTATATGGATACATGCACACATGCACGTATGCACTAGTTTGCTAACTCAAACGTAAGAATGCGCGCACACATACACATAAACACACACACGCGTGCATTCGCGCGCGCGCACACACACACATACACACACGTAAACACACACACACACACACACACATACACACACACACACACACACACACACACACACACACACACACACACACACACACACACACACACACACACACACACACACACACACCATGCAGAAGTAGTTTCGACATTTTCAATTAAAAAATAAAAGTAATGTTCATCCCAAAAATCCCCTAATTTACAAGTACCAACACCACCCTCTCAACATCCACATAAAAAGAGCATAAGATCGTAGGCTATAAACCCTTTGCTTCATAAATTTATAACCACTAATGAGACAGGAGATGCAGCTCAGGAGTACAGACCCATGACGCCTCAGGGTCAGGCAGAGGCATCACCTTTGAGTGCTTCCTGACACTGATAATCTGCACAGACATCCCATCCCCTTTGTAATGGAGCAGAAAAGTCGTGAAGACAGCAAGACAGGAGGAAGAAGGGCTAGTGGGTAATTGGAAACAGCTTATGGGGAGGTGAAAAAAAAGTGAGCCAGAGTTTATCTTCTTCTTCTTTTGTCCTTCAGTTTTTCAGCAGCTGATCCAGAAATGTATGCTTGATCATACACATACAAATGCAGTGACAGACACATGCACTCCTATGACTGCATAGGCACACACAGAAAACACACATGCACAAGCACACACACATACACACATACACACATGCACACACACATACACATACACACACATATGTATGTATGTATGTATGTATGTATGTATGTATGTGTGTATGTATGTATATGTATGTATGTATGTATGTATGTATGTATGTATGTATGTATGTATGTATGTATGTATGTATGTATGTATGTATGTATGTATGTAATGTATATTTGTATTTATATCTATATCTATATCTATATATTATATATATATATCATATATATATATATGTATATACATACCAAGTATACGAACAAATACCATGTCTATCATAAAAATATCACAATTCATACCAGTCATCACTATCCTTTGATCTTGCTATCCCCTCAAACCATGACCTTTATTCTTCAACATAAGATCGTAAGTTGTAAAGCCTTTACTTCAAAGTCAATCACTGCTAATGGAATAGGAGGGGCAGGGGAACAGACCCATGATGGCCCAAGGCAGGTCATAGTCATCACAGCTGAGTGCTTGCTCATGCTGATAATCTGCCCAGTCATCCCCTATGTAATTGAGCATGCAGCATGAGGACAGGAAGACAGGATGAGAGCTAGTGGGTGGTCGGAAACAGCTAATGGGGGACTGAGAGAAAAAAGAGAAAAAAGCAGGTCAGAGAGGCTGGGGTTTTTTGTCCGTTTTTTGTTTTGATTTTTTGGGGGTGGTGAGGGAGATGCTACCTCATCCTCTTTGATTTCTGTCCTACTGTTCCTACACTACTCATTTTAATCTTTCCACTCCTACTATATCCACATTCATTATGATCCAATTCCAGAGTCAGAAGCCTCATCAATATACATACAACATGGGGTTTTACACCCGATGAGCCTTGCAGAGCTGCTTGGTGTTCAGTTGTGGATCTTCTGAGCGCTTAACACTACCGCTACGACATACTATCCTCTACCTACCCTGCTAAAAGCAGGACAGCACCTACTATATAAGACCTTTCCTCTAAACGACAATTATAAGTATACTCAGTCATAAAGCCAGGCTAAAGGAGACACTTACCTGGGGTGGCAACCACCATAACTTCCCCCCCCCTTACAACCTTCTTTCATGAACCTCCAACTCTGAAGGCTTAGGTCAGAGTTTCTGCATCTCCCTTACTCATGGCCTTTAGAATTAGGCAAGTGATTAGGAAGCCATGGACATACTAATAAGGAAGTGCACTTGTGGTTATACCCATGCATGTAAATGTGTATGCACACTCACAAAGAAACACACAACACACACCAGACACATACAAACACATATATATATATATATATACATACATATATATACATATACATATGATGCATCCATATTATTCTTTCCATATGCATGAACAAATGCTGCTAGAAGCCTAGTCACCCACCAACAGAATAGGAGAAAGGAGAGAAACAAAGAAAAACCAACCTGCAAGGTTTTTCCCTTTCATCTCTTTGTTAGCTGACTCCAGTCACATCAGCCCTCTCTCTCCATCTTCCTAGCTGCTGGCTAATGAAAGGGGAGATGTCCAGACAGATATTCTGGGTCAGCACGCACTGATGGGTGATGATGAGGCCTAAGCCTGTGGTATCATGGGTGGGTTACCCTGTCTCTTTCCCTCTCCAGTCATCCTGATTGATCCTGAAAAGAAAGGCCTTAGGGTTTGTGATCTCCTGCAGAAACTTGGTAATGTGTTATGTAGAAAGTTGGATAGAGATGATGGAGGACACATGTTATGGTTTTTGTTGCAATAACCCTTTTTCTTTTTTGAAGGCTGTTATGTTATGCAAAATGCACACACAAATATGCACAAGTATGCACATACACACGAACACAGCACCACAATGCTATATATATACTAATATTTCATATATATCTATATATATATTATATAATATATATCTATATATTATATAAATATATATATATTATATCTATATATATATATATATATACCGGTATAAGTACATATGCACGCACATAAGTTTCCCAACACACATTGTTTTCTTGGTTTATTTTTAGCTTAAAAAGACAAAGTAACAGCACACACACACACACACACACACACACACAACACCACACATGCACGCACACCACACACACACACACACACACACACACACACACTACACACACACACACACACAACACACACACACACACACACACACACACACACACACACACACAAAGCAAAAACACACAGAACAAACACACACGGAACAAACACACACACACACACACTATATTAACATCTTTGATTCAAAAGAAGAAGTTACTGATGCCAGTAACATCATAGTTTTTATTCTTTCATTTTCCCTTTACATAACACAGCCTATTTGGGGGGTTGCAGGAAATCCCAAGCTCCCCATTGCAGAATCAGCTGAAAGGAAAGGCAAACCCCCTCCACTGCAAAATCAGGGGCAATGAATGGCAAAGAGCAGACAGACAAGGAAGAGACCCATGACGCCCAAGGTTGATCAGCGTCATCACCCCTGAGTGCTTGCTCACGCTGCTATTCTGCCCTGATGGATGCAGGTCTTTCATTTTCCAAGCAGGCAGGAAGACAGGAAGAGGGCTAATGAATGGGATGTAGCCATTGAAGACTTGGTTTTTTGTTTTTTTAAAGACAAAAAATCTCCCACAGATTAGAATCCAATTTGTCCCCTTACTGTCTTTTTTTTTTGTTTTTTTTTGTTAATAAGTACTCAATCTCACACTACTGCTAACACACACAAACCACTAACAATCACAGGTGCAGCGCGCATATGATAAAAATAATATATGCCTGTTATGCATACAGGAACAAGACTTTGTGATATTCTGGGTGCGTTAGATGATTCCCTGTAATCCAAAACAGAGAAGTGCTGAACTGATTTTTTTTTAAATTCTGCAAACAAAAAGCAAAACATCTGCATAATTATGATTGCCCTTGAATAGTTTTTCTCTCTGAAATATCAATATCAGCTTTTGTAATGCTTTCAAAGCGTTTTTTTTAAAATTACATCATATTCTTCTATTTTCCTTAATTGTTAGTAAGGCAAGAACAAATTAATAAAGCAACAAGTAAGAGTTGACTGTGATAGAACAGCCAAGATGAGATAGTGAAGAAAAAAAGGTATACAATGTGACAGGAACAGGGATGATCAACACTATTATATAATCTTTTTTCATTTATTATTTTATTACGGGTGATAATGGAATAAGCACTCATGTGCTTTTTTTCTTTACATCCATCCCCCAGTGTGTGTATGTAGATTTGTAAATTCTGTCATCTGCTCCTACCCACACACAAGAAGCAGTCACAAAAGTTTCCGCAAAAATACTGAGTAGTTCAATATAACTCAGCTGTTTCATCAGCTTTCAATGAAACTCAGAATGTTTGTTCTTAGAGAAAAAAGCGAAGAAAGTAAAACTGTGTACTTTATAAGTTGCACTGCACATTAAGTGAAAACTGTAAGACTTTTTAAGGTCACAATTTTGTTTTAAAACTCATTTTAAGGCATACGAAATGTTTATGTGTGATACAAACTGATGTTTTATTAAAAACATAGACCTAATCATACCGTGTTACCCTGTACACCAATCTAATCAAATCGCTGCAAAAGGAATGTTTTGTATAAACAGAAAAAGACAAATAAAACTTAAATCAACTGGCACTCAGCTTAATAGTTAATGTTTACCACATGTTGTGCTGAAAAAGGTTCAACAATTTCCGATTCATTTTTGAGTGCTAAACACTACATTTTGCGATGATGAGGAAAATGATATGCATTTACTACAGAAAAGGAACACTTTTTTTTTACATGCAATGAAATGTATGATAAAACAAAGAATGATGGTGTCTGAGTAAACGTATTATAAATTCACTGTGCACTTAGTTTTCCTGTGTAAGATTCATCAAAATACACAAAAAATAAAAAAAGGGATGGAAATATGTTTGAAAGAAAATAAAAACAAAGAAGAAGAGGAAGAGATTTAAAGGATTGTAAAAGAAAGAAGAGAATGGTCGATAATGCGTATCGAAGAGAAAACAACGACACAGGAGAATAGGGAAGGAAAAGAGATTTTTGAAAAGTAGGGTTTGTTCAAGGAAAAAAAAACCCATGAAAGTGAGAAAAAGAACAGAAAGGAAAAAGACTTAACAGAGTAAAACTGACAAAGAATAGAAGAGCAATTACGAAATTATGTGAAAATGTTCTTGAAGAAAGGTAAAAGAAAACATGAAGAGAATGACATACAAAAAAGATGGGAATAAACAATGTGAAAGGGAGGAGGAAGGAAGCACAAAGAGACTTTAAAAAAGAAACTGCCACACAAGTTTCTAATGTGCATCATTCCAGCCATCAAGTCAGGGGCTCTTTAGGCTGGTTTCACTGAACATTTTCTTGTCTTTCTTGTTGTCCTTCCTTAATCAAAAAAAAGAATTTATTTTTGCTTATAACACATCCTAGTAGATCTATGGTTAAAGACATTGGTGTTTCCAGTAAGTGGTTATTTCAGTTTTGATGATTCATTTCTGACCACTAAAATTTATGAAGTGGTTTTCTCGGATTTTTTACATGGTGTAAATAATTCATTTGCTACTTGGTCCTCAGGGGCTGGTCTTGACATGAACCTCTTTAATACAAGAATGTGTGATGTTGACTGTGAGGATTTAGATACAGCCTCCTGCCTCCTGTTCATGTGAAAGTAAAAATTTGTTACAGTTGCTTACTCTCTTACCCCAAAGACCAGTCATCACATATAACATATCTGTCTTTGCTCCAAACCTATTGGCCATGTCTGATACCATCAAATTTATGAATGACGTTCCTGTCCTGCCACCTATTATTTTTATCCCTTCCTCCATTCACTTTACTGGAAATATCGTATGTTTAGTCCCCCTGAAGTGGAGGGAATTGTGAGGTCATCAGCAGTCTCCATATCATTTCCCTGTCCCAGAAAAAGCTGACTACTGCTTAGAATAAATCAGAGAATATGAAATATACCTAGCTTTTTTTCAAGGGAGAAGAATTCACATGGGGTTTTTTTTTGTTGAAAAAAGTAGGCATTTCTGATGACATCATGCCTAACCCAACTTCAAGAGAACTGAACATATATCTTCACGAATTCTGCACTTTCCCCTGTTCTCCTTTGCCCTGGCACTCAGCACAAAGCCCGTATTTGATGCGTATAATACGTGTACCTTTGAACTTGTCCCTGTCAATCTCAGTGCAGGTTTTATTCGAAACAGTGTGTGCCTGATGTGAATAAATTGTTCTGCATGGATGGTGGTGGTCGCGGTGAAAAATGCTGTTTAGCCACCACGCCTAGACCAATTTGCTGCTAGAGGGTCAAAGGGTTCAAGTTTAAATCACAGCAATATTGTTGTATGTCTGCTGTAAAGGGGGGATGAAACTGAAAGGTGAATCCAGGTTACAATTGGCAGACAACTCACAATAAGAGAATTGGTTTGATATCCCTCATGCATGTGTGTGTGTGTGTGTGTGTGTGTGTGTGTGTGTGTGTGTGTGTTGTGTTGTGTTGTGTTGTGTGTAGGTGGTGGGTTTTTTTATATCAAGATTAATGGAATAAGCACTTTTTTTCCAGTCCCCGTGTGTATGCAGTTTTGTAAATCTTCACATCTGTTCCCACTGGCACACATGGCCTATACTTACGAAAGGCGGAACAGGTTTTAAGTGTGCGCAAGATGTTCTGCGTGTGTTCGCACAGGGGGCCTCGCTTTAAAGGCTTATCCGAAAGACTTGGGGAGAGTAAGAGAGGGTGGGGTGTGTGTGTGTGTGTGTGTGTGTGTGTGTGTGTGTGTGTGTGTGTGTGTGTGTGTGTGTGTGTGTGTGTGTTCGTCGCGTCGCGTCGTTTGCTTGTCGCGCGTGCGTGTGTGTTGTGTGTGCTGTGTGTGTGTGTGTGTGTGTGTGTGTCTGTGTGTGTGTGTGAATTGGCCTCATGGCATAACAACCCTGTGAAATAATGAACCCAAAGCAAATTAGCCTCATGTTAACATAGATCCATGCTAAAATGGTTCCATGGCATCGCTGGCTTGTAGTAACAGAGATTCAAGTACATTGACTTCATGGTACCTTGGAACCATGGTAACACAGACAAGAAGCAACATGGACCCCTGGCAATGCAGACCTGAGGAAAAGTAGACTTAGAGCAAATGCATTCTGAAAAAAACATAAACTTGCACATTCACATCTCTTCAGATGCTTGCATTGTGCAGTTCCTTTTTTTTTGCTGTCTCAGTTTATACCTTGGCAACCCACACCTGATTAACTCTTATAAACCAAAAACAAGCTCTGAGTCAGAGAAAAGCAGGGGTAGTCTACTACAGTGCTGAATAGAAGGTTCCACAGTTTTCCCCCATTTCTCTAACATAAAAACACCTGCACGGCACGTTCTATAATTTTGCTCCATCCTTCTTGCAAATATACCTGGTATCTCTCCTCTTAATTTACCTCGTGTCACCATGACAGTGCGATAAACACCAGAAAGCAGAAGGATGTGTTTATGTATCTGCCAGACACTTTGTGTACTGAAGCTGCCTTCTCATGTTTTACTTCTAGTCATTAGCCATGTTTTTTTTTCTGTGTTTGAAATACAAGTGATATGGATTACGTTTTATGTTGTTGTTGTTTTTTTCTGTTAGTGGATTATTAAATATTTGTAGAGGTGTGTGTGTGTGTGGGGGGGGGG
>CM060319.1:34666849-34676849 GCA_030674155.1 Stramonita haemastoma
AGATTGTCATTGGCTGGAGATCAAATGGAATTTTAATGTGTTTAGAATTAACATGTTGTTCTAAGTAGATAAGATCATTTTCGCTTGACTTGTCACATGTTATAACTTTATCAGCTACATTTGAAAAATGGTTGTTTAATTCATCAGCTGATATTTCTTTAATGGATTGTTGGCTCTTTGAAATATGTTTATTACATAATGTATTAATGGCTTTCCAAATTTGGCGAGAGTCAGTTGTGGTAGTTAACAACTGTTGGAAGTAGTTTCTCTTCGATCTGCGTTTTAGAGAATTTACTTTATTTCTTTGTTCTCTAAATTGGTCATTTGTACCATGGGTTTTCAGATAGTTTCGTAGGTTTATCTCGGAATCTATGTCCTTTGTTATCCAAGGAGGTTTCATTTTTTCTTTAACTCTTTTTCTTATGAAGGGAGCATGTTTGTCATACACTGAGATAATTGTATTAACCCAAAAATCAGCAGCTTCATTGGGATCTCTTATTTGATAAATATCATGTAAAGGTGAATTCATCAAGTCTGAAAGAAAATGTTTCTCACTAAAGTTTTTGAATCTTCTGTAATGTATGGTTTTATGCCCAACTTTAGGAATTTTTATACGATGTTTAAACCAAGTAAAGCAGACAGGATTATGATCACTGCATCCACACGATGGAGTACATACTTCAGTTATGTGTTGTTTTGCATTAGTATATATATGATCAATTAATGTCTCTGAGTTTTCTGTTATACGTGTGGGTTTATCTACTAGTTGGTCTAGTCCAAACATAGTATAGTTGTGATTCCATTTAGGCTTAGGTTTGAGTAAATCTATGTTAAAATCACCAAGGATAACTGTTTCATAGTTTAAAAGTGTAACTTCATCCATTAAAGAATTGAATCGATCAATCCAGTCAGTGGGTTCTGACGGATTTCTGTATATAAATCCTATCAATAGCGGACTACTGTGTTTTAGTTTGATTTCTACCCATATCGATTCAATATCATAGACATCAAAGTTATGTAGCCTTTTACAGCATAATGAAGATGCAAAATATGTTAACAAGCTTGTAGTTTTTGGTTTGTAGGGATCTTGACGAAATATTTGGTATCCTGGAATGTGCATGTCTGCATCAGTTATATTTGAGGAAAGACGAGATTCAGCAAAGCCAAACAGATGAAGCTCATTCCCCTCATTAAATAGTATGCTAGCAATATCATCTGTTTTATTCATTGCATTGTTTATGTTGAGGTAGCCTACTCGGAGACCCTGTTTTAATGGCCACTTGTCTGAGGTAAGAGGCATGACATCTAAGGATGAGTGCAGATAGTAATGCTGTGTTAGATCTTTGGGTGTCTATGAGTTTTCACACAAGTAGAAGAAAAACCAAAAAAACAAAACAAAATCAAATAACCAAAACAATTACAAAAGGGAAAAACAAAATGAACAGATATTGACTAAATCTCAAATAACAAACACGTAAGCCAAATAGAAGTGTAATCACAAAAAAGAAGTATAATCACAACTCAAACTAGGATACACAATATGATATATACAAAGTTCTGTAACAAAAAAGTAATAAGCAAAGCAAAAATACACAATCACACACGAATTTCAGCTGTTATCACCCAAAATTCTCTATAGATCAATCAATGATGATCAAGTTTCTGCTAGATGAACAGATATAAAGTAAAACAACTTCACTGTGTAAACTTAGCAGAGTACACTGCAGCATGACACCATTAACATTTCAGAGAGAGAGAGAGAGAGAGAGAGAGAGAGAGAGAGAGAGAGAGAGAGAGAGAGAGAGATAGAGAGAGAGAGAGAGTGTGTGTGTGTATGTGTGTGTGTGTGCATATGTGTGTGCATATGTGTGTGCATATGTGTGTATGTGTGTGTGCCTGCGTGCCTGCGTGCCTGCGTGCCTATCTGTATGTCTGTCTGTCTGTCTGTGTCCATGTTTGTGTATTTTAAGCGGAGTATGTTTACACAGTCAAGCTCTGCATGCACTTGTAAATATCTTAACAGCCCAATAAAAGCAGAGTAAAAGGATATGGGCTGAAGACATTTTCTTTGCCCAGTGAAACAGCATCATTATAGACTACAGAGATATCACTGTCTGGCAGGCAGTGATAGCTGTCGTGTCGTGTTTAAAGCTGTTATCAGTTATCCAATTATCCAATATCATGGCTGTTGAGGACCACATTAAATGTAAAAGAAATCCTTGACGTTTATTGGCGAGTTATCGTCATGGCCTTGACAGTGTTGTAACTGGAGAATGGGAGAGAGAAAGAGAGAGAGAGAGAGAGAGAGAGAGAGAGAGAGAGAGAGAGAGAGAGAGAGAGAGAGAGAGAGAGAGAGAGAAGAGACAGACAGAAGACAGACAGACAGACAGACAGACAGACAGACAGACAGACAGACAGACAGACAGACAGACGGGACAGACAGACAGACAGACAGACAGACAGAAGACAGAGACAGATGACAGACAGGAAGAGAGGGGGAGAGGGAGAAAGAGAGAGAAGAGAAGAGAGAGCAAAGTAGTTGGCAAGCAAATGTATAGTCAGCTGATTTTTTTTTTGCAATACTAAATCTCACAGATAACACCACCACGAAATTATGAAACAAGTATGTTAGTGTAATTTGGCTGACTTGATAGATTTTCTTGATCTCTTCGTAAATCTCACACATTCTTTCTGTCTGGGGTTTACAGTGTATTTTACTTGATGTACACATTCTCAACAAAGTTACATACATTTCAATTCAGCATTTTCGAATTCCCCTGAGTTCTGGTTGACCACAGCTTTTGCTGAAAAGAAAGTAATTCAGTGTAAAAAAAAAAAAAATTGTGCTATGCATTTTCAGCACAAATGACTAGTAAATGCAAGGAAAACAAACGAGTATCAACAAGGCAAAGATATGCCCATTTTCATTCCTAGTCTTACAAGAACATTTTATAAATTACTACCCAAGTTAACCAAAAAATACATATTTTATGTGATATTCTTTGCTCTTTGACACATTTACATGAAAGCTGAAACAAACCCCCCAAAAAAGGAAGAAAAACGTGAAAGTATAGAACTCCAACAGAGACAACAGATAGACACTGATGTACAAGAGAGGCTAACAACTGCCATCATTATTCTGCCTCAGTGTCCATTTAAGTTGGGTGGGAGTGGATGACTAATGCTTGTGGCTCTCGAGTTCTGACAACAGTGATGGTTCACTGTGACTGCCACAGTTAGAAACAGAGCCATCATCATCATCTGTCATGGCGGTCACTGAGCATGGATGAAAGGTTATAAGTGGTACCTGTGAAATCAATACCCTGCCCTCTGCATGGATGAGGGAGTCTGACAGAGACGGAGAGAGAGATGAGAAGAGAGAGAAGAAAGGAAGAAGAGAGAGAGTGACGAGGAGAGGAGAGAGAGAGAGAGAAATGACAATTTAGGTAGCTTGCCATCACATGTGGGAAGGGTCAAAAGCTTATATTTTTTTCAACACATAATAATATAAACACACTAGAGCATCACACGACACACACACACACACACACACACACACACACACACACACACACACACACACACACACACACTTCATTATTTTTTCTGAAGGAAAATGTACTCATTTAACAATATAATACATTTATCTTCTCCATCCTGAAACTATCTAAAACATCACTATTTCTTTACAAGAGATCTCAAGCTATCAACCCTGCACTGCAAACTCAGCTGCAATGAATGGCAAAGGGCAGACAAGGGAACAGACCCCATGATGCCGAGGGTTGCTCAGGGTCTTGGCCTCTGAGTGCTTGCTCACGCTGATGCTTTGCCCGATGCACGCTCTTTAATCATCAAAGCAGGAAGGGAGACAGGAAGAGGGCTAATGAATCTAGAAGTAGTCAGTAACTGAAGGATAAAAGAGAGGGTGGGAAGTCTGCATAACATAATTAAAACCTGTTCCCCTTTTTTGCCACTTTTTTTGGTGGAGATTTGTAATTGGGTATATCTAGCCTTGAAGTGTGCTTGTTAGTATATTTTTGTTGACGCAGTTGATTATTATTATAAGTATGAGCAATGTATGCAAGTACAAGTTTGTAAAGTCTTAGATGTGGTGGATGATTCTTCAAAAACTCAAACATATGAGCCAAATTCTTTCATCTAATATTTTAATGGATTTTTAATCCTGCAATTTGTCGCTGCTATTGTTTGTTTTTCTTCCCACAGCTCTAAATTAGCATATATTCATTCCTTCTCAAGTTGGATATCATTCGATTTTTTTTAAAAATATTCTTATCTTTCCCCTGACTACAGAAAAAGCTAGCCATTGATCAGTTTAAGTATGGAGTTATTTCCTGAAGTAATGTTTCATACAGCTGCCTTAAGGGCCGGCAAAAAATGATGGACTGTGCAAAACCTCACCATTGGTGAACTTCAGACCTTTAACTCAAGGAACAAATAAAATAAACAATGTTTTGATGCAAGCTTTTTCAGTGGAACCAAAAAATGTGTACAATCTTTTCCATGAAAGAATGTAAGTTGACCTGATGACCTCTCACCTAAGGGGACTTCAGGCCTTGGGGGGGGGGGGGGGGAGGAGGGGGAAGAGGTGGCATTGTTGACACTACTGATGACATCACACTAACCCTACATCCCCAGGATTACACGCATAGCTCCTAAACTGCACTTGCCCCAGTTCTCTTTTACCCCTGCACTCAGCACAAAAGCCCTACTTCGTGCATGTAATGCCTGTCTGTACCTTTGAACTTGTCCCTGCCAATCTCAGTGCAGGTTTTATTCAAAACAGTGTGTTGCCTGATGTGGACAAAAGTTCTGCTAGGAGTGTGGTCGAGGGAAAATGCTGTGTTCACAACCTACGCCTAGACCAATTTGTAGTTTAGAGGGTCAAATTGCTCAAGTTTAAATCCAAAATCATACTGTTGCATATTTGCTGTAAAGGTTGGGGTGAATAAAAGGTGACAGCGGTGAAATTGTAGACACTTTGGAACAAGAAAATCTGATTTTTATATCCAGCATGTGGTGTGGTGTGATGTGTTGGTGTGGTGGTGTGGTGTGTGTGGTGTGTAGTGGGTGTTGTATGCTGTGGTGGGTGGTGTGTGGGTGTGGTGTGGTGTATGGTGTGGTGTTTATGGTGTGTGTGTGGTGGTGTTTTGGATGTGGATGTGTTGTGTGTGTGAGTTGTATGTGTGTTTCTCATGCATCCATGTGTGTAAGATGTAGCGTAGTTTAATGTGCAAATGTGTATTTTGTTGTGAAGTATATGTTGGTGGATAACTCAACACCATAATGACGTGTTTTTGTACATTGTGTGTGTGTAAATGTATGTGTTGTGAATGTGTGTGTGATGTGTGTGTATATAAACCTACATTTGAATAGTAAATTTAATTATGTGTATCTGTAATATGGTATGGTGTCGTTAGGTGCATTGTTTGTGCTGTATTCATTCTATGCCTTAATTAATTTGTGTTCGTGTATTGTCCCGTTGTATATACACATGGTATAATACTGATGTACTAATAGATATAGATCAATTTCCCCACTGATCACTATAGTGATATTGTCTAACAAGCGATCATCCCCCATCACAGCTGACAGACAGAGAAACACGATTACAGCCGACATGGAGAGGTGTTAAGTAACATCACAGAGAGAATTAGAGAAGTCAGTGGGAGTGATGCCACACCATAGCAGAGGCTCCGAGTTACCGTGGCAAGAACAACGTGAGCGGTAAGTAACGCCAGGGATTCCCTCTGAAATAACAGAGAGCTGGGTGGCATGTTTGGTGGACATATGTCTTCACAAAAATATACATTATATAAACGTAAAGAAACGGGACAGCTTGTAAAAACATACGTAAACTAAAATGCGAGAGAGAGAGACGCCACCCCCCTCCCCCACTCTTCCCCACCTTGGCATTGAAAGAAAAACTTGATATTTTCTAGTCTGTCATCTCAGCTGCTATTCCTCCCCCCACCCTCCTTTTCTGCCGTCGCCACCTTCACCCACCTCGTCTTCCTCAACCCTTTCCCTCTAGCCTCCCTCGATCCCCCCTTTAGTCTATGTTTTTCTTGCTTTAAACACAGTAAGAAGAGGAAGAAGTCAAGGTCATAGGCAAAAGATGATGAAGGAGGAGGGGAGGAGTTGGCTGTTGGTTGTAAAGTGCAAAGAGAGGGTAGATCTAGATATAAAATCAAAATGCAGAATAAAGTATATACTTATGCAGACTCCATTGATAAGGTGACAGTGTTTTATGGCTCTGTGGTCAATGGGGCAAATAACCCATAATGAATGGATGAGGTGAACTCAAGATTCTGTAATTGTATGAAAGACCTGGTATATGTGGCTCTTTGGTCATATGACGTGACCACCACCCTGCATCTTTCCTAATTCCTAGAGTTGTGGGATCATAGAGGTCATGAGGCCAAAGTTTACTTTTAGAGACTACATGACAGGGCCGTGTTCTGTTACAAAATAAGCGGAAATAAAAATCTGTTCCAGTTCAATCAGACAAATGAAATCATTATGTTAATCAATTTGTAACACTGTAAAAAATCACACCTGTAATGAATGATTTTTTTTTTAACAGAAAGAAGTTATCAATCATCTCATCCCTTCACCAAAGACCCCCGCTACGCAACACCTTCACGCCATCCCTTTCTCAACGCACGCACGCACGCGCGTTCACACACACACTCAACACACACCACGCACTAAACCACACACACACACACACACAACACACGCACTAACACACACACTAACACACACACACACACACACACACGCGCGCACACACACACACACAACACACACACACACCACACACACACACACACACACAACACACACACACACACACACATACACAACAACCGAGGCACTTAAAAAATCTTTACGGGATATAAACATCAGCGTAAACAGATGTGTTCAGAAAGATTTTGCTTTGCTGGGTGTGACAGCACCAGTACTCTCTACAGCAGAGATAGGTGTGTGTGGCAGGCAGTGATAGCTGTGCTGTCAAATGGTGTACTGTTATCGGTTATCCAATTACACACACCAACACACACACACAACCACAACACACACCAACACACACACACACACACCACACCACACACAACACACACAACACAACACAACACACACAACACAACACAGCACAGCACAGCACAACACAACACAGCACAGCACAGACAGCACCGTACGCACCACCACCACACACACCACACCACCACACACACACACACACACACACACACACACCCACACACACACACACACACACACACACACACACACCCACGCACGCCGCACGCACGCATCACCATTTTACGGGACATAAACATCAGCGTAAACAGATAATTATGTTTAGAAAGACATTTTGTTTTGCTGGGTGTGACAGCACCAGTACTCTATACCTACGGAGATAGGTGTGTGTGGCAGGCAGTGATAGCTGTGCTGTCAAATGTGTTACTGTTATCGGTTATCCAATTACCCCTTTTCATGGATGTTTGTGGAGCACATTAATGTAAAAGAGTTCCGTAATTGTTATTGAGGAGTTTTCACAGATCCACACTGAAGCTAATACTGAAGAACGAGAGTCAGAGAGTAACAGAAACAGAGAGACATCTCCAAGATTTATATACCTATATACATACATACATACATACATACATACACATCACAACACACACACACACAACACACACACACACACACACACACACACACAACACACACACACACAGAGAGAGAGAGAGAGAGAGAGAGAGAGAAGAGAGAGAGAGAGAGAGAGAGAGAGAGAGAGAGAGAGAGAGAGAGAGAGAGAGAGAGAGAGAGAGAGAGAGAGAGAGAAACGTTAAATCATAGACTTCCCATCCAAACAGGCAGAATAAGTAGTATTCCCAGAGCAGAGAGAGTCTGTGATAAATGTGAAGATAGCGAGTTAGGAGATGAGTTTCATTGCTTGTTCAAATGTAAATTTTTTGTGCAGTTAAGAAACAAATTTATCCCAAAATATTATCATAAAAATCCAAACGTTATCAAGTTCCATGAACTGTTTAGCTCTAGGAGGAAATCTTTGCTTATTAAAGTTACACAGTTTCTGAAAGAAATAATGAAAAAACACTAATTTGATATTTCTTCATAAATGATACTAGTGCATGTATTGTGAATACTCTTTCTTTTTTCTTTTTTATGCCATCCATTGTGTTAGGATTTTTGTTGTGAGTATTTTTCACACGCCCATATCTGCAAACATTGGTTTTGTCAAATTTCATGTACCCCTTGGGGGGTTTTCTTGAAATAAAATTTTGAATAAAATTTTGAATTTGAATTTGAGAGAGAGAGCTAGAGAGAGAGAGAGAGAGAGAGAGAGAGAGAGAGAGAGAGAGAGAGAGAGAGAGAGAGAGAGAGAGAGAGAGAGAGAGAGAGAGAGAGAGAGAGAGAGAGAGAGAGGAGAGAGAGAGAGAATAGAGACAGAGAGAGAGAGAGTGTGTGTGTGTGTATGTATGTATGTATGTATGTATGTATGTATGTAATGTATGTATGTATGTATGTATGTATGTATGTATGTATGATGCATGCATGCATGCATATGCATGCATGCATGCATGCATGCATGATGTATGATGCATGATGTATGTATGTATGTATGTATGTATGTATGTATGTATGTATGTATGTATGTATGTATGTATGTATGTATGTATGTATGTATGTATGTATGTGACAGAGACAGAGACAGAGACAGAGACTCAGTTGATACAGAAAGTAACAGCCAGACATACAAAGAGACAGACAACATAATTTTCCCACTTTTTTCCAAACTCTCACTGGACACTCCACGACTCATACAAAGGGAATACCTTTAAAAGTGTTCTACTTCTACACTACGAGTCTCCCATCCTCTTCCTTCGCTACCCCCCATCTCCACTAGCAGCAACATAGAAATAATATGCACCACAAAAAGTATGTTAAGTAGCTAGTAGCAGAACTGATACTTTTTATCCGATTCTTCTCACAAACTTTAACTTTGCCATCCTTTATCCCCTTGACTGGCAAGTGTTACTTTACTTGACGTAGTCTTTTCTGAAAAAGGGACTTCTTTTTTTTTTTAAACTGCATCTCTAATTCAGCGTTTTAAATCCCCCGTTATGTTATGCCTTGAATGGCAGAAAACTTTGCTGAGATGAAAGTATATACAGTGCAACATGTTGTCCTGTATTTGTCTGTAACACATAAAAGCGTTGCAGGGAACAAAGTTGTTGTATATAAACAATGAAAAAAAATATGCCCCACACAGTTCCACCGCTATCCTCGTGAGAACTCTCTAAACATTTGTTGAAGTGACTAACATCATTTTAAAAGAGTAATATTATTAGGGAAGTAATGACCACAACTGACTGGGTAACTAACCCATTATCTACACTGCCTTAAACGTACAGGTCGTGGGTGGGAATCTTGGCCCCATCTGTAGATGGTTTAGATTTCTGGAGTGGGTTTTTATGTAGATAGACCTGCCGATTCCTTGATTCCTTTATGTACGCATTTTCTAAAATAAAAAAAATAAAAATAACCCAAACAACTATGTTATGTAGTAGAAGTCCTACAACTCATGCTAACTGTTCCTGAGCTGGGTAAATATAAAAAACAAACAAAACCAGCCGGCATGCACCTAAGACTTTACTAACACAATAGTGTTGAACAGCTGGTAAAGCAGACAGGTTGTCCCCGAAGTCGGAATGTGGCTACCTTCATGGTAGGCAAAAACGGTCGCATACACAAAATTACACCATTGCTAACCTTCAAAGTTCTAGCCGAGCAACAGAAAAAATGATACGATGAAACACACCAAAACACACACACACACACACACACACACACACACACACACACACACACACACACACACACACACACACACACACACACACAGCAGAATTTGTAAGTCAAGGTCCTAAGAATCACAACGACATATTAA
>CM060319.1:34684349-34686849 GCA_030674155.1 Stramonita haemastoma
TCTTGTCTGTGTCGTCTGTCTGTCTGTTTGTCTGTCTGTCTCTGTCTCTCCCCCCACCCTCTCTCTCTCTCTATCTCTCTCTCTGAAGCTCCATTTCTCCTCCCTCTCCTCTTCCTCTTTTATATTTCAGTGGTGAACAGACACCAGAGAAGAAACCATGCGAAATCTGCCGGATATCTGTAGAAAGGAACTGTAGCAAGGCTTTTATTTGTTAACCCTAAAATGTGAATGAGTGAGTGAGAGAGAGGATAGTGCGTGTGTGAGTGTGTTGAGTGTGTGTGTGTGTGTGTGTGAGTTAGTGAGTGAGTGAGTGAAAGAGTGAGTGGTGTGTGTGTGTGTGGGTTGGTGGGTGGGTGTATGTGTGTTGTGTGTGTATGTTGTGTGATGTGTGTGTGTGTGCTTGTGTTTGTGTGTGTGTGTGTGAATGTGTGTGCGCATACTTGCACTAGTATGCATGCATATACCTGCAGTATAGGAATTCATAGCAATATATATATATATATATATATATATATATATATATATATATATATATATATATATATATATATAGCGCATATGACGTGTATACACATACACATACACATACACACACACACACTAAGCACACACACTAAGCACACACACTAAGCACACACACTAAGCACAAGTACGAACACACAAAACTACTCCTTCTATCAGTCAGACCGTTTTCTCCAAGTCACCCACCCAGCAGTCAGATATCCCAGCAAAGCTGCTCTGTCATGACTTTAAGCACCGCCTCATTAACAGCTTCCATCCCATCTCTATCAGTCCTCGCCCTGCCTTTCTAGCTATGTTGCTAATGAGCGGGAATGTGCCCTGGCAGATTGATTATCAGGGGTAGTGAGCCTGTGGCAGTGATGCCCCACCCCTTGCTGTCCTTCTATACAGACATCCTTGTCTTGTTTCTCTGTTCTTTTTGCCCAGGACAGTGTTTGATCTTGAGTTCACTGCTCTGTAATTTTTTTTTTCAAACTTATTTCATTCGGTATTTTTGTATTGTACATATACAAAACAGACTAGACCATAACTGTAACACAAAAATATCAATCACAAAAGAGTCCAACTTGATACTGGATAAAGGCACACACTTATGCAGACAATATTAATCACACACAAACTACAACCGCATGCCCAATCCAGCATAAACTAAAAAAAAAACATAGACACCACATGAACAATACAAATTAGGTTAAAGTACCTCAATGATAATTCTACCATGGGTCACTTCAAGTTCACCCATTCTTCATGGTGATAAAAGGTAAAGGTAAAAATGCCCATAACCTATGTGGCCGTATGGGGAATGAGGAGTCAGAGACCTCAGCTTTTTGGGGGGCCAGCATATTGAGGGCGCCACCATCTCCTCTCCTCACTGCTTTACCTTCCTGACCCTAAAGAGGGAAGGTACCTATCAACATCTGGGTGAACTGGGGTACTGTACTGAAGCCAAGGGTGCAAATGGTCACCCGTCAGTGGTAAACTCTCATGCTGCTTAGCCTTAGCCTTGGGGAAAAGTGCTCTGACCATAGTGAGCTGTCCTGTCCCCTTAAAACTCTAAGGTAATATTCTACAGCATACAAAACCTATTCTTTGCAAGAGAGCAGTAACTGCACAGCCTTGGACTCAAACTCAAGACTACCAATGATCGAAGGGGGAACAGACATGACAAGACAAGACAAGGCCAGGAGGCTGCACAGAAGGGCAGTAAGGGCGGGGTATCACTGCCACAGGCTTACTCCCCCTGATAATGATATCCCTGGCATGCTCCCGTTCATTAGCAACGAAGCCAGAAAGGTAGGGAAAGGACTGATGGAGAAGGGATGGAAGCTGTTAATGAGGCCGAGTTAAAGTCATGACAGGGTCAGCTTTGCCTGAGATTTGAGACTAAGAAGAGGATTTTGGAGGTTTAAATGATCTGGAGTGGTAAAAGAATGAGTTGAGAGCACTTTTTGTGTTAGTGTGTGTGTGTGTGTGTGTGTGTGTGTGTGTGGTGTGTGTGTGTGTGTGTGTGTGTGTGTGTGTGTGTGTTGTGGTGAGTGTGTGTGTGCTGCGTGTGCGTGTGTGTGTGTGTGTGTGTGTGTGTGTGTGTGTGTGTGTGTGTGTGCGTGCGTGCGTGTGTGTATCATAGTTAAAACTCATCATGAGCTTCAGATTGATGGACTGTGTTGAGGAACAAGGGATGGATTCATGCCATTTTGATAACTGCTGAAGCAGCCAGCTAATGATTATAGCCTTGCCTGCTCACTAGCTGACTGAGGTAGATAAACGTTAAAGCAATCAGTTGTGATGTTCAAGAACAAAAATTACAATTAGAAGTCATTTATCAAAGCAGTCTGTGTACGAACAGGTGTCGTGTTTAGACACCATCCCTGAGGAAAAATCGCCCACCTGAGTCCAAGGCGGCTCGGGCTGTAGGTAATGGAAACGTTGGTGGCTCCTGCGACGGTACGGAACCATTCGTATCGGTCATTGCCTTCCA
>CM060319.1:34691849-34729349 GCA_030674155.1 Stramonita haemastoma
TTTTTATTGCACATTTGTTTTCGTTACCAGATGTTTCCCATCGACTTTGGACCTCCTCGCAGCAGATCACTTTCATTCTGTGATCCACCTGATGATAATCTAACCTTGTTAGGCTCCTGCTACTAAACGATTAAGACTGGAGGATAGGAAATCTGGGAGGGTAAAATATAACATCGTATGGTTCAGACTGGGGAAATCGTACAGCGCTCCTTACTACCTTAGTCTTCATGAAGTCTCGTATGCTTCAAGGTCCTAGTACTTGTAGCTTGAGCCACTACTATTTTATTATTTCATTTATTTATTTATTTATTGTTTATTTATTTAATTTTATTTATTTTATATCTTTTATATCGAGGATCTCTGGTAAGATGTATGACCCATCTGCAGGAAGGCTCTACATGGCCTATCAGTTCTGGAATACTGATTTAGGAGGAAAATAAAAGCATGTGAGCAATGGTGGAGAATTCAGTTCAACATCGGAATCCTATGAAGAGGTTGTAAAAGTCGTTGGTCACACAGTTGCTGCCTTGTACAGTCAGTTCACAGATATGTCCGAAAGAGAACCAGTAAAGTTGTTCCCATGCTTCCAAAACAGGAGGGACACTAGTCTTACCTTTCCTTTCGTTTCCTTCTGCTCTAACCTAACTTTGCCACTTAAAATCTGTCTCGGAGTTACTAGTTTTTCACTATGTTTCACTCTGTTTTAGTTGCCTATTAATCACTTGACACCAGGATTTGATTGCATCAAACTCCTCACTAAAAAATAATATTAATGTGAAAAAATTAGATTTAAATTTAAATTTCAAAACCATAAAATGAACTGTATTAAAGTGAAACCACCACCCCCCCAATATTAATAAACTAGGACAAAATAAAATAAGTTAAAACTAAAATAATAAACTAGGTCCAAAAATAAAATAAATAAAACTAACACTATAAAAATGAGCAACATAAACCAAATGAAATAAAACCACACAAAATAGAAACATACGTAAAATCAGACTAGGAAGAATAAAAAAATAAAAAAAATAAAAAAGAACTCAAATCAAATAAAACCAAACTAAAACACAAGGGGGATGGAGTGGTTTCAGAGGAGTGCAATCCTGGTGACAGTGATCTTTTTGTCGTCTTCACCTTCACTTATCCCGCACTCTAGAAGACCATTAAGGCACCACTGAAGATTATGCAGCCAGCTTCCTCCACTCTTGGCATTAATTTTTCACAATTTGAGCTTTCACGACAAGTTGTTCCACTCAGTCCAGTTCACTTTCAGATGTTGTCTTCCCATTGTTTCTGTCCGCCTCTTCGTCTCCTTCCTTTTACTGTCCCCTTCTGATGTTGAAACGGGTGGCGATAATTTTGTCGATCCAGAGGACTTTTTTTTTTTTAGTTAGTTACTACACTTGTGTGTAGGGTATCCAGGAGAAATTTCCGGTTTTGGGTTTTTCATCGATGCTATAGCTCCCAATGTTAACCACTCAAAGAGTGACTTAGGGTTACGAAGGTGTTATGGCTCCATCACGTCATTTTTATTATTAATTTGTTAGGGACAAACCCCCTCCTTCTTATCCCATGGGTCTTAACTTGGTGGTTAAAGTCATGTGGATCATAGGAGAGTGCTCTTCAGTGTGGCTGGTAGTCCAGTGGAAATTTGCTTCAAGGCTTTGCATGTGTAAGTATAATACTTATATATAAAGTTGCAGATCTACAGGTGAAATACTGTATGGTACGAAAGTGGTTTTTTAGCTGTGACTGTGTTTAGAGTGTCTCTCTTGACATGTCTGGCTTATTTGTAAAGAGGTTGGGGTTTTGGTTGTGTAGTTACGGAAGTATAATTCTGCATCTGAAATAAGGAATATCAAGTGCGAATTTGTGCAAGTTGGTTGGTGGTTTTTTTTAAGTGATCAGTTTGAACTTTAACATAGTTTTATCCTCATATATTTTACGATATTTTTATATCGTACTATTCTGTTTTATCTTATCTTATTTACTTTATTACATTATTTTATTTTATCCTATTCTATAGTAATATTGTATTATATAATCTTATATTGTAATATATTGTTTCATATTTTATTTTATATCGTACCATATCATATAATATCATACCATATATAGATCATAACATATATCCTATCATATCATTTTATTTTTTTTTAATGTTAAATACCGTGAATTGACTACATTCAATTGTTGACGAAATTATGAAAAGCTGGTAAATACATCTAACTGAAGTATGCCAAAGGAATAAAATCATAGATAGGTATATATTGTAAACCAATACATGAACTGGAGTTTTCTGTGCACTGACTGTGACTATTGCTTTCAGAGACTTGGGCCTGCAATCAAGTGCCCGTGACCTGACGTGTGATGGCAGTCATCATGGCCGGCAATTTTCTCAAGAAATGGTAGGCACTCGCTGTTTATGTCCACTTTTTCTTTTCTGCTGGAAGCTTTTACAGTCCATTCTGTTTTTGTTAATCACTTGTCCTTATGTCCATAATGGATTATGTCCTAGTTTTTTTTCTTAAGCTTTTAGAGAGATTTGGTACCTGATATGTGCCGATTTTTCTTTTTAAAAAAATACCTTCTTTTCTTTTCTTACCTATATTCTTAAGAACACGTATACACTTTTCTGACTGACCCCTCTCCTGGTCTAGTTGTTCAATCTCTTTATTGTTGTAATCAACTGTTCATTGGCTTTCTGTCCATTGTTTCCTTTGTTTCTTTTTCCCCTTATTCACCTTTATTTACTTTGTTGTGTTTAACAGGTGCCATTTGAAGTTGGAGAGTGCCACTGAAGTCGACTACTGCCATGGTACCTGCATTTCACCAGGAACAGGGCATCAGTGCTGTGGGAAGAGTCTGTCAACAGTTTGTAGCTGCCACTGATGTTGCAACTGCCGTCTGAAGTGGGACTTTTTCTGCCAAATCAGTGAGAATATCGCTATTCTCTTAACTTTAAGAAAAAGTCATTCTGCAGTCTGAAATTAAGATTTTTTCACTATTTTAAATACATTTATTTCTTTATTAAAAAAAAAAGCACAAAGACTAATCAGCATTCAGATTAATTAAAACTGGAGTGTTGCATATGTTTTTATGGGCCAAATTTAGCAAAGATTGATACTTGAAGCAAGTCGTAGGATCAATTTTAGTTCTTCCCCAAGTGGGAACAAAAGCTTTTATCATACAGTATCATATCATATATATCATATATTATTTTGTATTATTTTATCTTTTTTTTTTTTTTAATGTTTAAACACCCGTAATTGACTTCAATCAATTGACGAAATTATGAAAAGCTAGTCGCTATATCAACTGAAATGTCAAAGGTGTAAAATCAAATCGTTAATATATATTGTAGCCAAATATCAACTGGCGTTTGCTCATAGGTCTTCTGCTTAGTCTTATCTGAAGGACTTCTAGGGGTGTGGAGTCGGTTTTAATGTTAAAACTCCAGAGGAAACTCTCCTTAAGCTTCTTGGTGGCTTAACCCAAGGCCATGAAATCGCGAACACATTCTAACCACTATACTATCCCCCACCCCGTACACGATGTCCATTCTGCAGTGTAATCCACTGGGGATGATAAATTGAAATGGCTGATGTCCTCAGCAGGGCCCGATTCTGCTGGCCTTAAGGAATGAAAAGATAATTATACATTGTCTTAAATACTTTTTTTCATCACATTGATCATGTTGGATAATATTTGAAGATGTAAGGTGTTGATTTTGAACTTGAAGTGGATGTGACTGGAGCCCATGAAACTGAATAAGACCCCAGCCTTTCGTGGTCGGTAGGGCTATGAAGATTGATATGAAAAAAAGAAAATGATTTAATGAGTAGGTGATATGATTGAATTTTTTTAAATATAGGAGACATATCAATACCCGTTTTATTTTTTTAATTTTCAGATCCCATTACCATGGAACACTTGACGTATCAAGAAAGCACTGAATCAAGAACAACAGTCCATGCCATTGAAGACAACATGCTCGGCCATTGAGAGAAATGATTTGTATTTATTTATTTTTCTAAAAAAATTAGATTACATAAGTTGGAAAATACTCTTGTAGTGAAAATCGCCTCCTTAGTGGTTTTTTAGTGGGCGATGTTTTGATATTTTTGTCAAATCAAAGGCGGTCAGTTATCAGAAAAAAATAGGTTATGTTCAATAATTTTCCCCTTTTTTATCACCCAATGTTTCTGGTTTTTTCCTTACTTTTCTGTCTTATTTTTCGCCTTCTTAGTCCATTTTCCTGCCTTTTTGTTCTGAAAATCTTGGGTCTTTTTATCCTTTTTCTGGGTTATTATGCCTGTTATATTCTGCAAGGTAGCCATATTATAACTCTTAGATTGGCACAGGATGTTTTTCTGCCCTGTATTTTTGTTGTAGGTTTTTCTGCCCATATGGCATTATTTATGTATTTTATGTTTAGCTTTGAAGAGTTTGTCTTTTTTGTGCTTTTTTTCAAACCAGGGAACGACTAAAGCAGAATGGCTAGGGTCCTCAGCATTGCATTTTTTTTTAGCACAAAGGCTCGAGGTAATTTGTCATTTAGGTTTTTTTGTTTATTTGTTGTCGTTGTTTTATATTCATGGTGTTGGGTATTTGAAGGAACTAGGTGTTGGTCTTGAACTTGAAAAGAATGTTATAGGAGCCACTGAAAATGAATTAGGTAACAAGCCCGTTTTGTGGTCATTAGAGCTATAAATATAAAATGAGCACATGAGTGTTTGTTCCACTATCCTCGAAATAAGATAATAAATGAATACATAAATGAATAAATTGAAAATAGGTAACGGTGTTCCATAACCTATCCAGTAGTTAGTTCGGCATCAAAGTGTCAGAGACCTCAAAAATAGGAATTGGAAAACAAGCAATAAAAAATCTGATTTTGGCTTGATTAGAAATGTCTGCTTGAAAAATTAGAAATCTGTTTTTAAAAAAACAACCTCTGGTCATGATATGACAAATTTAAAGTTTCATTGATGTGTGTAAAAGAGGGGGGGGGTAATTGTGGGGAGGGGACATCAGGTTGGAAGGAGAGGCAAGGAAGGGAAAGGGGTGTTTGGGAGGGTGCACATTTATAGCAGCCGAAATAGCTAAAATAAGCGGGCTGGCTGAAATTTGTTCTGACATGGTTTATTTTGGGCGTCTTTTTTTTTAATGAATGGAAATTGCACAGAAATGGTTTGCACCTGAAATCACTTTCATGGCAACACTGAAAATTCATTGACATGAAAGTCCAATGATTAGCCATAGCTGTTGATAAGACTAGTGATTTCCGATTTAAAGCTCAATACAATTGCAAGTTGCGTACCATTGTGTCTAAAGCTACACATCATTTGTCTGTGCTATTGTGTCCACATGCATTCTAACATTCAGACCGACCCACTGACAGACAACCCTTTACCCGTTATTAACTCTTTTAACACTAACCCTAACACTAACCTCAACTCTAACCCTGGCCCCACATGTGGACACAAAAGGCACGGAGAACATGGTATAGGCTGACACAATGGCTAAAACATTTTTTTCTCTGGGGTTAGTGGGAGAAGAGGTACTAAAATTTGTGGGGAAAAGGGGGATTGGACTAGGGTGTGGGGAAGGTGTTAAGAATTGTTTTGGTATGATTATAGGAATGGGGGGGAGGCGTTAATGTCTGGGATTGGGGGGAGGTAGTAAAGCTTTTCACAGGAGATTTGGGGCAGGGAGCTTTTTCAGAAAAAAAAATCTAAAAACAAAGCAGAAGAGTGCTGGTTTTACAAAGCCCGATTAATTAGAAGGGGTGCTTTTTAGAAGAAAAAAAATGTTAAACAGGGGGCCATGTTAATGTTTTTGTTGATCATTGGGCCAAGGTACAAGGAAAAGGGGAGGATAAGTAACAGAGGGGGGAGGGGGCGGGATAACTCAATGGTCAAAGCACTTGCTTTCCACCAACAAAGGTTAAGCAGCATCCAGCGTGGTTAACACGTAGATGGGTGACCGTTTGCTCACCTTCGCTTCAGTACAGTTCCCCGGTCCACCTAGCTGTAAATGGGTACCAGCCCTCTTTCGGGTCAGGGTGTAGGTAAACCACTGAGGGAGAGGAGATGGGCGCCGCCCTCAATATGCTGGCTCCTAAAGATGCTGAGGTCTCTGACGCTTCGCTCCCCTAACATCCACATAGGTTATAGGACACCTTTACCTTTTTTCCTTAAGTACCAGAAAAAGGCCTAATTAAAAGGAGGGGTAGAAAGTGTGCTCAGGTCAATGGGAATCTGTGTGTGTGTGTGTCTGTCTGTCTGTGTCTGTCCGTCTATGCGGCGCGTGCGTGTGTGCGTGTGTGTGTGTGTGTGTGTGTGTGTGTAGAGGATTCGTACTATAGGTAAATCTAGGGGGTAGTATACCACAGATGTTTGTCGTCACCAGTGTTTTCTATATGTGCAACCAACACAAAAGTTGTATATCCCTCTCTGTGGCTTTTTTTTTTTTTTTTTTTTTTTTTTTTTGGGGGGGGGGGGGGGGGGGCGGGGGTACCAATGGCAGTTACTGAAATGACGTGTTTTTCTTTTTGTAGTTTAAACAATTGTAAAAATATTGGGTTAGTAGCTGTAACCATCATTGACGTAAAAAAGGTCCCATAATGTTGGAAATGATAGAGGTGGAAGATACATTGGAAATGTAGCACTAAACTGTATGTGATTTTTGTCTTTTTCTAAAATTCGGTGTACTTTTTTATATAGACCTTGAATTACAAAAGAAATGTTCCCCTTTCTTTTAACAAACTCGCATTGGCAAAACTGCAGTATTTCAATTGCAAAATTTATTTGTATATTTTTACGAGCCTTGAATGAGAAACTTTATCCCCTTTATTTTGACAAAAGTTTTGCTTTTCATTATACGATATGTATAAAACTATAGGCACCTTGTAACTGTGTCCGGTTTAATTCCCCCTTTTTATTGCATTGAAATAAGCCAGGGACATGTACATTGCCCAGATTATAGCACTCCCAGCTTATCAGTAGACCACTGCATCTCCATCTCTCTCAATAGTCTTCGACTTCCATTTTCAACACAAATATGCTATCTCACCCTTTAGTTTTATTATTTTGTTGAATCTGGACTAAAAAATTAAGCTTGGAAACCCCACAATATGGTTAGAATTTAAATAACATAAAAAATGATTTTTTGGGGGGGAGGAGAGGTGGAATAGAACTGAAAACAGTTGGCCGTACTACAAAAAGAATGTTTGTATTGGCAAGACTAAAGTTAAAGATTCTATCTACCTAGAGCAGTGCTCATTGCTGCATGATTACAGGTCTGCTTTCCGGCATTTGTCTAACCTTTGTTCTGAATATGTTATGTTCATTTGTGCTGCTTTCTTGCAGCTTCATTTCAGATGTGTGTTCTAAAATTCCAATGCAGAAAATGATGTGAAATCTATCGACAGATTATTAGGATAATATCTATATCTGTCTGTCTCTGTCCGTCTATATTTAGTAGTAGTAGTAGTAGTAGTAGTAGTAGTAGTAGTAGTAGTAGTAGTAGTAGTAGTAGTAGTAGTAGTAGTAGTAGTAGTATCGTCGTCGTCGGCATTATCATCATCATTCATTATCATTATCACCGTTGTAATCATCATTATCATCATCATCATCATCATCATCATCATCATCATCATCATCATCATCATCATTTTCTTTTTTATTCTATCATCATCATCACCAGTATCATCATCGCCAGTATCATCATCATCGCCAGTATCATCATCATCATCGCCAGTATCATCATCATCGCCAGTATCATCATCATCGCCAGTATCATCATCATCATTAAGTATCATCATCATCATTAAGTATCATCATCATCATTCAGTATCATCACCAGTAACATTGCCAGCATCATCATCATCAGTATCACCACCATCAGTATCATATCATCCAGTATCATCATCATCAGTATCATTATCATCCAGTATCATCATCATCAGTACCATCACCATCAGTATCATCACCATCAGTTAATCACCATCAGTTTCATCATCAGTATCATCATCATCAGTTCATCACCATCAGTATCATCATCATCATCATCATCATCATCGTATCATCATCATCATCATCATCAGTATCATTATCATCAGTATCATTATCATCCAGTATCATCATCATCAGTTTCATCATCAGTATCATCACCATCAGTATCATCGCCATCAGTTCATCATCGTCAGTATAACCATCATCAGTATCGCCATCAGTATCATCATCAGTATCATCACCATCAGTATCATCATCAGTATCATCAGTATCATTATCATACAGTATCATCACCATCAGTTTCATCACCATCAGTATCATCATCAGTATCATCATCAGTATCACCATCGGTATCATCACCATCAGTATCAACAGTATCATCACCATCAGTATCATTATCATCCAGTTATCATCATCAGTATCATCACCATCAGTATCATCATCAGTATCATCATCAGTATCACCATCAGTATCATCACCATCAGTTTCATCATCAGTATCATCATCATCCAGTATCATTATCATCCAGTATCATATCATCCAGTATCATCATCATCAGTATCATCGCCATCAGTATCATCACCATCAGTATCATCATCATCAGTATCATCATCATCAGTATCAGTATCATCGCCATCAGTTTCATCACTATCGGTATCATCACCATCAGTATCTCATCACCATCAGTTTCATAACCATCAAATTCAACATCAGTATCATTACCATCAGTATCATTATCATCCAGTATCATCACATCAGTTTCATCACATCGGTATCATCACCATCAGTTTCATCATGATATTTCATCATCAGTATTATCATCAGTATCATATCAGTATCATCACCATCAGTATCATTATCATCCAGTATCATCACCATCAGTTTCATCACCATCAGTTATCATCACCATCAGTTTCATCATCAGTATCATCATCATCAGTATTATCATCATCCAGTATCATCACCATGAGTTTCATCATAAGTATATCATCATCACTATCATCACTATCATCATCACTATCATCATCAACAGCATCATCATCACTATCATCATCAGTATCATCATCCTCCAGTATTATCCTCATTAGTATCATCAGTATCATCATCAGTATCATCATCATCAGTATCCTTTATTATCAGTATCATCAGCATCAGTACCATCATCAGTACCATCAGTATCATCGTCAGTATCATCATCAGTATCATCATCAGTATCATCTATCATCGGTATCATCATCAGAATCATATCACTATCATCATCATCAGTATCATCACCATCAGTATCATCATCATCACTATCATCATCATCACTATCATCATCATCAGTATCATCACCATCAGTATCATCATCATCAGTATCAGCATCATCATCAGTATCAGCATCATCATCAGTATCAGCATCATCATCAGTATCAGCATCATCATCAGTATCAGCATCATCATCAGTATCAGCATCATCAGTATCATCATCATCATCATCATCATCATCAGTATAATCATCATCAGTATTATCATCAGTATCATCATCAGTATCATCATTATCAGTATCATCATTATCAGTACCATCATCAGTATCATCAGTACTATTAGTATTATTATTTCGGGAGGTACAGGTTGTAGTTTTGATTTGTTCAGCCTTCTTGCTTTTTCTGGAGTGCTCTTGTAACCTGGGTTGTGTAAAACTAAAAATGGTTGATCATGTTTGTGTTTTTATGTAGTTTGTTGTAGTATACAAAGCAGTTATATAAATATGTGGCTGTATTAATGGTTTTTATGTTAAATCCCTTTGATCCAAGTAGACAAAAAATGCATATTTGTAAGGAATACTGATATAACGTTGATTTGAAGCTGCTTTTGGTTAATTTGACTCCCTTAAAAGTGAATTAAAAACTCCATTTGCCTGTTGCATGTAAGTGATTTTTTTTCTATTTTTTGATGTATTGTTAATGGTCTCCTTGATCCTGTTTGCACACTCCATGAAGAAACTTTTTCCCAGAACCCAATTAAGCTTGTTCTAAATTTTTTCATGGAAATGTATGAAAATGTGGGCAAATTTTTTAACCCAAGTTAGATTACCTATGTCATGTATAATGCAATGCAACCTTGTACATATGAAGGAATGAAGAAATACTTATATGTATATGAAATCCATCCTTGTCCATCTGAATGAGACATAATTTATCTATTATCATAATTATATGCAATGAAATCCTGCCTAGTTCATCTGAATGAGTGAAGAAAATGTTGCATGTTCAAACCTTTAGAGAATCAAGAAATGACTTTTCTAGTGAGCAGTGTGACTCCATTTTCCCTGTGTTTCATAGACAGCCTGTAGAAATTGATCAATGTATACCTTGCTTAGTTGAAAAATTAAATGGTGAGCACACACCACAGGCACTTGACTATCCAACTGACTTCTTCCAGAGAAAATTCAAGCTTTGTTCAAATTCCTCAACTTTGAAATTAACAAGCTGATTTTTTTTTCACTTACTCCTTCATGTTCCCATGCTTCCTGGCTGTAAAGAAAATATGGCTGGATTTAAGCTTTTCGTCATTTCTAGTGTTTTAAGAGCATATTGGAAAAAAAAAACATATTAATTTATGTCTGGGGTATTTTAAATGACAGTGAGGTCCGAGTACAAAAGTCAGTTGGTCAATTGTCACTGCTGGTCAGAGCATTGGGAAAAGCCTACCTCCCCCTTCAGCCAAGAACTAAATGCTGAAGTTAGTGTTGGGTAGCCGGCTCGCAGTTGAAGTAGAATGAAAAGAAACTTCAGAATGACTTGGGAAAATGTTGTCACAACTTGATGAAATGTAATGCATAATTTGCAAAAAAATTGCACCAAAAATAAAATTTGACCAAGTATTTGTTCTAAGTTCCATTCATGAATGAATTGTTTACAAACAGTGTAGTATTTGTGAAAGATCTTGGATGCTATGTATACTTTTATATTTCTCTCTTCCCTCTTTTTGTCTGACACTCTCCCCTCCTTTACACTTCGGATGTATGTATTCTGATATTTATCAGTCCTTAAATATATGCAAAAATCTCTGATACAATATTCCAATGCATTTCTTCAGGAGTAAACATGCATGCACAAAATATGTACTTTTTACATTCAAACACCCTTAACACTTTAAATTTCCCCAAAGCATGGTTTAAAACTATGCAAATTTAGCATAAATCAATTAATAGAAACAGGTCCTGTAAATTGTAATTACTGAATTTGTTGAATAGTTTGGTAACAGAATGCACATAAGAAAATGCCCTGGGAATGTTAGCCCATGCGTTTTGAACACAATTGGTGAACAGGAAATTATAGGCTTTTTTTAATCTGGTATCAGACTTCATATTTAAAAAAAAAAAATGTTCTGAATAATTTTCAAGGCAGCTTGGATTAATAATTTTTTTCGGCAAAAAGTCGTGTCATGATTCTTTGTAATCTGTGACGGAAAATTGTGTTTCTTGATTGTGTAAAATCCTCGACATCCTAGAGAGAACATTAAACAGAAATAAAAATATAAATTCAAATCAAATACTCTTTCATTAGAAATCAGCTTTTAAGAGCAAGCTTAGGTACGTTCAAGATTATTAGTGGAGTAAGTGTATGAGTGGATCTCTTGGGGAATAAAAAAAAATGTTATAGATAAGATGCTCTCTTGCCCTAAGGAGATAGTTGTTCTGAGAAAAAACCCTCACAGAAACTTAGTTGTCAGTGTAAAGGGAAGAAAGCACTTTTACATATTATGAAGATGAGAGTGTTAGGTAAATTGACACACTGATATGACTTGCTTTTGATACTGAGCCTAGCAATTGCCCTGGTAGTAAGCTGGGCTGTGCACAAAGGACTTGAGAGAAAATGTCTCTCCCTCCCCACCCTCCTCCCCTTCCACTATGATCTTTATTTCCTCATGACTTGGTCAATGTTTGTTAATAATTTGTAGATCTCGACATCCTAAATGGCAGTATGTTTTGCGTGCATGCGTGCGTGCGTGCGTGCGTGCGTGCGTGCGTGCGTGCGTGCGTGCTGTGCGTGCGTGTGTGTGTGTGTGTGTGTGTGTGTGTGGTGTGTGCGTGCGTGGTAACGTGCGTGTTTTATTATTTTTTTTTAATTTATTCTTTTATTCGAGTATAATGGAATAAGCGCTCGTGTGCGTTTTTACATCTAGTCCCCATGTGTATGCATTTTGTAAATCTTGTCATTACCACCGACACACAATGGCCTACTCTTTCGAAAAGCGGAACAGGATTTAACGTGTGCGCAATATGTTCTGGTGCGTTCGCACACGGGGCCTCAGTTTATAGTCTCATCCGAAGGACTTTTGGGGAAAGTGGAATCAGCACTGATGTTAACTCCAGGAGAAATTTTCCTTGAACGGGAATCGAACCGGGATCGTCAAATTGCGAGCGCAATTGAAAGCGCAATGTTCTGACCACTAGGCTTTCCCGTCCCCCCTTTCTCTGTTGTTGTGCGTGTGTTGGTATTTCGTGTGCGGCGGTGTGTGTGTGTGTGTGTGTAGAAATCGACAAAATTTAACCGTTGTTCTAGGGGGTGATAAAAATTAGTAATCGCCTGTTTTTTTCGGGAAGAAGGCCTTGTTTTTACATATTTTCTCACACTTTGATCAGAAAAGATTGTTAAAAAGGTTTCATAAATAAGACTACAAACCAACAGATAACTCATATTCTTTTTAGTAATTCTGTCTTTTAATTTAACACAGAATATGCACACATTAGCGAACACATTCAGCAATCAAATTTTTTTGTCAACTCTTTCTTTTTAAAACTTTGAAAACGTTTGATTCAATTACACCATCATATTCTTTAAATCGATATCATTTCTTATTTTCTTTTAAGTCATTTTGCTGTTTGATGCCAAATTCTACCCTAGTTCTAGCCTCTGAATATATTGTTATGGATGTTCTTTTGTTTCTCTGTCTAATGAAGGAAATATAAATATGCAAAGTAATCAAATACCTATTTTCCTTTTTCATTATGTTTATTATCAATAGTCTGGCAAATACATGGATTAAATTTAATATCAAGGTTTGCGCTGCTTCAAAGATAAGCAAAACTGAAGACAAATTCAAAACCAACATTAAAACGGAAAAGTTTATAGCTATTCAAACTAAGAGGTCAACCACCGGCAATTTAAAAAAAAAAAAGAATATTGTGGTAATACCTGAATGAAAAGCAATGTTTTTTTCAGGGTGGAAAACTGTATACATGCTAAATGTATCACACACACACACACACACACACACACACACACACACACACACACACACACACACACACACACAACACACACACAACATAACAACAATAACGCACGCACGCACGCAGCATCACCATCACATATATATAATAATAATATAATATAGTATATAATATATATATATATATATATATATATATATTTATATTACTCTGTGTATGTGTGTATTTGTGTGTGTGATGTATGTATTGTGTGTGTATTGTGCATTGCGGAGTGTGGTGTGGTGTGTGTGTGTGTGTGTGTGTGTGTGTGTGTGTGTGTGTGTGTGTGTGTGGTGTGTGTGTGTGAAGTACTCCGTGTATGTGGGTGTATTTGTGTGTGTATTGTGTGTGTGTTATTTATTGTGTAGTGTGTGCATGTGTGTTTTGTGTGTGTGTCTGTGTGTGTGTGTGCGCGCGTGCGCGCGCGTTTGTTCCTTGGCGAGTTGGGTTTTTTTTTTAGTTAACTGACTGTAGATAAAATAGCTAATATGCATTGCATCGTATTGTTTTGTGCTGGATGGATTGGATTATATCATATCGTGTCGCGTGGAGCTAGTGTAATGTAGTGCAGTGCACTATATGTTTGTTCGCTGCAGTGTGGTGCAAGGCAGTGTAGCGCAGAAAGAAAGAAAGACAGATAGATAGACAGATTGATAGATCATAATATATAGATACATAGGTAGATATCGGAAGAATAGAATAAACTTACACAGAAGAAACAAACGGCAGATAGAAGAACAAGAAGAAGAGATTTAGTTACAGGAAAGAAAGAGATTGTAATACTCTAAGATAGATAGATAGATAGATAGATAATAGATAGATGTAGTAATAATAGATAGTAATAATATAGTATATAGATAGATAATGAAGATGAGAAGATAGATAGATAGAAGATAATAGATAGATATGTATGTATGTATGTGTATGTATGTAGTATGTATGTATGTATGTATGTATGTATGTATGTATGTATGTATGTTGATGTATGTTTTATGTATTGTATGATGTATGATATACAGAGAGATTGATTTGATTTGATTTGATTTATTCTTTTATATCGAGGATGATGGAATAAGCACTCTTGTGCTTTTTTTACATCCAGTCCCCGTGTGTATGCAGTTTTGTAAATTTGATCTGTTCCCACCAGCACACGATGCCTACTCTTACGAAAAGCGGAACAGGATTTAACGAGTGCGCAAGATATTCTGCGTAGCTTCGTACACGGGGCCTCGGTTTATAGTCTCACCGAAGGACTTGAGAGAAGAGAGAGAGAGAGAGAGAGAGAGAGAGAGAGAGAGAGAGAGAGAGAGAGAGAGAGAGAGAGAGAGAGAGAGAGAGAGAGAGAGAGAGAGAGAGACACACACGACACACACACAGAGACAGAGACAGAAGAAGCAGAAAACAGACAGAAGCGAAGCAGGGGGAAAAGGAGGCAGATGCGTGTGCATGTGCGCCTGTGGGGGGGGGGGGGGGGGGGGGGGGGAGGGAGGTTGGGTTAATTCCAGCAGAAAAGTTTCCTTCAGACCACATTAAGCTACACCGCAGGAACTCCAGACATTCCGGAACAGTCATTACAGCCCACAACAGAGCTTGTCAAAGAAAGAACCCCAAATGCTCAGTCCTCCAACTTCTTAAACCCTCCCCTCCCACCCCACCCCCTACAGTTTGAAGCAGTTTAAACGTCTTGCTTTTCATAGCTTCTTATTCAAATGAGAGGGATGTGCCCCAAATTATTTAAGTATAATGGAAAACAAAACTAACGGCATTTGAAAGAATGCTTTCAGAAATATACAAAATAGAAAAAAAAAACATGCAAAAAAACCCCAAAACAACCCCCTCAAAATCTATCCAACAAAACTTCTTCGTCTGCAAATTGGCGGAATGAGTAATTATCCTATTTATGATCCTTGTTGCAACCCCTCAGAGTGAATTGGAAGCAGTCCAGATGAAACCGCAGAGAGTCTGCTCTCAGCATCAGCTTAAGACCTCATTAACACAGCCACTGAGTGCTAAGTTTTTACGTCTGGAAAAGCCCTTCTTAATTAGTACCTAGCTTAACTTATCATTAACAAAATCTCAGATGGCGGAAGAAGTATGCTTCACGGTAGTTTTTTTTTTTTTTGATGGGAACTAGTATTACATGGTTTATCTATCTATCTATCTGTATCTATCTATCTATCTATCTATCTATCTATCTATCTATCTATCTATCTATCTATCTATCTATCTATCTATCCCTTAGTCTGGCAACCGTGGGGGCACCCCTTCTTAAGACTTGGCAACCAGTTCCCTCCATTCCTCTCTCTGTTCTGCCTTTCTCAAAATTTTGTGAGTTCTAGGCTTGTCTTTTCGCTGATGTTGTCCTCCCATCTCTTCCTTGGTCTGCCTCTTTTTCTTCCTCCTTGGACAGTGCCTTGCAGTATTGCTTTTGCAAGTCCTTTTGATCTTGTGACATGCCTGTGGCCATTTACGTTTACGCTTCTTTACGATTGATAGTAGGTTTTTTGAAGAGACCAATGGTTTGCTGGATTCTTGTAACAACTTTTTTTCTCTGGTACCACATCTTGCTTCGCTTGACCTCATAGTGTAATCCGTTTGTACCCCCACTCCCCTCGATAGGCACTTCCACTATCCCACATGCATTGTTAACCTGATGCCCACCTCGCTTTCCTTCTTATGTTTTTCCCTCTTGAAAACAAAAAAAGAAAGGAAAGGAAGAAAAAGATGTAGATCTAGTATATCAGAGAACATACTGATTCTAGAGGATTGAACAAAGCTGGTTTAACGTATATCTCTAAGGCAGTCTTAATGTCATTAAAGTTATAGTCAGTCTGTCCCTGTGAAAAAAAAAAAGCTATCAGATTCAGGTTTCAGATAGAGAACAAAAAAACAGACTAGAAAAAGAGAGAAACAACACCAGACAGACAGACGAGAAAATACGAGACAGAGAATAAATAGAAGAATCTGCAAAGGCCAATACACACAACACACATCAAACACACATTACAACACAGACACACCACACTACACACACACACAAAACCCACACACACTTTTTCACAGACTCAAAAAAAAAAAGCATCAACATTCGTGTCCACGGTAACGTACCAAAAACCAAACCATACCAGATCTGTACTCCCCGAATCCCCCAGTACAGACAGTCCTTCAGTTCAGCCACATGGCTCATATTTTAGGTGACGTTTCCCGCCGAGTGCCGAGCGTTCAACGTTACGGTTCAGTCCGTGCGAATGTTCTCTCCTAGGGTAGGGATACTGCCAGGTATTCTGTGGAGACTTGACAGACTTACTCGTGCCATAATTCATGACCACAGGCCAGGCATGGCGGGGATGCTACTATACCCTTTCCTGCATCCCACTCAGTTCAAGGACAAAGCCTGTGTGGAATTTTGAGATTTTTCGGAAGTGTTATAGTAGCCCCACTTTCAGTTCCGGCTTATTTGCTCTGCGTGGAATTTTTGGCTGCTCTTCCTGTGGAGAGCGCGTGGTTTCAAGAGTATTGGCATCTGTTATTCTTGTTTTATTTTCCTGTCTGCGTGTGTAGTTGTTTCCTTATGAGGGTGTTTCTATTTCTACAGAATTTGTATGGGGACAGTTCCTTCACTGCCTGGGTTGGTTTATGTGCTCTGAATGTATATTGCACGCATGATCTTGGTTTATTGTCTTATCACAAAAAACTTGCTCCCAAACCCCCACTCAAGGTCTTGTGGATAAGGTAAAAGTTCGGTTCAAACGGGAATCGAACCCACACCTATCATATTATAGACGACGTGTTACCTTTAGATTGCTGACCCAATGCTTAGATCTAGTAACATTCTGGTAAACAATGCTGTTGTAAAAAAAAAATCGCTTTTTTCATAAACACCTTGACAATGTAAAGATATTCTATGTAAACATAGAGTATCTGGTGGATTTTTTTTCATGCATCATAAATGAAGGAATTAGGTAAAACAAGTTAATTTGCCAATTGTTTGTTTAGTTATCATTACATCTTTGGAAAAAAAAAAAAATTTTGTTCTGTTACTCAGCGTTCTGATATGCTGAGCTGGCTCCCCGCACAAGTTTTTTTTTGTTTTTCTTTCTTTTCTTTTTTTTTTTGGGGGGGTGTTTCTTTTTTTCCAAATTGAGTGAAAATAAAAGATTGGCAGCACCGCCAACATTACATAATGGCATCATCACAACAATGATAACAACAGCGTAATCTGTTGTTGTTTTTTTAGAAAGCTGCAGCAGCAACATAAAAAGAATGTAGTGAAAAAGTGATAGAGCACAGGCATCATACTGACAAATTAGTTATAAAAATATGTTTAAAAGTAGCGTGTTTTGACATCAACTTTAAAGTTAAAGTCTGTCCCGAGCCTAAGGCTCATCAGGCCGGTGCTTAACCCGGTTTCTGTGGCGTTAAGTGACTGAGAGTCATAGACTCCCCCCTGGATAGGACGCCAGTCTATCGCAGGGTTAACCCCCAACACAAGGTTGGTACCACTTTTACACCTGGGTGGGGTGAGAAAATAGCCGTAAAGTGCCCTTTCCAAGGGCACAACGCCATAGCCGAAAGCTGGGATCGAACCCGCAACCTTTAGATTACGAGTCCAACGCCCTAACACTAGACTACAGCGGCGGCTTGACATCAAGTTTGCCTTCTTAAAATTCAGATTGAACGTCATCCTACTCTCACACATCTTTAGGGAAAGTTAAGATAACTGTAGGTTTTTTCACGCCAACGTTATGATTCAAAAATGTCTTTCAAAACCAAAACCATTTCAGGTAAAAAAAAAAAAAAAAAAAGATGTTAAGATAAGCCTAAGTTCGTTTCAGTTCTGCCCAAAATTATTGAAGTTGCAAACGGAAATTAGTGGCACAGAAATTCACTTTTTTTTTCTTCTAAATATGGAACGGTTTTACAACTTAAAGTCTTAAAAACAAACAGGCCTTTAACAAAAATCAATGCATAAGCAGTCTCGCTACCATAAAAACCAAAACAACAAAAAAGAAAAAGTAAAACAAATCTCCAAATAAACCAAACATTCACAAAACTGCACATGAAACTTTTTTTTAACGAAAATATGAAGACCCAAGCACGTGAGATGGATATTTTTAGCACCTCATTACTCGTAGATTTAAATGTTTTTCACATCTTCAAGCTCTTGATTATGTTTTAACAACCATGCTTGGATTAGTATTGAAGATGAAGACGTGAACAGTTATGTCATCTATCACACACACACACAAATATATATAGGCCTATATGCATACACACACGCACATATATATATACATATATATATATATATATATATATATATATATATATATATATATATATATATATATATATATATATATATCGGATAGCCTAGTGGTCAGAACACTGCGCTGGTAATTTGACGACCCGGGTTCGATTCCAGTGGAGATTTTTCTCTTGGAGTTAACGTCAGTACTGACTCCACTCTACCCAAAAGTCCTTCGGATGAGACTTTAAACCGAGGCCCCGTGTGCGAACGCACGCAGAACATCTTGCACACACGTTAAATCCTGTTCCGCTTTTCATAAGAGTAGGCCATCGTGTGCCGGTGGGAACAGATGACATTAACAAAATTGCATACATACGGGGACTGTACGTAAAAAAGCACAAGAGTGCTTACTCCATTATCCTCGATATAAAAGAATAAATAAACAAATCAAATCTCTCTCTCTCTCTCTCTCTCTCTCTCTCTCTCTCTCTCTCTCTCTCTCTCTCTCTCTCTCTCTCTCTCTCTCTCTCTCTCTCTCTCTTGTTGTTTAGTTGAGGTTATCATTTTATCTTGATGTTATCCCTGAAAAGGGCGGGGACTGGATGTAAAAAAGCACACGAGTGCTTATCTATTATCCTCGAATAAAAGAATTTTGCCTTGCCTTGCCTTGCCTCTTGCCTTGCCCCTTGCTTCTCTCTCTCTCTCTCACTTTGCAACTAAGTGCACCTCCTCTATCTCTGAAGGGTTGATGAAGAGCACACACACACAAAAAAATGTGTCGAGACCTGAAAACTCCCCTCCACTGCAAAATGAAAATGACAGCCAACAAGAGCAGAGGAGACGGGCAGGGGAGATAACCCGCACAGTTAATGACTTAATATCCGGTCTGTCATAGCTTGGGCGCCCAGCTCTTCATCGATCAGACGTGTGTGCATTTTTGTTTGTCCCTAAAACAAACTTTAGCCTTTATCGTGGTGATCGACTTGGAGGGGTAAACTAAAATCAGGTAATGACCTGAATTATGATTATGTGATTTATTGGCTTACTGTTTTATAGGTTTAGTTTCGTTTCGTTTGTGATTAAAAGATTATGTTTTATTGATGGTTTGAAAATATATTTCTTTGCGTACTCTTTTGTTTTGTTTTGTTTGTTTTCTTGTGGTTTAGGGTTTTAATGTTTTGTTTTGTTTGGTTTTGTAGCAGCACATTTTTTTTAAATAACTTACGCTGAACAAACACCATTTTGTCTGTCTTCTGTATGATGCCTTAAGTGAATTTGGGATGCATGATGTATCATTCATTTTCTAGTATCTTTAGCAGAACATTTAGGACTAACGTTTGGTTGTTTGTTTGCTTGCTTTTGTATAATTGTGGTGTGTGTGTGTGATGTGTGTGTGTGTTGTTATGGTGTGTATGTGTGTAGTGTGTGTGCATTTTCTTTGTTTTTTGCTTGTTTCTTTTCTCGTTTTCAATCGGGGTAATACTAAGATATAAATTAACATATATTTGATGTATTGTACGAACCCAAGAACTAACCTAATGAAGACTGTCTTTCAGGGCAAGACAGACAAAAAGAAAGAAAAAAAGCAGACCAAGAACGCCTCTCCCTTGGCAACATCACCGAATACAGTGGCACGAGAATCCATGAAGTCACAGGTCTAGGAAAGACAGACAGAGAGACAGACAGACAGACAGACAGGCAGGCAGACACACACACCATGCACGCACCACGTACGCACGCACACACACACACACACACACACACACACACACACACACACACACACACACACACACACACACACACACACCTGTCTTCTTGGCACGACACTACTTGCATCTTAGGACAAAGATCTTCAAATAATATGTGTACTTTACTTCTCAAATGGGATAAAATTATTACATATCCGATTTTGCATTCTGTGCATGTGTTCGAAGCTTTCTGAGGAGAAATACAATGAAGAACAGAAGCCAATAAAAAATGAGTCGTTTGTTTGCTATATATTCTTTCATTTTTGTACGACAAGTTTGTTTTCATTACACGAAATATAACGCTAGAAACACATGAAGGACATTTCAGAGTTTTGTACATGAAAACAATCACAAAATAAAATAATGAATGAAGTTGCAAACGGTCCCAAAATCGATACAAATGGAAACTTCGAGAAAAATGGATGTGTAAAATGGCAATGACTGACAAATAAAGCAACAAACAATACAGGATAAGCAAAACTAAGATAGCGATACAATTAAGATGTTTTTGGTGTTTCAATGCCAGATGTATTTTGTGTTATTGTTTTTTTTTGTCTCATCTATGATGACTGTGTTATTGATGCTGTTTGGGCGTCCGAATTAAAGTATGTTTTTCTATCGACGATGTGCTAATGATGCTGTTTTGGCGTTCGGAATTAAAGTAAAGTTTGTGTATGTTTTTTCTGTAGATTATGTGTTAAAGTGCTTTTTTGAGATTCAATCTCTGAGGTAACTTTTATGTTACCTTTTCCTTTTTTTAGGATGTGTTAGGGCTGCTTTTCCATACTAATCTCACCTCCTAGCCAAATTTAGTTTCATCTTGTATATCTACAGTGTCTCCAGGGTGCTCAGGGAGCTATCAGTGCTACACCACCTTTTAGCCACCTTGAAAGAGAGGCCCTGCGTTGCTGGTAGGAGGTCTCTAGATCCTGTTCCACTTTTCCTAAGAGTAGGCCATTGTGTGCCGGTGAGAACAGATAACAAGATTTACAAAACTGCATACACACGGAGACTGGATGTAAAAAAGCACATGAGTGCTTATTCCATTATCCTCGATATAAAAGAAAAAATAAAATTATAAGTAAGCAGGACGCCATGCTGTTGCCTCCTATTAACAATATTAGCTATATTCACAGAGCTTTACAACGTGACATATCCATCTTGAAGTCGTGGCAATCTTCATTGCATTCACACAAGACATTCTTATGAATCTCTAAACTTTGAAAACTTTGACAAACGTGAAAGTTGGGACGATAACATCAAAACTGATACCACCATGAGATCAGACCGAAAGAGGTTACAGACTCAGAGGCTTTCTTTTTTTTCTTTTTTTTTCTTTTTTTTTGTTACTTCATACTGACTAATGCATTGAGGATTATAACGATGATTTTAAACAAGTCAACAGTCCTAGATTATTTGAAATGACTTTGCGCTACATTCTTACCACAATGTAATCTAGCGTACCAGGCTTAAAAAAAAAGAATAAAAAAAAAGACACATGCAGTGTTGTTCAACTAATAATTAAGAGCTATATTGTCAAAAATCGCGTTCGCTAAGTACATGATCATTGGTTGAGTGGTCCATGTCAACCTGTTAAGTCCATAGTAAAAGATACAATGGATAGACCACCTCTAGAATATTAAAAAGCTGCTATCTTTCAAAGATTCGACACATATTGTGGCAATAATCTACACACCAAATAAGGATAACGTAACAGAATTATCCATATTATGTATAAGACGACAAAAAATACATACTGCAAACGTGTTAGAAGGCGATGGATTGGTATAAGCGACTTCTTTACACATCATGATCGATGCAATGTCTTGACTGCCTCGTGTGTTGAACGATACGGTAGCAGCAACTGACAGAAACTCTGTCTGTCTGTCTGTCTGTCTGTCTGTCTGTCTGTCTGTCTGTCTGTCTGTCTGTCTGTCTGTCTGTCTGTCTGTCTCTCTCTCTCTCTCTCTCTCTCTCTCTCTCTCTCTCTCTCTCTCTCTCTCTCTCTCTCTCTCTCTCTCTCTCTCTCTCTCTCTCTCTCTCTCTCTCTCTCTCTCTCTCTCAAAGTCAGTCAAAGTCAAAAACACTTTAATCATCCCTGAAGGGCAATTACAATACTGACAGGCATATTGATACAAATCATAATCAAACACACGAAGGAGCTACATTTCTTATTTGTTCAAACACTATATAACTTCAAATAAAATGTCACAAACACTCACACTCTACGCGCGCGCGCTTGCACACACGCAAACACACGCATACACACACACCAATGTTTAGATACAATGTTCTTAAAAACCATTGACTAAAAAAGACATATGATCACCATTATTTACACATTATACGCACGCGTTCACACCCGCACATATACATGCATGCACGCACACGCACACACACACACACACGCTCCCCCCCTCCCCATAAAATCCACACCCACCCGCCCCCACACTCACACATACACACACGCTCCGCCCCCCCTATCCATACACACCATCCACCCCCCCCCCCCCCCCCCACACGCACATAATTGGTAGAAAGACATGTGAATTTACAAGCAATTCAAAAAAAAAAAAAATCAATAAAGCTCTCTCTCTCTCTCTCTCTCTCTCTCTCTCTCTCTCTCTCCTCTCTCTCTCTCCTCTCTCTCTCTCCTCTCTCTCTCTCTCTCTCTCTCTCTCATTATAATTGTTGATTTTATTTATATTTTTATTGGCAGTATCTCTCCCCCCCCCCTCCAATAAGGATATTAGTTTTTAAAAAAATTTCCCCCTTTTTATCCAAATGTATGGTTTATATCACATGTATAACTTTTGACAGATGGTGGTGGATTGATGTTTTCAGTTGTTTATTTCATCTTGTTCTCTTGTTTGCTCTTTACCTATTAACACTTTTCTATTCTTTCATAATCAAAATCTTTTTATTGTGACTTCTGATTTTGTCTTCTGATCGAGTGCATTTTTATTACCTTATCATGTATAGTGTCCTTATTCTTGTGTGTTGTTTGGTACTGCGTAAAGTTTTATTGTTTAGTATCTTTTCATCTTGATGTATCCCTGAAAAGGGCGGGGACTGGATGTAAAAAAGCACACGACTGCTTATCTATTATCCTCGAATAAAATACTTTGCCTTGCCTTGCCTTGCCTTGCCTTGCCTTGCCTTGCCTTGCCCTCTCTCTCTCTCTCTCCTCTCTCTCTCTCTCTCTCTCTCTCTCTCTCTCTCTCTCTCTCTCTCTCTCTCTCTCTCTCTCTCCGTTCAATTTTGCTCTATCATCCCATGTGGGTTTTTTTTTTCATATAATTTATGCTGTTCCTCCTAATGCTTTTTAGAGCAGTGGCACAAAGTACAAACTCGCCATTCTATCATCAAAAACCGATCATACCTGCATTTAGAATGCTTTGATCGTTTTCTTTCGTGTCATCATCATGCAGCTTCTTTTTTTTTTACCATTGCGCGCACTAGACTGGATGTGTGCCTAGAGTTCCTATTATTACATGTTTCTTGTTCCTTGTGCATACTGACTTAAAAAATGAGTGTGGCGGTGAAGAAAGTGTCTGCATAGATTCAATGGCGTTGATAACTGTATATATATATATATATTTTTTTTTTTTTTTTTTTTTTTTTTTATTATTATTTTTTTTACTTTAGCTTGCATCATTTAGTTTCCTGTTTCATCGCATGATAGACAGACGCTATAGCTGAGATGTTAAGGCTATTCCACTCTAATCCCATGAACCCATGGAGTCTTTGGCTTGATATTCGGCAGTGTCTGGGGATTTTTACGTTCACGCAGGTCAACTTCAAGTGCAGACCTGTTAGTGCATTAATTCCCTTCGTGAGTATAAACTCTTATGTCAGCGTTCAGTGGGTTCCAGAAACACGAACATATCCAGCATACATCCCCGAAACCGGAATGTAGCTACCTTCGTGGTGGGTCAAAATGGTCGCATACGCAAAATCTCACCATGGGTGAACCTCTGAGGTCTGGCCAGGAAATGGGGACAAATTCCATGATAGTTTTTTTTTTTCTTTACATTTTTTTCTTTCTTTTATGTATAGGCAGGATGGAAAAGCAAACAGTAGCTAAAGAGTGCAAACAATCAGCAGACTGCAGGCCTAGAAGATTCGATTTCTGAGTTCGATTCCCGTTTGAGGGGATATTTCCCCCTGGAGTTAACATCAATGCTGACTCCACTCTCCCCAATAGTCCTTCGAATGAGATTATAAACTGAGGCCCCCGTGTGCGAACGCACGCAGAACATCTTGCGCACACGTTAAATCCTGTTCCACTTTTCGTAAGAGTAGGCCATTGCGTGCCGGATGGGAACAGATGACAAGTTTTACAAAACTGCATACACACGGGGACTAGATGGAAAAAAACACACCACATGAGTGCTTATTTCATTATCTTCGATATAAAAGAATAACTTTTTAAAAAATAAAATAGAATAAAGAAAAGAAAAGAAAACCTTGCCAACAGAAGACGCAGTGACTGTATTAAGATTTTAGACTTGCACCGAAGATCGCGTGCACTGGAGTACTTACAGGCCTTGCGTCAAATGAGGGTGCGGTAATTGGATTCGGGGCTACTACTTGACATAATGTTCTCATTGTCATTCAGGTGATTTTTTGCGTAATACAGATAATGACTCATTTCCTGTACTTGTAGATATCACACCTTCACACCTCTTTCACGCGAACACAACTCTAGTGTTACAAAACTTTAATTTAGTTCCTGTGTAATCCGAAATAGTTCTGTAAGTTAAGTGATAGCATGTATTCATTATATGAAAAAAACTTTATTCTGATATAAAGTTGAAAAAGTGGGATCGTAATGTTTTGGTGGGTTTTTTTTCATTTACTTCTCTTCTTTGTCTTTACATTTTGTTATATTCATAATATAAACATGTCATCACGGGTTTACAAAAGTGTCTTGTGAGCTGTAGTCCCAGTCACACACACACTCACTCACACACACACACGCACGCACACACACACACACACACACACACACACACACACACACACACACACACACACACACACACACACATACATGCACGGCGCGCACACATTCACGCACCTACGCAAGTAGGTACGCATGCATGCATGCATGCATACATACACACACGCGCGCGCGCACACACACACACACACACAACACACACACACACACACACACACACACACACACACACACACACATCAGACTGCAGGTAATAAAACCAATTCTTCATACAGAGAAGGTAAGGTACAAAAACCCACCCACACCCTTAAACCCCCATCAAGACCTAATATCAGTCTGACAGGCAAGCAGCAGACAGGGGAGAAAACTGCGACTCCTAATGACTTAATAATTATCCGGTCTGTTACCAGTTTGAGACGCGACCACACCCAGAGATCAGACATGGATTGTCGTCCTTAACACAGCATGAGCAAGATCTGAGGAAGAGTATGATAAACTGATACTCTGAAAGCAATCATTTTTTTCTTTTCTGAGATAATAAAGCATTCATATTAGTATATGTTATGTATAATTTAATTACAAGCTGCAAAGGAAACTCAAATCCAGCGTTTAATGTTAGAATATGGATGCCTTTATGGTATGATATTTGAAGACAGCAATTTCCGTATTAAAAAAAAAAAAAGTGTTCATGTGGTGTAGATTCCAACAAAGATCGCAAATTTTGATGATTGAAATTGAGTGTGATTTTTTTCTGAGCGATTCCTAGGTGCCGACACCAACAACAACAACAACAACAAAACAGTCTGAGTGACCTACATGGTGCTTAAACTGGGGATCTCTCAACAACAACAACAACAATAAATAAATAAAAACAAAATAATCTGAATGACCTCAGCGGTGCTTAGATAGGGGAACTATCAAAAACAAAAACAAAAACCATTAACATCAACAGATATAACGTTGTCTATAAAGATGCACCCTCCACTTAAGGACCAGTCACTGGCAAAGGACACAGCTGTTTCCGATTAACCCATGCTGTGCTGTGTTTCTAATGTGCTGCGAGGTCGACAGCGTGCCATCTTGTGCTTTTTTTGAGTGGCTCATTTATCTTGTGTAAGGGTTTATTATCGTCAGGAATATTTGTATCTCTCTGCTCCACTTTATTTCATCTTTCTCGATCTGTCTGTCTGTCTGTCTGTCTGTCTCTCTCTCTCTCTCTCTCTCTCTCTCTCTCTCTCTCTCTCTCTCTCTTTGTCCGTCTGTCTGTCTGTCTGTCTGTGTATTTCCCTGTGTGTATGGGTGTGTGTGTGTGTGTGTGTGTGTGTCTGTCTGTCTGTCTATATCTGTGTCTTTATGTCTGTGTATATGTCAGTATGTGTCATTGTGTGTCTGTGTGTTTGTGTGTCTGTGTATGTGTCTGTGTATGTGTTTGTGTATGTAGTTCTGACACAGGATATAGGGATAGGTAGACTATATCATTATACTTCCTTTTCCATAAACACCTTGATACTACAATTCAAATGAACTATTGGAAATTCTATTAAAAAAAAAAACAACAACGAAAAAAGAAATATTACATGAAAACGAAAATTGTTACCATCATGCATAAGATCTTATAAATCTAGCCTGAATATAAAAAAGAGTATATAGAATATACATTTTGGGGTTTACCTATTGTGTGTTTTCGCTGTGGTAATAATTAGAATGGCCCCTGTCCAGACAACTAATTGTATGGCCAGTTTGCCACCTGTTATGCACATAGACTTTACCGATCACCTGTTACATGCCAAGAGATAAGGGTGACTACATTTACGCTGGTAACATTTCACGTTATTCTTTTCTTCCGCAGTTCCTTTTGAATAAAGAAAGGATGAAAAAAACTAAATCGCTAGCATATTAGATACTGATCTCCACAGAATTGTAAGAAGAGAACAAAATATTATTTCTTTGTATTTTCATAATGGTTTGACAACATAGTTTTGAACCAGCAGAGAAGGAGGAAATATTGCACACTGACACAACTGTTACTCTAGTCCATGCTTTATTGTGACAGAGGTCCATTTCTTGAAACAGATTTAACTAGAGCACAAGATCTCTACAGGCTTCCTTAGAAAAAAAAACTCCTTACTCATGTCTGGGTTTTTGCTGTTTGTTTGTTTGATTGTTTTTCATTGACATAGTATTTCTATAACAAAAATCATGTCAAGATGGACACAAAATCACACAAAACAAAATGAGGACATGTTTCACATATTCTAAACACCTCCGTTTCCCACCCCCACCCCCCCACCCCCCCTTTGTCCACTATACACGAATATTTCCCAAACTCTAAAACATATTGAAGCAGCGATGCAGAACATTTGAATAATGGCATTGATTATGCAATAGTTTTGCAGCTTTCCCGTTCCCTGGGGTTTTCCCTAGCGTGACTGGGGCAACATGATTTAGCTTTCATTGCACAGCCTGTGGTTTGTTGACAGGAAGTAAACAACTCACGGCATAGCCCTCATCAGGAACAAATCGTACCGTAACTCGAAGAACACGCCAAAAGCTAGTGTGAGCTTGTCATTCTGTTGTTCTTGTAGAATTTTGGAGAGTTTATTTGGGTTTTTTTTCTTCTTGTTTTTGTTTAGTTTTTTAACTGTGGTTCTCATTAGGTTGGCTATAAATTATCTAGGCAATGTACGGGTCAGTTTTTTTTTACTTATCATGCCTATAAAATTTACTGAAAAGCAGATTCAAAGTTAATCACTGGTTTATTTTCAAGAGATAATGCTTGACAGGCCTGTTTACCCGGAATATAATTATCATTCCTCCGCAGTCCTTTTGGATAAACTCCCTTCTTATCTGCTAGATGACTGGTGCAGAAAATGAGATGCTGTTGGTCTGGTGCGCACAAACCTAGATTAATTAAGACATCGCCTCCTATAGGGAAAAAAGATTAAAGTATAAAATTAATAGCTTATGTTTGTTTTCTGTTTTTCGTTCCTTGGCAAGAGCTTGGAGGTTTTATTTGTGCACACACACACACATACACACACTCACGCACGCACGCACACACGCACGCACATATACACACACACTCCATGACTCCCACTTAATCAAACTTTCAATGAGATTGTAAACCGGGGTCCTATGTGAGACCACATGCAGAAAATGGTGGCACATGTTAAACCCTGTTTCGCCTTTGGAAAAGCAGATCATTTGTGCCGGTGAAAACAGATGACAAAAATAAGCAAAACCCCATGGGCATGGGGACTGGATGCGACATAAAAAAGAACATGAGTGTTTATTCTATGATTCTCGAAATAGTAAATGCATACACACACGCACACGCACACAAGCACACACGCACGTACAAATACACACACACACACACACACACACACACACACACACACACACACACACACACACACACACACACACACACACACACACTAACACATTGTGTTAGCACTAATAAGTAGTCCGATAATTCAGTATTTATAGTTTGTTAAAGTTAGCTTTATATTTTAACTTTGTTATCTGGCATTGGTTTCAGCTATTTTTCAATTTTTCTTGTTCAGGTGTTGGGTTTTTTTTTGTTTGTTTGTTGTTGTTTTTTTTTGGTTTGTTTTGTTGTTGTTTTTTTGTCTAAAATCACTTAATGTGAATAGACGTTAAACTGAAGAACACACACACACACACACACACACACACACACACACACACACACACACACACACACACACACTTTTAATGGCTTCTTTTTCTAAAGTAGGGGGAGAATCCTTTCAGTAGACGTTTATTTCAAGAAATACCCCCTTCCCAAACAATAGGTATTTTTTTAAAGAACCTTACAAGCAAAACCATAAACAAAAATGCACAACAAAAAACAAGAGAAATACGTAACAATTTAAATACTCTAACTACCCTATGTCCCCCCTACCCCTTCCTTGTTTAATCCTTAGGACTATCCAGAAAACAGAAGCAAACAGCAACAACAATGCAGACAATTTTGAATAATGATTATGCAACCAATCATGCAGCTACCAACTCTCTGTCTCTGTCTCTGTCTCTGTCTCTGTCTCTGTCTCTCTCTCTCTCTCTCTCTCTCTCTCTCTCTCTCTCTCTCTCTCTCTCTCTCCTCTCTCTCTCTCTCTCTCTGTGTGCATTTTCCTTCTGCACAATATCAGTTGGGAAATTGCACCCAGGGTGGTATGTTTACCCGAAGTAAACCACCCACACGGCGCCATCATGGAAAACAAATCACACGTGAAGTTAAAGGACGTGCAAAAACATTGTTGGTATTATCAAACAGATTACTGTATCCTCATGCACAGTGCAACGGCCAGTTAAAGTGGTTTATGGCCTGTTTGTTATTCATCAGGCTGGTTTGCTTTATTGGTCATGCTCTAACAATAATCCCAGGAAATTTGTTTGGTGTGTCTTTATGGATGATATTTTAGAGTTATGACTGTCCCCTTACATTATGTTGCCGTTCCGCTTCATTGATGCTTTATGTTCCTAGTGTGTTAACATAATTCCCTCATTATCTTTACAATAACAAGTGCTGTTGTTAGAAGTTAATAGTTTAATGCACACCAGCATATAGTATTCCCTGCAGAAAAAAAAGTTGTGCGAATAAGAGTGACAGTACAGGATAGATTCAAAGTAACTTTGAATATAAAATAAATAAATCGAAGAGTGGGTTGACCCTTCTTACACAAAGTCCTGTATTTTTTTTTCATTCCCCATCTAGAGATTCTATGTTCACAAATGGTGAGATATTTGTGTACTTAAACATTTGCCCCTCCCCCCCCCTCTCAAAGTATTTAGGTAACCACATTTCAAATTTGGGGATGATGTCTTAATGCAACAGCTATGTGAATGTGGTTGTTTTTTCACCCATTCCAATGGGCATGAAACATGAAATAACCTTCTCTTCCAAAGAGCAGAAAGGGTTTTCAATGTGTGCGTAAGGTATTCTGTGTGTATTTGCACACAGGGCCTGGGTTTATAGTCTCATTGGAAGGACTCTGACATTCAGTTCTATTTTTCTCCTCAAATTGGGGGGAAAAAAGTGGAAGGCTGGGAATCAAACCTTGAACTTTAGGATTTACTCCCTAGGTAGGTAAACTTTCATCAAAAGGTCCAGTCACTTCCCTGCTTAGTCCTGTATCTAAGTTTTTGTTTAAATCATTCATGGTAATAACATTTGCTTAAAATAATTATGCCTCAATCCCCCTCGCTCCAGGTGGAGCAAAAGGCGCCAACAAGTCTCCTCCAGCCATCTCTGTCTTGGGCAAGCCAGCTGATCTCATCCATGTTTTGCCCATTTTCATTTCTCATTCTATAGTTTTCCTCCATGTACCTAACAGCCTGCCCCTCTTCCTTTTCCCAGGTGGGGGCCATCTGAGTGCAGCATGTAGATGTCCGGTCTTGTTCACACATGTTATTATTCTAAAGTATGCCAGTAGCTACTCTAGCAGACGTTTTGAGAAGCATATTCTGCTCCTACAGTTTGAAGATAATATATTATGAACTCAAGCCATAACATAAGTGCTGTGAATATCCTTACAGGTGCACCATTCAGAAAGAACCCCCCCCCACACACACACACACACACTTCAGTCAACCATGGCCAACAACCAGTGCTCAGGCAGGCTAGGCCTCTATTCAGGGCTGCCATGCTGGGTTTGCCATGCTGTTGGCAGTACAAATACCACACAGAAAAGATCCTAGCACGAGCCTCTTTTGTCAGCTTCCAATTTTGAAGTGGGTCCATTTCCTCCCTTTTCAACGGTTTTTACCTCCCTTTGTCCCGAGTTCCTTGCCCTCTTCATATTGATTTGTATAGGGATAACACAGCCGGGTCAAAACTGCCAGTGGTTGCTGACATGATTGGGCTGAGCTCTGAGGGAATGAAGTCCTGCTGGTTTTGCTTCCCTTTCTGTGGGTGTAAATCAAGAACGTGTTTTTGTGTGCTTGAAGCAAGGTTTGTTGTTGGGGTGTTTCCTTGTGGGCTTGTGAAGTCTACGTTTTTCACCTTTTTTGTTTTGTTTTGTTTCTGTTTTGCTTGGTTTTGGTTTGGTATTTTGTTGGGTTTTATTTGGGTTTTTTGTTTTTGTTTTTGTTGAGCTGATCATAGTAAATAACAAAAGAAAAAAAAATTGTCATTACTCCTCTCTCTCTCTCTCTCTCTCTCTCTCTCTCTCTCTCTCTCTCTCTCTCTCTCTCTCTCTGTGTGTGTCATATCACATTTTCGTAGTTTGTTTGATTTGGGGGGTATTTGCTTCAGTTGAACGTAATTTATGACCTGAATAGTTCACACATCAAGACACAAGATAGTGGAACACAAGCATAAAAAGCCAATAAGGACATAAAGACTAATAAAGAAAGTGTGTGGGGGGAGGGGTAGGTGTGTGTATATGTGTGTATGTGTGTGTTTGTGTGTGTGTGTGTGTGTGTGTGCGTGTGTGTGTTTGTGTGTGTATGTGTGTATGTGTGTGCGTGTGTGTGTGCCATAGACTCATGTCTATCATATCAATTCTCTGAACAAGCTGTATACTAGAAGTCAGAAATCGAAGACAGATGCAGAAAAGAAAGCAATTTTTTTTATTCATGACTTGTACATCATTGATAGTTATTTCCTGAATGATATTATGCCTGCTGTAATAGAATACATGTTACATGTTGATCTATACCTACACATACAGTTTGAAGACACTTAAACTAAAGGCATAATTGTTTTCACCTTTACCTGTCCCATAGTCCTGTGGACCGTGGGGGGACAACTGAAGATTTTACAACCAGCTTCCTGCACTCCCCATGGTCCTCTGCCCTCGTTCCACCCAAGGCCTATCCACTCTCTGGTTTTTTCCTCCCATCAATTCCTCTGTCTACCTCTTGGTCTCCCTCCCCTTACCATTCCCTGCAAGACTGTCCAAGCTATAATACAGGTGCCCTAAATTGTGTTGCAGGTGCACCATTCAGAAACAAAAATGTTGCTACTTGAGTCAGCCAAAGTCACAACCAAGGCTCAGGCAGGCTAGGCCTCTATTCAGGGCTGCCATGCTGGGGTTTGCCATGCTGTTGGCAGTACAAATACCACACAGAAAAGATCCTAGCACGAGCCTCTTTTGTCAGGTTCCAATTTTGAAGTGGATCAATTTCCTCCCTTTTCATCCATTTTCACTCCCTTTGTCCTGAGTTCCTTGCCCTTTGTATGCAAATTTGTACTGGGGTTAAAGGACAAGGGTTAGGAATAATTACAAGTGGTGGGCTGCTGTTAAAAAAATATTTGAGTTAGAGTTCTGAGTAAATGTGTTTCTGTTAATGCCACAAAGTATTTTGTTTTGTAGACTGTAATGACTAGAATGTCAGTGTGTTTGTAGTAGGGGTTTGGGTGGGGTGGACTGGTGCTTTGAAAACTTGTGTTTTCCTTTTCTACTTGGTTTCTTTTTGGTTTAACTAGATACAAGATCGGGCATAGACCAGGGCATAGACCAACTCAGCACCGTTTTGTTGCTCTCTCTCCTCTCTCTCTCCTCCTCTCTCTCTCTCTCTCTCTCTCTCTCTCTCAATATGGAAAAGCCAAATGTCCCAATCCCAAGAATAGACTTGTTCAAATCTAGTTTACTATACTCAGGCCCTACGCTGTGGAACTCCCTTCCTGATTCAATTAAGTCCGGTTCGAGTCCGGTCGAGGAAATTTTCTTCCTGGAGTTAACATCAGTGCTGACTCCACTCTCCCCAAAAGTCCTTCGGATGAGACTTTAAACCGAGGCCCCGTGTGCGAACGCACGCAGAACATCTTGCGCACACGTTAAATCCTGTTCCGCTTTTCGTAAGAGTAGCCATCGTGTGCCGGTGGGAACAGATGACAATATTTACAAAACTGCATACACACGGGGACCGGATGAAAAAAAGCACATGATTGCTTATTCTGTTATCCTCGATATAAAAGAATAAATATGAAAAAAAAAATTAAACAGCACCCATCGTTAACAACCTTCAAAAATCACCTTCTAAACCACTTGATGCATTAAAAACAACAAACCACACTCCCCCCCTCTCCCCCCTTCTCTACCACTGTGTGTGTATGGGTGTGGGGGTGTGTGTAATTGTTTTCTGTGTGTCTGTGTGGGTATGTGTGTCTGTGTGTGAGTGTATGTGATTGTGTGTAAATCATTATCCAATTTATAAAAAATGTGTTGCTAATTCTTTAAACATCTGGGATGTTTTATGTATTCTTTTTAATTGATAGTATTTCTCCCCCCGCCCCCCCTCCAATAAGGATATCAGTTATTTTTTTCCCCTTTCATCCAAATGTATGATTTATATGACTTGGATAACTTTTGACAGATGGTGGTAGATTGATGTTTTCAATTGTTTATTCAATATGTTCTCCTGTTTGCTCTTTATCTATTAGCGTCTTTTTCTTTTTTTTCCTCCTCTTCTTCTTCTTTAATAATCAAAATTATTTTATTGTGACTTCTGATTTTCGTCTTCTGAATAAGTGTATTTTTCTTACCTTATTATATGTAATGTACTGTCGCATTTCTCTTACCTTATCATATGTAGTCTACTTATTTCTTGTATGTTGTTTGGTACTGCGTATAGTTTTATTGTTTAGTATCTTATATCTTGATGTTACCCCTGAAAAGAGCGGGGACTGGATGTAAAAAAGTACATAAGTGCTTATCTATTATCCTCGAATAAAAGAATTTGCCTTGCCTGCCTGCCTTGCCTGCCTTTGTCTCTTCCTCTCACTTGCTCTTCCTCTCGTCTCTGTCCTCTCTCTCTCTCCGTCCTCCACCGCTCATCCCACACTCGACCTCCTCACGCTCTTCCACCTCACTGCACCACCACACACACACACCACGAACACGCGTCATACACACACATACACATGCACAAACACGCACACACACACGAGACACGACAAAACACACACACACACACACACACACACACACCTGCATAAATTTAGGGAAATGTTGTTCTGTTGTTCATTTGTTTGTTTTTATCTTTTCTTTAGGAAGAAAATGTGTTGCATAGCATGAATAATTCTACTTTCAGACACGAGACAGTGAAATAATAAGCATACAGAGAAATGACAGGGACACGTAAAACTAACAAGCAATATGTGTGTGTGTGTGTGTGTGTGTGTGTGTGTGTGTGTGTGTGTGTGTGTGTGTTGTGTGTGTCTGTCTGTGTGTGGGGTGTGTGTGTGTGTGTGTGTGTGTGTGTCTGTGTCTGTCTGTGTCTGTGTCTGTGTGTGTGATATAAGTTAATCACACACACACACACACACACACACACACACACACAACACACACACACACACACACACACACACACACACACACACACACACACACACACACACACACGAGCGTGCACGCGTTACAGCTGTATAATATAGAGCAATAGCCTTTTTAGAATCCAAAATCTCTTTTTTCGTGTATGTGATCATTTCAGATATCAATATCTACAGTGTCTTAGGCTACCACAAATGTTATCAAACACTTCAAATCTCCCTGTGAATATCATAGAACACCGAGGATAAAAGAAATCAATATACAAATACCTATCTTACAAACACTAAGCTTTCCAGTGTTGTTGTGTTGAAAACTTAAGTTGTATGTCATGAAGAATCAGGATATTCAAAATGGTCTGGATCAGTTTTATAAGATTGCAGTGAACGTTTTTTTTAAAAATTGTTATTTCTTCGTTTGGAGAAAACTATCACGATTGCATAGGAACTATACTCCATAGGTCCAGGTTTGTTTACTTTGGCGTCTAAAAAGAAAAAAAAAATCCACGAAGCTACAGGCTAAGATTTTCCCAATCTGACATGCTGATATGATTTGGTGTAATTAAATAGAGTATCATTCAACTAACGACAGGTTTTGATGAAGCATGGCGTTATAATTGCTGAAAATCCGAATAGCAGACTTCATGTCTACACTTAAGATAGTCTTTTGCCTCGTTTGCCGTTAAGAAGAAGAAGAAGAAGAAGAAGAAGAAGAAGAAGAAGAAGAAGAAGAAGAAGAAGAAGAAGAAGAAGAAGAAGGAGAAGAAGAGAAGAAGAAGAAGAAGAAAAGAAGAAGAAGAAGAAGAAGAAGAAGAAGAAGAAGAGGAGGAGGAGGAGGAGGAAGAGGAGGAGGAGGAGGAAGAAGAAGAACAACAACAACAACAAGAAGAACAAGAAGAAGAAGAAGAGAGGAGGAGGAGGAGGAGGAGGAGGAGGAGGAGGAGTGAAAAAACGAAGAAAAAGAACAATACAAAAAAATCAAGAAAAAAAAGACACCAAAACGATCTGAAACAGAACGTACAGCCGATGATGGATGCTGTTTGCAATGAAGTCGCCGAAACGGAGAGTTCATAACGTCTTTTCGTGTCTTTCAGTCAAGGTGCTTGATCAGGTAATAAGACACGCAGGTGTACCAAAGTGTGAACAACTGCTGCAGACGTCTGGCACTGTACTCAGTCTGCAACAGCTGCCAAAAAAATTATATATAAAAAATGCCAGTACCTAGGTGTATATGCTGCGTTTGGCACTGGTGTGCTATGTTTTGTTTTATGAATTGCTTCAGTGGAAATTAATGGAATGGAACTGGCTTCATGCAGCTGAACTGACGTAAGTGTGTGTGTGTGTGTGTGTGTGTGTGTGTGTGTGTGTGTGTGTGTGTGTGTGTGTGTGTGTGTGTGTGTGTTGTTTGTGTGTGTGTGTGTTGTTTGTGGTGTGTGTGTGTGTGTTTGTGGTGTGTGTATGTGTGTTTGTGTGTGTGTGTGTGTGTGTGTGTGTGTGTGTGTGTGTGTGTGTGTGTGTGTGTGTGTGTGTGTGTGTGTTGTGGTGTGTGTATGTGTGTGTGTGTTGTGTGTGTGTGTGTATGTAGTGTGTGTGTGTGTGTGTGTGTGTGTGTGTGTGTGTGTGTGTGTGTACCTGATGAAAACAACGCTTTTTTTTTCTGAATTCCCTTTAGGGCACACTTCATGCATGGACAGCAAATAATCTCTTTGTAACAATATCTCTGTGTGTTGGGGTTGGGGGTGTGGAGAGGGTGTGTGTGTGTGTGTGGTGGTGTGTGGTGGTGTGTGTGTGTGTGGTGTGTGACGTGTGTAGTGTGTGTGTGTGTGTGTGTGTGTGTGTGTGTGTGTGTGTGTGTGTGTGTGTGTGTGTGTGCTCCACACAGAAATGTTGGAAGTGTATTAAACTAGAGCCAAATTCTTCTTTCCTAAGAATAACATGTTTTGTATTACTTATTCCAACAGCTCAGTATGAGGTAAAATACATTTAATTATTTATGCATAATTATTGGTTAAGCATATAGCTTAAAAATGGCTTTTTAAAAACATTTATTGGATATTGATCAAACTAAAGTGTTAAGGTAAGAAGAAAAAATTAACATCTACAAACACATTTTCATTGGATATTCTTTAAGAAAACAGAACACAAAAACTCGTGTACGTCGCAATTGCTCTCCGTGCGCTTCATTCTCTTGTAGTTTTTAGGTTCCCTTCAAGTGTGGATTTTTTTATAGTAAAAGAAAAAGTTGCACTAAAATAACTTTTAAATATTTCTTTTTTTTCGGAGTGAAAATCCTAGTATAAAAATGAGAGCAAAAATTAGTCCCAAAGTCGGGTGTCCTGGCCTGATTTGTAAGGCGTTTTGACAGCAGTGTGACGCATTTCCACTCATATTACAAACAAAACTAGTTGCTGTATAAGCATTCAAGACGACGACAAAAAGAAAGAAAGAAAGAAAAGAAAGAAAGAAAGAAGAAAAAAAGTATGTCGTTAAACTTTTTTTTAACATTCTGTTATTTAAATGCACGAATGACACCAAATGTTAAAATTTGAAGAAAAAAAAAATTGTGTTAGATGGCTCAGTGCCAGTGACTAAAAATGTCCGATCCTTTAACGTGATATCCCCCATAATTTGCTAGTAGCCTATGCAGAAATTCAACCAAAATGAAGACATAAAACCTAAAAGTAAAGACGAGCAATGTTCCTATTCTATCAAGGAAATGTAAACAGCACAGCTGTTGTGTCGTGAAGAAGTAGTGTCGTAAAGTGGACTGGCTCAACAGAGATAAGAAATCTTCCAAGGGTCTGAAAACTTGCTATGGGAAAAAAGAAACCTCTTTTCCTTCATAAGGTGGGCTGCCAATGCACAGACTGCAAATTGAGAGACAAAGATCCTAAATCTGACAACCCGTATTGTCTTTTTTGGCGTGCGAATCCTGCAAAATAACAGAATG
>CM060319.1:34734349-34749349 GCA_030674155.1 Stramonita haemastoma
CCCCCATCACCCCTCCCCCTCCTCCCCCCCTTACTATCTCCCCCCCTCTCCCCCCTCCCCTCCTCCTTGTCCTCCCCCTATCTATCCCCCTCCCCTGCTCCTTCCCCCCTTCCCACCCTCCTCCCCATTCCCCTTTCCTCCCCTACCCCTACCTCTCCTCCCCCCTCCTCTCCTCCCCCCTCCCCCTCCTCTCCTCCCCCCTCCTCCCCCCCTACATATCTCCCCCCTCTCCCCCTCCTTGTCCTCCCCCTACCTATCCCCCTCCCCTGGCAATTTTCATACTTAAACCTCCCCATTCCCCCCTTCCCACCCTCCTCCCCATTCCCCCCCCTACCCCTACCTCTCCTCCCCCTCCTCCCCTCCCCCCTCCTCCCTCCCTCTCCCCCCCCCCTCCCCCCTCCCCCTCTCCCCCCACCTTCTCCCTCCTCTAACCCCACCTCTCCCCCCTCCCCCCCCTCCTCCCCCCTCCCCCCTCCTCTCCTCCCCCCCTCCCCCCTCCCCCCCCCCCTACCTATCTCCCTCCTCTCCTCCCCCCTCCCCTCTCCCCCCTACCTATCTCCCCCTCCTTTCCTACCCCCTACCTATCCCCCCCCCCCCACCCTCCTCCCCCCTCTCTACTTATCCCAATCCCCCTACTCCCCCCCCCTACCTATCCCCCTTCCTCTCCTCCCCCCTACCTATCTCCCTCCTCCCTGTCCTCCCCCTCCTTCCTTACCCCTCTCCTTCCCTCTCTACTTATCCCCCTCCTCCTACCTACCCTCCCACCCCCTACCTCCCCCCCCCTACCTATCCCCCTTCCTCTCCTCCCCCCTACCTATCTCCCTCCTCCCTGTCCTCCCCCCCTTACCTATCCCCCTCCTCCCTGTCCTCCCCCTCCTTCCTTACCCCTCTCCTTCCCCTCCACTATCCCCCTCCTCCCTGTCCTCCCCCTCCTTCCTTACCCCTCTCCTTCCCTCTCTACTTATCCCCCTCCTCCTACCTACCCCCCTCCCTCTCCAAATGGCAATTTTCATACTTTAAATCCTCCCTATTCCCTCCTCCTCTCCCTACTCCCCCCTCCCCCCATCACCCTGCCCCTCCCCCCCTCCTCCCCTCCTCCCCCCCTCCCCCCCTCCTCCCCCCTCCCCCCTCCCATCCACCCTCCCCCCCCCCCCCTCCCAGTCCTCCCCCTCCTTCCTTACCCCTCTCCTTCCCTCTCTACTACCCCCCTCCTCCTACCTACCCCCCTCCCCCTCCAAATGGGCAATTTTCATACTTTAAATCCTACCCTATTTCCTCCCTCCTCTCCCTATCTCCCCCCTGCCCCTCCCTCCTCCCCCCCCCCTCCTCCCCCCCCCCTCCTCCCCCCCTCCCTGCCCCCCCCTCCTCCCATCACCCTGCCCCCCCCCTCCTCCTCCCCTCCTCCCCCACCCCCCTCCCCCACCCATCACCCTGCCCCACCCCCCCTCCCATCACCCTGCCCCTCTCCTCCCCCTGCCCCCCCTACCTGTTTCCCTCCCCTCCTCCCCCCCATATCCCCCCTCCTACCTATCCCCCTCCCCCTCCTTCCTTGCCCTCCCACCCTCTCATTTTATCCCCCTCCTCCTACCTACCCCCCTCCTCCCCCTGAATAAGCACAAACATGGGCAGATAGACAACACATCTCCTCCAAAGCTTGGAGGATTAGAAGTTAGGGGGCAATCCCTATAGAGATCTGCCATTCCTAATTACAAGCTGAAGTTGTTGCCTTCATAGTTTTGCAACATATTATTACACTAACAATTCCACACTTTACAGGTTCTTTTCCCATGTCTGATCAGAAATTGAAAAAAAAACTTAATCTTAAAATTTCTTGTCACCATTATGTTTCAAACAGGTAAACAGCACAGTCTACAATTTTGTGATAAAAAATTGCTGCTTCATTTACATTAGATACAGATTTTCCTCTAGACTTTTGAGTAACTTTAAACAATAAAAAGGAACATAACTGTTGACAGCCTTAAAATAAATTAACGTTTTATCAGCATATAGAATGTATCAGAAATTCTAAATACATGCAGCATAAATTAACCAGGTAAAACAACTTACAGTTTGAAGACAGTTGCCATTGGCAAATTTGTTATCTGGGGGCAATGCAGGGACAGATAAAAAATGAAACAGGAGGGGAAATTTTTATGTTTGAAATATGTATATCTTGAGACTGGATTGAAAACTGTCATAAGTAGGCTTTTAGCAAAGTGAGAGAGGGGGGTAAATCCAGACCGATGGACCAGAAATAGAGAAAGAGAAATACACACACACACACACACACACACACACACACACACAACACACACACACACACACACACATACACACACACACACACACACACACACACACACACACACACACACACACACACACACACACACACACACACACACAATGCTGTGTGGCTATTTCATATCAATATTACTTCCCCTTCTCAGACTATCTTAAACAATTCAATCCCTTTTATTTGTTTAAAGTTGCTTAGTGGTCCAGATAAAAGTTGCCATATCATGGGAAAAAAAACAACTTTTATATGAATTTGTAGGAATTGCTGTTTACCTGCCTTGAACAAGTACAAGATGAAGTAAATGATTGTAAGTATATATTTTTTTTTCATTTTCAAACTAATATAGGAAAACACCTTCAAAGTTTGGAATAGTTTGTTTGATGGCATGCCATAAAAATTAGATTGCAATAACTTAAGCTGAGTTAGGAATGGCAGATCTCTATAGGGATCTTCCTCTTAACTTCTAATCCTCTGACCTTTGGAGGAGATGTGTTGTCTATCTTCCTGTGTTTGTGCCTGGGGGAGGAGGAGGCTGGGTAGATAGGACAGGTGATGGGGCAGAGGGGGAAGGAGGGGCACAGGAAGGAAGGAGGAGGGGCAGGGTGATGGGAGGGGGGGGAGGAGGAGGGTAGAGTGGGGGGGGAGGGGAGGGGGGGAGAGTGGTGGGGAGGAGGAGGGGTAGAGTGGGGGGGGGAGGGGGGGTGAGTGGGGGGAGAGGAGGAGGGGGGGTAGAGTGGGGGGATAAGGGGGAGGGGATAAGGGGGAGGGGTGGGAAGGGGGATAAGGGGGAGGGGTGGAAAGCGTATAACAGTGGAGGTTGGGGGATAGGATGCTGGGCTTGTGGTTAAGTTGAGAGGAAGAAGATGGTTATGTTTGGTCTATGATAAGTGGTATCATTGTCTCAGGTGAATAAACATTAATTAATAAACTAAGGAGAAAAAACAAACAAGCAAACAAACAAGGAATGCCCCTCTGGCTTTACGTTTATAATAACTCAGAAGGCATGTCAGTATGATAGAAAAAAGTATTTAAAAAGTGGAGAAACAGATGGACAACATGGCGTTTCCTATGCCAGTATTGTTCAGGAGTGTCCAAAGTATGTGTATGCTGAGATACGTGCTGTCACTCTCATTTGCAGGTTTTCCCAGTATCCTTGCATTAACCACTGGACTACACCATTTAGAGATAAACTCATGCCAGAAGATAGGTACTCAAGAGCTATTCAGAGGAAGAACGTTATCACTTCCTGTGCCCAAAGCCACCTAATCATCAAACGAGGTACAGGATATTATATAGAAAGAAATCCATCTTTTCTTTATAATCCCAGGCGCTCTCTCTCTCTCTCTCTCTCTCTCTCTCTCTCTCTCTCTCTCTCTCTCTCTCTCTCTCTCTCTCTCTCTCTCTCTCTCTCTCTCTCTCTCTCTCTCTCTCTCTCTCTCTCTCTCTCTCTCTCTCAGGGGGACGGATAGCCTAGTGGTCAGAACATTGCGCTGGCAATTTGACGACCCGGGTTCGAGTCCGGTCGAGGAGATTTTTCTCCTGGAGTTAACATCAGTGCTGACTCCACTCTCCCCAAAAGTCCTTCGGATGAGACTTTTAAACCGAGGCCCGTGTGCCAACGCACGCAGAACATCTTGCGCACACGTTAAATCCTGTTCCGCTTTTCGTAAGAGTAGGCCATCGTGTGCCGGTGGGAACAGATGACATTTACAAAACTGCATACACACGGGGACTGGATGTAAAAAAGCACAAGAGTGCTTATCCTATTATTCTCGATATAAAATAATACATTAAATCAAATCAAATCAAATCAAATCAAATCCTCTCTCTCTCTCTCTCCATCTCTCTCCTCTCTCTCTCTCTCTCTCTCTCTCTCTCTCTCCTCTCTCTCTCTCTCTCTCTCTCTCTCTCTCTCTCTCTCTCTCTCTCTCTCTCGTATAAAAAACACAAGCGTTTAAGCTGTCTAGACTTTTTAGTAGTTGTTGAGAAGAAGAAGAAACGAAGAAGACGCAGAGGGAGGAGGAGGAGGAAGAGGAGGACGAGGAGGAGGAGGAGGAGGAGAGGAGGAAGGAGAAGAGAGAAGAAGAGAAGAAAGAAGAAGAAGAAGAAGAAGAAGAAAAGAAGAAGAAGAAGAAGAAAAGAAGAAGAAGAAGAACCAACAACAAGAAGAATAAGAACAAGAATAACAAGAACAACAACAAACAACAACAACAACTACAACAACAACAACAACAATAATATAAAAAAAACCAAGAAGAATCCAGCTTCTAATCATATTCCTCTTTCTTAACACAAACTGAAACAAAATAAACTCAAGCCACATGGTGTTTACAACGTCTTCAAGTGTCGAGGAAACAAACAAGTAGATGCATCCAATAATACACCTACTTCACTTTCCGCAGTTTCTAAGATGCCAATTCTGCAACAGCAGAGAAAAGGAGTCTAAACAGCACTCTCCCTATCCACTGGGTTCCTCTCCTGATGCCATCAAAGAAAGGCTTCAGCACCTGAGCACTTCAATGTCACCCTCGCTCTGCCTAAAGCTTTGCCTCTGATTGCTCTTGAAAATGGGTCAACTTTTGAATAGGTTTCTGGAGTGAGGTCACTGTGGTGAAATCCATGGGAATGTGTGGGTTTTTTTTTTTCTTTTTTAAAGAAAATTGTTCATAGGGAGTGGGTGGAAAGGCGTTATCTTACCAACGTTTATGCTAGAAATAAATTGTTATTTAGCTTAGATTATTAGCTTTGAATAGGTTTTTTTAAAAATTAGGTCACAGTAATGAAATCCATGGAATATTTTTTTGTAAAAACGACCCTTTTCATAGGAAGTTTTAGATAGGGAAAATGAATTGGTTGAAAAAAAGAAAACAAGTCCTGTTAAACAATAAACGTTCGCAACCTTCCCCCTCTCCCCAACAAGAGCATTTATAGCAAGCAAACACACAAAATGTAGTTAAACAGATCTTAAAAACTGAGGAAAAGGACTAGAAAAAAGGGACCACGTATTTTACCCCAGTTGCTGTAAAACAAAAAAGAAATCCAAATAAAACTGAAATCCAGAAGAAACCATTAAGCAGAGAGGCTGCAAAAACCATACCCCGTCTAATTTTGCCTGAAACAACCGAGGCAGAGACTTCCATGCACGGATTGGACTGCTAAACGACTCCAGACATTGCTTCAAAACAAGATTTATGTGACCAAAGAAGGTGCAGCCATTGTGTCTCGAGATAGAAGCAGTCTGCTACTAGGTGTAAAGGAAAAAGAACAGAAAATGAATCTTTAAGAAGGAAACTTGCCACAATAAGATATTTTTGGTGGCAGGATACCAGTCAAGGAAAAAATCATTGGTGTTTTTTTTTTTTGTGATACCACTGTTGTACAACCGCAACTGGCTCAACTCTTGTTTGACGCAAAATATGCGTATAAAGACAGTGTTCCACCAGTAAATAAAGTCAGACGCAAATATGTGACTTAGTCGTGGGAGAGAATTGTTTTACTTTCAAGACTCTCTAGAAAAAAAAAGGTAAAATGAATTGACAGAGAAGGCAGAAAATAGACAAGACTAGGTCCACAGAAAAGGAATACAGCAAAAACAAAGAGAGAGGAATAGAAAAGAGAATTTTCCCGGCACAGAAGTTCCGGAAGGTAGTGACACTATTCATACTGGTAGGTCCCCAGCTATACTGTGTGTGTGGTGCGTGCGTGCGTGCGTGTGCGTGCGTGCGTGCGTGCGTGCAGGAGTGCGCGCGGTGCGATAAAGAACGATTCGAGAATTTAGAGACTGAGGCAAGAAATCACTCAGCATGACAGTAGCATAACAAGAGCAGCATAATAGGATCTACTACAAATATGGAAAGCATAGGTGTGGTAGCTGGTAGTCTGCATACCTGTAAAAAAAAAATCCCCATTCCTTGGTGTTCACCTGCTGCAGATGCTATACTGCTGTCTTACGCCACAGATGTTTCAACCAGACAAATAGAATTTGAAAACATTGGAAAAGGCGCGCGCGCGCGCGCGTGTGTGTGTGTGTGTGTATGTAGTGTGTGTGTGTGTGTATGTGTGTGTGCGTGCGTGTGTGTGTTTTGTGTGTGTGCGTGCGTGCGGTGTGTGTGTGTGTGTGTGTGTGTGTGTGTGTGTGTGTGTGTGTGTGTGTGTGTGTCTGTGTCTGTCTGTGTGTGTGTGTTAAACCTGCTGTAGATAGTAACAGCTTGAGAAATACTATCACTTCAGAGCACCAATATCTTTCTTCTTTGTTTCTTTTTTTTTTCTTTTTTTTTCTTTTTTCTTTGGCTCACATTCATTTCATTGTTTCTTTTCCTGTAATGGTCCATTTGTTCAAGAACCTCTCTGTGTGTTGTTGTTGTTTTGTTGTTGTTTTTCTTTTTTCGTCTTTTCCGTCTTCGGTTGCACGTTTGAGTCGGTTTCTTTTTTATTTCTCTATTTTTTTTCATTTCTTTTCATCTATCTGTCTTACTTTTCTTTGTGTGCCCTTCTTTCCTGCTCCATTTTATCTCTCTTTGTTTCATTCTTTCTTTGTTCTTTCTGGTTGGGTGGGTGGCTTTCATCAAAGCTATTTCCCACTTTCTTCTTCCTTCTCTCTTGTACATGTGTGTATTTCGGTACGTGGGTGGGCGTCATCGGTATTCTTAGAAGACGGGCAGAATAAACAGCAGCTAATCCGGTGTTTTCCCGGCTAGGGGATGCTATGCTGGTCTGGAACTATGGGGAAAAGACAGAAAGCTCTCTCTCTCTCTCTCTCTCTCTCTCTCTCTCTCCTCCTCTCTCTCTCTCTCTCTCTCTCTCTCCTCTCTCTCTCTCTCCCCTCTCTCTCTCTCTCTCTCTCTCTCTCTCTCTCTCTCCTCTCTCTCTCTCTCTCTCTCTCTTCTGAAGTCTATAGAGTGGCTTGTTGCTGCGATTGTCTTTGTCTGTATCTCTGTTGAAGTCTGTTTCTTTTTTTGAGAGAGAATGTCTTTGAAGTTAGTGTGTGTGTTTGTTTGTTTGTTTTAAAACAGTCATATGACGAATGTCAGAAGACATGATTGATTGCTTTATTTTGCAATGTGACGAAAACAAAAATAGGAAACATTTTTTTTTGGGGGGGTAAAACCAAAGAAAGACTACATTTTCTTCCTTTCTGTCGCATACCTCTTTTCTTTTTTTCTGGGGGGAGAGGGAGGGGGGCAGGTAAGCCTAGTGGTTAGAGCTTTTGCGCTCGTGATCTGACCGTCTGGGGTTCAAACCGCCACGGAAACGCCAGTTTGACGGAATTTAATCCTGGAATTAGCACAAATACTGACTCCACTCCCCAATAGTCTTTTTAGATATGACGTTAATCTTAGGTTCTGTACGTCGTGTTTAGACACCATCTATGTAGTTGTAATACAGTTACCCCAGTTAATGGTAATAAAAAACAGTCGGCGAAGCAAAATCTCACCAATGGTGAACTCCGGAAGACTAGCCGAGGAACGAAAATAAAAATTTCCTGCAAGTTTTGACATTTTTTTCTTATAACTGTGAATTAGTTCATTATATAAGAAACACATGTCTTTGTCTCTGTCTCTCTGTCCGTTTGTCCGTCTGTCTGTCCGTCTTTAGCTCTCTTTGTCTATCTGTCTGTCTGTCTGTCTGTGTCTGTCTGTCTGTCTGTCTATCTGCTGTCTGTCTCTGTCTCTGTCTGTTTATCTGTCTGTCTGTCTGTCTGTCTGTCTGTCTGTCTGTCTGTCTGTCTGTCTGTCTGTCTGTCTGTCTGTCTGTCTGTCTTCTCTCTCTCTCTCTCTCTCTCTCTCTCTCTCTCCTCTCTCTCTCTCTCTCTCTGTCCAGTTTTAAATGTTTCTTAGTCAGAAATATGAACTCTGCCCTCCATCCTACCTTTAAAAATTAGAAAAGTACCACTTTGTGTAAGACGAAAGGCTTTTCAAAACAGAGTCATATTATCTCAGGCACGACTCAGCAATGCCCAGGAATTCGTGGCAGGCAAGTCATCAATACTTTTGTACTTTTACAATCTGTACAGTTCACATCCAGTTTACACACAGTAATGTCATTCTCGCGTTCTAGCATTGTGATGATGCAGGTGAAAAATCTGATCCTTCTCATTTTCAGCTGACTTCATCTGTATCCCCTGTAATGCATGCAGGCATCTTAATGACTCCATTTTCTTCTGGTGTTTTCTGATGTGTTGAAATAAAATTCTGCCACTCAGAATATCATTCCTTGTTTCCTGATCTGAGTGTAGGGAAGGCTGTATGAGCTTTCGCAAACGCAAAGAAGGGTGTCACGTTTTGCAGTGTTATCTTGAAATATATCAATCCATAGAAAACACAAAAAACTAACATGAAAACACACGCGCGCGCGCGCGCCCAAGCACACACACACACACACACACACACACACACACACACTCAGACACACACACACACATGTGCACCTCTCTCTCTCTCTCTCTCTCTCTCTCTCCTCTCTCTCTCTCTCTCTCTCTCTCTCTCTCTCTCTCTCACCCACCACACACCACACACACCACACACACCACACACACACACACACACACACACACACACACAACACACACACACAACACACACACACACACACACACAGCACGCGTGCACGCACGCACGCACGCACGCACGCACGCACGCACACCCACACTCAGCTCAGAAACCAAATGCCCAAAACAAATTCATATAAAAGCCATTTCTACTGTTGCCACTATCTGTTTCTTTGTTTTGTTTTACCAATTTCTTCATTCCCTTTCTACAGAAATGTACACCAAAAACATGCTTGTCTACATTTTAAGATTAGGATTTCATATCTAAACCAGTCAAACCATACATGTATATTTTTTTAGAGGAATTATAGGAGAACTGTTTGTGCTATTTCCATTTATCATGAAAGTATACTTTTTACCCTTTTTTTTTCGTTGTTTGGCTGGCTGGCTGGTTGGTTTGTTGCTTGGCTACTTGATTGGTTGGTTGGTTGGTTGGTTGGTTGGTTGGTTGGTTGGTTGGTTGGTTGTTGTTTTTAGGCTGGTTGTTTGGTTGGTTGATTGGTTGGTTTGTTGGCTAGTTGGCTGGTTGGGTTGTCATTTGTTTCCTTGTTTTCTTAGTTTTGTTTGTTTGTTTGCTTATTTTTTTGCTATTTCTTGATTCCACTCCTACTGAAATCAAGGACCAGGTGGCATATCGACAATCCTAAACGATGCCAGAAAAAAAAAACAAGCTAACGGCAAAAAGTCTGAGCAGCCATAGGGGCTGCAGATGTGTAAGGTGATACAGACACCACACCTGAACACTATCAGCCTGGAGAGAAAGGAAACCCGCAACAATCAGGGAAGGGCAGGTAACTCCAGCAGGCGATGGTGATGACTGCCTGCAGATAAATGTCAGTGATAGCTTTATTGCCCTTGTGGTGCTGGAGGGCTGTTTACACACACTACCACCCCCTCCCTCCTTCCTTATCTCCCCACCAGGGTCTGCCTTCCCTGCTAGGTAGGAAGATTCTTGCTTGATTGAGGGCTAATTTGTGTAGTTTTACTTTGAATTTTCTTGAGGCCTATACAGGGTGCTCTGCTAGCATGTATGGGCTATGTTTTTGGGATTTTGATTTCAGATTTAGACCAGCAGTTCGTTGGATTTGCTTAGCAGGTAATATATCTAGAGCTAAAGAAAATTTGGATTAAACCAATATACAAAAACAACAAAACCATTTTCCAAACACATTGAGGAAAAAATATATGAATACAGAGAGCAAGAAAGAAAGGAATAGAGAACCAATGACAAGCTGATGTGAAGAAAACAAACACTTTAAACTAATAGAACTCCTTTATTCATTACCAGACCATTTCCAGAATTATAATTATGTGATCTTGACTTTTTTGTTTGTTTGTTTGGGGGTCTTATCTTAGGATTTTTGTAGTAAAGATCATTAGTTTTACCTGACCAGATTTATGAGAATTAAGTACATTTATATTTTGCTGATTTTTTTTTGGTGGTGTTGATGGCGTTTCGTTTGCTTTTTGTTTATAGGGTGCATTTTGTTGTTTTGCTTTTGGCATTGCTTACTTTTGTTTTGTTTTTATTGGTGACAAATTTGTTTAGAATTAATTTACAAATCGGTAAAAGTCTCTGTGATGCCACCAAAGTATTACCACATACCTCATCCTTACAAACAATCACCATGACTCACAAAAAAGAGAAACAGCAGCCAAACAAAACATGAATGCAGCAGAAGTAATGGAGCATGCAAATCAAGATAGCTGGCATTCTCTTGTATTGTGGATGTTGACGTAAGGCAATGACATGTCTGGTTGTTCAGGCTTTGCATAGCTGTCCCCAGTATCAGTCAGTCTCTATCTTTGCCAAAAGACAAGAGAGAGAAGTGTCATAGACTCCACTTCCAGTAAACTGTCAGAGGGAGAAAATGTGTTGCAGCTTCCAAACTTTCTGCTGATCGGGTGAACCTGTATGTGTCTATTTTATGAGACTATCAACAGAGACCCTACGTGGAAATGCACTCAGAATATCTTGCACACACGTCAAAAACAGTTTCATTTTTCGAAAGAGTAGGCCAGTGTGTGCCGGTGGGAACAGTTTGTATACACATGAGGGCTGGATGTCAAAAAAGCACATGAGTACTTATTTCAATATACAAAAGAATAAATGAATTAACAAGTCGATCAATCAATAGACAGATAAATAAACAGTCCACAGCTACAGCCACAGCGAGAAAGAAGTTAACTTTACACTGGCCTGTGTAGGGCTGTTTAGATTTTTCAGCCATAACATGGGAGGTTTTCACCAAATGGCGTTGGTAGTTGTCCAAGACTTACATACCTGTGTGCCACCACTCATGTGATTATTTTTTTATATTCAGCACTGGTGGGCAAGTAGTTTTGTAAGGTGTATCAGCACTCCCCCCCCCCACACACACACACACAATAACCTACTGTTTCGACAGACAAATCAGGGTTTAACGCGCGCACAAGATGTTCTCTTTGTGTTCTTGCATAGGCCCTTGGTTTATAGTCTCCTAGGAAAGACTTTGGAGTAAGTGGAGTCAGTACTGATGTTAACTCCAAAGGAACAGCCCCTTCCAATGGGCATATCAGTGGTGGCTTGAACATAAGCTCAACATTTTAAGTAAGACTTAGAGATAACACAGTCGTTTAAATAAAGGCAGAAAGGCTTAGCTTTCTAATGAGGACAAAAAGTGTTTAAGGACAGGAAAGACCTACATGGTTCACTGAAGTGGTTCCCATGCATTTTATGTGCGAAACAGTAAAGCCAAATGGCCTCCTGTTAAAGATAAAGCCCTCAGGGGGATAGTTAAAGTGTTAATTAGCATAGAAGATCCTTTTAAGTATCCCAAACATATACCTTTATTGTCTTCCTTACTGACTGTGCAGGGCTCACACACACACACACACACACACACACACACACACACACACACACTCACACAACACACCATACACACACACATACACACACACACACACACACACACACACACACACACACACACACACACACACACACACACACACACTATAACAGAGAAACAGAGAGAAAGACAGACAGAGACAGAAGAAGAGGAGGTGTGCGAGCACATGTGTGCTGCTTCATGAGCACTGGAGAGAGAGAGAGAGAGAGAGAGAGAGAGAGAGAGAGAGAGAGAGAGAGAGAGAGAGAGAGACAGAGAGAAGAGAGAAGAGAGAGAGAAGAGGGGACAGACACAGAGACACAGAGACAGAGACACAGAGACAGAGACAGAGACACAGAGATAGAGACACAGAGAGAGAGACAGAGAGAGAGAGACAGACAGAGAGAGACAGAGAGACAGAGAGGACAGAGAGGTGCTAGCTGTGATGCATGAAGTGCATCCCCAGGGAAATCAGAAATGCGGGGCGTTGTTTTCACTGGCTACACGTCTGTTCAGCTGCAGCCAGCTCTGTTCCATTAATTTCCACTGGACCAATTCTAGCAGAGCCAGTTGTCACTGGGCCATTATCAACAAGAAGATTTATTCATTGTTTTATGGGTTAATGTGCCACGTTTGCTTTCATATTAATTTGTAGGCATTCTGTAGGCATGCTGGCATGAACACACATTCCTTGGTTGTCTTCCTGTCTGTGTCTGTCTATGTACTCTGTCTTGTCCTGTCTTTCTGTGTCTCTGTCTCTGTCTCTGTCTCTGTCTCTCTCTCTCTCTCTCTCTCTCTCTCTCTCTCTCTCTCTCTCTCTCTCTCTCTCTCTCTCTCTCTCTCAAAATACAGTTTTATACACAGTGGTAGATCAAGCTGATAAATAGCGTGTGTATGCGTATGTAGTTGTGTGTTTGTATGTGTACATGTTAGAGTGGTGTGTGATTGTTTTTATGTGGTTTGTGCATGCTTCTTTGCACGCAAGTAAACAGAAATTTGTATTTGCAGCCAGACTGCTTATTTTCTTCTTCTTTTTTAAATCCGTTTTTCTTTTAGGTTTGAGCAGAAGGGAAAGAACTTGAAGGACTATTTCTGCATAGTGCTGATCTTGGGAAACTTATAATCATCATAAGTCTTTTTCGTACAAGTTGCTAAAATGCTTTTTTTAAAAAAAAAAAACTTGTTCTGATATTTCAATACAAACGTCTTTTGTATACAATTGCTCAAACTATTTAATATTTTGGTTACATTTTATTCCAAAAATACAGATATACCAACCGAGTTTTACACCATGTTGTTTATGCCCTTGCTTTTTTTAACAGTAGGTCTTAAGTCATTCAAAGAGTTCTTAACACTGCTACAAATTTGCGAACTGTTCTATCTGTTCCAGCTTAACCACCTTGGTTATTATTTAAAACAGAATTCCAGGTAGCACCGTGGTTCTGTGCAGTTTTACTGATTCTGTGCAGTTTTACAGGCGAACAGGCAGCTAGCACTCCGATATAAATGGATAAATACATCACTCCATTCCTGACAAGCTCTGATAAAGCACGCCCCTACATCACCTGAAAAGCCATATGGCAGACTCGGCGTCTGTGGCCAAGATAACCCTCTCCATCTTTCTGTCCAAAGAAAAAAAAAACGTGAGAAGATATATGCTAACACCATATGAAACAGCATGTATGATGTTGACGTATGTGATTGTGTGGAGTCGCAGAACCTGAGTTCACGATGCCTTTCATGTCTTTCAGTCAGCACAGAGATGAGTTGATACAACGCATGGCTCTGTATCAGGTGCGAACAACTGATGAAGAGGTCTGGCGCTATATTTTGGGTTGTCAACAACTCCACACAAAGTGGAAGGCGTGAAGTTAATCTGCGTCTGTATGCTCTGTAACATCACTACCTTTCGTTAAATGTGTTTCTTTTTCTAAGTGGATAGAACACTGTACAAGGATTTTTTTTTAATTTCAGAGTTTCGATTTCGTTAAGTCATGGGATGCATTCACATCTAAAACAATCTTAACCTGTTGTATCCTTTTATTAAGAAAACTCATTTGCATTTTTTTTTATCCAGCTGCATACACAAAGGAGGAATACGAAGAGGCAGACAGAGAAACGATGGGAGACATCTTTAGAGAATGGACCGGCCTTGAGTGAAAGGACAGACTCGGAAAGTTGAGAATGCTAGGAGTGGAGGAAGGTGGTTGCAAAATGGATCCCTCTTTTCTATCCCCATCTTTGCTTTTGCCTTGTTCTTTTTCTTCCTGTTACCTCCTTCTTCGTCTATGTTCTACCTTCTTGTGCATTCTCTTGCCTTTTTCCTGAAAGACATAAAATATAAGAACTTTCTTACAAGCCATGTCACAAATTATGCTGGGCCTGAATTTTCAGTTGTGCTTGAGAGCAGCACAACGCATTTTACTCATATGACAGACGACAGTGGCAACTTTCTGAGCATTTGAGGACAAAGAAGAAGAAATGTGCATAATAAAGATACCAGTAATATATGTCACCGTTTGGCAGACAAGGAAACATGAACATATCCAGCATGCACCATGCACCCTGAGAGAGATGGGCTATGCCAAGCTCAGCATCCCTAAGAGACATGACCTGAACAATAATTCAGTGCATCACCTCAACGAGTCCTCAGAGAAGAGAGAGGAAAGAGTGACATTGCACTTGCAGACCTTTCTGCACTAGAATTGCTCCAGTGGAAATGAACGGAACAGAGCTGACTGCAGGTAGCTGAGCAGACATGTGCCCAGTGAAAACAACGCCATGCATTTCGGATTTCCCTTGGGGCACACACACCATGCCTGCAAAGTTGTCTGGCTATGTTTTTTTCCCTTGTGACAGTGTGTGTGTGTGTGTGTGTGTGTGTGTGTGTGTGTGTGTGTGTGTGTGTGTGTGTGTGTGTGTGTGTGTGTATGTGTTGGTGTGTGTGTGTGTGTGTGTGTGTGTGTGTGTGTGTGTTCTCTATAATTATTGATACAAGGACATCTGAAAATCATTTTACTAGCCCTACATTTAAGTATGAAAAAAAGACCCTTACTTTCACTCTAGGGAAAGTGCGTTGCCATAAAAGTGTTGTCAAGTTTTTTAAGTTAATGTTCCTATCTGTACGGTTATCAGTTTCGTCAAGAGACTGTCTTTCTTTCTAGAGTTTGCCATGACAACTCCCTTATTAAGCTATTGTAGCGTCTTCGACGTATGCTTAACTTCATGCAAGTTGCTCACGGTACCGTCTCGGTTTATCGTCTCATCTGGAAGATTTCACC
>CM060319.1:34754349-34769349 GCA_030674155.1 Stramonita haemastoma
ACGCTTACTGTCATAATATATCCCGGCGTCAACCAGGCCCGAGAGATACAGACACCTGCAGTGTTGGTCCGGTAATTTGAGCAACACTCTCAAATTCGCATCCGTAAAGTGGATGAAGCTCGACTGTGCGGTCCAAGTCTCCCCACTGAGCCCACAGCACACTCACTTTGGGTAGGAGCCGGTCGGAGCCCGAAAAAATCCCTATGACTTACGGGATTCGAACCCGCGACCTTCCAGTCCGGAATCCAAGGCGCTAACCACTGCGCCATGGCGGCTGGTTCTTCTTCTTCTTCTTCTTCTTCTCTTCTTCTTCTTTTTCTTCTTCTTCTTCTTCTTCTTCTTCTTCTTCTTCTCCGCATTCTTCTTCTTTTTCGCATTCTTCTTCTTCTTCGCATTCTTCTTCTTCGTCGCATACTTCTTCACTTGCATTCTTCTTTTTCCATTTTTCTGCTGTTTCTGTTTTTTTTGCCTTCCCCTACAGCTAGCATGGGGCAAATGTCCTACACTGAATGCTGATAGCTTAACTAAGCATATACATATATATATATATTTTATATCCCTTTATATGAACGTTGCTTGATTCACCTAAACTGATGTTCCTTCACCCCTGGCTTTCCGACTATGCATATCAAGATCAAAAGCTGCTGCTCTCTTCCTTTAAGTCCAACACTCTGTTCCCTGCATGCAACATATCCCTATATCAGTAAGGTAAAAGGTAAAGGTCGTCCCATAACCTAGGCGGTCGTAGGGAGAAGGCATCAGAGACCTCAGCTTCTCTAGGGCCAGCATATTGAGGGCAGGCCATCCATCTCCTCTCCTCGCTGCTTTACCTTCCCTGACCCTAAAGAGGGCAGGTATCCATTTACAGTCTGGGTGAACTGGGGGGACTGTACTGAAGCCAAGGCGTGCAAATGGTCACCCATCCAACTGTAACACGATGCTCGACAGCTGCTTAATTGACTGGGGTAAGGCGAGCGCTCTGACCACTTAGCTAACTATCGCGCCCCTATTATCAGTAAAAAAATTTTAAGTATCAAGGAAGGATAATTACAGCTAATCTGCACATACGATAAGCGCTACTGGACACTACAGCTAATAGATCCAGGAAGGCATAGCAGTAGTAGGAGATAAACTAGAGATAGTATGTTGTAATCCGAACCCAGAAGTGAGGCAACAGATGTAGGCTATTGCAGACAAACTGTCTGTCTGTAGGGGTTCATCGCTGCTCTGTTCTTTGGTTACCAGTTCCTCTCCCTGTTTATCTCTAGGTCTGTGATTGTGTTGTCTAGGTGGAATTGTGTGTGTAAGTCTCTTTGTCTGCTTGCTGTATTGTCTTACGTCTTTCTCACGTTTTGTTGATATTGCACGGAACTTAGAAATGCTGTGTTTGGGGCTTTCTTCCTTTACACATCAGATTCTTTTTCTGGTTGTGGGAGTGTTTTTGGTTATAACGAGAAGGGGAAAGGAGGGGGGAGTGGGAGAGAGAGAGAGAGAGAGAGAGAGAGAGAGAGAGAGAGAGAGAAGAGAGAGAGAGAGAGAGAGAGAGAGAGAGAGAGAGAGAGAGAGAGATTGTGTGTGTTGTTTTGTGTCTGTTGTGTTCTGTCTGTGTCTGTGCGTGCATGTGTGTGTTTGCGCGCGCGTGTGTATGTGCGTGTATGTGTTTGTGTATGCATGCGTGCATGTGTACATACATGCATGTATATGAGAGTAGACCAATATGTGTGAGTATACGTGCCTGCAGTAAGAATAAAGACAACTGGAGCAAGAAACCCAATTTCAGGCTTCATCGGTGCGTTTTATTCAGCATTCTGATTCTATCGTCTTCCTACCATACGTTACATGACGCTTACACCGGCAGTCAACATCCCAGATAAACAACACACAACAGTAGAACCGTATTTGCCTTTATGTTTACGTACACACAATCCATTTAGCTATGAAAAACGAAGAAAGAGATAGCATTTCTTAGTCACGACACCCAGACAGATTATGGCAGAGTTGTAAAAGAGAGAATGTTGCAGACTCAATAAGAGTTGCAGCGGAAGACAAAGACAGTGAGACACAGAGACAGAGGGAGGGGGAGAGAGAAGAGAAGAGAAGACAGACAGACAGACAGACAGACAACAACGGTAAGACAGACAGACAGAGGAGGTGGGAGACCGACTAACTGACTTTGGGGATAGCAGCCCGAATTTTACGTAGAAAATCTGCATAGATTGAAGGAGATATATTATAAAAATAAAAAAAAAATAAAAAAAAGAAATTTATCCAAATATGATACAATACAATACAGTGCAATGCAACACAAAACAATACAACAAACTTAATGTTGAGGATAAAAAAAGACAAGTCCTTTAAATAGATAAACTGAAAACGTGAATAAGAGATAATTTTAAAAAAATGGTGAAATATTAAATTAAAGTGCAGTAAATTAAAGAAATTGGATAGAAAAAAATAAAAGCACTCTGAAAGAAAGAACGAGAAAAAGAACAACTGATTCTCTACACTGGACTTGCTGTGATTACAGGGGAAGGACATAGCTATCAAAACTGTGTAACCAGTCCCACAGAAAACTGTATATGCCTGCATAGAATAGGGAGGTACTTGAAATCAGCCACACAACAAACTTTTCATCTAGCGAGAACGCATTGATTCCCAGGGGGATGGGTAACGCAAGAGTACATATTCTAAGTAACCCCAAGGTGTTAAGCTGAGGAACGGCCAACAGCAACGATAGCACAAAGTTTGCCTTGGTTGGGTTTGTTCAGTTTGGGGTTTTTTGTTTGTTTGTTTGAGTGGAAATGTCTGTTTCATCTTTTTTTTTGTAAACTATATATAGATAAACAACCACACAAACAAACAACACAACCAAAGGAACAATTCAAATCCAGCCACGATAATCTTCATAAAACAGTTCACTAACTACCAACAGCAGCAAGTTCAAAAAGACATCCTCAGAAAAGGAACAGGCAGCAGCAAAGACAAAGAAAGACAAAGACAAATAGAAGCAACATGCCACTCTAGACTTCAGAAGAGAAAAAAAAACTTTTTGTCTTTCCCCTTTGTATAGTTCCAGACCAAGCATACTCTAGCCAGGAAAACACCGGATTAGCTGCTGTTTATTCGGCAAGTCTTCCAGGAATACTCCTGACGCCCACCCACCCACCACAGACCCCAAACACACATGTGTGGACTAGAGAATCGAGATATGTACAGTATAGGGGGCAGAGAGAAGTTTGAAGAGTGCCATTCACCACATTGTCTGAGAAGAAAGGATGGCATATTGAAGGAAGGAAGAAAGGAAGAAGGAAGGAAGGAAGGAAGGAAGGAAGGAAGAGAAGGAAGGAAGGAAGGGAAGAGATGAGAGAACAAAATACGGAAGAGAGAAATGAAAAGAAAAGAAAGAGATGAAAAGAAGAAAAAGAAAAGAGCAGGCCACACGAAGACAGACAGACAGACAGACAGAAACAGAAGAAACAGAAGAAACAAATGACGACAGACATAAATACAGAGCGTAAGAAAAGAAGAGAGGGAAAGAAAAGAAGAAAGGCAGAAAAAAGAAAAAGAAAGTAAAAAGAAAAAAGGTACGCGAAAGGACATGAAATGAAGGGGAAAAAAAAAAAAAATGAAAATCTTATACAGAAAGATAAAAAGACTGTTAAATGCATGTTTTCGTTTTGCCCTAACATCGTTCCAATGCTACGCTCGATGGGTTTATTTATTTATTTATTAAGTCTTTTATTTCGAGGATAATGGAATAAGCATCAGCGCTTTTCTACTTCTAGTCCCCTGTGTATGCAGTTTCTGTAATTTGTCATTCGTTCCCACAGGCACACAATGGTCTACTCTTCCTAAAAGCGGAACGGGTTTTAACGTGTGGCAAGAATTCTTCGTTCGTTCGACACAGGGCTCGGTTATAGTCTCATCGAAGGGACAAAGCTGTGTTGATTTTTCCTCCATTGAAATGTCTTGCTTTTTATGACATACATGATTTGGTAACAAACTTTTATATAACAATTTGTGTTCGTTCAAAAAGTTAAAAGATATCAAAAAAGGAAATAAAAGATGAGGGAAAAGGAACTAGATTAGAAAAATAAGGGCAAATGTATGATTGAAGTACACACAATGGGCGACAAAGAAGAAAGAAACAAAAATTTAAATATCCAATAGCTAGGTTTTAAAATCTGCCATTATCTAACAGTCAATTGGATACACACACACCACACAACACACACACACACAACACACACACACACACACAACACACACACACACACACACACACACACACACACACACACACACACACACACACAACGCGCGGGCGCGCGACGTGGATGAATGAAAAAAGCAACGATCTGTTCCATTATCCTCGATATAAAAGAATAAATATAATAATTAAAAAAATAAAGAAGAGAGAGAGAGAGAGAGAGAGAGAGAGAGAGAGAGAGAGAGAGAGAAGAGAGAGAGAGAGAGAGAGAGAGAGAGAGAGAGAGAGAACAAAGCAAGGCTGAAACAAAGCAAACCAAAAAACCAAGAGCACGCTTACATCACTACCTAAGACTTGAGAGAAAGAGGTAATATCAGAGTCAAAGCCACCCAGCATTACAGCACAGAGCCTCCAGCACAAAGCAGGTGTAGTAGACAGCTGTGTAGTCCACATACCTGAATGAGTCACAAAGGTAAGTGTTCAACCACAGATGCTAGCTGCTACCTATCTATGCTTCAGAGGAACACACACAGGCCGCACTCCAACGTTTCCTGTCTGGCCCCTCTTCTATTGTTTTTCATATAAACTCACTCAAAGACACATACATGATTTATCATGAAAAGGTTCAAAGTGTTCCCATAACCTTATACGAACGTTGGGGAGCGTGGTGTAGTCCAACAAGGGACTTGCTCTCTCTACACCAGCATTTCGTTCTGTCTCTCCTCTCTCTCTCTCTCTCTCTCTCTCTCTCTCTCTCTCTCTCTCTCTCTCTCTCTCTCTCTCTCCCCTCTCTCTCTCCCTCTCTCTCATCTCTCCTCTCTCCTCTTCACCTTCTTCTCTAGTCCCTAAGGGGGGCAGGGGTCCATTTAACAGCTAGATAAACTGGGGGACTGTACTGCAGCCGAATATCACGAATGGTCACCCGTGCAAGAGGCAACCACGCTCAACCCTGCTCAATCTTAGCTTGGGGAGAGCAAGGGCTCTGACCACTGAGTTCATCTGCCCCCTATGTTTATTTTGACATTTTCCAAATGGCAGGTGTTTTTGGTGAAATAGTACCTACTCATTTATATTTCATGTTATTTTGCACGACTTTTGATTGGTTTCAATCTTATTTTCAGACAGCAATACACTCCTCATTCGTTTTACTGTCTGCCGGTCCTTCCGATCAATAATATACATGATGATGTGCAAAATCATCCACGTAGGAACTCAAAGCATTATTCAAATGATGGTCCTTTCCAGCTTTGGCATGACTACCTGACATCAGTCTATAACCTGAACTTCCCAAAACATTCAAACGGTGAACATTTTCACACCTTAATTTAAAGACATGATATGATATGATATGATATGATATGATATGATATGATATGATATGATATGATATGATATGATATGATATGATACGTGATTTTCGTTCTGATTAGCTCTCCATAAAAGACACCACTTCACCCGGAAGCTTAACGCTGGAGTGCAACCAAGAAACAGGGATGGGGGGAAGAACTGGAAAGTCTATAAGCAGATGTGGTGGTGATGGTCGTTGGCACTCGTGAACTCGTTGAAGATGGTAAAACAGTTGTTGATTCGAGAATAAAAGACAAAGAATGAGACAGAGAGCGTCAAGAATGTGTTTTCTGGCAAAAAAACGGTGTGTTTAAACGTGTGATGTTATGAAGTGTTAAGCTTTGGTAGTTTAGTTTTATGAGGTTATAGATCTATCAGTGAGGTCTTGGCAACATGGTAGGAAAGGGATTTTTTTATTTTGGTCAAGGATCAGCTTGTGTAAAGGTTACTCGTGTGTGTGTGTGTGTGTGGTGTGTGTGTGTGTGTGTGTGTGTGTGTGTGTTGTGTGTGGGTGGGTGGGTGGGTGGGTGCGTGCGTGTGTGTGTGTGTGTTTTGTGTGTGTGTGTGTGTGTGTGTGTGTGTGTGTGTGTGTGTGTGTGAGAGAGAGAGAGAGAGAGAGAGAGGGGGGGAGAGAGAGATAGAGAGACAGAGAGAGGACAGAGAGAGACAGCCTAGGCGCCTGTGTGGTCTTCAGGTGATGGCTGAATAACTTTTGCAGCTTTTTATTTTTTACTGTCCTATTCCTTCTGCTTTCATTATTTTTTTTTCTTATCATTTTCTTCTCTTTTTTTTATTCTGTTAAGTTGATTTCAAGCTTGAAGTGAAATAGTGATACTATTACGGTTTATTATGTAAAGGGATATGCTTTAGTGTACCTGATTAAAAAAACAACAACAAAAAACCGTAAATTGTCCACACAGAATGAGCAGTAAACGGCAGGTGTGGCTATCAATTGCAGCGTAAAGTGTTTAAAACACGGAGCACAAGGACCATGACTTCACACCTTGTCTGATCGTCAGCCACAGCCTGGCTGCTTGTTACTGCTTGTGAGGTCTATCTGAAACAGACACATTCCCACACACGTACGCACGCATGCACACAGCGGCACACACGCACGCACGCGCGCGCACACACACACACACACACACACGTACACACACATACACAGTTGCACACACACACGCGCGCATGCACGCACGCGTACACATACAGTCGCACATACACGCACACACATACACACACACGCACACAAACACACACACACAGGCACGCATGCCCTGCACTTTGTCTCTCTCTCTGTCTCTCTGTCTCTGCGCTCTGTTCTTCTGTCTCTGTCTCTGTCTCCTGTCTCTCTGTCTCTCTGTCTCTGTCGTCTCTGTCTGTCTTCTGTCTCTGTCTCTCTCTCTCTTCTCTCTTCTCTGTCTCTCTCTCTCTCTCTCTCTCTCTCTCTCTCTCTCTCTCTCTCTCTCTCTCTCTCTCTCTCTCTCTCTCTCTCTCTCTCTCTCTCTCTCTCTCTCTCTCTCTCTCTCTCAAGCGCAAGGACCTGGTGAAAAAGGTATGTAAATATCTGTATTTAACCCTTTGAGTAAAACGATCAACATCATCATCATCATCATCATCATCATCATCATCATCATCATCATCATCATCATTATCATTGCGTCGCTGTCGTCGTCGTCGTCGTTATCATCATCGTCGTCATCGTCGTCGTAGTCATCATTAATGTTATCATCATTGTCATCATCATCGTCATCATCATCATAACAGCATCGTCGTAGTCGTCGTCGCCATCATTATCAGCAGCAGCAAGCAGCAGCAGCAGCAGCAGCAAGCAGCAGCAACAGCAGGAAAGTACTCTTCTCGTTCCTCGTCACCAATTTCTCTACACTTCCTTCAAGGTTCTTGTATGGACTGAAGAGCAGTGACCTCACTTTAAAAGCCCAACTCAGCTTCGAGCAGGCAGAAGGTTACACTGAAGAGCTCACTCAGGTGCAGAAGACTTGTCTTTGATGAGATTGGGAACCGAAGCCAGAGGAGAGGAGAGGAGAATGAGAGTGAGTAGTCTTTGCTTCTCTGGCTGTGTAATTGGTACCCAAGAAACTAGGGCCTTGCGGAATGTCAAGGAGCTAGCTAGCTAGCTGCAATGCTGGATGTATCCACTCGTAGGCTATGTGTTACCCTGCTGCTTGACGACAGATGTTAACATCATGTGGGCCCCTGTTTATTTTGTTTCGTTTAGTCTTTCAGGTGGGATTTGGCTACCTTTTTCTCCGCTTCTTTCTTTTTTCTTCTTCTTCTTTCCTTCTTCATTTGTGATATGACTGGTAAGCAGTTACTTTGTTTTTAGTGAGCTGCTCACTTGTTCACTTCGTTCTTCTTCTCCACAAATTTTCTTGTCGATGTTTCTTCTTCTTTTCGCTGCGTGAAAGCAATTAAAAAAGAGAAAAATCGTATACTGATTTTCTTCGTTCGTCAACTGGATATGAAAATGAACATTAAATTAAACAATTTTGTTAACTTTCGCACGACAAGTTTATAATGCATGTTTTTGTCTACCAGCCACCAACTGTATATTAACAAAAACTCCTTCACCTTCACCTATCCTATAGTCTTGTAGACCGTGAGGGCATCACTGAAGATTTTGCAACCAGCTTCCCCAACTCCCCGCGGTCCTCAGCTTTGCGTAGCAAATCGTTCCACTCAAGGGCAGTCCACTCGCAGACGTTTTTCTTCCCGTCGTTTTCTCTGTCAGCATCTACATAAACACCAATATCTTAAATATCACGTGCATACCTGACCTTCTGCATACCTGTAAGGCATAGATAAGGCACGACACTGTTGGCAACTCGATAAAAGTAAAAAACTCCACTTTGAACCACAATTGCATTACTGTGTGTCGAACCCTCCATTCCTGACTATAGCATTAGTAAACCCCTAACTGATCTCTCCCCCATCGCCACCATGAACACACAGGTATGTGCACGCCACATACTAAATAATAATATAACTATATATATAATAATATATAATAATATATATATATAATATATATATATATAATATATAATGTAATACGTATATAGGCTACATGGCTTTTACGGTAAGGCCAAAACTATCAAAAGTATATAACGTAGCATGGAAGAAAGAATACAGTACTGAATTTATTGCACACATATTATTTTATTGTATTGTATGTATTGTATTTATTTTATTGTATTGTATTGTATTGTATTGTATTGTATATGAATTGAATTGTATTGGTAGAATATCTATTTTATTATTGGCATTGTCTTGTATAACATCGTTCTGTATTGCATAGTGCTGTGTTGTAGTCATTGTAATGTGTTGTATATCACTAGACGTACATTACACCACGGAACTCAATCATCGCTTCACCGGATATCGTCACCAATCAAACCGCCTCTCAGTTCAATCCATGGGTAGGGATGGGGCAAGAGTATTTTGTGGTCAAACGGAGGATCAACCTACAAACCCCTTGCTTTTTTCAAGAAAGGTGCACTAATCTACCTCACCTCAATGCTGCCGATTCACAGACAAAAATGATAACATGTCAGTAAAGGGTCAGTAAAATATTCACCAGCACGGTGCCACTACTGCCAGACTAGAGAACAGACTTACTTACACAGTGAGTTCAGACCCATAAACCATGCAGTGATAGTGCCGCAGAGTTCCACCCTGCTCACATGTGAAATTAGCGTGCAACCAAAATGGACTTACAGCAAGAGGAACTACTGGCAACCGAATGCTACTGTCATGTAGTCTATGATATTATAGTCTTTTCTTCCTAAATCTAGCATGGCTGGTTTGAGTGTGTGTGTGTGTGTGTGTGTGTGTGTGTTGTGTGTGTGTTTGTGTGTGTGTTTGTGTGTGTGTGTGTGTGTGTGTGTGTTGTGTGTGTTTGTGTGTGTGTGTGTGTGTGTGTGTGTGTTTGTGTGTGTGTGTGTTTGTGTGTGTTTATGTGTGGTCTGTATGTCTGTCTTAAAACGAACAATACTGTAAAGTTGGAGTATGTTTACCTCGAGGGCGAAATACTTGAAAACAGCCATAAACAGAAGCTTCTCATAGGGCATGAACCTGTGGTCTCATTGTGATTCTTAGACGTGGTAAGTGAGACAGAGGGCATATTGTGGATGACCCCCAGGATGTTAAACTGGAGAGTACTCAATAATAACATCTTCCTCCTTCTCCCAAATTTTCACTTCCATGACCATTTATTAGTCAATCGAATAATTTATCTCCCCTAATAACCGCTATCCTGATTTTATTCTCAGCACCAGGCCATGAAAACCTCCTGACAAGATGAACCTTCATACACACGGGGACTGGATGTAAAGAAAAAGCCCCCGAGTGCTTATCCCATTATCCTCGATATAAAAGAATAGAAAAAAAGGAATAAAGAAATAAATAAACACATAAATAAATCAATAAATCAATCAATCGATCAATCAATCAATCAATCAATCAATCAATCAATCAATCCATAAATGGAGGCATAGGTCTAATCACACCAGTGACCTCTTCTGACCCGGGCCTGAAGAGCTCAAGTCAGCAAACATGGCAACACTTCAAACAGTCATGTGGATACCCAGACACCAACAGCTTTTTTTGGGGGGGGGGGGGGGGGGGGAGGAGCGGCGGAATGAAGGGAGGGGTGGGGTGGGGATTGGTTGCTATCCAGTACAAAAAGCTCTTCATAGAGTACAAGAAAAGTCAGCCGTAAGTATAAAATGATCATTTGTTTTCCAAGTCTGTATCTTTTTTTTTTGGCGCAGAACCTTCACATTGGCAGAGAGAAGAGCCACTATGACTATGAAGTGATCACGTGTTTCAGTTCTGCTCTTAAGACTATACGTACTTGACCTTCACGAAAAGCAACATTATCTTGGAATGTTTCGTAGCAGCAACATGAAAGTATTTCTACGTGTACTACTCCTACCAACTGAAAGAAGGAACATCATTTGGAATGTTTCGTAACAGCAACGTGAAAGTATTTATTATTACATGTTCTACCCTACCAACTGAAAAGTATGAATAAACTAAAAAAAATTGCCTTTTCAGAGGTAAGGTGTACAGAAGGGGGAGGGGGACTGGAGTAGGGAGTTTCCAGGTCTGTTGGCTTACAATAGACAAGTCATCCTCTCTGTTGCAGCAGTTTGATAGACAGTCAGAGGGCGGGAACAAATAGTATGGGATCATAATAATTATAATCAATCAAAAAAAAAGGTAAGATCCAGCCATGTTAACAATCTGATTTTTCTGTTGATAAAAGGGTGTTCTCTTACAACAATCAGCACTCATATTATTGATTTTTTAGCACATATCCTTGAAGCTGGAAATAAAAAAAACAGATTTCAATATTTCAATCCATGTTTGAGCAAAATCATGCCAAATATCTCGGCACAGATAATGATTTTTAAAAAAAACCACATAAATACGATGGCTATCAACAAATAATTTTAATGCACACAAACTAGTAAAGAAAGACAATTATCAGTGTGAGTATTCTAGACTTTACATATAGCTAAAAAAAAAATTGTGCTCAATAAAGCTGCAACAAAAATCCCAACAGTATGTGCACAGCACATATTGCACATACTACGGCAGTTTACGATTCCTAAATCAACTTGTATCTTAGGCACTAAGCCAGTTTGGATCTAGTCAGATAGGACACAGAATAGTGGAGTAGTTGGCAGCTTAGAAAAAACCCTGAGGAAAGACGCGTGAGCTTATATATATATATATATATATATATATATATATATATTATATATATAATATTATATATATATATATGTATATATATATATATATATATATATATATATGTGTGTGTGTGTGTGTGTGTGTCGGGTGTTGGTGTGTCTGTGTGTCTGTGTCTGTGTTGTCTGTGTGTGTGTCTGTGCTGTGTGTGTGTCTTTTGTGTGCGTGGTGAGTGTATGCATACTTGCGTGCGTGCATGCGAGCTTGCGTGTTGTGTGTGTGCGTGTCTGTGTGTGTGCATGTATGATGCGTGTGTGTGTGTGTGCTGTGTACGTGCGCTGTGCTGCGTGCGTGCGTGTGCGTGCGTGTGTGTGTGTGTGTGCACTGTGTGTGTGGTGCGCGCTCCGCGCGCGCGGTGTGGTATGTGTGTTTCCCTGCATTACATACATGTGTGCATGCGTTAGTGCAATCGTGTACATATACATTTTTTTCTTACTTCTTAACAGTCAACATAGGTTTGTTTCCGCCAACCTCAGCAGACAAAACAGACCTATGTATTCCATGGCAAGCACTGTTCCTGATACTTGGCATGTGGTCCCTAGCGTATAGTAGTAGTCAGCACACACAAAACATGGCATCGGAAAAGCAGAAATGCAATACTAGTTACAATGAAGCAGTAGTTGTATTATGTGGAGTAAGCTCTTTGCTGATAATATGTTGAACAGTGCTTGTGGTGGAGTAATAAAATGGGATACATAGTACCGTAGAAGGTTTGTTTGTGTGTGTGTGTGTGTGTGGTGTGTGTGTGTGTGTGTGTGTGTGTGGTGTGGTGTGTGTGTGTGTGTGTGTGTGTGTGTGTGTGTGTGTGTGTGTATGTGTTTATGTATGTGTGTGTGTGTGTGTGTGTTTGTGTGTGTGTGTCTGTGTTTATGTATGTGTGGTGTGTGTGTGTGTGTGTGTGTGTGTGTTGTGTGTGTGTGTGTGGTTGGTGTGCCGCGTTGGATTTGATTTGATTTATTCTTTTATATCGAGGATAGGGATAAGCACTCTTGTGCTTTTTTACGTCTAGTCCCCGTGTGTATGCAGTTTTGTAAATGTCATCTGTTCCCACCGGCACACAGTGGCCTACTCTTACGAAAAACGGAACAGGATTTAACGTGTGCGTGCGTGCGTGCATGTGTGTGTGCGTGCGTCCGTTCTTTCGTTCGTTCATGCAAGTATGTGTGTGCCTGTGTGTGCGTGTGATGTTTGTGTGTGTGTGCATGGTGTTGTGTGTGTGTGTGTGTGTGTGGTATATATTATTTATATAATTATAATATATTAATTTATATATATATATTATATATTATAATATATATTATATATTGTGTTGTGTGTGTGTGTGTATATTGTGTATATATATATATATATATATATATATTATAAAACCACAGACATTATATATATATATATATATATATATATATATATATATATATATAATTATTTATATATAGACAGACAGACAGACAGACAGACAGACAGACAGACAGACAGAAGACATCCATAGATGCAACATTGCCTTCAGGATGTTCCATACACCCTCACAGCACCTGCAAGATACAACATTATCTGAGGGTTAAGATTGTAAATATTCTTTAGTTAATCAATCAGAAGCTCAAGAAAGTTAATCACAGGGGATGAGGTTGGGGAGGGGGGCGGGGGGGCAATGGCCTAGCAGTCAGAGCATTGCCCTCGCGGTTTTACAGCCCAGGGTCTATCCGGGTTCCAGCCACTATCGAGACCCCCCGTTCAAAGCAAAGCGATTTTTCCCTTTGGAGTTTACAATCAGTACTGACTCTTTCCCCCCCCCCCCCCGAAAGTCTTTTGGATGAGACTATAAACTAAGGCCCCATGTGCGTGCACAGGCAGAACAACATCTTGGCCATATGTTAGACTTCTTTTCGCATTTCGGAAGAGTAGGTATTTCGTTGCGGGTTAAATGGTCGATAAAAATGCATTTAAAATGTGTGCACATTTGGTATATCATGTTTAGACGTCATCATCCGCAGTAGGAGTGCTCCTAACTTAATATTATGGTTGGCCAAAAAAAAAGGTCGCATATGCAAAGATTTTGTCAAGGATAGAAGGAGGGGAAAAAAGTAATGATTGTGGATCAAACACTTTACCTACATGCACAGTACATACAGACAGAGAGATAGAAATTTAGAAAAAAGAAAGAAGAAAGAAAGAAAATAAGTAAAAAAAAAAATAAATAAAAGGAAATGGGAGAGAAAGAGGAAGAAAAAAAAAGAAAGAAAAATAAAGAAAAACTTAAACACAGACGAAAGAAGAAACAACCAAACAATCAAACAAGCAAACAAAGACATACAAAAGAAAGAAAGAAACTAATCACTCAAACTAGACCAAAACAAAGAACCATAGGAATTTTAATAGAGCTGTCAGCAAAGACAGTTTTAGAGAAGACCACCAACCTAGTGTGTATTCAATTAACTCACACCAACAAAGAAAAAAAACTACCAGTCTTTTAAGACGTAAAGGACAGGAATTAGACCTACAACTGGTACTCAAAAGCCCTTGCTCTCTGAAAGCAATGCACACGCACCTGTTGCATACTCTTTCGCCGGTAAAATTGCATCACAGGCATTCAATCAAGACAGAGTTGGTGAAAAAAAAAAAAAAAAAAAAAAAGGAAAAAATGTTCCGGCTAGCAGAAAGGATCTATTCGCTGGTTAATTTGCATCATTGACTTTCAATCAAGTCAAAGTTGGTAAAAGAGAAAACACTGTCTCAGATAGCAGACAAGGTTACAAGCCATTTAACTTTTGGATTGAAAAAAATAAAAGAAAGGAAGGGGAAGGGTATAAGTTGGGGGGGTAGAGAAGAGAGAGAGAGGAGAATGGAGAACGGAAAAAGCGAACGAGCTATAGTCTATGTTCTTTCTTAAAGGTGATAAAGTACAGGGTTGTTTTTTTTTTTTAAATCATTCAGCCTTTAAAACAACTAAAACCAACAACTGCATGAGTGCACAGAATCTACATGTCATTACCTGGTCTTATTCTTCTAAGTATCCTTTTCTTTCCTTTGTAGTCTCAACTTTTTTTTTCAGAACTAGAACCAGAAAATAACTGATAAATCCTCCTTAAATAAACACCTACCTGACAGACAGACGGACAGACAGACAGACAGACAGACAGACAGTACAGACAGTCAGACAGACAGACAGACAGACAGACAGACAGACAGACAGACAGACAGACAGACAGACAAATGTGCAGAGTTACATAACAAGACAGCAGCAAATGCCGTATGTCAGGACTGAGTGGGGAGAAAGCTGTAGAGAGTCGAAGGGGTTACACAAACACCGTGACTTCATTCCTGCACTGATTGTCAGGAACAGCCTGGGTGTTTGTTACACCGGTTGTTTGTGTGTTTTAATCTCGTCTGTCTTTCTGTCTCTGTCTCTGTCTCTCTCTCTTTGTTCTGCTCTGTCTCTGTCTCTGTCTCTCTCTCTCTCTTTCTCTCTCTGTCTCTTCTCTGTTCTCTCTTTCTCTCTCTGTCTCTCTCTGCTTCTGTTCATTCTTCTCTCTCTCTTATCTCTCTTCTCTATCTCTTCTCTCTTTTCTCTCTCTCTCTCTGTCTCTGTCTCTTCTGTCTGTCTCTCTTCTGTCTCTCTCTGTTTCGTCTCGTCTCTCCTTCTTTCTTTCTCTCTTCTCTCTCCT
>CM060319.1:34784353-34831853 GCA_030674155.1 Stramonita haemastoma
AACAACAACAACAACAATAATAATAATAATAATAATAATAATAATAATAATAATAATAATAATAATAATAATAATAATAATAATATATATTATTATTATTATTATTATTATTATTATTATTGATTATGATGATGATGATGATGATAACGATTGATAGTAAGCACATATTATGAACAAAATTTAAAGAGGAAGGAAAAAGAAGGACAGAAAAACAAGAAAAGATACAGAAAATAGCATTCAAACTGCACGGAGCGTCACGCCCGAACTTCCCCATCGCTTCTGCAAAGATGGAGTAAGAGAAACAACTCTGTAAAGAGGGTAGGATAGTAAGAGTATAGTCCCTTCTCTCTCTCTCTCTCTCTCTCTCTCTCTCTCTCTCTCCTCTCTCTGTCTCTCTCTCTCTCTCTCTCTTCTCTCTGGAGGAGGAAGAGGTGGAAGAAGAGGAGGGGGAGGAGGAGGAAAATGCGACATAGAGACGGACAGGGACGAGAGTCCGGCAGACAAACAAATCAGACAGAGAAACAGACAGATAGATAGAAACAGCGATGAACAGTCAGTTTATTATTATTTTTTTTTTGTATACAAATTTCATTCAAATAAAACTTACCCCGTCCTAGATGATCTACGCACATGATACTACAGTCACATAAGAGACAAAGCATCAACTGACCCAAATCATTATTCTCTATGAGTCAAATAGTTGCACAACAATCAAACGATCGTAGTAAGTCATGGTATGATCTATATAAAACATGAGATAACCGAAAAATGTATGTAACTAGATTTTTTTTTTAAAGATATGTTATTTCGCAGACAAAAAGCAAGCTGAACATAGCCTTGCGGAAATTATTCTAATCCCAAGGAGAAATGGGCATAAGCATCTTTACCATAACAAAAAGCGGGACAACGTAATAAGAACATGTTTTTTGTTCTCCTTCATACATTGTTATTCACATTCGATATTACTATAATAAATGATTGAAAATTGAAACAAAACTTCTAGCTCTAACAAACTTGTTAAGATGATGGCCAGTAATTTCAAAATAATTGTAGAAAAAATTCTGTATAATCACAAAATAATAATAATAATATCATATTTTTCTTACTTCTCTTTATTTCATGTGACAGACAACAATATTTGCTGCTCGACGACAAGAAAGAATACCGAAGCTGCATAGTGGGGTTTTTTTTTCCCCCTTCTGTAATTGGCCTTCAGACAAGCCATACCTGCCTGGATATCTGGACAAAAAACTAATTCCCTATAAGTGTTTCAGTTCCGACCCTACTCCCCCCAAAAATCTTTCGGGTAACTCCATAAACTGTTGTCCTGTGTGCGAGCACTACAAAATATCTGGAACTCTAATAAGAACCCGTTTCGTTTCAAAAGAGTAAGCCACTGGATGCCGGTGAGAACAGATGACAACATTTCAAAATAGCATGCACACTGGTTTAGACATCATCCCCAACGTCAGAATGTGGCTACCTGAATGGTGGCTAAAAACGGTCACGTACACGAAATCTCACCATTGGTGAACATAGCAGCTCTACCTCTAGCTCTAGCACTAGCCGAGGAACAATAAAACAGAAACAAACAAAAAAAGAATGTCGAAGATATAATTATTGGGTTTTCTTGTCTTTTAATGAGCCTCCAAGCAAGCTATGATCACCTTGAAGAGTGTGTGTGTGTGTGTGTGTGTGTGTGTGTGTGTGTGTATGTGTGTGTGTGTGTGTGTGTGTGTGTGTGTGTGTGTGTGTGTGTGTGTGTGTGTGTGTGTGTGTGTGTGTGTGTGTGTGTGTGTTTGTATATGTGTGTGTGCGTGTACCCACGCGCGTGAGTGCGTGTGTGTGCACGCTCACGCGCGCACGCGTGCGTGTCTGTGTGTCTGTGTATCTGTGTCCATAAACACATGGAGTTTGCGCAACATCTTCTTTGTGTCCCTTTTTTTTTCTTTTTTTTTTTTTTTGGCTTCAGCAAGCGTTTCACATATCACCCTGAATATCATTCATATCACATCAGTGACAACAACAAAAAAACAAACTAGTTTATATAAGGCAAATTTCCAGCAGAGGGACTTCCCGTCTGAGAATCTAGTGGCAATGGCAGCTCACATATGTACGGATGTGGCATTTGACAGTTCTTGGTGTAGAGAGGCTTTGGGGTTCCAGGTCGAATATAGCCACAGGTGTCTATTCCAGGTGGGTCGGGGATTCGGCTGCCCAGAGGGGAGTAGGTCTCCAGGAGAGCTGGGTCCACTGGGCTGTAGTCCAGCCACAGGACCGTGTTGGCGCGATATTTGTCCAGCATCATACCCACAAAATAGTCCTTTGTGTTTAAGTCTGGCCAAAATAGAGACCCAAAAAAAAGGTTCATAATGATTAATAGTATAGGTCTGCGTTTATCTTCATTTGAAATTATTTCAATTCTTGCAAACTCTGTACATTCAAAGTTTTTTAGATTTCCCTTAAATCGTTTGTGTTGCCCACGAAATATAGAAATTATAATTCATAAATTACGTCTAAATGCTTGGAAAACTAAATATTCAAAAGATGTTTTATGTACTTGTTCTGCTATTTATCAGTCCACCATATACTGTTTGATTGCCCTGTGCTCATTGCCTCGTATAAAAGCAAAGGGATAGATCTAAGGGAAAAATACGGAAATTTCCAAAGTGTTCTGTATGATTCCGAGTCGCATGTCCTAATATCAGTTGCAGCAAGTATTTGCCAGTCACCAGTAGGTCAGTTACTATAAATGAAATTGTATAAACTTATCATCATCCATTATTTTCTTTATCCTTTCACTTTTTCCCCTCATCCCCTTTTCAGTGCATTCTTAACGTGAATGTACCATTGTCTAAATCACCTTGTAGTGAACGGACATTAAACCAATGAGAAGAAGAAGAAGAATATGCTTTTGTAGATGCGTCTTTGTTTGTCTGTCTGTGGCTTTTTTGTTTGCTTTGTTGTTTGTTTGTTTTAGGTTTGTTTGCTGCTGTTGCTGTTGTTGTTGTTGTTTTGGGGGTGATTGCTATCTTTTTAGTTTTGTTTTCCTCTCTCTCTCTCTGTCTCTCTCTGTCTCTCTCTGTCTCTCTCTGTCTCTCTCTCTCTGTCTCTCTCTGTCTCTCTCTGTCTCTGTCTCTGTCTCTCTCTTCTCTCTCTCTCTCTCTCCTCTCTCTCTCTCTCTCTCTCTCTCTCTCTCTCTCTCTCTCCTCTCTCTCTCTCTCTCTAGAATTCAGTCCTGTGAGTGTCGAGGAATAATCATAAGAAAATTGCGTGTTGCTGCATCCTGGTGTGTCAGATCCCCTTTGAAGACCTCTAATTTCACTGAGCGTAAACAGATATAAAATTAAAGACAACAACAACAACAACACAAACACACAGACACAGACACACAGACACACAGACACACAGACACAGACACAGACACAGACACACACACACAACACACACACACACAACACACACACACACACACACACACACACACACACACACACACACACTCCGGTCCATACTACATTCCATACATCTGTAACTGTATTACAAAAAACGAAACCTGCATATTATCATGAACTATGTCAGAAAACTAAATCTTTCTTCCGCTGATTACAGAAAGTATGTAAACTTTCACCTTTAAAATAGTTATACGACGGGGTTTTTTTTTAGGGGAAACAAGCACAGAAATGAATCAGTAGCAAGGAAGGGACATCGTCTGCCCATCACAATAGGGAAGTAGAAATGAAGCATTAATTTGTCATACAAATCTGTGAATCTCTGGCTAATATACACACTTAGAGGGTGGGGATAGCTCAGCTAGGTCAGAGCGCTCGTTTTCCCCACGTCCAAGTTAAGCAGCACCGAGCGTGGTTGCCAATTGGATGGGTGACCATTATTTTGCGCGCCTTGGGCTTCAGTACAGTCCCCCCAGTTCACCCTGTTGTAAATGGGTACCTGCCCTCTATAAGGTCAGGGAAGGTAAAAGCAGCGAGGGAGAGGAGATGGGCGCCGCCCTCAACATGCTGGCCCCCTAGAGAAGCTGAGGTCTCTGATGCCTCGCTCCTCTACGACCACATAGGTTATGGGACACCTTTACCTTTACCTTTGATACACACTTACCCTGATTCCTTCGGTGAAGTTCATGATGGCCCTGATTTCGAGGGGAGACAACTTCTGGGCCAGACGCATCTGGCGAAGGGAGCATTGGTTTGCTGCCTCCTTCAAAGTCCTGACAAATTTGTCATTGTCCAGCTCGAAATACACGCACATGTCTGCCTGCCTGTTGTACAACATCAGTTTTTGCCTAGGGCACCGATCTGCACAAGAATACAGAGAGAGAATACAGACAGGCGGAACAGAGGAGTGGGTGGGTGTGTTAAAGAGTTGAAAAGAAAAGAAAAACTGGATATATAGAAAGAAAAATCATACACACGCAGCAACGCACGAACGCGCGCACACATACATGCACCATACTACAACGCAACACACGCACACACACACACACACACACACACGCACACACACACACACACACACACACACACACACACACACACACACACACACACACACACACACACACACACACACACACACACACACACACACACACACACACACACACACACACACAACACACACACTGATTTTTAAAAAAAACTCTGGATGCCTGGATATCTCTACTACTATAATCAAAACTTTCTTTACCTTCAATTGTGTTCTGAATACACAATGCAATGTCAGAAATTCACCCCGTGACAATGCTATTGCAGAGAAAGTAAAGCTCAAATCAGATTTTTTTTTCAAAAACAGCAGAGCATATAAATTATATCGTCATGGAACCACTCTCTGGACCTATTATAGTGCTAAATGGCTAGTACTTGAAAAGTAGAAACTTTCACTGAGTAGGTGGATGCTAAGTAAATAGTTGCACCATATTCACTGTAGAGCCTTTAAAGCTAAGAACACACTGACATTGAATATACAACTGTAAGAAAGACCAAAAAAAAAAATTTTTTCGTTGCTACAGTCACATTGCATATATCGATGATTATATAAGTGAATTGACGATGCTATTCATTTTACGTTGCTAAGAACACATTGACATGGAATATACAACTGTACAAGAATAGACCAAAAAAAAAAAATTTCGTTCACAAGTCACATTGATACACGTTGATTAATATAAGTGAATGGATAAATGTTTACAATTAAGTCATACAATCAAGTTGCTGCGTATAAATCACCACGACTTTGCAACATTACACCAGTAAACAATTTAACAAACAAAAAAACCGAAAGTATATATATAATAATATAGGAAGGAAGGTGGCAGGATGGTTAAGACGTTCGCCTGCCAATATGTAAACCGTGAGTTTCTGGGTTCGTACCCAAGCCTCGCCCTTTCTTCCCATTTGACGAAAAAATCGAACTGAATGTCAAAATCATTCGGATGAGACTATAAACCGACGCCCCGTGTGCGAACGCACGAGAACATCTTGCGCACACGTTGAAAACCCGTTCCGCCTTTCGGAAGAGCAGGCCATTGTGTGCCGGCAGTAGCGGATGACATTTTTTTTTTTTAATAAATAAAACAAAAAACAGCATGCACACAGGTACGTGTTTAGACACCATCCCTGAGGAAAAACGGGGAGTTGGAGTTCCAGGGCGGCTCGGGCTGTATATGGCAACGTTCTGGTGGCTCCTGCGACGGTACTGGAACCATTCGTATGGTCATTGCCTTCCAATGGATCATTCCAGTGGCGTGGAGAGGGGGAGGGTCTGGGTGCATTGGTAACAGTTGCCCTTCCATACTTACTTACCAGGCTTTGCGTTCTAAGACTAGAGCGCAACTCCATAGTCTTCCGAGACTGATGGTGCCTATCTCTCTCTCTCTCTCTCTCTCTCTCTCTCCTCTCTCTCTCTCTCTCTCTCTCTCCTTCTCTCTCTCTCTCTCTCTCTCTCTCTCTCTCTCTCTCTCTCTCTCTCTCTCTCTCATCTCTATATTATATTATATATATATATTAGTCACAACCCACTTAGCGTATAGGCTTATAATTGTTCTCTGTGAAATAAAATAAACAACTTTGACAAAAAGTCGGGAAATTTTACATGAAAATTCCTAAAGAGATTCTGCCGAGTGTACATACGGATAGAATTAAAGCACATGATGAACTTTATTATATATACAAATACACCTTTTATATAACTTTATATATATATATACATACAGCACTTTTATTATTCATATATCAATATATAGATATTAATATATTATATATATATGACCTGGGTATTTGTAAAACCAAGCAAACGAAAAAAGATACAAAAACTCGAAACAAAATCCCTCTCTAGTTTTTTTGTTACCAAACAAAACTCAACTATGCCTGTCTTAAACTTGACCAAAAAAACAAACACAAGTAAAAACACAAGCAAAAATACCTCAACGAAATACCCCCAAAACACTTCTTTTTCATTCCTCGGCTAGAAATTCAGGGTTCACCAATGGTAAAATTTTGCGTAAAGCCGTTTTTGACCACCATGAAGGCAGCCGCTTTTCCACTTCGGAAATTTATACTGGGTATGTTCGGGTTTCCGTAACCCACCAGACACTGACATGAATTGCGAGATATTTAACGTGTATATTTGATCTTCTGCATTCTGAATTAGGCCGCATTGCAGGTCTGCACTTGAAATTGACCTGCAAGATCGTAAAAAAAAACCCACAAAAAACCCATCCCAAATCGACCATTTCTTGTCAAAGTCACGTTGATTTTTATTTCTAGATGGTACACTGAATAGACCACGCATTCACAGACTCTGCTCGAGATTCGAACCCACGACTTCACGGACCCATGACATTAATAAAGTCGACAGTCTTTATCACTCGGCCTCAACACTTGTCAAAAACACACAAAATACCAGTCAAAGACTCACTCACCACAATACAGTGTAATGCACAGCACTCTCAGAAACTACCAGTCAAAGACTCACTCACTCACAATACAGTGTAATGCACAGCACTCTCAGAAACTACCAGTCAAAGACTCACTCACCCAAATACTAGTGTAATGCACAGCACTCTCAGAAACTACCATCAAAGACTCACTCACCCACAATACAGTGTAATGCACAGCACTCTCAAAACTACCAGTCAAAGACTCACTCACCCACATACTAGTGTAATGCACAGCACTCTCAAAACTACCAGTCAAAGACTCACTCACCCACAATACTAGTGTAATGCACAGACACTCTCAGAAACTACCAGTCAAAGACTCACTCACCCACAATACTAGTGTAATGCACAGCACTCTCAGAAACTACCAGTCAAAGACTCACTCACCCACAATACTAGTGTAATGCACAGCACTCTCAGAAACTACCAGTCAAAGACTCACTCACCCACAATACTAGTGTAATGCACAGCACTCTCAGAAACTACCAGTCAAAGACTCACTCACCCACAATACTAGTGTAATGCACAGCACTCTCAGAAACTACAGTCAAAGACTCCTCACCCACAATACTATGTAATGCACAACCTTCAGAAACTACCAGTCAAAGATCACTGCACGCCCACATAGGACACTGGTGCACCAGTCGATCCCCCACACTGCAATGAACACTCCAGAACACAGTCAAGACTCACTCACCCACAATACTAGTGTAATGCACAGCACTCTCAGAAACTACCAGTCAAAGACTCACTCACCCACAATACTAGTGTAATGCACAGCACTCTCAGAAACTACCAGTCAAAGACTCACTCACCCACAATACTAGTGTAATGCACAGCACTCTCAGAAACTACCAGTCAAAGACTCACTCACCCACAATACTAGTGTAATGCACAGCACTTCTCAGAAACTACCAGTCAAAGACTCACTCACCCACAATACTAGTGTAATGCACAGCACTCTCAGAAACTACCAGTCAAAGGCTGCCACCTCAACGGCATCTAGGGTGTTTGGAAGGCCATCCACGCTGCTGACTCTGATGAAACTGCAGGTAGTGCGTTCTTGGAGAGGCAGGAGCAAGACTGTTGGCACTGCTGCAGAGGTGTTAGAGAAAAGTCACTGTGAGGATAATTACACGTTCAGCCAGGCAGGCACATACATACAAAGAAAGTCTGTTAGCATGGGGTGATTTTTTTAAGCATTTTATATTTAGTCTATTACTTTTTTTTATTTAGTCATCCTCTGTAAGAATATTCGAGTTGATGTTGGAAAAGTTTTCTTTGTAACTATCATCAATAACCTCCACCATGGACAGAGTCACCAAACCATTAACTTGGACAATGAATATTTTCCTATAAATGTCAAAAACATCCATCCATACATGAGTTACAGATCTGGATAAGTCCACCATAGTATCTACTTGAACAACATAGTTTTCCTATAAATTCAATAACATCCTTCCATACATGAGTTAAAGATTTGGATAAGTGCACCAAACCATTAACTAGGTCAATGTATTTTTTTCTAAAAAATATCAGTAACATTCATCCATACATGAATTGAAGAGGTGGACAGAGTCACCAAACTATTAATTTGAACAATGTAGTTTCCCAATAAATTTCAATAACGTCCATCCATACATGTCAGTTAAAGATCTGGTTAAGTCCACCAAAACCATTAGCTTGGTCATCAATGTTCTCTTTCTTAAATTTTGGATCTAGACTAGATCACCGCCAATGAAGAACATCTGGATTATATTTTTCATTTTTAAGTATACACCATACTAGTGTATCTTGACATTCAAGGTTACAACGCCTGAATCCTTCCATAAATCCAGAACGTCAAACTCCCAAGTCATAAAAATAATAATTATTTGTGATATTCACTTAACAGATTATGTCGCCGAAAAGGCCTACATGTACACTTTTTGATCCAGCTTTTGAGTTTTTGCTTTGGTTTGTTTTGTTTGATAAACAGGATGGCTTAATATCTAGATCTGAAAGATATGCTTGCAATTTCACTTTTGCTGTTGATAGAAGGAACATGAGACTGAGGGCCGACAAAAAAAGAGAGAATGAATGAATAATCTTTATTTTTCCAACGGTAACAGAGTAAATATGCACATTACTTTTTTTTTTATCTGGCCCTTGCCCTGAATAGGGAATGGCAAAAACAAACAACAGCACAGAGAGAGAGAGACAGAGAGAGAGACAGAGACAGACAGACAGGGCAGACAGGACTAGGCAGGCAGGCAGTAAGGAAGATAGATAGATAGACAGGTAGACATAGAGTGACAGAAAAAGACAGACTAAAACTAACAAGTAAAACTCCTCTTTACCTGAGAAAGAACACACTGGCGAGGCAAATACCGAAGACTGCATAAGTACACATGGCAAACTGTAAAACCACACTCTCATATAAAGACAGTAACACAGAAAACACAACTCCTCGCCAGGTCTTTCTTTCCTCTACTGTTTTGTGTCTGCTAATAAACAGACCAGACCGATGCTATCTTCAGTGGAAGGTGCTCCCAGGCCAACTGAGCCACCTGCAGAACTACTGCCAATTTTAACCAGCACACTCTGATCAATACCATCGATTAAAACAGTCAGCATCCACTTGGCAAACTTAAAGGATGTCAGGCACATCACATCAGGGGTTAATTACCGAGGGAAAACAGACAAGTTGACAGCAATTAAAGTTTCTCTTTTTTGAACCTTGTTTTCAGGGGGTGTGGCGATGGAGCTGTAATGGAGTACATATGCATTTTACACTGTTTTATTATTGATTTCATTTCGTTTCATTTGTTTTGAAGTCCTTACCCAACTAGTATTATTAGACTCTCAAAAAATCAAAACAGAAGAATTGAGAAAAGCAAATTCAGCTAAATCGAGTTGACTGCTATTCTACAAAAAATATATACGAATCGAGAAATGACATTTGCTATGTTAATACCTTTATGTGTGTGTAAATACATTTCAGTTGACTTCACTCATTCGTGGACAGTGTCAGGTTGCCTATAAAATAAATTCAAACCATGACACTGAAAAATAATATGTTCACGAAATTGTGTTTATAATATATATATAAATATATTATATATATCATTGTGTATCTGTTGTATATATTTAAGAAACATTTACTTTTTCAAGAAATCGAACGAAATTTGTAAATCAAACTTGAGATAGACTTAAAGTAAAGCAATATTTCACACTTTCTATGAAGATATTTAGACTGCTTGTTCAATGTTGCGTCAATTTCAAAATCACCCAGTTTTAATTAATTTTAGTGTCTGACACAACCCTCATAGTACTTTCCTTTACTAGTTCATTTTCTATATCATTCCAACAGAAACCAAAATGCAAAGGAGCCCAGTAAAGTCTGACATTATTTCTCTTGAAACATACAATGTCCAAGATACCTAACTTGATATAACTGATTCCTCCCAGGTTCTGAATCCCAGATTTGTATGCAATAATAATACAGGTTACGAGTTAACGCAAATCTCTATTCAGGGGTATAAATGGGTGTTGAGAATTAGCGAAATGACCTTAGCAATCTGTAGAAATTGTTCTGACTTGATTAGTAAAAGTGGGCATTCCTTTACTTGATTTTTTCTTAAAGTAACCATGCTTTTTAACCAAGTGTCCTGCCTATCCCCCTGTGGCCATCTTGGTCGAGGTATTGCTGATGTTGTTATGATGGATGACGACCATACTTTTTTTTTTTAATTTCATCTCTATGTCATTGAGAAATTTGCGCACTGATAAGGATTAACTGTCCGTTTCAAGATTTAAGAAAGACCTCCTTAAAGAGAAAGTTGGTAGTCATTTTTGCCTCAGAATAAAACCTGTGTGTATACATACTGATGAATACATTCCATTTTCTACCCGATCATCTGGAGTGAGGCAGTGAGATGCTTCATTCCTCCTCAGCTGTCCTGATACCAAAATGGAAAGAAAACAGCTTTAAAGTGTATGTGTCTTCAACACGTGCGTGTTTCGTTACTGACTTAAATGTTTGAATCACTATCTAGATTATGTTTTAGCCACAAAACTGAAAAAAACCTGATAAAACAATAATAATCATTTTTATTATTTATTTATTCTTTTATATCGAGGATAACAAATAAGCAACATGTGCTTTTTTTCATCCGGTCCCGTGTGTAATGCAAGTTTTTGTAAATATTGTCAGCTGTTTCCCCGGCACACGATGCCTACTCTTACGAAAAGGGAACAGGATTTAACGTGTGCGCAAGATGTTCTGCGTGCGTTCGCACACGGGCCTCGGTTTAAAGTCTCATCCGAAGGACTTGTCATAATAAGACAAAAATGCTGACCGTATTTCCACTTCCACACACCATATAAAACGTTTAATTTCTGGATGCCCTGAGGTCAATATCCATTCAGCTGTTTGCTTTTATTGTCATGTGTAGTATTTCGATTATAGGGCCCTGGAATGAGTGAGGTCAGACTGGTGTTAAAGATCTGAAGATCAATTTTTGAACAAACACCCATTAGTAGTTGTGTTAATGGTATTTTTTAATTTTACATTAAAAAATATATTTTATTTTATACCACTGTATGTCCCGGCAGATTTTTCTTTGCGTGAAATTCGGGCTGCTCTTCCCGGAAAGAGCGCGTCGCCACAAGTGCAGCGCCTACCATTATTTTTTTTCCTGTCTGCAACTGTTTTTGTTTCCCATCCGAGTGGCTTTTTTGTACAGAAGTTTGCCAGGGACAACCTCTTGTTACCGTGGGTTCTTTTACGTGCGCTAAGTAATGATGTACAACACACGGGACCTTCAGTTGTATCGTCTCTACCAAAAGACTAGCACCCAGACCACCACTCATGGTATGATGGATGGGGGGAAAGTTTTGGGCCCAAAAGGGATTCCAACCACCGCTCCGACCGGGACTTTTCGCTTTCTAGGTAAGCACATTACCTCTAGACCATCGATCCATTGTGTTGATCAACAGCCACATAGAAATGCTCAGTAAGTGTGATTTATGGGGGGGGGGGAGTTTATCAAAGCCATAACCCCAGAAGAGCAAAGAAAGAGGATTTAATTGTGGTACATGATATCCTGGTTTCTCTTTTTTAAACTTCGCCATATGTCGCCTCTAATTGACGTCTGTATATCCTGGGTGTATACTGCCCATGGTTTTTGAGAAGCACAATCCCTTTACCCTATCTCCTGGTTGAAAGGCCACCCATAGTTTCAGGGTAGGCATAACTCGCCTCCGTACCTCCTGGGTGTACATACACCCTTGGTGTATGGAAAGGAACTAAGCTTCTCACCTTGCATGTGAACCACTTGTTCTTCTCTTTCCTTTACAGTCTTTCACTAGTATCTGACATCTTCATGCGGTTTTTTGTGTATGGTTTCGTGATTTGTTAGAGGGTACCTATGGCCGATACTGCTGACTTCAGCCCTCTAGGTTACTGTCAGGGTTACCCCACCCTCATCTCCAACTACCCTGGGAGCCCAGGGGGCAGAGCTCTTGAAGCCTGATGTGCCCATCATAAGTCATATGGGGTATTTCATGTTTCTCATTATTATTGTGTGTATTACTATTTATTGATGCGTACACTGTACCAGTGTTTGTTCCTACAGACTTGCTATATTGAAGCCAGACTGCCTCTTCAGGCATGTGGTGTCGCCTCGAGAACAGAGCCACCATATTAAAGATGGTAATAAGCCTGTTGCATTCAGTAGAGCACTTTCATGGTGCCTGGGCTCTATTACTGCGAAATGTCAGCATAGGTCACGACTCATACCCGCCTTACTTACTGATATGCCCTTTATTCTTGGGGGGGGGGGGGTGTATATTCACATGTCACAGAGCTCATGTGCGTTTTTGTGTGTGTTTGCATAATTATTTGAGCTGCCTGCACTGTGCTATGTATTGTTGTGTACCTGTACCAGCTTTTGTTTGACATGATTGCTGTATTCAAGCCAGGCTGCCCTCTTGGGGACTGTGGTGAGCAACAAGAAAGCTCTACCTATATCAAAGATGTATGCAGAACATCTTGCGCACACACGTTAAATCATGCTCCGCTTTTCGTAAGAGTAGGACATTGTGTGCCAGTAAGAACAGATGACATTTACAAAACTGCATACACACGGGGACTGGATTAAAAAAGCACATGAGAGCTTATTCCATCATCCTTGATATAAAAGAATAAATAAATAAATAAATAAATAAGAAATAGGAAAGTGTGTATGCATAGAGGACTCTCTTGGTGTTATGGGCTCTGTTACTGTGCAAAAGTTGTGCTTTTTTTTCATTATCATAGAAATCAAAGAACAAATTATTATAAAAAAAAAATACAAACACAGAAAAGAAAGGAAGAACAGCAGTGAACTCTTTAAGTGCAGTGCACGACAAGTTTGCCTCACCATCAGCGCAAAGCGTAATGCACGTGAAACCTGAACTAGTCTGTCTTTACTCACATGATATAACGTCAGGTGGTGAGCATTGAACGTGTTGGGGGAGTCACATTTCTCTTCACTTTACACTGCACTGGACCAGGGCTAAGGCCGCCGGTGCCTACAGGTAAAACTGATGGTTCTTTTTGTGTAGTATTAGGGTGCAGTTTGGGTGGGGGTTTTTTGGTCTTGCTACCTATTTGACACTTCCTTCGGAAGGAGTTCTGTGTATCTAGTTAAGTCAAAATGATCTTTATTAAATTTAGTGGCAAAAATTGTTTACACAACTTTTACTTTCATCCTGCCCTCGTCTAGTCTGTCTGTGTTTTTATTTTTATTTTTATTTCGAGGATAATGGAATAAGCACATGTGTGCTTTTTTTTTTTTTACATCCAGTCTCATGTATATGCAGTTTTGGAAATTTGTCATCAGTTCCCACCGACATACAATAGCCTACTTTCCCGAAAAGCGTAACGTGTGTGTGTGTGTGCGCGCGCGCGCGCGCGCGTGCGTACGCGCGTGTGTTTGTGTGTGTGTGGTTTTTCTTTGGGGGGGATGGGGGTGGAGTCATTCTGGGCTAGAGCTCTGAGGTTCACCAATGATATTTTTGAATTTGTGACCATTTTTACCCACCATTAAGGTTAGCCACATTCTGACTTCAGAGATGGATGTCTAAACACGACACCTGTGTGCTTCAGTGAAATATTCCTACATACTAACACTACCTTTGCGAAAAAGAAGGGGGAAAAGGATATAACTTTATCTGGGTGATCTGCCATTTTTCAGTTCAAAACCTGCCCCATCACTAAGTCATACATAGTGTCCACTGTTGTGCTATGTAGTAGTCACCTCAACTGTCCATTCTGTTATGCTGTGTCTGATTTGCAATGTCCTCTGCTGTTTGCTTTATTAAGAAAGAAAACTGCTCCTTTTCCCCATGACAACATAAAAAAAATTATTGAGTATTGTACTGTAGAATCCGAACGATTTTATGTGCTTTTTGTGTGTGGTTCTGAGGTGTAGTACTACTAGAGTCTTTCAGTCTCATAATAACGGAATCGTTCTTCTTCTTCCCTTTTGAACGCTCAGACGAATGTCTGTCATGAGCGAAAATGCATTGCACTGCTTTTAAACACCTGACAAATACTAAGTCCAGCACATTCAACTTGGGCATTGGAGAATTGTTTTCTTTTAAGTCTTTCTGGAAAAAAAAGGCAGGAGAATGAACCAGTAAGGCAGACAATGGACAAGGAGGTGACGGGAAGAAACAAGATAGAAACAGAGGGGGATAGATAGATATTTTTTTCTTATGGGGGGAACAGCGTGCTCCTAGCTATTCCTTGCTAAAATATTAATTTAAACTTTGTTGTTTTTTCTTCACAGAGGATCCATCTGTCATGAAGACGGCTGACAAACAGCAAACCACCACCCCCACTACCCCCGCCACCACGCCCGCCACCACGCCTGCCACCATCCCCACAACCCCCACCGCCACCACAGAAACCACAGCCAAGGAACAACTTCGCCCTCCTGAAAGGGCAGCAGGCAGAAACAACCCGAGGTGCAGATGCAGATGTCTGTGCTTGGTATGATATGACATGACAGCGTGGGGGGCACTACGGCCATGTCCAGCACTGACCGGATCAACAGTGAGATAGCTGCAGATTCAGGCCACCTGCATCTTCTCAAAGCGCTCATGAAGTCCACGCCCCTACTTCTAGTTTGAAAGCAGGACAGGACTTAAAATTCCTAATTCTGTTGAAGATCTCGATTTTTTTTTTATCCCAGGCCATCACGATTTAAAGTTTTTTTTCAATTTTTTTTATTTCAAGATTGAAAAAACTAAACGTGGGGGTACAAGCTGTAATGTTATTCCATGAAAGGAAGACTTTTGTAATCAAGAAAAGACTTGAAGAAAGAACAACATAAAACTCCACAAAGGCTACACAGAACATTGCCCTTGCAAGATTAGCAGCCAGACTAGACAAGATGTGCAACAGCCCTGCTCCACTACACAAGACACTCAGAAGCATCTGGCCTACCCCCCCCCCCCCCCCCACCCCCCACCCCAGTGGCCAAGAAGCTATACGGCGACTTGGAGGACCTGCAGCGTACTGCTGCCTTCATTGCAGAGAGCAGAAAAGCCTGACTTCCACCATCAACTGAATGTGAGTACGATGAAGTTTATTGTATTTTGTAGACACTTGATACACTTGGCATCGTCTGTCTGCCTGTCTGTCTGCCTGCATGTCTGTATGTGGTGTTGTGTGTGTGTGTGTGTGTGTGTGTGGTGTGTTGTGTCTGTTGTTGTGTGTGTGTTGTTGTTGTGTGTCTGTCTGTCTGTGCTTGTCTGTCTGTCTGTCTCTGTCTGTCTGTCTGTCTGCTGTCTCTCTGTCTCTCTCTGTCTCTCTCTCTCTCTCGTCTCTCTCTCTCTCTCTCTCTCTCTCTCTCTCTCTCTCTCTCTCTCTCTCTCTCTCTCTCTCTCTCTCTCTCTCTCTCTCTCTGTGTCCTTCCGTCCTTGACAATATTTCAAATATCCAAGATACTCTTTTCTTTTCGTTCTTCAGGTAGAGCTTTGAGATTCAGAAGTAGTGAGATGTTTACGTATGCCACCGTTTTTCCCCGACCACTGAGGTAGCCCCATTCTGACTTTGGGGGGGAGGGGGGGGGGGGGATGATGTCTAAACACACCGCGGTGTCCTGCAGTTTTTGTTTTTTTTTTTTTTACCCTTCCTACCTGGCACGAAATGGTCTGCTAGACTGACTGGGGCGAGGAGAGGATAAACAGAGGTCCCTTGTGCAACATATATTTTATTTGCAGCTTCTATAAAAGAACTCATGGGAACAAGGGAGGGTGTTGTCCTTAGCAAAATTCTATCAAGAGTCACATTGGAATGAGTCACTTTGGAATGGGTATGTGTGTGTGTGGGTGTGAGCACACGCAACACACACACGCACGCACGCACGCACGCACGCAAACCATACCAACCATACCACATCATACCCCACGCGCGCGCCGCACGCACGCACGCACGCACACACACACTCGCGCGCGCGTATACACACGCACACACAGGCACACATACACACACACACACACACACACACACACACACACACACACACACACACACACACACCACACACACACACACACACACACACAAACACAAACACTCCCTCAGACTAGACAAAAATAAACTATTTTTCATGTATGGGTTTTTTTTCGCTCCTCAGCTAGAGCTCTGAGGTTCATGGACGGTGAGATATTTGCGTATGCGACCATTTTTGCCCACCATGAAGGTAGCCGTATTCCGACTACGGGAATACATGTATGTCTGTATGTTTGTATGTATGTCTTTGCTTTCAGACACTTCACAGCAACCTTTGACCTCCTCACCACACAATCCATGACCTATATGACTCTCACTGGTTAGGCCCGTGTTGGTCAATAAAAGGGTAGGGAATGAAGACACAGGAAATGCAAAGAAGCCGCTTCTTCTGCTTCATCGAACTCTGTCTCTCAGACAAGCAGCTAGTGCTGTCTTGTCAGAGGAGCGAAAATGCCTTGCACTGCCGTTAAGTGCCTGACAAGTCAGGCCCTGCGCATCCGATTTCTGCATACAACGAAGCCCGGAAGGTTTCTTTTTTCTATATCTGGGACTGCAGGAAAATATCGGATCATCTTTTCCATTGAACGCTCAGACAGCAACTACTGTTTTCTGTTTTTGGAGCGAAAACGCATTGCGCTGCCGTTAAGCGCCTGACAAGTCAGGCCCAGTGCATCCGACTTCCGTTCGTTTTCATGGGGGTTCCAGCATGCTTCCCGATCACACAGAACTGAGCCACAGAGCTCTTGCGAAAATATTTCAATGCACTGGCGTGAGTCTACGTAACTGGGCCTACTGCATGCAGTCTTCCACGGTGGAAAGTCTACAGAGGTCAGTCAGTATGCACACACCCACCGACCACACTACTGCCGCCTTGCAACAACCGATTTCACAGGCACGACCAGAAACGCAACACAACCGGCTGTGATACTTTTGACAAAGTCCCACACAAAAAGGGACACCTGTCTCACCTACACATTTTCCTCCCTTTCATCTTCACCTATCCCGTAGTCTTGGGGCACTAACCCCTGAAGATTTTCAACCACTTCCTCCTCATCCAGTTTTCGCGCACGCGCACATTTTTGCTTTTTTTTCACAGCAATCGAGGCCAGTCCAGTCCACTCGGTCGCGTTCGTTTGCTGGACTTTGGACTGACTGTCCGGTACGTCAATAACCTTCCGTCAGAGGATCACTGGGCACCACACTTCTGATTGCATCCTCAGTCCTTGCTATTGATAAAAGTAGGTATATAAAACATAAAATATAACATAGAATAGGAAATAAAATAAATGAAACAAAACCTAAATTATTTAAATTAAAAAACAAAACATAGAATAGGAAATCGTGTAAAGAAACAGAATAGAAATTACAAAAATAAACCGTAGAAATAAAAACAATAGGGAACAAAAATTAAATGCAAGAGATGACGGGAGCGCGAATCTGGGTGACAGTGATCTGGTGTCGCAACCCATCTCGGTGATCTTGTTCCGAAACACCAACCTACGTGATCTTGGTGTTGTTGTATAACACCACCACCTACCGTGATCTTGGTGTCCGTAAACACCACCACATACCGCGATTTTGGTGTCCGTAACACTACACATCACAACAGGATCTTGGTGTCCGTAAACACCACACTACGGCGATCTTGGTGTCCGTAAACACCACCACCTACGCGATCTTGGTGTCCGTAAACACACCACCACTGGATTTGGTGTCCGTAAACACCACCACCACATGATCTTGGTGTCCGTAAACACCACCCCTTACAGTGATCTTGTTGTCTGTAAACACACCACCACAGTGATTTGGTGTCCGTAAACACCACCACCATCATGATCATGGTGTCTGTAAACACACCTCATGTCTGGTGTCCGTAAACACTACCACATACACTGATCTTGTGTCCGTAAACACCACCCCCTACAGTGATTTTGGGGTGCTGGAAAATACCCCACCTAACACAACTTTGTACGGTCACCTCTCACGTGTTCACAGCATTTCCTTACGCTCCTTCCTTCCCATATTTTATTCTACGCGGGTCTGATCTGGTGAGTGGTCGTATGGGTCATCTGAGAGTCCTCTTCAGTGGTGAGTCATCATGTGGATCATCTGAGATCTTCTCCTAAATCCATCATTTGGATCACCTGGGAGCCGTCTCCTCAAAAATGAGGCTATGGCCTGGAACGCTGACATCATCAAAATATGCTCAGAACATGTAAGTATAATAATATACGTATACAGCTATAGTGGAAAACTGACTTCATCAGATGCTTGGGACGTGTAAGTATATAAGAAGTGTACAGCTGTAGTGGGACGCTTTATTTTACATGATTCAGGTATGGGGTGTTTAGCTAACTTTTGAGTGAAAAGTATGTTCGCTTTGGTTAAGCACGATGAGCGTTTTTTTTTTTTTTCCAATCGTAAAGACTCTGTGTGGTGCTGTGTATGTGTGTGTGTGTGTGTGTGTGTGTGTGTGTGTGTGTGTGTGTGTGTGTGTGTGTGTGTGTGTGTGTGTTGTGTGTTGGTGCTGTGGTTGGTGTGGTTGGTTGGTTGGTGGTTGGTTGGTTGGTTGGTTGGTTGGTTGGTTTGGTGCTTATTACGTTGAAAGAATGCCTCGATGCTTGGGTATTTTCAGAAAAGATGTGCAGGAAATAGTGTAGGCTGCTGATACGTTGTTTGGAACTATTCAGAAGGAAATGTAAAGAAATTGTGTTCTTGATTAATTCGTTTTGTGAATTTATTCAGATACAAAAGTATGTAGAAATAGTGTATTTAATAACTTAATTTCGAAATTTATTTAATCACTGGGCATTAACGATTTGTCGGAAATCGAAATAGCCTAGTGTTAGACTTTGACTCATGACCTTACGGTCCGGGTCGAGCCACACACCCCTGAAAACTTCCATTTCAGATTCCTCCTCCCCCCCCTGAGTTAAATCAATACCGACTCCACTCTCCTGAAAGTCTTTAGGATGAGACATAAGCAAAGATCCCACCTGCAAAGCACGCAGAACATATTGGGTATATATAAGCTAACATCGGTTTTGCCTTTAGGAAGAGTTGGCTATTAATGCGTGCCTATGGAACTTAACGACGTTTTGAAAAAGGCATGCACATTAGTGATTTGTTTGGACATCATACCCGAAGTCGGAATGTGGCTCCTTGCTGGTAGGCAAACGATCTCATGATTGTGCAAAGTGTCACCATTAGTGAACCTTGGAATCCGGCTGAGGAACAAAAAATATAGTGCGTGCATAACACAGGGATGCACACACACACACACACACACACACACACACACACACACACACACACACACACACACATACGCCGCAGCGCACAGCATGCACGCACGCACGCACACACACACGCGCGCGCGCGCGCACACGCACGCACGCCACGCGCGCAGCACACACACACACACACGCACACCGCGCATCAAGCAGCACACGCAGTCTTACTGATGGCTTTCAGCTTTCTAGGGCTGTAGGGTCTGGAATCAAGGGCCAGTGACCTGACCTGGCATTTGTGAGGGCAGCCATATTACCCGGTCTTTTCTCAAGGGGAGAGCGTAAGTATCAGTAAGGGCCATAACCAAGATGGTCATCAGGGTGGCATGAGGGACCCCACGAAAATGATAGGGCTATGAGACAACGGCAATAATTGAGACATCAAGGACAACACAGCAAATCAAATGACAACATCGAAATCGAGACAAGGCAAATCATCAATGACAACATCGAAACAACAGCAAATTATGAAAACAAAATTCGAGAACAACACGGCAAATCAATGAGGACAACATCAGGACAGACACGGCAAATCACAGAGAAACACGAAGGACAACACGAACGTCAATGACAAACGAGACAGCACGGCAAATCATCGAGGACAACATCGAGGACAACATCGAGATAACACGGCAAATCATCGAGGACAGACATCGAAGGCAACTGGCAAATATCGAGGACAACATCGAGGACAACCGGCAAACCATCGAAGTTAAGTTAAGTCTGTCCGAGCCGAAGGCTCATCGGGTGGCTATCCCGGTTCTGTGCGTAAGCGATGAGAGTCATAGATCCCCGGGATAGGACGCCAGACATGCAGGGTAACCCCCACACAGATTGGTACCCTTACACTGGTGGGGTGAGAAAATAGCGTAAGTGCCTTTTAGGCACAACGCCATAGCGAAAGCTGGATCGAACCGCACCTTTAGATTACGAGTCAAGCCTAACACTAGACTACAGCGGCCTAAACCATCGAGGACAGCATGGGCAAATCATCTACAACAACTCGAAGAAAACACCGCAAATCATGGAGTCCAGAGTAGAGAACACTCCCATATATCCCAGAGCAGAACATCAGAATGTTGTGAAGCAGTTCAGCAAGACTGACAAAATGAACCATGAAACTTGGGGTAAAACGGTGACATAAAATGAGGAGTGTTGCACACAAAGAAAAAAGGAACAGTTCCATTGAAAGATTCCAGACTCCAGATTGTTAGCCTTTAACCCTTCTTGGGGGCATGGAGGATTTCAGTCAAAAAAATTAACTGTAGCATATATAAAGAAATGGACAAATTAACATCAACATCAACTGCATCATTTGCTTTTGGTAAGTTGTCCATTTCAAATTTGGTTTGACGTCGAATAAATCTTCCAGTGACGATTTCCATGAAAAAGTATGGCTCGGACAGAGAAGGTACGTAACAACCTGTGACATTGGGAAACAGTTTTTAGAGTAGATATAATATGGGAGTTTAATCAAAACACACATAGACTGTATGCACCAACCATACACATGAGCAGCAACAAACCCAGAGAAAAGTAATCACTTGTCAGTTTCTTAGAAAGCATGCGGCACTCCACACTAGGGCAGTTATTGCTCTAGTAATGTTGGGGCACAAAATTTAATGAGAGAAAAAATTGTAATTTTTATTTTAGTTTAATTTTGGTCTAGGAAGAGAGATGTGTAAAAAAAATATTAAAATAATGGTGTTTAACAATCTATAATTATGTAGATGAGGCAAGGTAAACAAAACAAAGTATGGTGTACAAGGCAATTGGATGGTGTAGGTGGTGGAGATTTTTGGAATTTTAGGCTTTGGAGTATTGTTTTCTTTGTTTTAAAGAGAAAAATGTTTCTTTTTAAATCGTATTTTCATTGAATAATGTAAAATAGCTTGCAACCTCAACCCAGTCCAGTTTTGTTTGTTCTGAAAGAAAAACCATTTAGAGGATTCCATTCAATGATTTTTTGTTCTAGGTCGATGGCATTAGCTCTTTAATTAACAGAATTTGGCATCTGTTAACATGTTAGACATGGAAAACTTGGATGTTGGCGTATACATGCGTGCACGCAAACGCGCGCGTGTATGGTTATGTTTAATTAATCTATTGAAATAATTGAGAAAAAAATCTCTTGTCCTGATATGTCAATGCAATAAGACTGGTTGTCATTTTGTCTTTGTGTTTTTTTATATATTCATATGAAGTGATTAATTGAGAAAATGCAATGCCTGATTAACATGCTAACGGGGTACAATAGGGTAAAACTGGTTGATTCGTTTTTGAATTTGAGGGGAGGGGGTCCCCAAAAGTTTGTTTTTGAATTGGGGGGGTCCCCCAAAATGAATTACATGGAAGTGATCATACAACTCTTATGCCCTTTGGTGCTTGCAGGACTGTTAATGATTTAAGTTTTGTGATTTTTGAAAGTGTTTTCAAAAATAATTTTTAAATCAGTTTAAAAGATAGGCTAAGACAATACCTCTAGATTGACGTAATCTTTATTGTATATGCACGAAATGATGCTTGAGGGTTGAGGTCTTTTTTGTTGTGGTGGTTTTTCTTGTTTTCGTCTTTTTTTTTCAACTTGAATTTAATGATTGTTTAACGGAAAACAATTCTTGTTTGAAGATGTTAATTTTCATGAGACATGTAGAACTAACTAGCAGTATGATACAATTTTTTTTTTAAATTCTTAGATTTTTTTTTTCCAAGAAAATACTCTTTGTGGTAGTCTTCAACGTTTTATGGCTTTTCACTTAAAAGTAATACACACCAGAATTAATGTTGTTTGTCATACGTGTAAGGGCATGTTGATGCTCTATAGTACATTTCGATACGTTTTTTTATTTCAAGTAATGGATAGCGGAAGCCAATACTCTTAGCTTCATGTTTCTGCTTGAAAGACAGTAAAAGAAAGACAGTAAAAGTTTAAACTCATGGAAAACCAAGTAGGCTATTCTCAAAATGAGTTATGTGCTTGTTCTCACTCTTTATCTTGTGAACACATTCTTTTTGATTGCCCGATCTTGACATCATTATACAAAAATTCTGGTATAGATCTGAAAAGGGAATCTGTGGGTTTAATCACTCGTAGACCAGAAATTGTTGATATTGCTAAAGTTATTTGTCGGTCTGGTATTGATATTCTGTAACAGGGTTTCTTTTGAATTTGTTTCAATTGTTGGGCTTGTTTTAGCTACTTTTAATTCTTGTTTAAGTGTAATATCACCTAGAGTGAACAGACTTTAAATGAAAAACAAACAAAACAAAACATTAAAATAATTACTAGTTCTTTGATACGAGTTTTTTCATCAACCAGAACTTAATTTACAAATGCTTTTTTTGAGTGTGGCATCCTTAGCTTTTAGCTTTCTTTATGATCTTTCAATATACTGGTCAAACATTATTGTTCGTACTGTCACATTGTTGCGTGTAAGAGAGGAAATAATTTTGTTTTTTACATAGTATTTTTTTGTTCTTTAAATGAATCGGATTTCATATGTTAATGAGAATACTCTGTCTTCAACATTCCTTTTAAGACGTGTGATAATTTGTGATGCTTCTTTGATTTTTTTTTAAAAATGTATGGCTGGGAACAATTTTTTTCAAATACTTGTCCTTACATACCCTTTGATGCCTCATCAAATCTTGGACTCACATTTTGTGATGTTTGGAAATAGTAGTTATTTTCTTTTTTCCGGTGTGGTTGAGGTTTCTTTTCAAACACATTTGATGGGTGTATATACGGTAATAGTTTGTAGTAGTGGTAGTGGTTGTGGTGTGTAATAATGTGTGAGAGAGAGGGGGGGGGGGGGGGGGGAGGTTGAAAGTAGAGTTAAGTTTCACAGTATTATAAACAAGGCTATGGGATAATCTACCATTGATGTATCATTCCGAAATGCACGTAGTATACAGAACATATGCAAGTTAGATTAAATGCCATTTAATATTTTTAAGTCAAAGATTTTTTCCATACATTACAAAACAGAGTATTCTATAATTTTTCTAATTTTATTTAATTTTTTTGACAATGGAATAAGCATTCGTGTGCTCTTATACATTGAGTCCCCCCGCCCCCCCAAGTTTGAGTTTTTTTCAAAGTTGTCATCTGTTGGGAGAGGGGCACAATGGCATACTCTTCCGAAAAGGGGAACGGGTTTGTAACGTGTGCGCAAGGTGTTCTGCATGCGTGTAATGTGTGTGTGTGTGTGTGTGTGTGTGTGTGTGTGTGTGTGTGTGTGTGTGTGTGTGTGTGTGTGTGTGTAGGGGGAAGGTGGTGGTAGGGAAGAGGGAACAAATCTTTTGGTAGATGTATTTTAAGGGAAAGGGGTGTTGGGAGGAGGGGGTAGAATACACTTTTGGATCAGCAGGGATAGGACAAAAAGGGAAGGGGGGGGGGAGCTGATAGTTTTTTTCATGCAGTTTAATTTCAAGATGTTACATTTTTTTAAAGAAAATTATTGGGTAGGTTATTTTGGCCGTAATCGTTTCTTTTTAAAAATGGAGAAAAATTTTTAAAAAATTAAGATCTTCGATGACTTCGCTGAAAACTGGAAATTTATTATGAAAAGATCGGAACACCAAAATCCAACAAAAACTTTTGATGTTGATAGGACTGGTAATTAGAACAATTTCTATAAAACTTCTGCATGCCCTGGCTATGCTGAATTTTTAATCTGGTGATAAAAACGATCTATACCCCTGTGCCTAAAGCTATATATACTAAAGTGTCTACCTGCTCTTGTGTCCACATGCATGCATGCAGACAGACCAGCCAACGGAATGACAAAACTTGCCCCAATGTTAACCTTTAACCCTAACCCTAACCCTTGACAACTAACCTTTACAGTTTCTCTAACCCTGGCCCGTCATGTGGACACAAATGGCAGGTAGATTCCTTGGTATATGCTGACACTATGGCAAAGTGTTTTTGTCTCATATGGTTAGGGGTGGTTGTAGAACTTTTTCTTTTTCGTCTCGTTGTACTCTCAGACAGTAACTACTGTTGTCTGTCATATTCATAGCGAAAATGTGCTGCCGTTAAGCGTTTAACAAAGCAGTCCCAGTGCATTTGATATCTGTGTAAGAGAGAATCCTATCGTTTACCTTTTTTTTTAAATGGCAGAAAAACGGATGAAAGGGTAGAAAATAGACGAGAATATGACAGGAAGAAAAGGAACAAGGCAGAAACATAAATGACGGAATTCCTAGCACAGAAAACCCAGAAGGTGGGGATACTATTTATACGACAGCCCCAACCCCACCCGCACAATAGGGGGGGGGGGGGGGGGGGGGGATTGGGGGTTAGAAATTTAAGGAAAGAGAAGTTAGGAAGGTGGAGGGGGTTAGGATGTTTAGGTCTATGGAATACGTATGAGGAATGAATGCGTGAATACTGATAGCCGATAGGTAGTCCTTGTAAATTAGGGTGGGGGGCAGTTTACGAAAAAAAAATCACTTTTTTATCATTCGAAAACAAAACATATGGGGTACAAATTTTAAAATGCACAATAATTTGTAATCGGTAATAGTGGAGTAATGGAATTGTGAGTGTGGTGGAGGGGGGGGGGGGGGGGGGGTAGGGGATAGGGGGAGAGGAGGAGGGATGTATTGTAGGACAGGGGTGTTTAAAGGAGGGGTGAAAGTGTGTTTAGGTCGTAGGAATGAAAAAAGACTCTCTCTCTGTGTTTGTGTGTGTGTGTGTGGTGTGTGTGTGTGTGTGTGGTTGTGTGTGTGTGTGTGTGTGTGTTTCTCAATTCTTTTTTTCGAAGATAAGGCAAAAGGCACTCATGTGCTGTTTTTACATCTAGTTTCCGTGTACATGCGTTTGGGCAAATTTTGTAATCGGTTCCCACATTATCAAATTTTTATTTTGACAATAATGGAAAAAGCACTTTGAGCTTTTTATATCGGGTCTCCCTATGCACAGTACTTGGCAAATTTTGTCATCCGTTCCGCCGACACACAAATGTGTGTGTGTGTGTGGGAGGGGGGGGGGGGTTCTCAAATTCTTTTATTTCAAGGTTAATGGAATAAGCACTGCATGCTTTTTCTTTTACATCCAATCCCCGCGTGCATACTTTTGCAAATTGTCATCTGTCCCTACTGGCACACAAGTGTGTGGACGGGTTGGTGTGTACTGCAGGCATATCTACGGAATGATATATCACTGGTATTCGAGAACCACTTCATTGAGAGATATTGTGAAACCAGCTGAAAAAGTGTGTGTGTGTGTGTGTGTGTGTGTGTGTGTGTGTGTGTGTGTGTGTGTGTGTGTGTGTGTGTGTGTGTGTGTGTGTGTGTGTGTGTGTGTGTGTGTGTGTGTGTGCGCGCGCGCGCCCGCGCGCGGAATGTTTAATTAATTTATTTTGTTATGCAGGGGGGGGGGGGGGGGGGGGGAAGCACTTAGGGATACGATGATTGTTACTTGTTAGTTTTGGATGAATGCTTGGTGTATTGTCATCACTGTTGTCTCGGGTTGGGTTTTTTTTGTTGTTTGTTTCGGTTTTTTTGTTTGTTGTTGTTACCTTTTCTTTACATTGATTCAGAAATAGTGTCGGATAAAAAATAACCTGATCCTATAACTACCACAAGAATGGCAAAGCTGGGGTTTTTTTTTGTTTTTTTTTTTTTAATTCTATGCAGGAGGCAAAAATCGTATCGAAATGCTGTAGAATTTATGTTGAGCACTCTATGTGACAAAAAATGAAAGAACGAGATTACAAGTTTCTACATTTGTAAATGGAGGTTTTCAGAATTGAAAGGAATATGGTCAGTGAGGTAGTGACTAAGAGACAGGAGCCCATGTTTGTATGTACAAGTGCTTTCTAGTGTTTGCATGAATGTTTGACGGATGGGTGGTTGTCTTCTAGATATGTATGTATTTTTTAGGTGAGAAGGTGGAGGGTTATGGGAATGTTTACGAGGAATGGTCGTCCATGTTCAGATCTGATAATCTTTGAGAGAGGTAGAGGGAGAGGGAGAGAGAGAGGGAGAGACAGAGACAGAGAGAGAGGGAGAGACACAGAGAGAGAGAGAGAGAGAGAGAGAGAGAGAGAGAGAGAGAGAGAGAGAGGAGAGAGAGAGAGAGAGAGGAGAGAGGAGAGAGAGAGAGAGAGAGAGAATTTTTTTTCTTTACATAAAATAATTTTTCGTCTTTTATGAGGTTTAATGCAAGAAATACATTAGTATATTTTTGTTTGTTGATGGTTTTGTTTGGATTAAAAAAAAACTGAATGCAAGAAATATAATAGTATATTCTTCGGGGTTTATTTTTATTAGATTGAATGCAAGAAAAATAGTGCATTTTTCAATTTTAATGAGATCAAATGCAAGAAATGCAATAGTGTATTTTTTCTTTTATTTTTATTAGATTGAATGTAAGAACTATAATAGTATTTTTCCGTTTTTAATGAGAATGGATGCAAGAAATACACCACTCTATTTTTGTTTTGTTGTTATATTTAATGCAAGAAATACAATAGTGTTTTTTGGCGGCTGCTTTTATTAGATTGATTGTAAGAAATACAATAGTATATTTTTCGTTTTTTCTCTGAGATAGAGAATAATTATTAGGTCATTTTTATGAGATTGAATGCAAGAAATACAATCTAAATCTTTGTTTATATCTTTTGTTTTGGTGACATTTTGGTTTAATGAAATGTCAGTTGAAAAACGTCTTGTCTTCCAAAGCCTTTGATATCGGCAGGGGTGTTATTAGTTTATATAGTGGTGTGTAGCCTTTGATATTGGCAGGGGTGTTATTAGTCTATATAGTGGTGTGTAGCCTTTGATATTGGCAGGGGTGTTATTAGTTTATATAGTGGTGTGTAGCCTTTGATATTGGCAGGGGTGTTATTAGTTTATATAGTGGTGTGTAGCCTTTGATATTGGCAGGGGTGTTATTGATTGATATGGTGGTGTGTGAAGTGGATGTGGGCCTTATATTTTGTCTTTTTGTTTTAATTTTTGAAATTGCATCAAAGGTAATATAAAACCAACCTGGTTCTATGCTTGCTTTTGTATTAAAATTACGTTAGTGTGTATTGGTGGTAAATCTGTGTATTGATTTTCCTCTAGGGGATAGTAAAAAAAAAAAATTACACCAATACAGCCTATGAAAAATGAAAATATCTGAACAATTTGTGCTATAGTCTAGTAGTTGGTTCATAGTACCTGTGTGGGGGGCTTGTTGTTTTTTTTTTGTTTTGTTTTGTTTTTAATTGTGGAATCAAATACCATTACAAAAATAAAATCTAGTCATTTACTGGCCTTTGACAAAGGCAGGAATCAATCACATTATTTATTGCCAAATTTAGTTTCAAGTTACGGCAAATCAAATCCTTTGTGTGTGTAGTTTTTAAAGAAATCTATGCTAAAATGCTAGGCACCAGGCATGTACCTATGCACAATTGCATGCTTGTGTGTACATGAATGTTTTGACAGATAGGTGGTTGTGTTTTAGATACATTTTAGGTGAGGAGGAGGAGGATTATAAGAATTGTTTATGAGGAATGATCATCAATGTTCAGATCTGATAATTCTTTATCTTTTCTTTTTTTTTTGAGAGAGAGACAGAGAGATGAATGTTTTTTTTTCTTCACATAACTTTTCGTTTTTTATGAGGTATAATGCAAGAAATACATTAGTATATTTTTAGGGGGTTTTGTTGGGTTGGTTTGTTTTTTTAAAAAATGAAATTGAATGCAAGAAATATACTAGTATATTTTCGGAGTTTATTTTTATTAGATTGAATGCAAGAAGAATAGTGCATTTTTTTCAATTTTTATGAGATCAAATGCAAGAAATACAATAGTGCATTTTTCTTTTATTTTTATTCGATTGAATGCAAATAATTATATTTATTTTTTTCGTTTTTAATGAGAATGGATGCAGGAAATACACCACTGTATTTTGTTTTGTTGTTATGATCTTGAATGCAAGAAAGTACAATAGTGTTTTTGCGGCTGCTTTTATTAGATTGATTGTAAGAAATACAATAGTAATTTTTTGTGTTTCCTCTAAGATAGATAATATTAGGTCGTTTTATGAGATTGAATGCAAGAAATACAATCTAAATCTTTGTTTATATTCTTTTGTTTTTGGCAAGATTTTGGGTTCAAGAAATATCAGTTCAAAAAAGTCGAGTCTGCCACAGCCTTTGATATTGGCAGGGATGTTATTAGTTTGTAAAGTGGTGTGTAGCCTTTGATATTGGCAGGGGTGTTATCAGTTTATATAGTGGTGTGTAGCCTTTGATATTGGCAGGGGTGTTATTAGTTTATAATTAGTGGTGTGTAGCCTTTGATATTGGCAGGGGTGTTATAGTTTATGTAGCGGTGTGTGAAGTGGATGCAGGGGAAAGTAGGTAAATTTTGTCTTTTTTCGTGTTGTTTTTTGAAATTGCATCAAATGTAATATAAAACGGACCAGGTTCTATGCTTGCTTTTGTATTAAAATTAACATTAGTGTGTATTGGTGGCAGATCTGTGTATTGGTTTTTCCGATTGGTAACAGATTTTACACCAATACAGCCCATGAAAAATGAATATATCTGAAAGATTTTGTGCTCTAGTCTAATAGTCGTTCAGTGTGCCTCTGTGGGGGGCGAGTTGCGTTTTTAAAAAAAATTATTATTTTTTTTATATTAAATTGTGGAATCAAATACCATTACAAAAAAATCTAATCATTTCCTGGCCTTTGACAAAGGCAGGAATCCGAATGGGATATTAGTTATTGCCAAATTTAGTTTCAAGTTACGGCAAATCAAATCCTTTGTGTGTGTGTAGTTTTTAAAGAAACCTATATTAAAATTCTGAATTTGCAGCTGTAATCAAAATCTTACTTTAAAAATAATTGCTGTATTTTTTTTTAATGATAGAGGAAAAGAGGATATTGAAATGCCACTTTAAAGTTGCAATGTTTTGATTTATATATTTAAAAAAAACTGTGTACATTTTAACCTTTCACGTTTGTTGTTTTACCAAGTCTGGTAGAAGAAAAAACCATTTTGCCATAAAAAAGACAGATTTTACTCCCATGAAATAAATTGGAAACCCCATTTGTCAGTAGCATGTTAAGTTTTTTTTCCAAGCTTTATGTTTGTATTTTTGTTGGTTTATTTTTGTTTTTGTTGGGTATTGGAATTGTTGTTTTTTGTTTTTTTTCATTTTGGGTTGCAAGTATTATTAGTCGTCTTCTTGTTTTATTAGTACACTTCATACAAACCAAAACAAAAACCAAGAAAACTTAATTTTTGCCTCATTCCCAGTTAAACTAGTTCTAGATTTTCAACTGTAATTGGACAATGGTGTGGATCAAATTGCAGCGCATTTGGATCACTGTGATCATAATTATGTGAGATTAATTCCAAATTAAAATTTTGTCAATTTGAATGAGTGAAGAAAATGTTGCGTGTATTTCTTACTTTAGAGTACCAACCAGAATTTCTTTGTAACAAGCATTGCTTTCATTTTTCCTGTATTTTATAACACCCCTGTACAAACTTGATTTTTAAAATATGTAAGTTAAGGAATACAAGTGCGTGAGCACACACTACTTGCACTTGACCACCCAATACTTGAGAAAATACAAGATTTATACAACTCCCTCTTTGTTAAAACTTTCAAGATGTTGTATTGCACTTATTTATTCGGGTGTTTTCTAGCTGTAAAGATAATATTATGGAGTTGCGCTTTTTGTCACTTTAGTGTTTTAAAAGCAGATTGGAATGAAAACGTGTTTGTGGTCTGAGACATGTCAAATGATGGTGTAAAAATTGACTGGCGAACAAATGTCAGTGTGTTGGTCATTGTGTTACTGCTAGTCAGAGCACTGGGAAAACCCTACCTCCCCCTTCAGCCAAAACAGAAGCTGGAGTTAGGGTTGGGTAGCCGACTCGTAGCTGTTGTAAAATAATTTTTTAAACTCAGAATGACGGGAAAATATTGTCGAAACTTGATGAAAAGTACTAAAAATGAAAAATAAGACCAACACTACAAACAAAACTTAGAGCAATGTCTTCTATTTATGAATGACTGGGTGTTTGCAAGAGTAGAGTATGTGCACAAGATGTCGGATGCGTGTGCACCTTTTTTGTCTGTCTGTCTTTGCATCTGTCTGTCTGTCTGTCTGTCTGTCTGTCTGTTGTCTGTCTGTCTGTCTGTCTGTCTGTCTTCTCTCTCTCTCTCTCTCTCTCTCTCTCTCTCTCTCTCTCTCTCTCTCTCTCTCTCTCTCTCACACACACACACCACACATACACACACACACACATACTCACACACACACACACACACACACACACACACACACACACACACACACACACACACACACACACCCCCCTCTCTCTCTCTCTCTCTCTCTCTCTCTCTCTCTCTCTCTCTCTCTCTCTCTCTCTCTCCCCTCTCTCCCTCCCCTCCCTCTCTCCTCACACCCCCTCACACACTCAAAACACACACACACACACACACACACACACACACACACACACACACACACACACACACACACACACACACAAACACATACATGCACGTGTTTACTCACACACGCACACACACAGGACACATGTCATTGCTCAAGTGATTATAACGTCTTATGATAAGAACACTATCGGGTGTTATAATGCACTATTTTACACTATTTACTAAAAATATTAATGTCACATAAATTTACCCACATACGTTCTGCATACATTCATTTATCCATGCACGCACGCGCACACACACACACACACACACACTCGCACAGCACGCACGCATGCGCGCGCGCTCGCACACACACACACACTAACACGCACGCACGCGCTCGCACGCACGCACGTACGCACTCACATCAATCCATACTTGTGATATCAAAACAATTTCAACACTGTAAAAAAAAAAAAAAAAAGTCCCGACGGAAGAAAAATCTAACACTATCCAGGTTTAATAATCCAACACCGTAAATAAAACCATCTCTAAGAATAATTATAATTATCCAGAGTAACTGCATTCTCTTGTTCCTTGTTAATACTAGGATGAAATCTATCTCTTTGTCATAACTTTCCCCCACTTTTCGGACTTTTTTTTTATGATTGGGTCGTTTATTATAGGAATGTTTGTTGGGTGAAAACTTGATTTTCACACAAATGTGCACACTCATTCACTTCCCTTTTCCTAACACCACCCCCACCCCCCTTCTCCCCTTCTTTCTGCTGTTGTTAAAAATATGTTTTCTTTCAATTTTAATTAAGGTAGGACATAGTCGAATCATGTAGGTACAGATGATCAGGGTGAAGCCTCCCATGTAAACTTCATAATAAAAATTATGCTTGCAACTAAAGAGGATTGATTGTTGCATCCTCGACGTATCGTGCTTTCTTGCACGCTCCGTTTTATATGGAATGTCCGAAACACACATTCTTCCCAGTGCAGTAGGATTTATAAACCCTATTGTTAAGAGATGAGAACTCAGAGAAACAGAAGGGTAAGGCAAGGAATAGGTATGCGGGTGTTTTCAAATATAACCAGGCTTTTTAAAGGGTCATTTTCATCCTATTAAAAAAAAACAGCGTAAACATTCAAGGTGCGTTTGATTAAAAAACTTATGAAGTAGACAAACAACGATAGACAGACGTGTAGACTTCATTTTAGATTTCTGTTGGGATTTTTAAATCAGAAGAGAATGGAAAAGGAGGAGGGTGAGAAAAAGGCTCCCATGTTACCAACTTTGCCAATTTTTTTCTATAATCCAAAACATAGCTCTGATCTCAAGAGTTCTTAAACATCAATCGCACCTACCACACAGACCTTTTAACCCTATAGAAAACATTGTAGATCAAAGCAACGTTTTTTTAAAATTGACTTCCTGTTCGTAATGTTCAGTTTAATTTGTTTTAACCCTCAGTCCAGCGTGTATCTTTGTTCTATGAGTCAAACCTACAGCATCCACCAGCTACTCAAAAGCGGAGTGAAAAGCGTCTAAATGGATATTGCCCCAGGGTACCTGAAAGCTGAATGCTTCATAGATTATACTGAAACTTGAAGGTGCTTTGCAAATTCTAAACAATGCTTTGATTAGAAGACCTGGTGCATTAAAGGCATTCAACTCTGCACGTGTACACTTTTAAAATGCCATCGTTTCTTTCTGCTGGGACATTAGAGTGACTTAGATACTAACCCATCGTTCCCAAGATGATCGATGAGGTCAAAGCATTTCTTAATACACTGGGCAGGTGCAATTCACTTTGAAACAACTCGAACATCCGACTTTAGTGTTAACGGAGATTAGATTTAATTTTTCAAACTATACTGATATTCAACTTTACATTATCATAAACACAGTAAAATATGCTTTGTTCGTTGCAAAAAATCGCAAAAAATGAGTCACTGGTTTCGTGAGTTTTGACAATAGAATAAGCTATAGTTTTCTGTTATTTTGTGGTTCGTCTCACCAGTTTATCACCCCAGGCTGCTCAGTTCGATTTTCTCCAGCCACAATAACTTTCGAGCTAATGTCACAACTCGGGACTTACGGCTTCGACTACCGTCAGGTTCAGGGGACCTACTTTTTACCCTCGCTGACTGTGAAATGGAAATTGATGGTGGATGAAAAGAACCTGAGAATGAAATGAAAGGATATGACCTCTACAGAAGAATGTTCATCTTCGACGTCATTACCCCCGCCCCCTTCTCAGCCCACCTCCCCTTTGCAGTCATATCATTTAGCAGAACTGTATCTTGTAACTATGCATAATGTTTGAGGTACGACGGTGCTTCCCTATTTCTATGTTTTTTTATCATTTCATATCCTTGTCAATTGAATTAGCACTTGCGTGCTTTTTTTTTCTTTTTCTTTATTCCAGTCCCTGTGTGTATGTAACTTTGTAAATCTTAATGTGCAAGATGCAGGTCAGACCATACAATGACAGTTTTGAATCAAAAACTTAGAAGGGCGAAACTCGTGTAGGCCAATGCTTTTGAGAAATTCATTGAAAGGCGAGCAAAACAATATAAAAGAAATACAAATAACAAACGGAATTATCAACGAATATTCCACATCTGGTAACTATGCTGTAGAAATGCTACATGTAAAAGGAAGTTGTGCAAGTGGAAATCAGTCTTAGGGTTCCTAAGATTAAAACGTCTATCTCATGCAAATGATTGTAAAATCAAGGAATAGGCTTAAGTTGACTACACCATGAGCAAAAAGAACACCGCCAAACAATGAAGAAAATGTTAATGCACTATAAAAAGAAAAGTTTTTTTCTACAATCATCCCAAAGTTAGAATGCCAATAATTGTGGGGAAAAGAGTTGGCATATAATCATGCAATTGGTGAAAATCGTAGTCCTATCCTAGGAGCGTAAAGAAATGAATAAATAAATAAAGCTGAAGTCAAACTGATGGAGACAAAAGAAAATCCCAATCAAGTAAAACATGTGAGGAAAAACGTGATGAAAAGTTTGGACACAAAAATATATTGAAAAAACATATCAAACAACATTACAATAGTCCTTACACAGACACACACGCACACGCACATGGGTCAGTGTGTGCCGGTGGAAACGGATGAACAAATTTACAAACCGCATATACTCGGGTACTGGACATACAGAACACATAAGTGCTTATTCCATGGAACAGATGACTTTTACAAAACTGCATACACACGGAGGCTGGATGTAAAACAAAAAAGCACACGGGTGCTTATTCCATTATCCCCAATATAAAAGACTAAATAAATAAGTAAGTAAATAAATAAATATATCCTCCAGAAAAAAGAATAGAATAAACACACGGCAAAAAGCTTTTGGGTGTTTTGCAGCTGTGAAGAGCCAACATTTTTCCCATGATGCCACCCTTGGGTCCAAAGGGGAAAGGTCAACATCCAACATCATGGCATCTGCAAAAGAGGAATCTAGTGACGCTACTGCTGAAAATGGCGAAGGAACAGAAATCGACGGAGCAACTGTTCTCTGTCGTGCACTTAAAGTACAGGTCTGCATGTTTAATTTTGCATACGGTCAATTTATTTTACCCTAAATGAAATATGTTTCACAGATCGTGGTTGTCTGGGGTTGTTTAGCCAAGCTAAGCTAGCTAACCAGACTACTTTCACTTTTGTCATAGCTCTCACGATTGCCGAGTTGTTCATAATCTCTCCTTGCGGAAAAGGTTCCATAACTTTAAACTGTAACAGATATTAAGTGTGCATGTAATCTTCTCAACAAACTCCACTGAAATCGAAACACTGTGTGTGTGTGTGTGTGTGTGTGTGTGTGTGTGTGTGTGTGTGTGTGTGTGTGTGTGTGTGTGTGTGCGCGCGCGCGCGCGCGCGTGCGTGCGTGCGTGCGTGCGTGTGTGCGTGGTGTGTGTGTGTGTGTGTGTGTGTGTGTGTGTGTGTGTGTGTGTGTGTGTGTGTGTGTGTGTGACAGCCCAGATATTACACACTAGTACCATGAAAATACCAGCACAAAAATATCATCAAGGCATTAGCACAGTACCTTCAAAGTACCAGGTGAACAATTTTATGAAACAGCTGGTGATTTGCACAGCATCAACAAAATATCAGCACAAAAAGTATTATAATTTTATATTAAAACTTTAGCACAACAATAGCATCAAACTACCAGTATCAAACAATACTATCAAAATATCAGCATAGCAAAGTCATTAAAATATTACCACTAAACAGCGAAATGGCTTGCAGAACAGTATAAAAATATCAGTATGTACATTGAATTGAAAGAAAACAGTATTGTCATCACAAGAGCACAAAACAGTAAATCAAACCACCACCAGCATAAGAACCATATGAAAAAGGGAAGAATAAAACATCATTTTCTAAGATGGCTGCATAAACTAAAATAAATGGGAGATGTTTGATGATGAGATTGGCCACAAAGATTTTCCTAGGACTGTTTATAAATACTTGTTTAGATATATATGGGTAACTGTGATTGCTCAATAAAGGAACATTGGAACAGGTATTGTTGAGGAACACCTTACCCTGCCAGAATACGTTTTGAGCATTTTCTTCTGATAATATTGTTTACAAGACACCAGTGAAATTTGTATGTATTGCAGGGGGTTGAGTACATGTTTGGAATTGTGGGAGTGCCTGTCATTGAGATTGCCATGGCAGCACAGGCTGAGGGAATCAAGTTCATTCACATGAGAAACGAACAAGCGGTAAGTGATGTAGAGAATTAGATTTGAATTGGACAGACAGCTTGACTCATTTATGATGCTGCGTTAATTAATCAAGACTATGTCCGCTGCACATTTTTTCTCTGTTTTTTTTTTATTGCTTATAAATTGCATTATAGATTGCGCTGTAACCATTTATGGACAAAATGGATTGTTCATTTTAGAAATTTGATTGATGTTTAAATGCAATTTATATGAAATGAATTATAATAAGCTTAAATGGGTACCTACCGTCTGTAGGGTCAGAGAAGGTAAAGCAGAGAGGGAGAGAAGATGGGTGCCACCCTCAATATGCTGGCCCCTAGAGAAGCTGAGGTCTCTGATGACTTGCTCCCCTATGACCACATAGGTTATGGGACACCTTTACCTTTTAGTTTTACCTTTACCTATGATATCAACTCGCTGCCATTCCTTTGCTGCTGGAAAATTTGTCATCAAACTAGCTTTGACAGTGTTAGTTATCACTGCTACTGCTGTCATATGATTATTATTGCTACAGTAATGTTTTGATTACATTAATGTAATTGGGTCAATGAATGATTGAAACAATGACTGTAAGATTCAGTGAGCAGATAAATATCCACTTAATTGATTTCGGCACATACAGTTAATGTATGGGGTTTGTGTATGTGAATTGTGATGTATGTGTCTGCCTTTATGTATCATTGTATGTGTGTAAATTGGGTATGTATACTCTTGCAAATATAAATGCATGCTTTATGTTTATGTGCACACAAAGGATGTGTTCCTTATCTCCCGCATTATAAATTTTTATGTGTGATAGGCTTATGATGGTTTAGCAATCTTCAAAACTTGTACTTTTTCATTATTAGAGAATTAGTTTTTTTTTTAAACCTAACCATTTAAACAAACATACTAAACAGGAGTCAGCCACATAACAAAGTTTTCTTACCACAGGCATCTTATGCTGCATCAGCCATTGGCTTCCTCACCAGGAGGTATGTGAATTGTTTATGACTGTGCTTTTTGCTTTTTGTTTGGTTGGTTGATTGTTGGGGTTTTGTTGTTGTTTGGTTCCTTTGATAGTACAGTTCGATGATGGTGAGTGGTAGATTGGAGTAGAGCACATCTGTGAGCATAAACACACACAGAGAGAGAGAGAGAGAGAGAGAGAGAGAGAGAGAGAGAGAGAGAGAGAGAGAGAGAGAGAGAGAGAGAGTATTATGTGTTTACAAGTACATAATTTTTTGCATACTTGTAGAGACATAATTATGCATGTACTTGCTTCCAGATTTGTGCATGTAGACTACAAGACCTAACAGGCATGAAGGGATGCTAGATATAATTCATCTACATAAATTAGTTCATTATTGTTAAAAAAAAAAAAAAAACCAAAAGGATCCGTTTGACTTTCATTAAGTATTTGTGTTGCACTGTTTATTCCATGCTTGTGTAACAGTAGTAAACATGTGATAAACCCTCTCTTGTTTTTATCTTAGTCTCACCTGCCAATGTCACTGAGTTTCCTATTGGCTGATGCATTCCACGACATGACCATGCCTATCCACATGGCTCTGTCTTGACTTTTAGGGACAAACTTTTTTAAATATTCATGCGTATGATGCCAGTTATAAATATCCTTTGAGTATGAGACTAGAGGTCTGCCTGCCTTTTAACCTCTCCTTTTTATTGAGGAAAGCATGCTGTAAAGGATAGTTGTGATGATGGTGATACAGACATAGTGATCTTTTCACACACGTTTAAGGACAGAGTATATTTTGTTTCAGACCAGCAGTGTGTCTTACAGTGTCTGGTCCAGGGGTCATCCATGCATTTGCAGGAATGGCAAACGCTCAAGAGAACTGCTGGTGGGTTGTTGGTTATGTATGCAAATTGTGTTTGTTTAGTGGTTGTTGTGTGTGTGTGTGTGTGTGTGTGTGTGTGTGTGTGTGTGTGTGTGTGTGTGTGTGTGTGTGTGTGTGTGTACAATTATTCAAAAAGTTATGTGTATGACTGAATTTAAATGTATTTTCAAAAATGAAAAATGTTTGCATACTAAAAAAAAATATGGTGTGGTTATAAAGTAATGTGCAAACAGGTGAATCCCTCAATAAAACTTTAGTGTATATCATGTTTACATGTATGTAATGCAAAAACTCTTTTCAATGCCCGAGAAATATAAAGATTTTGCCTTGCATTTCATTTTCTTCTAGCATTTATTGTTGGTGTTAGGTCATGAAAAAAAAACCCCAGACATTTCTTATTGTTTTTATTTGAGCATGCCACAACAAGAAAAGTCTTGACTTTTTTGGATATAAATCTTGAGTGTTCATGCTGCTGATGCTGGTTATTTTTATATTTGTATGAAGGTGGAGGCTTATCTTCCTTTCTTTTTGTCACTGGGTTTGTTAGGGTTTTTTTGCATATGGTTACCATGGCTTCCATATTATTGTAGTATCTGTATTGTACACAGTGTTGTGTTTTGTGCCTAGGCCTCTGATTGTTGTGGGAGGCTCATGTGATCAGGACCAGGAAAACATGGGGGCTTTCAGGAATATCCTCAGGTGAGTTTTATCAGTATGTTTATCATGTACTCAAGTGAGTTTTTATCAGTATTTTTATCATGTGTTCTATCATCTCTATTACTATCATTATTACTGTGGTTGTCCTCTTCCAGTTATTTTTCTTCCCTCTCTATCATGATTATCCTCTTCCTTCTCCTTCTTTTCCTGTTTGAATGGATTAGAAACAAACATTGTGATATATCAAAAATCGATATCAAATCAATAGAGTGTGTTTCATTTAGATCATGATTTCTAAAGCGAATTTCAAGAGTTTGGATACAAAGCTTTGTTTCACAGCATAGAAATATTATTCAAAGAAATATTTCTCATGTTTGAAAATATGACTAAGAAGGGCTCACATGTTATAACATACTGCACGTTGAACAAATTAAAAAGTGTGCGTAGTACTCAGATTTTTAGTGCATTATAATGTTTTTACACTGTCGTCATATGTTCTATTTTTGTCTCTTGATTATTTTGGGGGCAGCTTCCAAATGTTCTGCGAATACAAACTGTTCATTGTAAGGTGTCCTCATTACCCTTTACTTTTAGTGCTTCCATTAATTGGAATGTGAACATTGGATTGTATGTGCCTCTGTTGTATCTATTTATGATCTTGTTATATTTACTTGTTACCGTTACCATCTTTTAAGCTCTGTGGTGTATCTGAATTGAGGAGCTCAAGCAAGAAGTATCACCTCACTCACTCAGTCAGTCCCATGTCCCAAAGGACGTAGGGGGACATGAGAGAAGACGCAACAGCGATCTTTTTCCATGCTTCACGATCCTGTGTGGCTAGTAGGAGATGTTGCAGGGGTTGGGCGGTCCAGTCTTTGATGTTGTCAACCCATGATTTCTTTTGGCGGCCTCTTCTTCTCTTGCCCTCGACTGTTCCTTGCAGGATGGTTTTTTGTTAGGGTGTTGTGTCTTGTGGTGTGACCAAACCACATCAGCTTTCTCCTCTTTATGGTGGAGAGCAAAGGCTCTTGGGGGCCCACACGCTTTTTGATTTCTTCTTTCACATAGTTATTGGTCTTGTGTTCTTTGTATGATATTCTGAGGAGTCTTCTGTGGCACTTGTTCTCGAACGCTTGGATTCTCCTCTCTAACTCTGCTGTCAGAGTCCATGATTCACAGCCATATAGGAGGATAGATATCACGAGGGATTTGTAAAGGTGGTATTTGGTGCAGAAGCTGATGTTGTTGCTTCTGATAATCCTCTGGAGTCTGACTAGAGCAGATGTTGCTGTTGCAATGCGAGCTTTCACTTCATTGTTTGATGTGCCATCTTTTGTTAGGATGGAGCCTAAGTATTTGAATTGGCTCACCTCTTCTAGTATTTCTCCATTCATCTTTATTTCCGTGATGTCATTTCTTGCGCTGTTGACCATGATCTTTGATTTCTCTGTACTGACCTCCATGCCGTATGCGCTCGCTCGATCTGTTAAATTGTCTGTGAGGATTTGCAGTTCTTGTTTGCTGCTGCCCATGAGGTCAATGTCATCTGCAAATCTGAGGTTGCAAAGGGGTCTTCCACCAATGGAGATGGAAGTGTGGTGGTTTTGCAGTGTCTCTGTCATGATGTTTTCGAGGAAGAGGTTGAAAAGTACAGGTGAGAGAAGGCAGCCCTGGCGAACCCCAACCGTGGTCTTGAAGAACTCGCCCACGTGATTGTTTATGAAGACTGCACTTCTTGCGTTCTCGTACAGAGCCTTGATGACTTCAATTAGGCAGCTGTCAATGTTGAAGTGCCTGAGTACTTGCCAGAGGCCGTCATGCCATACCCTGTCAAAGGCCTTTTTGAAATCTATGAAGTTATGGTACAAGTCTTTTTGGTGTTGGAGATGCTTCTCTATCAGAATTCTCAGATTGAAAATTTGTTCCATTGTGCTGCGTTTTGGTCTAAAGCCCGCTTGTTCTTCTGCCAGGAGTTTTTCCGCTTGGTTTTTCAGTCTGTTGAGGACTACCTGCAGCATGATCTTGCTAGGATGACTTATGAGACTGATGGTTCTGTAGTTCTGGCATTGCTTGAGGTTTCCTTTCTTTGGCAGGGGTATTACAAGAGACTGTGTCCATTCTTTTGGCCATTCTTTGGTGTCGTGGATCTTCTGACAAAGTTCTGTGAATCGCCTTGCTGTTTCATTCCCTCCATTTTTTATGAGTTCAGCTGGGATGTTATCGATTCCAGGGGACTTCCCCTTCTTCAATTGTTTAATAGACAAATGAGGTTCTTGACCTCTGCGACAAAAGAAGAGAACTTAAGAAACAAAAGTTCACAAGTCAAGAAGCTTACAAGAAGTACATGGATAGCCACAGAGAAGTGAGGAAAAAGATGAGAGAAGCCAAAGAAGCGTGGATAGAAGAACAATGCAACAACATCGAAGCTGGAATGGCCAAGGGAAACAGCAAAACAGCTTACGACACTTTGAAAGCACTAACGAAAACCACACAGCCTAAAGCCTCTGTTATAGAAGACAAAGAAGGAAATCTTTTAACGGAAAACAATGCCATCCTCCAACGCTGGACAGAATACTGTGAGGGATTGTATAACTACCCACTACGCCCAGATACCAACATAGTTTCTGACAAACCCCCTGAACACCAAGATAAAGACCCACCAATACTAAGGTGTGAAGTAGATGCAGCTATTAAACAAGCAAGAAGTATATGTTTTTCTAAATTGCTATATGTGTGCAGGTATGCCACATATATATATGTTTGGTTTTTCGGAAAGCTGTGATGCTTGATGTTATGAAATACAAGGCTTCTGATGGAATATCTGATATACTTTTTTTTTTATTATGATCACTTTGATTTTCAAGTTCTTTATCAATGAATTATCTAGTTTTTCTTGTTTAAAGCTTGCTCACAAGCTAACTTTTTTTTTATTTTTTATTTGAGATGAAAAAGTATTTAATTTGTTTGCTTTACAAGATTCAGGCTATATGAATTCCATATAATATTACATTATTATTATTATTACTATTATGATGATGATGATGATGATGATGATGATGATTACTACTACTACTACTTCTACTACTACTACTACTACTATTACTATTACTATTACTATTATTATTGTTGGTATGATTTGTATTGACCACTGACAAAGGTGATTCTTTATTGCAGGTGGAGATGGCACGCCCCTTTAGTAAGTTCTCAGCTCGACCAGGGAGCGTGAACAAAATTCCTTTCATTGTGGAGAAGGTGAGTTCATTTATATTTTAAAATCAGTCAGAGAATCCAGTAGGAAGTTGTTTACTTCATGTTCATTAAAGCTTCCAATTCCTTCAGAGAATTTTGAATAAAATCAGACTTTCCTCTTATTCTGTTTTATCAGTTTTTTTCTAAAATAGTTCTGTAGTAGTTTACGTATTAATCATTTTTTCAGAGAAAGAAAGTTAGATTAAAGATTTTTACCTAATCCTTCTTTGTAAAATAATTCTTTAATATGAAAACAGTTTGTAGGCTTTCTGAGATTTCCTTCTGTACTGTAATGTCACATTTTTCTTGACTGATAGAACAGTTGATTTATGTATATAACCAAAAAAAATGATACCACTTTATTTCATAACAAATTTCTTTGCGTGAAATTCGGGCTGCTCTCCCTGGGGAGATGGCATTGCCACAAGTGCAGCGCCACCCATTATTTCTTTTTCTTTTTCCTGTCTGCAACTGAATTTGTTTCCTTATCAGAGTGGCTTTTTTCTATAGAATTTTGCCAGGGACAACCCTCTTGTTGCCATGGGTTCTTTTAGTTCAAATGTAAAGGGTCGTCTGTATTTTTTCATGTGGGATGCCAGGGGCTCTTTCCATATGGATGGAAACCCCACATCAACCTATTGTTTCTAATATGGTAGTATTCTGACAAAAAGGATACAGTAGCAGGACAGTTCAGCGGTCAGAACGCTCACTTTCCCCTGTCAAGTTAAGCAGCGTTGAGCATGGTTACCAGTTGGATAGGTGACCATTTGCGTGCCTTGGCTTCAGTACAGTCTCCCAGTTCACCCAGCTGTAAATGGGTAACTGCCCTCTTTAGAGCCAGGGAAGGTAACACAGTGAGGGAGAGGAGATAGGTGCCACCCTCAATATGCTGGTCCCTAGAGAAGCTGAGGTCTCTTGACACCTCGCTCCCCTATGACTGCCTAGGTTATGGGACACCTTTACCTTTACTCTTTTATATTATGAAACAGGGCAGTACAAGTTCTAACAACTTCTTTCTAAAGGTAAAGTTGAATTATGGTGTCATTTTTTACTTTCAGGCTGTTCGGCAGTGCACCTATGGTCGTCCTGGTACCTCCTACATTGATATTCCAGGTGACATGATCGTGCTAAGGTACCTGAAAACTCCATCAGGTGAGTAGATGCATGCATGAGAGAGAGAGAGAGAGAACGAGAGCTAGCAAGCGTGCGTGCATGCATGCGTGCAGTGTATTTCTTCATGGTTTTATGCTTGTTTGTATTAGGTTTTTCCTTTGATGGGTTCATGGGTTGTGAAAAGTATGTGCTTTGATACAGAAACAGAAAGAAAGGTAAACATTAGATAGTAAAGCAGATAGAGCATGATGTCTTCCAGCAGTGGAAGATACAGATAGGTTTTGAAACCATTGACTGATAAGCTCATGCATGTACAGAGTACAATACACACACATACACACTTACACGCACACATACACACACACACACTCCACAAACACACACACACACACACACACACACACACACACACACACACACACACACACACACACACACACACACACACACACACACACACACACATATACACATACACACACACATGTATGCACGCATGCTCTGTACCACAATACAATCCATTAGCGACACAACACAACACACCGCACTGCACTGCACCACACACACACATGCACTTTTCATTTTTTCTGAGGCTTTTTTGTATTCACTGGCCTCAGGTACATGGGAAAGTGTCCCTCCCCCCCTCCTGTGATGTCCAGTCCAGTCAGCATCAGCAAAGCAGTGGATCTGCTGACCTCTGCTCAGAAACCCCTCGTCATTATCGGAAAGGGTTTGTAGCTATTGCTGTATGTATCTGTTGTTAAAATGATTGATATATAAGAAATAACATGTAAACTATTATGAAAGAGTTTGATAGTGTAAACAGACAATTTTTTTTCTTCTATAGTACTTGTTCAAATATTCAGTTACATGGCACATGTATGTTGTTCATTTATGATTTTGTTTATTGATGTTATGTAAAATTCTCTATATCCCAAAGGGATGACAGGAAATAAATTGAAATTTAAATTATGTACCTTAAATCTTGAACTCAAAAAGGACATGTTAAGATAGAGTTCTGAAAGGAGAAAGCAATATCAATCTCTGTGACCGGACATGACTTTCACTAATCCTGTGCCTTTGTTAAGTGATGAATTATTGCTTTGCCTGTCCGTGGAGAGATTTACAAATTACTTTTCTGCAGATTGAACCTCACAAAATTTACTCTTTTTATATTTCAATTTGAGCAAATATGATATCTAAACATCATGCTTTTAATGAATTATTTAACATCACTGGGCTTTTCTTGTTTTGGGTTGACATTTACCCCTTTTTTAAAAAAAAAGAAAAGAAAAAAACCCAACTTTTTCTTTCGCTTTCTTTGTAATGTTTATAATCACCTTATCGTTATCATGCTTCTGTACTATTTTTTTTCCCCTTCAGTTGTTGCTTTTCCATGACAGGATTGAAATCACAACTCTTAGTTTCGTAGTTTGATATAAATCATTTGTTTCCACTTTATGAATGCAAATATATGCACAAGCATGATCATAACGGACATATGCAGTTGACTAGAAGAGTAGGGATTTTTTTAAATTTAATCTTTTATATCAAGGATAATGGAATAACCACTCATGTGTTGTTTTTTTTCGCATCCAGTTCTCGTGTTTATGCAGTTTTTGTAAATCTTGTCATTTGTTCCCACCGGCACACAATGGCCTGATCTTACAAAAAGCAGAATAGGATTTAACGTGTGGGCAAGGTGTTCTGTATGCATTCGCACACATGGCCTTGGTTTATAATAAGTCTCATCCGAAGGACTTGTGGGGAGAATGGAGTCAGCACTGATGTCAACTCCAGGGACAGGAAGAGTTTGCACTTGCCTGTGTTTTGCTAACTTATATTCATGCACACATGGCTGTTCAAACACATGCCTAATGGAATCAATGATATTCTATGTGGGGGATCATTTGCAGGAGCAGCCTATGCCCAGGCGGAATGGGTGATCAGGGATTTGGTGGGCACCACCCACCTCCCGTTTCTCCCCACCCCCATGGGCAAAGGCGTCGTTCCAGATTCACACCCTCTCTGTGTGGCCCCTGCACGATCCAGGTAGAAAATGTTGTCGCTTTTGCAGTATCTTCCCTCTTACTCTGTCTCTCATTCTGTCTCTGTCTTTCTCTGTCTCTCTGTCTCTCTCTGTCTCTGTATCTGTCTGTCCATCTCTCTCTCTCTCCATCTCTCTCTCTCCTCTCTCTCTCTCTCTGTCCTCTCCCCCTCTCCATCTCTCTCTCTTTACATCTCTCTCTCTCTCCTTCTCTCTGTGTCCTCTCTCCCTCTCTCTTTCTGCTCTTTTTTCTCTCTTTTTACCTCTCTGCCTTCCCTTTGTGCATGTTTTCTTACTATGACCCTTTGCTATGCCATTTTTTTATCGTTTAAATCACTCTATAATGTGTTGCAGCTTGGTCTCTTCAACTTGATAGGATTTAGAAAGATTGATTAGTTTTAAAATCTTTTCTGTAAATATGTACTTTGTTTTAATGATAAGAAAAATGCTTAGTGAGTGATAAACTGCATGTGTGTGTGTGTTTATTTATTTATTTATTTATTTATTTATTTATTCATTTATTTATCTATTTATTTATTTATTTATTTATTCTTTTATATCAAGGATAATGGAAATAATGGAAATGGACAATTGTGTGTGTGTGTGTGTGTGTGTGTGTGCGTGCGTGTGTGTGCGTGCGCGCGCGCACGTGCGTCTGTGTATGTGAATTCTGCCTAAGAATATGAAAGTAGTCAAGTCAATTCAAGTCAAAAACACTTTACTTATCCCGTGAAGGGCAATTACAGTGCAGTACATTACAATACAAGTTTTTGTTCTTTGCCATATATTCATATGTATTGTGGGTGCATTGCATGCTCATTGTTTCAGAGCTCTACAGGAGGCAGATGTTGTGCTGTTGCTGGGAGCTCGATTGAACTGGATGCTGCACTTTGGTGCCCCTCCACGCTTTAATCCAAATGTCAAAGTCATCCAGGTTTGTTCGCAAATATTTCTGATTTTTTTTTGGTGTAATCCTTTAAAAAAATATTTATGTGTTTTATACAGTCTTTACGTATACATGGTTTTGGTGTGTGTGGGGGGGGGGGGGAGGGGGGGGGTATGTTTCTGAGTTTAAAAACTGATTATGATTGAAATTCACCACAACTTTTTACTAGTGTTATTTCTTTCTAATCCTTATTATAGTAGCTTGTTTGCTTATTGATGTTGTTATTGCTGCTATTGTTATCATGAAAGCTTGTCTTTTTTGTAGAATTACCAGAATGGCTGCAGTTCTGCAAGGGATGAACATTTTATCAAAAGAAATTCCAAAAACAACTGTTTTGCTACAGATTACACTTTTGTACTGATGAAGAAAAGAAAATATAGATTTTTAAAAATGAAATTCAGGTAGCTGTTTAATAAATAAAGTTTAAGAAAAAGTTGTAAAAAGTTTTTTTTGTTTTTTTTTAAATCCCCAAAATGAATAAAATTTGTTTCCATACTAAACACTAGTAAACCATGAGTGGTCAACTAGATGGTAGTCTTATGTTAGTCTTAGTATGATACAAACTGGAGGTGTGGATGCAAAAACTTAATAATAATTTTCTTCTTTTTTTTTTTTTTTGAATCACTACAAGAAAACATTTCCAGACAAAGTTCTGTTGAAAACCTCTCTCTGCTATGCAAACACATGGTGAAAGAAGATGTCACATTATAGCAATGAGGTTTCACCGTATTATCATTATCACTATCAATCCTTTTACTTAGATGATTATTGGCAAGGGCATGAGAAATACGTCGGCTGACAATTTTCTCCAGGCCGGTCTGTCTTCAGCCTTTCACAACAACGCAGCCATATCAGGAAACAGCAGCCTTAAAAAACAATCTCTTAAAACAAGAAAAAAAGAGAACAAGAAAATGTCAGACCCTACATCTATAAAACAAGGATATGTCAGCAGAATTTTAAAGACAACTTGATGAAGCAGCAGCAAACAATTTCACTAAAAAAAAGTATAGTGTTTGTCTCCCTTTGCACATATCTTTTTTACCACGTGTGATTTGCTGTTGTGCTGTGCAGGTGGATGTGTGTGCAGAGGAGATGGGAAATAACGTCTATCCCACTGTGGCTCTACCTGGTGATATCAGCGTGGTTGTGCAACAGGTACTGTACTGGGGATGAATGTCAGAATGTGCTGTCAGTGTTGTACACAGATATCGTGTCATGAGAGTTTTGAATGTTGGATTAAGGTCTGGGTTTTTGTTGTTGTTATTGTGTTTTGTTGGGGGGTTTTTGGGGGGTTTTTTTGGGGGGGTTAAGGTCTGTTGGTTTATAGGCAAGCAAGTGAACATTCAGGTATTAAGCCTATGTATAGATACCTACACATCCACTCACATGCAATACAGGCACTCCATAAACACACACTACATACACACAGATATGCACTCTTGTACATGCTCACACACATGCATGCATGCATGCATGCATGCATGCACACATGCATGCATGCACGCACACGCCTAAACACACACACACACACACACACACACACACACACACACACACACACACACACACACACACACACACAACACACACACACTCACTCACTCACTCACTATATAATATAAACATAAATCATTATTATAATTCTTCTGTTTGCTGTTTGTGTTTACCCCCTTCCTC
>CM060319.1:34834353-34839353 GCA_030674155.1 Stramonita haemastoma
CGTGAGTGTATTTTCAAATTATGCTTGAACAGATGTACACATGTTTAGTTGTATCACTGATTGGCTTTTGGATTGCAGAATATGGCCAAGGATCATGGGATACCTCTGAATTACTACGCTGCTTATGCTGAGGTAAGCCGTGTTGTTGGAAAGGAATGCATCATTCAACTTGTTATCATGCCTTATCTGACTTGTTTTGCTGCGTGCTTTGTCAATTTCCTTAATTCTCTGTTAAGTGTGCTTTGTTTATGAACCTTGCTTATATGGAAGCAGATTTGTACTTCTGTGCAAGATTGAGCTCTGTAGAAATATTGAATATTAAAATTGATTCAATTCAAGACAATGAATACATATTAGTGTCTGAGGTGTTTGATATTTCCTAACACAGATTATGAGGGGGAGGGGAGGGAGGCAGGATGAGCAGATTAAATGAGCCATAGATTGTCACAAGCTCTGGCTCTGGTGTTATCTCTGAAGCTTTCACACCATTTATAAAACTTAAAAAACAATTCTTTTATTTCAAGTATAATGGAATAAGCACTTGTGTGCTTTTTTTTATAACCAGTCCCCATGTGTGTGCAGTTTTTAAATTTTGTCATTTATTCCCACTGGCACAATGGCCTATTCTTTCATAAAGTGGAGCAGGTTTTAACATATTTACAAGATGTTCTGCATGCGTTTGCACATGGGACTTCGGTTTATAGTCTCATCTGAAGGACTTTTGGGGAGTGGAGTCGGCACTGATGTAACTCCAGAGGAAAAATCCTCTTGATTGAAATTTGAACCTGGGTCAGCAGATCATGAGCACAATGCATATCACTCTAACTGCTAGGCTATCCTCACCTCTTTAGTCTGCAAGTTATATATTTATATACATTTTTTTATAGATTATTCATTGGTACAGATTATTCATTGTTACAGGTACAAAAGGCCTTGCCCAAAGACTGCCTGATCATCAATGAAGGCTCCAACACTATGGACATAGGACGTACCATGTTGCCCAACAACCTGCCCAGGCACAGGTGAGTTCTGTCTGAACCAGTGTAAAGGTAAACGTAAAGGTGTCCCATAACCTTGTGATCATAGGGGAGCGAGGCATCAGAGATCCTCACAGTTGTCTAGGGGCCAGCATGTTGAGGGCGGTGCCCATCTCCTCTCCCTCGCTTCTTTACCTTCCCAGACTCTAAAGAGGGCAGGTACCCATTTACAGCTAGGTAACTGGGGGGACTGTACTGAAGCCAAGGCGCGCAATTGGTCACCCATCCAATTGGTATCCATGCTTAACGCTGCTTAACTTTGGCTGGGGGAAACGAGCGCTGTGACCACTGAGCTATCCCATCCCCTTGGACCAGTGTAAGGTTATTTAATTTGCAAGAAATCAATCTTTTTCATTTTTTGTGTGTGATAGCATATTTGTGACCATCACTCAGTGGTGTTTTGGTTTTTTTGAATACTCGCACTCTGACAAAAGCACACAGACTCAGATAACTGTGCATACACAATACATATGTCATGAAAGCATGCATGCACATATACACATTCACATATCTCCATGAGTGCTTATTTCATTATCCTTGAAAATAAAAGAATAAATAAAAGTGAATAATGGTAAAGGTGTCCCATAACCTAGGTGGTCATAGGGGAGTGAGGCATCAGAGACCTCAGCTTCTCTAGGGGTCAGCATATTGAGGCAGCAGCCCATCTCCTCTCCCTCGCTGCTTTACCTTCCCTGACCCTAAAGAGGGCAGGTACCCATTTACAGCTGTGAACGGGGGGGGGGAGGTGGGGCTGTACTGAAGCCAAGGCCGCAAACGGTCACCCATGCAACTGGTAACCACTCTCGACGCTGCTTAACTTGACTTGGGTGAAAGCGAGTGCTCTGACCACTGAGCTATCCGCCCCCCCAAAGTAGGTAAGATAAATAAAAGGGAGAAGAGTAGGGAGAGGTGTATCATTTGTTTGATGTTCACTTTTGTGTCAGGCTGGATGCAGGCACCTTTGGCACCATGGGTGTGGGGATTGGCTTTGCACTGGCAGCAGCTTTGTGGTGTCGGGACTACGCTCCAGGGAAGAGGGTGTGTGTGTGTGGAGGGAGACAGTGCCTTTGGCTTCTCTGCCATGGAAATTGAGACCATTGCTAGGTAGGTGTAGTGTGTGTGGTGTGTGTGTTGGTGTGTGTGTGGTGTGTGTGTGTTTGGTGTGTGTGTGTGTTGTGTGTGTGTGTGTTGTTGTGTTGTGTGTGTGTGTGGTTTTGGTGTGTGTGTGTGTTTGTGTGTGTGTGTTGTTGGTGTGTGTGTGTGTGTGTGTGTGTGTTTGTGTGTGTGTGTGTGTTTGGGTGTGGTGTGTGTGTGTGTTGTGTTGTGGGTGGTGCTGCGTGTGAATGCCACATGTGTGCGTGAGTGCATGTGTGTGTGTGCGTGCGTGCATGCGTGTGTGTATGTTGTACATGTGGGCTGCATTAAAAGGACAAATTCTGTGTGAAAAAGACATGGTATTGCCTTTTTCCTATCTTTTATATTTGTTTTTCTTTCACAGATACAAGCTTCCAGTGGTGATTATCATTTTCAACAACAATGGCATCTCCTTCGGCCTGCAGAGTGAAGTGTGGGACGCTGTTGAAAGCGGAGACAGAACATTGACGTAAGTTTCCTGCGCTTGTGTAAACAGCTGCATTCATAACAGTCTGATTGTTACTAAACCTTGAAGCCCTAGCCAAGGAACAAAGCAAACAAACAAAATATACTATTGTGTAACACTGGATTGTGCTGTTGTTTTTCTGTGGTTAAAGTTGCCCTTTACTAAGCACTATGACCAGGTGCAGCACTTGTGGCGACGCACTTTACCCAGGGAGGGCAGCTCAAATTTCACACAGAAATCTGCTATGACATAAGGTGATATAAAATAGAATAGAATAAAATAAAATAAACTGAAATAAAATAAAATAAGATAAATAAAAATCACAGATACTAGGAGTTGAAGTCCATGCTTCCTAAACATTTTCAATCTTGCACCCATTTTTATCAGTTCTGTTCATGTGAGGTCATGCCACTGTACCTTTTGTTTTTCAGGAAAAGTACCTCTTCAAATTATTCGACAACTATTTCTCTTCCTCAAAACCTTAATGTTTTAGCGTAGCCAGTCAGTTTATTTCTCTGTCTAAAAGGGTGCCACCTACAGCGCTTGCTCCAGACACACGGTATGAAAAGCTGATCGAGGCATTCGGGGGTGCCGGGTACATGGCACGCTCTGTGTCAGAGCTGCAGGAAAGTCTGGGGAAAGCGATGGCCGACACTGAGAGGTCCTCCATCATCAACATCCTCATTGACCCTATGGCACAGCGCAAAACCAGGTAAGGAGGTCTGATGACAACGGTGCCAGAACTGTCAGGAAGTTCAGAGAGGTGTATATACGAGGGATCTCTATTTATCCAAAAAAGCCTTTTTAAAATTTAAAAAAAAAAAATTCATTTTTTGGTTACATAGTTATACAAAATGAAAAACATAAAACAATTTTGTTGACGCTGAAAGAACAAAGAAAAAAAGAAAGAGAGAAAGAAAGAAAGAGAAGAGAGGGAGAGAGAGAGAGAGACAATGACAATGACAATATTTTATTGTCTATAGAAATTACAGCCCTTAGACAAGGGGGATAATCAAAAAACAAGAATGGAATCAATTATTTCACATACACACATCGTGTGTGTGTGTGTGTGTGTGTGTGTGATAGAGAGAGAGAGAGAGAGACAGAGACAGAGAGAGAGAGAGAGAGAGAGAGAGAGAGAGAGAGAGAGAGAGAGAGAGAGAGAGAGCGAATGCACAAAAGCCTTGTAGTTAGAGTGTCAGTACTTGGTCTCAAGGTAATTGAGGATACGGTTCAAGTCTTTTTTAAGAGTACTCCCTCAGGACTCAATATTGGTTTTGTCTCCGTTCTTCAGCAGTTCCTTCAGATGAGACTAAAAGCCCATAATCTGTGTGCAAACACATATAATGGCAACATAACTGTCACAATTGGAGAGAGATGACATTTTTTGTCAGCACAGTGCCCTCACAACCATGTTCGGCGAATAAAAATGTACCTCATTAATATCTGCAGGTAGTAACTTTTCATTCAATAATGTATATTGGGATAGCTCAGTGGTCAGTCTTGCTGTCCCCAAGCTAAACTTAAGCAGTGTTGTGTGTAGTTGCCTTACTGATGGGTGACTGTACATGCAACTTGACTTCAGTACTATCCCTCAGTTTATCTAGCTGTAAACAGGTACCCGCCCTCTTTAGGGTCAGGGAAGGTAAAGCAGTGAGGGAGGGAGGTGGGCAGCACTGTCAAGATGCTGGCACCTAGAGAAGCTGAGGTCTGATACCTTGCTCACCAACAACTGCATAGTTTACAGGACACCTTTACCTCAAATATTTTCATATGTATAGCTCTGCATTCAACAAAAAAATGATCAGAGCTATGAGTAATTGAAGCGTTAAGAGTTTCATTTCTGCTTATAAAATAAATGGGGTTTGACTTTTGTTTCAGGAATTCTTCTGGCTGACAAAGTCCAACTTGTAAGGGAAAGAGTGTCTGCACTGTTGTGGAGCTGGTGTTCAACCAAGAACTGCTTCAGACAACCTGGCTGGAAAGAGTGAACTGAAACTACCTTCACAGAAAGGAATACATGGCTGTGGAAAGAAATTTAAATGATTTGTGGAAGTTGTTTTAAAGATTTTTTTAACCTTTTCTCTTTTTTTTCATTCAGTCGTATATTCAGTTATGTGAGTAAAGTTATGGCAATTTTTTTTTTTAATCAGAAATTAAAAATAAAAAATGTTAAGCTGATAGAGATGAAGGGATTAAGTATAAAAAAAGATAATTGAAACCTTTCTTCTTTGTTCAATCCATCATATATTCAGTTATGTGAATAAAGTTTTATAAAAAATGATTTGGTTTCTTTTATCTCTGTATATTTAACCAGCAGTCCTTTCTTTTATTTGACTAAATGTTTTCTTTATTAAAAAAAA
>CM060319.1:34854353-34884353 GCA_030674155.1 Stramonita haemastoma
GAGCATGCGAATAAATGAGTCCTTGGAGAAATCAAAATCTGGCCATCAGACTATGGCATCTCACAAAACTCGAAGAATGTGCGCTAGGCCTTAGGGAACTGAACCACGATTTGTTGTCTATTCATAAACAGGCTACCACAGTAGTGACAGGAATATGTCGTTACGATCAGAGAAATAATTAAATGACAATGTTGCTCTGTTGGGGCAGCCCCGCTGGGACACCGCATAGCCTTATCATAGGGCCTAGAAAGGGCGTGTCGAGGACACGGGGTCAATAACTAGGATAAGGCCACTCTTATGTATGTCATGAACAAGGGATATCACTAGCAATTCCTTAGCACCCGCATCGAACACTCATGTCCATGATCGCTGACTGCTGTTGAGAGCCATGTGTTGTAAGACCACCTTACCCTCCCCAGAATCTCTTTAGAGTCTTTCAATGCTAATATTCTAACCCTTGCACCTGGCACTGATAATCCTATTTAAATCCTGAGCTGTCTGTGTGAAATGGTGTTATGTTACATATAATGGAAGGAGTGAAAGTAATGCGGAACCGATTTATTATTGTACACAATCATTTGATTTAAACTTGATTTCATTTGGTTTCTAGCTATTTCAAGAGAAATGTAGCCAAAGGCACTATCGATCGTTTTAATTCTTGCCGATCGCAAAACTGGAAACTGTTACTCGTTACTGTATTCATTGTCATTCAATCAACATACACGCGCACACACACACGTGACAACTCACACACACACACACACACACACACACACACACACACACACACACACACACACACACTTGTTAGTTGTTTGCTTGTTTCATTTTGTCTGTTTTTTGTTTGGTTGTTTTTGTTTTTTTTCTAGATAGACTAGATGGCTTGATGTAAAAAAGCAAATTTATTGCTTACACAGTGTACCATCTGGAAATTGAATTTTGACTTGACTTGACACACACTCACTCACACACCACACCCATAGCCCATGCATGCATGCACACAAGCAAGCACATGCACACATATACACATGCACGCACGCATGCATGCACACACACACACACACACACACACTTCGGATGAGACTTTAAACCGAGGCCCCGTGTGTTCGCATGCAGAACATCTTGCGCACATGTTAAGTCCTGTTCTGCTTTTTGTAAGAGTAGGCCATCATGTGCCGGTGGGAACAGATGACAATATTTACAAAACTGCATACACACGGGGACCAGATGAAAAAAAGCACATGATTGCTTATTCTGTTATCCTTGATATAAAAGAATAAATAAAATAAATAAATAGATAAACACACACACACACACACACACACACACACACGCACGCACGCACGCACGCACGCACGCACGCACGCATGAAGTCAGCATACCAGAGTTTTTGTTTTTCTTTCTGGTCCATTCTTGTTGAAAAGAAAAAAGTTTCTTATCAGAAATGATCACAAGACTCAACTGAAAAGCATTTTATCTTGTGACCAGCACCTCGTAAGCTGTCACATTGTAGGCCTACCAGAGGTCAGTTTTCAAATACTAGCATGCTATTCATCTGTAGTTTACAAGCTAAAAAGGTACGCAATTAAGAAAAAGAAAAGAAAATTGGATAATTCTATGAAAAGTTATTACAAATTAAAATGCAAGATTTGACAAAGTGACAAAATAATAAATTAATGAATTTTGCTTTGTGTAATACTAATTGGTGGTTAGGATGAGGGGTTCAGTGGATTTTAAACTATTTTGAAAGCCAAAGGAAAAAAAAACATTATGCCTTAAGACTTTTACAGCACATTACTACATGGTAGAAGAAAGCTTATAGTGTTATACTTATAGTTGGTCAAGATATCCAAATCAAGAAAGTGAGTCTATTTTTTTACCCCCAACTGCCGAATGAAAAAGTATGTCAGGTGTGATCAGACTCTATTCATTGTGGAGGGTCATATATATATATATTATATATATAATATATATATATCATAATATTGCTCACTTTTGTGTGTGTGTGTGTGTGGTGTGTGTGTGTGTGTGTTGTGTGTTGTGGTGTGTGTGTGTTGTGTGTGTGTCAGTGTGTGTGTGTGTGTGTGTGGTGTGTGTGTGTGTAGCCATATATGATGTTAAAAAAAATAGTGTCTCTCATGTTCAGAGTACACTGTTCCCAACAGAGATAAAATATGCTCGTTCTCATTTTCTAGAGACCATGTCTGACTTTTGCCTTTGTATGTCATGCAGTCTCTTTATCAGTGAAACAACTCCTGGAGTGTAATAGTATTTTCCTTTTTAATTTTAGCATTTAAGTCTTCCCTCAATTATTGTTGATTTTAGAATTTCTGTTAGTGGTGTCTGTTTTAGGTTTGTTTTGGTTAGTTTGCTTTTTTAGGGTGGTTGTTGGGGTGGTGTTTGTTGATTTCATTCATTCATTCACATTTCTTTTTGTCGATTTTGATTTCATTAATCAATGTTTTGTTTTTCCCATGTTGCAATTTTACCATGCATCTATTCATCAGTCTCCAAACATACATCCTTGTAACCACTGGACTAGAGAGAGAGAGAGAGAGAGAGAGAGGAGAGAGAGAGAGAGAGAGAGAGAGAGGAGAGAGAGAGAGAGAGAGAGAGAGAGAGAGAGAGATACAAATACGAATACGAATATGAAATGTTTATTCAGATAAGGCAAAGCCTTTCCGAAGGGGATAAACATAATATCAACACAAATATTAAGTTGAAAATCAGTACATATAAACATACATCTAAACAGATGTCCTTCCATAAAGAGAGAGTGAGAGTGAGAGAGAGAGAGAGAGAGAGAGAGAGAGAGAGAGAGAGAGAGAGAGAGAGAGAGAGAGAGAGAGATTTGATTCTTTTTTCCTTGTAGAAGAATGCATGTAACCCCACAGTTATTTTCTCCCTTTCTTTGAGGAATTAGCAATTGAACTTTAAGCATATGTCAAGAGTTGTGCCTTACTTTGTTGAAAGGGCAGAATATTAACAGGGTTTTAGTGGAGTATTTCCTGGCCAGGGGTTTAGTGATGTATCCAGCTTGTAGCTACTTTACTGCAAGCAAGCATTGTTGGCTACAAAAAGCTCCAAGGATGTTGTGAGAAGTCAAAATTTGGGATTGAACACTGAGGACAGCACAGTAAAGGAAAGATAGACCACAGTATCAACAGAAATGTGTGATTTGTGAAATTTGAATCATGCCAAAGAAGTTGGAAAATCCGTGCCCAAATGCTATCACTACAAAACTTCCATTTTTCTCTTTTGGCAGAAAAAGGAACTCGGATATAATGTCAAAGCATTTGTGTGACCCTGGGGTGACAAATTTTGTTGATTCTGCAGATGGTAGAGATAATGAAGGATTTGAGATTGATATTACTGACCATACTGAGAATGAGAAGTATAATTGTGCCAACCTGGGAGCTTGTGATACAAGGAAAAATTGGAATGCCGACACTGATTATGAATCTGAGTGTAAAGACGTTAGAAGAAGTGATTCAGAAAATGTGAAAATTACTCAGGCAGGCATTGAAAAATCAATTGGCAAAAGTAGTAATTCTAAAAGATGTCATGTTTCGGATGAAAGTAAGCCCAATGTTGTGTCTGAAAATGTTGTTTCAATGAGGAAGTTCCAAAAAGTTCAAAGTAAGTTTCTAATGTTCCTCATACATCATTTGTATTTTTGCAGGCATGCATGCGTACAGACATTTATGTGCACAAACTGACACTAATACTTGCATAGATTATATGTGTGCACATGTACATACACACACACATGCACAATCACATGCACAAGCACACACACATACACGCGCACATGCATGCATGCATGCACAAACGTACGCAGCCACACATCACACACACACACACACACACGACACAGGCACACACACACACACACACACACACACACTACACACACACACACACACACACACACACACACACACACACACACACACACACACACACACACACACCACATATAGACCAATCAATGATTTTACTTATTACTTTCCCAGAGTAGACTGTAACAGTTTGAAACATAGGGAAAAAGACCATAAGATGTTCATGTTGCCACTGTATCAGTCTCTTCTATTCAATAGATAGATCTCCTTTTCTCTTTAATCTTATCATTTCTCCCTCATCTATTTCTGATAGTTGTACAATGTTAGTGTTTGGCACAGTGAACAATTTGCTTGCGTTTGCTTGTCATATCTGAACTTCACCATGTAATCTTATCATCACCATTGATGTAATCAACAACCTCCTTGCTATATGGGTCAGCAGCCTCTTTATGAATTTTATCTTTTCAGAGTTTAGAACTCAGGGTTCTCTTCTCTCTCTGTCTGACTGCTTGTCTATCTCTCTTTGTTTCTGATGGCTGTTTCTCCAGTTGTCTCATTTTCCCCTCCACCTCCATCTTACTTTTTCAGTGTGTGTGTGTGTGTGTGTGTGTGTGTGTGTGTGTGTGTGTGTGTGTGTGTGTGTGTGTGTGTGTGTGTGTGTGAGAGAGAGAGAGAGAGAGAGAGAGAGAGAGAGAGAGAGAGAGAGAGAGAGAGAGAGAGAGAGAGAGAGAGAACCACACACACACACACACACACACACACACACACACACACACACACACACACACACACACACACACACACACACACACACACACACACACACACACAGGCAGACAGACAGACAGACAGACAGAAAGCAAGAATTTGAAGCCAAAACATGCTTAAAACAATTATTTGGTCTCTCACACACCTGCCCATTCCATTTCCACTGTAACAGTGTGTGATCTTGCCAAACTTGTAATCCCTGCTGCAAACACACCAAGACAGGCGTTTGCTGAGGATGTTAGGATTGGCCCTGCCTAGCGGCTTTCAGTTTTGTGTCAAATCCCTGATGTTGGCCTGTATGCAGGTTATACAAGCTGTAAGAATTCAAATTCTAAACATTTACTGTTTTGGTCCTCTATGCATAGAAATACAAAAAGGTTTTGAGCTTATTGAAATCTTTAGACATAAAATGTGTTAATTATTTAAAAAAAAATTGCCATTAATGATGGAGGTAGTAATTTGGACAGGACTGGTTGTAGAGTCATCTGTGGTGCTTCTATGGTCTATAACACTGTAGGATCTCTAATGTAATGTAATGTGATGTAATAAGTGAAATAGTGCAGAGCAGTGAGTGTGGGTAGATGGGGTGGGGGTATAGTAGTGTGGGAATGGAGAACCAATTGAGACATTCACTGAGATAGAGAATAACCTTATCTAATAATTACACATGATTAAGTAATTAAAAATGAATACTCCTATCTAGCAAACAAACAAGTATACAAACAAAATCAATCAATCAATCAGCTTGCAGATAAAAGTATCTGATTAAACGACAACAACAACAACAACAGCAACAGGAAAGAAAACTGAAAATGCAACAACAACAACAACAACAACAACAAACAGAACCAAAAACAAACTTGGCAATAAACATCAACATCCTTCACCATTCAAAGAATCTTCTTAGTCATGCACAAAAAGGGGAACCAAAAGATAGAAACTTACAGTTTTTAAATAGGAAGTATTTCTTGGTTCTGAAGCCTTGACTCCCTAAGTTTGGTGTATCACAACACTGCATGTTGGTATATATATAAGACCAGGTATTAATTAAAAGCATGATGAATCCAGTTTATCCATGACTTGTGAACAGATTAGTACAAACAAGATAGTCATGCATGGATAATGGGTCAGTGGTATGCAAGCAAGGGTGTCTCTGAGTTCTGGTACAAAAGGACAAAGGAACTTTTCTGATAGCTTTAGTGCTTGTTGCTTTGTACAGGCCTATATAGTTAAGGTCTGGGTCGACTGCCAGTCAGGGTGATGGTATTGGCCTGTCTTGTCACACAAGTTCTGGATTAATTTGTGCTGGACTTTGGATTGATTTCATCACAAAATAACCCTCACGCACACACACACACACACGCACATGCACTCACGCATGCGCACACACGCAAGCACGCACGTGAGCGCGCGAGCGTGCATGCACGCTCACACACACACACACACATACACACATAAATACATAGATACATAGATACATAAATACATAAATACATACATACATACATACATACATACATACATACATACATACATACATACATACATACATACATACATACATACATACATTCATACAAACATACATATACATACATACATACATACATACATACATACATACATACATACATACATACATACATACATACATACATACATACATACATGCACACACACACACACACACACACACACACACACACACACACACACACACACACACACACACACACACACACACACACACACACACACACATATATATATATATATATATATATAGCTTCCCCATTTTCTAAAAATTCTGTGCCCCTGTTGTATCTAGAGCTCTCTTTTCTTTTGCTTCCTAACCCCGCCCCCCCCCCCCCCCCCCCCTCTCTCTCTCTCTCTACTAACGCTTTTTTTTTTTTCCATAATCAAAATTTTTTATTGTGACTTCTGATTTTTGTCTTCTGAAAGAGTGCATTTTATTACCTTATCATATATAGTGTCCTTTATTCTTGTGTGTTGTTTGGTACTGCGTAAAGTCTTATTGTTTAGTATATTTTCAACTTGATGTATCCCTGAAAAGGGCGGGGACTGGATGTAAAAAAGCACACGAGTGCTTATCTATTATCCTCGAATAAAAGACTTTGCCTTGCCTTGCCTTGCCTTGTCTCTCTCTCTCTCTCTCTCTCTCTCTCTCTCTCTCTCTCTCTCTCTCTCTCTCTCTCTCTCTCTCTCTCTCTCTCTCTCTCTCTCTCTCTCTCTCTTTAGATGTTTTCATTTGCTTGACTCATTATGTTTTCCTGTTTGCTACTTACTTATTTCTGTCTTTTTATCATAATCATCATTTGATTATTTATTTCTTATTTTAGTGCTCTCTCTGTGTGCTTTTTGTTATTTTATTATTCATTTATTGTCTTTCTGTCCTTGTTTTTGTCTTTTCTTTGTTACTGTTGTTGTTGTCTCTTGTTTTTGTCAAGTGAGGAATATGAGAAAGTCATGGAATCTTTGCATAAAATAATGAACAAAATGGACAGTATCAACAGTAATATCCAGTCACACGAGAAAGAAACAGGCCAGGAAAGAGATCTTCCCGACACCTTCTCCGGAGACCAGCCACCAGTACAACCCCATCGGTAGTGACGCCCTGTGCCCACACCTGGTGTATCTCTCCTTGCTGCAGGAATGGCGACCCTTCTGTGAATACCATTGGCATCCACACAACTGTGGAATTGCATAAAAACATTACCGCGTGTTGGAATCCATTCGCGAAGACTCTTTGCTATTGTATAACGTTCAATATCGATTTGTATTTTCGATTTTCGGTCCCGCCCCCATGTGTCCCATGTGTATGGGTTGAAAACCTAACACATTAAATTCATTTGTCATTGTCATTGTCATTGTCATTGTCTCTCTCTCTCTCTCTCTCTCTCTCTCTCATTTACAAAACTGCATACACACGGGGACTGGATGTAAAAAAGCACAAGAGTGCTTATCCCATTATCCTCGATATAAAAGAATAAATCAAATCAAATCAATCAAATCAAATCTCTCTCTCTCTCTCTCTCTCTCTCTCTCTCTCTCTCTCTCTCTCTCTCTCTCTCTCTCTCTCTCTCTCTCTCTCTCTCTCTCTCTCTCTCTCTCTCTCTTTCTGTCTTTATCTGCCTTTCCCCCTTAAAAGCTCTGACAACATTCTCCTTTACAGAGTCATGATCAGTTCTGTAGTTTTTCTGCTCTTGTTTATAACAAATGATGGAATCTGTCAATGCTCTGATAAAAGAATGAATGGTTGAATAATGAAAAGTATGATGAAAAGAATGATGAAATGAGTATTAAATGGGTAAACAAATTAAAAGTGCCGTAAACGGCTGCTCAATTGACTGATCGACCAGTTCGCTTTGTTAGTTCTGTCCTTTGATTTCTTTTATTTCTATTGATTGATGGGTATTTTAAAAATCTACACTGCACTATTGTTTTCTTTAAAAAAACAAACAAACTTGCTATATTTTTAGATTTTCTTTCTTTTTTCTAGAGTACATTGACATAAAACATATGACATTTGATTCATGATTACACATTTTGTTAGCATTTCAATGTTAATGCATGATTATTGTGAAAAAGATGCAAAACCCCTCTCAAAACCGATGAGAAGTAATTTCCTGATTGATTGATTTATTGCTTGCTTGCTTAATTGACTGATTGGTTGATTGATTGATTGATTTGATTTGGTTTCAGCATCACTGAAGAAATGGGTGACAGGCACAAACTTCATCGTGTATGTCTCCCACTTTCTGTCAGCATGGGTAAGAAAATTTTTGTAACAAAAAAAGAGATGTTTGAGTAGTCATGTGGCTGATTCACATAGCAAAGCTGTGTTGTGAAATGAGCATTATATGTTAGTGTGTGTGTCTGTGTGTATGTGCATGCATGCCTGCCTGCCTTGTGTGTGTGTGTCTGTGTGTCTGTGTGTGTGAAGTGCATATCAATACATGTGGGTAGGTGTGTTGATGCTGGAAGTGATTTTTTTATGTTGTGAAAGTATGTATTTCAGCACTTTATAGGGTAAAATAATGGCTCAACATCACACTTAACAGCAGGATAAATGTATACAGAACACAGGCATAATTCTTCATTTTCTCATCATTTTCTTTTAAATCACAAAAAACATCTCATATCTTTGTTGTCAAGATTTTATAAAGCCTTTGCAAATAAGACCTTTTCAACTGTTGCAAACAAAAATAAAAAGTCTGCATGCATTGCCTTCAGTGCTTGTACATATGATTTGATACATGTGTATTTTCAGGGGATGGGTGGGATAGCTAAGAGGTCAGAGCTCTTTCTTTCCCCAAGTCAAGTTAAGCAGCGTCGATTGTGTTTACCAGTTGGATGGGCGACCATTTGCAACACCTTGGCTTCAGTACAGTCCCTCCCCCCCCCTCCCCCTAGTTCACCAAGCTGTAAATGGGTACCTGCTCTCTTTAGGATCAGGGAAAGGTAAAGCAGCGAGGGAGAGGAGATGGGGCCACCCTCAATATGCCCCTACGACTGCCTAGGTTATGGGACACCTTTACCTTTTTCTGGCCCCTGGAGAAGCTGAGATCTCTGATGCCTGGCTCCCCTATGACCACATAGGTCATGGGACACCTTTACCTTTACCTTTTTCTGGCCCCTAGAGAAGCTGATGTCTCTGATGACTGGCTCCCCTACGACCGCCTAGGTCATGGGACACCTTTACCTTTACCTTTATCTGGCCCCTAGAGAAGCTGAGGTCTCTGATGCATCACTCTCCTATGACCACATAGGTCATGGGACACCTTTACCTTTACCTTTACCTTTATCTGGCCACTAGATAAGCTGAGGTCTCTGATGCATCACTCCCCTATGACCACATAGGTCATGGGACACCTTTACCGTTACCTTTTTCTGGCCCCTAGAGAAGCTGAGGTCTCTGATGCCTCGCTCCCCTTTTACCACCTAGGTCATGGGGCACCTTTACCTTTACCTTTTTCTGGCCCCTAGAGAAGCTGAGGTCTTTGATGTCTCGCTCCCCTATGACCACATAGGTCATGGGACACCTTTACCTTTACCTTTACCTTATCCTGGCCCCTAGAGAAGCTGAGGTCTCTGATGCCTCACTCCCCTACGACCACATAGGTCATGGGACACCTTTACCTTTACCTTTTTCTGGCCCCTTGAGAAGCTGAGGTCTTTGATGTCTCGCTCCCCTATGACCACATAGGTCATGGGACACCTTTACCTTTACCTTATCCTGGCCCCTAGAGAAGCTGAGGTCTCTGATGCCTCACTCCCCTACAACCACATAGGTCATGGGACACCTTTACCTTTACCTTTTTCTGGCCCCTAGAGAAGCTGAGGTCTTTGATGTCTCGCTCCCCTATGACCATATAGGTCATGGTATACCTTTACCTTTACCTTTTTCCGGCCCCTAGAGAAGCTGAGGTCTCTTGACACCTCACTCCCCTATGACCACCTAGGTCATGGGACACCTTTACCTTTTTCTAGCCCCTAGAGAAGCTGAGGTCTCTGATGCCTCGCTCCACTACGACCGCCTAGGTTATGGAACACCTTTACCTTTACCTTTTTCTGGCCCCTAGAGAAGCTGAGGTCTCTGACACCTCACTCCCCTATAACCACCTAGGTTATGGGACACCTTTACCTTTACAGCCCCAATACGGCCTATGCGGTCGGTGGGGCTCTAAGCAACATCATTGGATTGGACCTTTACTTTTTTTTTATGTTCAGGGGGACCGCATGTGGTCGTTCGGCATTGGCCTGTTCCTGGTGAGCATTGCCTCAGAGAACCTGCAGCTGCCAGCCATCTATGGCCTGTCCACCAGCGTCACGGTCTTCTTCCTGGGAGCTCTGGTGGGGGACTGGGTGGACCACACTCCACGCCTGAAAGGTGTGTTGACATGTTCTTTTGGGTCGTGCTTTTCTGATTTTACATTACATTATGTTATGAAAGGTGTGCCGGTGTGAACAGATGTCAAGGTTGACCAAACTGCATACACATGGGGGACTGGATGTAAAAAAGCACATGAGTGCTTATTCCATTATCCTCGATATATAAAAAAAAAAGTGCTTTTCTAAGTGTTCCTCTGAGTTTGCATTACACTATATTATGTTACGTTACGTTATATTATGTTACATTGCACTGCACTACTTCGCACTATGCTACGCTACACAGCACAGAACTACACAACACCATACCACACTACAGTACAGTACAGTACAGTACAGTACACTACAATACACTACACTACACTACACTACACTACACCACACCACACCACACCACACCACACCACACCACACCACACCACACCACACCACACCACACCACACACCACACCACACACACCACACCACACCACACCACACCACATACAATGCTACTGTTTTCACAGAAAAAAAAAAAGCAGTCTGCACAGCTCACTTCATCCAACTGGGAACGGATGACCAAATTAATTTACACAACTGCATACACACGAGGACTGGATGTAAAAAAAAAAAGAAGCACATGACTGCTTATCACGTGATCCTCGAAGTAAAAAAGAAATGAATGAATGAATGAATAAATGAGTGAATGAATAAATGAATGAATGAACGGATTAATGAATGAATGAATAAATAAATAAATGAATAAACAAACAAACAACCAACCAAACCAACCAACCAAACCAACCAACCAACCAAACCAACCAACCAACCAAACCATCCAACCAACCAACCAAACCAACCAACCAAACCAACCAACCAACCAACCAACCAACCTAACCAACCAAACTTGACTATCTTTTCCCTTTTTCATTTCTTTTCAGCCGCGCAGCTCTCCTCATCCTGCAGAACGTGTTTGTGGTGATCTGCGTGGCGGGTGTGTACGCCTACCTTGGTTTGAGTGGGAGATCACGGAGCAGTATGGAGAGTGGCTGATGAGACTATGCCACGCGGGCATCATCATCGTGGGCATTCTCTCCACCCTGGCCAGCTTGGCTCGAATGATCTCCGTGGAGCGAGACTGGATTGTTGAGATCTGCGGCAAGGATAAGGATATGTTGGCTAGTAAGTGGTTTTGGATGGGTTTTGTGTGTGTGGGGGGGGCATGGGTGTGTGTGTGTGTGTATGTGGGGGGGGTGGGGTGTTAGTGTTAGTCAGTATATGTGTGTGTGAGAGAGAGAGAGAGAGAGAGAGAGAGAGAGAGAGAGAGAGAGAGAGAGAGAGAGAGAGAGAGAGAGAGAGAGGAGAGAGAGAGAGAGAGAGAGAGACAGAGAGAGACAGAGAGAGAGACAGAGAGAGACAGAGAGAGACAGAGAGTGAGTGGATTGTTGAGATCTGTGGCAAGGATAAGGATATGTTGGCTAGTAAGTGGTTTTGGATGGGGTTTGTGTGTGTGTGTGTGGGGGGGGGGGGGTGTTAGTGTGTGTTTGTGTGTGTGGGGGTGTATGTGTTTGTGTGTCTATGTGTGTTAGTGTTAGTGTTTGTGTTAGTGTTAGTGTTAGTGTTAGTGTGTGTGTGTGTGTGTGTGTGTGTGTGTGTGTGTGTGTGTGTGTGTGTGTGTGTGTGTGTGTGTGTGAATGTAGGTCTAACATTGTCACTATCTATTGATGTATCCTTCTGTCAGTTTTCCAATAGTTGGTCTGTTTGATTGATATCATAACAATAGAGAAACAGCTACAAGTGTTCGATGTAGTGGACCAATTTGGCATCATTTTCAAACTAGTTTTCTTCTGAACTCCAGAAAGTTGACTTCTGTTTAAATCTATTCCAAGTTACCTTTCCTCTGAATTCTTTGTTGCTAAATTCTACACGCACATCAATACAGCTATAAGTTTCCCCCCCACTTTCGGCTACTCTCAGCTGCTGCTCATTCCAGCCCAATTGGTGCTAATTACAGCAAGAACTGACCACATTTGGACTTGGAAAAAAAAATGAAGGGGTGCCAATTTTAGCACTGGACCCTTGACTGAGTTTAGCTGGATTTGTGTGCTGTGTCAAATTTACCCTCTCTGAATCTTTTTTTTCTTGTTGTACTGTCACTGGACTCTTGACTGAGTTCAGTTATGTTGGATTTGTGTGCTGTGTCAAATTTATTCTCACTGAATCTTTTTTTTCTTGTTGTTCTGTCACCGGACCCTTGATTGAGTTACGCTGGATTTGTGTGCTGTGTCAAATTTACCCTCACTGAATATTATTTTTTTTCTTTGTTGATGTTGTTGTTCTGTCATTCCAGAAATGACATCGTCGATGAGAAGAATTGACCAAGCCACGCTGATTCTTGCGCCGATCGCCACGGGTCAGATAATGACCTATGCCGGCCTCAGCAACGGGGCCGTGTTCATCGCGGCATGGAATGTGGTGTCTGTCTTCGTGGAGTATTACCTCATGTGGAAAGTGTACAACACTGTGCCGGCCTTGAGGGCCAAAAAAGAGCTCTGTCGAGCTGACGGTGTGTTGAGATTTTCTTGTTGGGTGTTTTTTCTGTTGTTTTGTGGTGGGTTTATTTTTTATATTGTATGGATTAAGAGAGATTCTGTTGTGTGTTACCTTCCCCTCCCTTCGCCTAAAACAGACACATACAAACACGCACGTACACATGTATGCACACATGCTTAAACACGCATATGCACGCACACACGCACCCACGCATGCATGCTCGCATGCACGCACACATGCACACTCGCACGCACACACGCAAGCAAGCATGCACGCACACACACACACACACACACACACACACACACACACACACACACACACACACACACACACACACACACCACACACACACACACACACACACACACACACACATCACATGCACCTAAGTAAAAGAAACAAATGAACAAATGAAAAACATTATCATCATCATCAACATAATTAATATCATCATTATTGTCGTCATCATCATCATCATCATCATCATCATCATCATCATCATTGTAAGTAGTAGTAGTGTAATTATCATTATTCATATTTATTGATATGTCATATCACTTATCAGTCCTGAGGCTTTATGGTAGTATGTTTCTTTTTTTTTTAGATTTTTTTCTTCAATTGTTCACTATTGTGATCTTTTCTTTTCTTTTTTTTTTTTTTTTGGTATTGATACATACACACACCAGAAAGCTTCATAGCATTTTTAGGGAAAAAACATGCCAGTACCTTTTTATTTCAAAACTGATATGGAAAGTGCAGCTAGTTTTTTTTTTTTTAAAGAATGTAAATCCTCATATCGGTATGACATTACCAACACATGGCTACTGTGTACTCTTCACAGCTCTCAGTTTCCCCCACTTTCAGCTCTCCTCTCAGCTGTTAATTAATCCATCCCATTACAACCCAAACGGGGCCAGCTGGTGCTATTTATAGCAGAAACTGACCTCATTTGGACTAGGTACAAGGAAAGGGTGTGCCAAATATAGTACTCTTGACTGAGTGATGTTGGAATATTTTGCGCACTGTATCCTGTCCACTTTCAGAGAGCCCAGCCATTGAAGTTGAAGAACAAATAGACGTGAACAAAGAAGCAGAAACAGCCAACGCTGACCTGAGTTCAGACGACAAAGAAGCCCTGGCTTCAGACCAGAAAAGAGAGGCTGCAGACGCTGACATTTCACCAGCAGAAGGGGGTGAAGCGCAAAGCTCTGTGATAGAGACCAAACCTGAGGATGAAAGGGGAGATAAGGTGAGAATGTGTACGCTAGTCGTGATTGTTAATCACAGTATCGTTTATACGTTTGTTTTTTCAAACACACATACACATGCACGCACGCACGCACGCACGCACGCACGCACACACGCACGCACGCACGCACACACACACACACACACACACACACACACACACACACACACACACACACACACAATTGCATGCACGGACTCCCGTTCATGCACACACACTTGCGCTCATATGCACGCACGTACACTCGCACACAAATGCACGCACACACACTCACTCTCAAGGCAATTTTAACATGGGAAGTAATTAACTGTTGGTAGAAGTGTGTATGGTGGAAGTAAACAGGAGTTTTCCTCCTTATACCACAGAATAATAATGTCAGTTCTTACTTGTCTTTGAGCTGGTGCTTAACTTTCTTATAATTATTTCATTTGCTACCTGCTGTGAAAGCGTTTGCTTTACATGCTGATTCTCTGCAGCTTGTGATGGATTTAAGAGAGTTAAAAAAAATTCCCAGGTAAATTTGTTATTGCTTCATCACTTTACTGTTATGCATATTCAGATGTCCTCTACATTGAAAATAAGATGATGCTCTTAGCTGAAAGGTCTTGTTGACCGCTTCTTACAAAACTCTCACTGCAAGAGTTTCAGCTGGCTGCATGGCAGCTGTTACATCTGAGAAGGCTGGACCTGTTTCCTGCCTCTCCTTTGATACATGTATGTGTTAACCAATAAGAAGTCTCTGCTCAGTGTTGTTAAAATGATTGATATTATCAGAAATAAAATGTAAACTTTGTGAGTTTGGTATGTGGAAAAAGATCACTGTTGCGTCTTCTCTCATGTCCCCCCTACGTCCTTTGGGACATGGGACTGAGTGAGTGAGTGAGTGATGTGTAAACAGACAATTTTTTTTGTTTGTTCAATATCATATGTACTGTTGTTCATATGTTTATTGCTGTCATGATCATCCAAAGGATGACAGAATAAGATTTTGAAATTTAATTACTAGATTTACAACCTCCAGTGTCTAGCAGTGAACGTTAGAAGTTGATATTGAAGTTCAGATTTCCAAAATCCTTTCATACTGGTGATCAGGAACTGAGTTTTGTGTCAGAAATTTTCAGCAAAGGAACGTTTTTAGAAATTTCAGAATAGAACTGCAGCAGGTATCGTTTTTATATGTGATTGTATAGACAGCTTTCTGCAGTACATGTTAAAGATTTTTTGATTTGATTTTTTTTTATATCTAGATAATGGATAAGCACTCTTGTGCTTTTTATTTTTTATTTTTTACATCCAGTCCTCATGTGTATACAGTTATGTAAATGTCATCTGTTCCACTGCCACATGATGGCCTACTCTTACGAAAAGTGGAACAGGATTTAACATGTGCGCAAGATGTTCTGCGGGTGTTCACACATGATAACAATAGTAAGCAGATATACTCTCTGCTATGGAATGTATAAATTGCTGAATTATGTTTGTGAATTATGATGAAAATCTCCTGCTGAGTATGATTGAAGGAATTATTCTACATAATCATATGGAGTATTATTTTTCTCTGCTATTCATAAAGATGCTGAAGACAGTGTAATGCTGTGTATGTATGAAAAGATTGTTCTCTTTCTATTTGTTTTTTTTTAATGTATTTAATCAAATTTCTTTCATTATTATTATCCTTTCTTTTCTTAAAAATGTATTTAATTTTATTTTTTCATTATTATTTTTTTTTCTCTTCCCTTTTTATTTGTGACACTATACTATAACTGTGTGCTGTACACATCTTTTCTCTTCTTTCTTTTCACCAGAGACAGAAAGAAGGGCAGCCAGATGTGGTCAGGGAAGAAGAGAAGAAGGAGAAGAAGAAGGAGGGATGTGGGAACATGCTGATGTGTTCACGCATCATGGCTCTGTTGCGAGGCTGGCGCACCTACATGGAATACCATGTGGCCCTGGCTGGCATGGCACTGGCCTGCCTCTACATGACTGTGCTCGGCTTCGACAACATCACCGTGGGTAAGTGGTGTACAGGGTAAGGTAAAGGTAAAGGTGTCCCCCTTAACCTGTGCGGTCGTAGGGGAGCGAGGGATCAGAGACCTCAGCTTCTCTAGGGCCAGCATGTTGAGGGCGGCGCCCATCTCCTCTTCCTTGCTGCTTTACCTTCCCTGACCCTAAAGAGGGCAGGTACCCATTTACAGCTGGGGGAACTGGGGGAACTGTACTGAAGCTAAGGCACACAAACGGTCACCTATCCAATTGGTAACCACACTCGGCGCTGTTAACCCTTATACCCTGGGGTCACACAGTTTATTCACTGTGAAACTTGTGTCAAAGGGAAGTAATTTTTACATCTTTCAATAGTCGATACACAAAAAACTGAGGGCGCTAATGGGCGCTACAGGGTTACGTTATAAAGGGTGCTAATGGGAGCAGCAGGGGGATAAGGGTTAATATTGGCTGGGGAAAGTGAGCGCTCTGACCACTGAGCTACCCGTCCCCACAAGTGGTGTATACCAGTGGTAAATTGAATTTGTTGTAGCCTGTGAGGTCTGCACTGCATTGTAATGTCATGGTCTTAGGGAGTTATTGTGTGCCTGAAATTACAACTGATCTGCCTAGGTTATGTCAATATAATAAAGTATCTGAGGGAGTCTAGTTTTAAAGGTATGGCTATACACTCTACACTAATACATGTACATTTTTGTGCGAGAAATTTCCCCTTTTCTATCACTCCTTTTTTTCTGTCCTTTTCCTCACCTATCTATCCTCTTTCTCGCCTAGCTGATTTTTTTCAGATTGCTTGACAACTTTTTTCTTTTCAGACATTACATGTCATTCATCCTGTATTGTTTTGTTCTGGGGACCAGGTAATGATAATTGTAATCACTGGGATGGGCACAGGAGGCTCATTCTGTTGTGTTATTTGCTCATATGACATTTTTTTTATCTATACTCTATTATGTTGAAGTATTTGTTCTCTTTTTGTGTGTCTTATTTTGTCACCTGGGATGACGAATTTAGGCACAGTGACTGTGGTCTTCAACACAGCATAGCTTTATTGGCTTTAAGGAATGAAATAGTTTAGGTACTTCTCCATTCTTTGTGATTTTTTCCCTCCAGATTGATAGTTTTGGATATTTGGAGGGATTAGGAGGTGTAGATTTTGAATGTGAAGTGACCCACAGTGCACAAATTCAACATCGCTCAGTCAAGAGTGCTAAATTTAGTGTGCCCCTTCCTTTTACCTAGTCCATGTGTGGTCAGTTCCTACTATAAATAGAAATAGCTGGCCCAGCTGGGCTGGGATGGGGCGGGTTAATTAGCAGCTGAGAGGAGCTGCAAGTGGGGGGAAACTGACAGCTGTGGACAGCTACTAAAGTTACTGGATGTAAAAAAGCACAAGAGTGCTTATCCCATTATCCACAATATAAAAGAATAAAATAAATAAAAAGTAAATAAAATAAATAAACTGAAACAGAATGATTGTCAGTTGGTAATGGTATGAACAACGTGAAATAAACTAAATTTTTTTGTTTTTAAACTCTCCCAGCATACGCAGTTACTCAGGGCGTGTCTGAATCGATCCTGGGAGTTCTAATGGGGGCGTCGGCGGTGTTCGGCATCCTGGGAACGTTCGCCTACCCTCTGATGCGACGTCACTTGGGGCTGGTGAGGACCGGCATCTTCGCTCTGTCCTGTGAGGTGTCGTGTCTCGTCCTGTGTGTCGTCTCCGTGTGGATGCCGGGCTCCCCCTTTGACCCGCTGTACTACATCGATCCAAAACCGCGTCGCATGGCGTGTTTCAACGTGTCGGTGGATTTACCGATAGAGCCTGTTGTGGTGGTAAGTGTCGCTTGTTTTGTTTGTTTTATATGGTTTTATGTGTGGCTGTGTTGTGTTTATTGTGATTGTGGTTTTTTGTCTATTTTTTAAGTTATATATTTAATTTTTACAGATGATAGTATTTGTTCCATAAGATGCTATGTTCAAGAAGAAATTTTGATCTGTCAACGAAATCAAACAAACAGTGTTTTTTGTGCTATTGTGATTTTATTATCTTTTTCAGGAAGCATTTTTTTTCTTTTTAATGTAACTTATTTTTTCTTTTTAATGTAACTTATATGATGAATCATTCTTAACTAACACAAAATGATACATTAGCAATCTATTGCTCAGAATATATACCTTTTTTATGTTCAAAATCTGACAAACAATGGTTATTGATTTAGTCATTATATTCGCATAAGTCAGTTCACTTAAAGTTATTCTTTATTTTGTTTCTCAGTTCAAATAGTGTCCCATCAACAATGTATATCACTTCAGTAGTTATCCATCAATAAATTGTATTTTAGGATTCACCACAAATAACATGTATAAGACACTGTTTTACTGCAGAAGTTATCAAACTTCAACCCTTTTTGACCAAAGCTAATATTTGGGAACAGTTATCAGTGTTTCTAATCTGTTACAAATCACAGCCCCCTGCCAACATGAGCACAGGTCTGTACAACCTCAGCCTGCCTACCACTCTCCCCCCGACTGTGAACGGCACACAGGTGGCAACAGTGTGTGAAGCGGTGGACAAACCAGAGTCTTACGTCTCTGTCGGGATGCTCATGGCTGGGATCGTCCTCGCTCGATTCGGTGAGTTGCTTCATGTGAATTTTTTTTTTTTTTTTTTTTATACCACTTTATGTCATGGCAGATTTTTCTGCATGGAATTCGGGCAGCCCTCCCAGGGAGAGTGCGTTACCACAGGTGCAGCGCCTACCTTTTTTTTTTTTTTTCCTGTTTGCAACTGTAAATATTTCCTTGTGCTGATAGTATTCCTCATGCTAGAACAGTCAGAGGAAATGAAAGTATCAAGAGTGAAGGATTTTGTTGGTTAACAGTGAAGGTTACTTTATACATGTCTGGATGGGAGGTGGGATAACCTAGTGGTTAGAGTGTTGCGCTCATGATCTTGTGGCCTGGTTTGAGCACCACTGAGGCACCGTTGTAGTGGACTTTTCCTCTGGAGTTAAGATCAGTACCGACTACACAACTCCTGAAACTCATGGGAAAAGACTGTAAAGGGAGGTCCAGTGTGGGAACAGCCGCTAAACATCTTGCATGTATTTTAAACCTGTTTAGCCTTTATTAGAAGAGTAGGCCATTTTGTACTGGTAGGAACGAGTGACAATAGTTGATGTGATGTGATGTGAAATAGGAATACAGCTACCTAGTGATGGGTAAGAAGGGTCACATACGCAAAATCTCACCATTGGCGAACCTGTGGAGTCTGTTGTTGTTTTTTGTTGGAGGTTGTATTAAAATCCCAGTGAATGTTTCTTTTTATTTAGGGTACTCCAACACGAACGCTAACAAGATGTTTCATACGATCTTTCTTAGCTGCCTGCTACGGCAGTAGGGAGCAAACCACTACATCCTAGTCTGTCTAGCCCATCCTTCTACAGACTATAGTTTAAAGTTAAAGTCTGTCCCGAGCCTAAGGCTCATCAGGCCGGTGCTTATCCCAGTTTCTGTGGCGTTAAGCGACTGAGAGTCATAGACTTCCCCCTGGATAGGACGCCAGTCTATCGCAGGGTTAACCCCCAACACAAGGTTGGTACCCCTTTTACACCTGGGTGGGGTAAGAAAATAGCCGTAAAGTGCCTTTTCCAAGGGCACAACGCCATAGCCAATAGCTGGGATCGAACTCGCAACCTTTGGATTACGAGTCCAACGCCCTAACCACTTGACTACAGCGGCGGCTCTACAGACTATAGCTTGCATGCTAAGTTTGTTTGTGCTTCCATTTCCTGACCTAGCTGTTTTCTCTTCTGCAAGAAAGGGATATGTTTTTCACATGAACACAAAATGTTATTTTCACACATGCGGCCTCTGTTTATCGTCTCACTGGAAGTACTTGAAGGGAATAAAGTTAGAAGGAATGATAACTTTGAGGTATATATTGAATGATTCTGGTTTTTTTTTTTTTCTTTTCTGGTCATACTCTGGTTTTGTGGATGTACATACCTGTAGGCTTGCAGCGTTATTTGTTATTCACTGGCTATGTTCTTTTTTCGTTTCATTTTTATTCACTGAAAGAATTTGTTTTCTCCATGTTTTTTTCTAAATCAGTAACAGCAATAATACTGATATCAATGAGGGACAGTCTCTTTGGCCACCTGGAGGACCTTCTGCGCACAATTAGCATTTGTCAAGGCCTAATAGCCTGTGATATTATATTCATTTGTTATCTAGGCATACCTCATCATATCACATCACATCACACCACATCCAACACCACATAAAAATTCCTTCAGATGAGACTATAAACCGAAGCCCCATGTGCAAACGCATGCACAACATATGCACACACATTAAATCCTGTTCCCACTTTTGTAAGAGTAGGCCATCGTGTACCGGTGGAAAACAGATGACACGATTTATAAAACTGCATACACACGGGGACTGGATGTAAAAAAGCACACGAGTGCTTATTCCATTATCCTTGATATCAAGAAAAAAAAAAATAAAATAAATAAATAAAAACACCATACCAATCCCATCCCTCCTGAACGCACACAAAAATACTGAAGACTGTATTTGTTGTTGTTGTTGTTTTTGTTTCAGGCCTGTGGATAGCGGACCTGACCATCACCCAGCTGTTTCTGGAGGCGGTGTGGAGGGGGAGCGGGGGGTGGTGAACGGGGTGCAGAGCTCCCTCAACAAGCTGATGGACGTCCTCAAGTTCATCATGGTGGTGGCCGTGCCCGACATCCCCACCTTCGGCTACCTCGTCATCGTCTCCTTCCTCTTCATCTGTCTGGGATGGCTGCTGTATGCCATCTTCCTGCGGCGCCAGAGGGGCCATTTCTTCCACTTCCAGAAGTGCGGCTTGGGGTCCAGTAACGGTCACGTTACCGCTTCAGAGGCGGCTTAACGTTTGTTTGAGGCTGCCTGAACCTCTGTTTGAGGCTGTCTGAACCTTTGTTTGAGGCTGCCTAAACCTTTGTTTGAGGCTGCCTGAACCTTTGTTTGAGGCTGCCTGATCCTTTGTTTGAGGCTGCCTGAACCTCTGTTTGAGGCTGTCTGAACCTTTGTTTGAGGCTGCCTAAACCTTTGTTTGAGGCTGCCTGAACCTTTGTTTGAGGCTGCCTGATCCTTTGTTTGAGGCTGCCTGAACCTCTGTTTGAGGCTGCCTGAACCTCTGTTTGAGGCTGCCTGAACCTCTGTTTGAGGCTGTCTGAACCTTTGTTTGAGGCTGCCTGAACCTTTGTTTGAGGCTGCCTGAACCTTTGTTTGAGGCTGCCTGAACCTCTGTTTGAGGCTGCCTGAACCTTTGTTTGAGGCTGCCTGAAGCTTTGTTTGAGGCTGCCTGAACCTCTGTTTGAGGCTGTCTGAACCTTTGTTTGAGGCTGCCTGAACCTCTGTTTGAGGCTGTCTGAACCTTTGTTTGAGGCTGCCTGAACCTTGTTTGTGTTTGCTGGGTATCCTGGTTTTGAGGGTTGGGTTCAAAACGGGTGTAGATATCAGTATGTTTGGTTGTATTGGTTTTAACATGTGAAACTATGTCATAAATTGTTGGTTTTTTTAAATATAGGTTGTGTGACTGTTTTTGAGGCTGCTGAGCCTTATTTGTGTTATTTGGGTAGATTGGATTGTGATGGGGGTGTTAACTGGTGTGTACATCTGTTGTATTGGTTTTAAGAAGTGAAATAATGTCAAAACTTGTGGGAGTATTTTTATGGTTTGTAAAAGCAAGATGTTTTATGGGTGTATGTAAAAAAAAAAACAGAAAAAAAAATCAGCAGTCATATCTCTGAAATCCATTAAGTCGGAAAGCATCTACCTTTCTAGTGGGCAAAGATGATCACCTATGCAAAATCTCACCATACTCTAGCCAAGTAACCAGAAAAAATAATCTCTGCAAAATAATTTTATCTGGCAAAGCTTTTATTCAACTTTCTAACATATATCTTTAGATAATTAAAAAAAAAAAAGTAAGAAGTTGTGTTTTTATTATGTTATCCATAATGCCTTTGGTGGGGAAAAAAGGATCACTGTTCATTGTTTTTATGTATTCTTTGTATAGTAAGTGTGTGTGTGTGTGTGTGTGTGGTGTGTGTGTGTGTGTGTGTGTGTGTGCGCGCGCGCGCGCATGACTGTGCAAATATAGACCTGTGAGCATGCAGTCAGGTCATGTCAAGTCAAGTCAAATTTTTATTTCCAGATGGTACTTTGAAAAAGCATTGATTTGCTTTTTTTCATTAAGCCATCATGTTTTCCATAATGCCTTTGGTTGGGAAAAAAAAAAATGTGTATGTGTGTGTGTGTGCATGCATGTGTGCATGCGTGCGTGCATGTCTAGGTCAGGTTTATTTGTGTTGTTGGTGTTTATAACAGTATATAAAAGATGCATCCCATGGAACATAGCACAACAGGGAGACTATGGAGACAGGGGGAGAAAAGACACAGGAGACCTGGATGGTTTAGAGTGAGAAAAGAATTCTGTTCTATAGATCTCTTGTGCATGCAACTTCGAATTCTCCTGTTCATTTCTAAGGTATCTATCTCTCGTTTTGTGTATTTCTGAATATTTGTTGTTGTTTTTTAAAATTGTGCAGTATAAGTGAAATGGATGAAAGGAAATAAATTATCTCTGAATCATGTATATTTCTTTGAGAGTAAGGTGGACACTGTTATCAGTTCTGTCTCTAGTTTCTAAAGTTACTTAATTTTTTGCAGCTTGTGTGCAGATTCCTGCTGTAAATGATTATGATTCTTTTTTTCTTTTTAGTTGTTTAAAATTGTTTTTATATTGGCTTTTTTTTATATTATTGTTCAGATATATGTTGATGCCATGTGATTGGTCTGCATAACTTGTACTTTAGCCAGTAACTACTTATAAGGCATAGTCCACTCCAGTCTTGTTTGTTTGCTTGTTGAGGGGTAGTTTATGTAAATAGATGTATACATTACATACTATCATAGGAAGCGGAATAGCTCAGTGGTCAGAGCACTTGGTCTCCCTTAGCTAAGGTTAAGCAGCATTGAGCGTGGTTGCCTCCTTGATGGGTCAGGGCGACTGTTTATGTGACTTGACTTCAGTACAGTCCCCCACTTCACCCAGCTGTAAATGAGTACCTGCCTTTTATAAGGAAAGGTAAATTAGCCAGGGAGAGGAGATGGGTACCAACCACTCTCTAGATGCTGGCCCCCAAGAGAAGCTGAGGTATCTGACACCTTGCTCCCCAATGATCACATATAAGTTGTGGGACACCTTAGTTTTATGCTGTATAGCACTATCTCTATATCAAGCCCAGTGTCTTGATGTGAAACCCACTTGCATTCTATTTTAATGTGAGGAGAGGGCCAGATGTGATTATTTCTTTTTTCATGACCATTTTGATATTTTTTTTTATGCAGTAGCACTGTGAGTGTCAGTATACATGCATTTGTTAACTGTTTGCTGTGATATTTTGTTTTCCCTTTGAAGGGAAAGATGGAGGAAAGGGTGGGGAGGGGAGGGAGGGAGGGAGGGAGGGAGGGAGGGAGGGAGGGAGGGAGGGAGGGAGGAGAGAGAGAGAGAGAGAGAGAGAGAGAGAGAGAGAGAGAGAGAGAGAGAGAGAGAGAGAGAGAGAGTCACACACACATACACACGCACGCACGACCACACACACACACACACACACACACACACACACACACACACACACACACACTCTCTCTCTTTCTCTAACATACTGACAGACAGACAAACACACAGACAGACAGAGAGTCAGAGAGAAATAGAGAGAGGAAGTGTATTTGTATATGTGTTTGTGTAAACATGTAGACAGCATTGAGTGCGGTTGTCTCACAGATACGTGATCATTTGAGCATTTCTGATCTATAAGAAAGGCAGAAAAGTCTATTTCTATGCAAATGTTTAGTTATTTTACACAGTAAATACAGACCTATTGAAAAACAAACAAACCCAAACTGAACACTTACCACATCATGATCATTATCAATAATTAAGCCTGATGCATAGATAGAAATGACCCGTGATCCTTGGGCCTATAGACCTCAGTCTCCTGTAGACCTCCCACAGCTGTCAGTTTCCCACACTTTCAGCTCCTCTCAGCGGCTAATTAATCCATCCCATCCCAGCCCAGATGAGGCCAGCTGGTGCTGTTTACAACAGGAGCGACCACACCTTGGACTAGGTAAAGGGAAAGCACATGCTAAATTTAGCACTCTTAACTTGAGTGATGTTGGATTTGTGCACTGTGCTCCCTCCAATCTCTTTTTTATTTTTTTTTTTAATTTTTTTCCAAACCTGTGATGAGTTGATGCCCTCATTTTACTGTGTCAGTATACGTCAGGTATCACCAGATTCTGGGAAAACTGTGAGGAAATAGCTGTATGTGTATCGTTTGTGAGTAACGAATAAGTGTGTTTTCTGCTGGATTATAATAACCAAAGAGCGAGGTATGCATTTCCAGACAAAAATAAGCCTGTTTTAGTCGTGTTGTTGTGTAGTTGCGACTATAGATTCATGTATCACAGCACAGGCAATACTACTACTGTCTTTCTTGCTGGTGTCAGCTTTAGTGACTGGTGTGCAAAACATATACAAGTGATTTTCTTTTGTGTGTATGTGTGTGTTGTGTGTGTGAGACATTTCAGAGCCCTTGCTTTTGAGATCAAAACACACAAAAGTATACTTCTCAGGGTAATTTTTGTTGTTTTTAAGTGATAAAAGGAAATCAGTTATGTATGTGTGCCACCCCTAACCCCACCCTTCCCCCACAAATATACATTTCTTTGTGTGCTATGAATGGCCTTATTCTGGGACACATGATTATTATGATGTATGATTTTTTTGTTTTTTAGTTGGTTTGGTTTGCAGTATTCCCAAGTATAGGTCTGAAAATAGACTGAATAATGAATTTAATGGGCTGCATCAGATTGTGGGTACCAAAATTGTGGATATAAAAATGCTACTTGGACCAGGCCGAAGCTGTGTCAGTTAATGATATCAGCTAATTGCCAAGGCCTATACTATAATGTTATGTTGTAAAATGTTTTGTTGAGATTGCCATCAGCCATGACAAGCTCTGAACATAACCTGAACTCTCCGTTAAAGGAGAAAAAAATCAAATCCTCTGAACTTGGAGTATGGCTGCCTATATGGCAAGGTACTCAAAAACAGCCATACCCACAAATTTCTCATTCAGTGTGCAGTTTCAATCTCACAGTGATTCCCAGGTGGGATGAGTGAATCAGAGTGCACATTCTGGGTAACCCCTAGAGTGTTAAGCTGGGGAACACACAACAACACAACAACAACAACAACAACAACAACAACAACAACAACAAAAAACAAATGCTATTGACATAAAGAATCAACATAAGATTATTTTTGAGATCTTAGCTGTTGGAAGGTGGGTGAAATGTACATGACCTGACGTGATAACTGACCATGACCAATTTTTGAAGAACAAGTGAGGCGGGTTCAGAGGATTTAATTGAAATCTCTAGAACGTGATTTTCATGGTTTCTTTTTGTGTGTATTTAGTTTGCGTTCTTGTAAATTTGTAAGCATACTCTGGTACATTTCTAAATAAGTTTGCATAGTCTTTTTAAAAAAGAAATGTTCATGTTTGTGTATATTAATCATTTGACTTTACCAATTTGTATAGTGTATACTCTTATGTTATCAAATATTGTTACTGGCACATTTGAATATTGACATTCCATGTTTCCTGTATGCTTCCATAAAGAAAGGAAACATTGATGATCAATGTACTAACCAAGAAACAATTTTTGAAACATCATACTCAGTAATTGGAAGATTTTAGTGGCTTTTATTTGAACTGAAATCCTCTCCCTCCCTTCTCCCTTCCCTCTCCCTTCCCTCTCCTCCCTCCTCACCCCCCCCCCTCCTCCACCACCACTGCTTGGACCAGCTTTTCCACTACTAGACATCTCCCTTATTTACTATTTTATTAATATAGGTTTGGCAGTTGTTTTTTTTGCTCTCTTGTTGTCTGTCTGTGTCTGTCTGTCTGTCTGTCTGTCTGTCTGTCTGTCTGTCTGTCTGTCTGTCTCTCTCTCTCTCTCTCTCTCTCTCTCTCTCTCTCTCTCTCTCTCTCTCTCTCTCTCTCTCTCTTTCTCTTTCTTTTTTCTTTCTTTCTTTCTTTCTTTCTTTCTTTTCTTTCTTTCTTTCTTTCTTTCTCTTTCTCTTTTGAAGATCTCTCTCTGTGGTGTTTGTGTGTGTGTGTGTGTGTGTGTGTGTGTGTGTGTGTGTGTGTGTGTGTGTGTGTGAGAGGAGAGAGAGAGATTGAGATCAAAAGCATAGTTATAAGTATTTATGCATGTGTATTACTTTTTGCATATGTGCATCTTAAAAAAACCCACAACAAACACACCGAAACAAATCACAACAAAAAAATCCTAACCTACATCTGCCTCATTTGTTGTTGTTTTTTTTCCCTATAAAGTGTAAATACAGTGTATGATTTTTTGACAAATACTGTTCTTGTTTCTACATGTATGTTATTGTTTATGCCAATAAAGTGACAGGCATAAGAAAATCTCAATTTTACTGACCCTGTAAAATTTTATTTTTTTGCGAAAAGAATCTCAGTCGGTCGTAACAAATTTTTAGTCTGTGATTATTCTTTTTTTGTTAAAAGGCTTATGTTTGGGAGTTGTGTCATTAGGATAAGTGATTGTACTTGATGTATGAAATAGTTGCATTCTAGTGTTTTATTACTGGTACAGGTATTATATAGTCTTGATGTTGTCGAGATAAAATGTTGCACTTGTTATTTTCCCTTTTTCATAAACTGGTAAAATTGACAAGATTCTTGATTGTTAAGATGTTGTGTTAATGAATCCAAACTGTGGCTTGGTTTGTTATTTAGTTATCAAGTTTTTAAAAAAAATTGATAATTGTGATTTTTGCAGCCTGAAGGGTTACGGAATGGCCCTAGGCCTATGTTTATACTTATCTATAATCATGAGTGTGTGTGTGTGTGTGTGTGTGTGTGTGTGTGTGTGTGTGTGTGTGTGTGTGTGTGTGTGTGTGTGTGTGCGCGTGTGCGTGAGCATGTGCATGTGCCTGTGTCTGTGTCTGTGTGGTGTGTGTGTATGTATACATATTAATTAACCCTCTTAGTCCTAAACCAGCATTTGCCAGGATTAATCATTCCCTCCCCTGATTCCTGAACCGGGATTTGCCGGGATTTACACACAGTAGTTTTCCATCATGCAGTGACCTCCACTGATCGCTACCACATGTCAAAGCTCTATCAGGCTAGAGGCACAGATTCTGCTGTGAGTGTGGAAGTAATTATAGCTGTTAGCAAGTACTGAGAAGGAGGAAAAGGCGAGTAAGTATGTGTGCCTGACCTGATTTTGCGATGGAATGCAAAGTCTAGAGGCAATTTGTGTTCAGAGAATCCGAATGCAAGAGGGTTAATGTGTCTGTGTGCATGATTATGTATACATATTCATGAAGATAAAGTAAGATGCAGTGTGTAGGTAGTTTTAGGTTAAGGAGATAAGGGTGATGGTTCTGCACTTGTAAGTGATTTCCTGTATTGATATAGGCATGTGAGAGTACGTACCTTTCTTCACGATCGTCAAGTGCTTTTGAATATTTCAAAAATGTTGCATAAATACTCTGTTATATTCATTATGTTGACATTGATGATGATGATGGTGATGGTGATGGTGGTAATGGTCCTCATAATGATGATGAGGGTGGTCATAATAATAATAATGATAATGATAATAATAATGATGATAATGAGGATGAGGATGGTAATTGTAACAATTTCTTTCTTAGACAATGACAACAATGATAGTAGTAATAGTACTTCAGTAGTAGTGGTGGTAGCAGCTGTAGTAGAAGTAGTGCTTAGTAGTATTAGTGACAGTATAAGTGACATTTAGATGATGATCTTGGTAATGATGGCAATGGTAACATTTTATTTTTTAGATGGCGACAACAACAGCAGTAGTAGTAGTAGTAGAAGTAGTAATAATTATGATTATACTGATAATAGTAATTATAGTAGTGATGATAATGAGGATGATGGTGATGATGATGATGAAGATGATGATGATGATGATGATGATGATGATGATGATGAAATAATAATGGTGATGATGATAATGATAATGATATAAGCAGTTATACATATAACTATATGCATATACTATATACATATAACTATACACATAACATATATAAATATATATATACAGGTATGTTTATAACATGAAAAAAAGTAGAAGTATTAGTTGTGATTGTTATTATTTTTATCACGTCCAGAGGAAATTGATTACAGAGATCAATAAGATCAGCATTTTGAATCTAGTTCTTTGTTAAAGGTATGCATGAAACTGTTCTTAATGTACAACAGTTATAATAAGAGGCTCTCATTTTTGATACATGGATTGTGTTTTTATACACTTGGTGTTTGGTGGGGGGGAGGGGGGGGGGGTTAGGGGTTTTTGTGTTGTTGTTTTTTTTGGGGGGGAGAGTTCTCAGTGTTTTTGTTCTGTTTTCTTTTGAGGGGGAGAATTTTTTTCAATCATGGACCATTAATTTGTTGGTTACTTTTTTGAAATGTTAATATTTTTGTTTATTTGCTTATTATTATTGTTGTTGTTTTTGTTTTAGGTTCCTGTGTTTGAAACAGATCCAGTTTTGAATTTGACCAGACATTTTGTTGTTGTTGTTATATTGCATTCACAGGTTGTTTTTACCTGACACCTTTCTTATACAGTTTTCTTTCTTCTAATTTCAGCATTGGGGTATCTCATATCTTGGGATACAGTCTGTGTATATTCTTAGACAGTGCAATGCATGTGATTCTCCACTAAAAAATGTTGTTATGCTCAAATTTTTGTGATTTTTTTATTTTGGTCTTGTTAAGGGATTTGTGTGCATTTGAAAAAAAAATCTTTCAGAAAAATAAGTTTATTACCATATTAAAGAAGAGTGTAAAATTCGGCATTGAGATTATTGATGTGTTCCTCTCAGCCTTCAGTTTTGGTGCAGGATAGCCAATTGGTTAGAGCGTTGTGCTCTTGATTTGTACAGCTCAGGATTGAGTCACAACTGAGATGCCAGGTGAGGGGGATTTTTCACCTGGAGTTAAAATCAGTAATGACAAAACCCCCCCCCCCCCCCCCCCCCCAAATCCTTCAGATGAGACTCTAAGCCAAGGTCTTATGTACGAATGCATGCAAAACGGCTTGTGTGCAGGTTAAAATCTGTTCTGCCTTCTGGAAGAGTAAGCCTTTTGTGATGGTTAGAATGGGTGGCAAGAAATATGTAGATAAAAATGGCTTGCAGATAAGTGTTGTGTTTCGATATTGTCCCCAAAGTGATAATGCGACTACCGGTCGGATCGGTGGATCGGTGGTCTAGGTGGTCACGCGCCTTCCCTAGAAAGCAAAAAGTCCGGGTCGGAGTGTGCGGGGTTCGTACCCCGTTTGGACCCAAAACTTTTTCCCCATCCATTAGACCCTGAGTGGTGGTCTGGGCGTTAGTCTTTCGGATGAGACGATAAACCGAGGTCCCGTGTGTTACACATCACTATCTAGCGCACGTAAAAGAACCCACGGCAACAAGGGGGTTGTCCCTGGCAAAATTCTGTAGAAAGAAGCCACTCTGATAGGGAAACAAATACACTTGCATGCAGGAAA
>CM060319.1:34889353-34895637 GCA_030674155.1 Stramonita haemastoma
AGAAGATAAAGCAGCAGACTAAACTCTGAATCAGCAAATGAAGCGGGTAGGCTACGGGTAATATTTCTAGCTGGGGTAAACACCCTATGCTCGGTTTCGCTCCTCCCCCTCCCCCCCCCCCCCCCCCGCCTTTTAATATCTCCCCTTACCCCCTACCCCTTCCCTGTTGCGCCAATTTTCCATTGCGCAATCGCACAAAACACAATCATAATAATCTCTGTACAAATCTAACACTTGTAGCGTGCATGTTTCTTGAACGCAATCATCAACACTTTCGTCCAAGAAATGAGATCAGGTTTCATAGGTCAATTCCATCAGCGAAGCTTTGGATATTTAGTTTTGACCTTTTTTTTTTTTTGGATGCGCTCAGGCATTAGTATGCTACGTTTTATAATGAGATGATAAACAGAGATCCCGTGTGCAATTGTGACATGCAACAAAAGGCACATAAAAGAACCCATGGCAGCAACAAGAATATATAGCCTGAAAAGAATGTAGTTGAGACTTTGTCATATATATCGTCTTCTACAACGTACCTGTTTTGCTGTTCCCACGCTGCTCATTTCAGTCTCTCTGCCCCAAGCCTTAGCCAGGTTCCTTATACATGTGGAACCCTCAGGGTCAATACTTCACAGAAACCTTATCGAAGTTAAGCCACCCTGGGCCACCAACAGAAGAGTCCTGCACTACTGCCGTGTCACTTCAGTCGTGTTTTAACGGCACCGCCTACTAAGCCCCCTAAATGACGACGACAGTGGCTAAGGTACGGAACTAGACTGGGTGACATGCCTTTTCGGGGGTAGTGACTACCACAACATTCCTCCAAAAACCTGCTCTGAATCTTCAACTCAGAAGGCTTTGACACTTACTCACTGCAGACAGAAGTGTATGGGTAACCGCAACTGAGGTCATCATGAGACTAGAGCACACAATTTAATCAGAGACAACTTTCTTCCGTTGCATGATTGATGCAGATGAGGACGATGAAATAATTATAGGCAGATCATTACTAGCGGCAATATAATATGGCAAGGCTTTTGGCTCAAGCCAGAAAGTAAAAAGAAATGACTAATGTACTTTTTACACCCACACCCACAGAGAGAGAGAGAGAGAGAGAGAGAGAGAGAGAGAGAAGAGAGAGAGAGGAGAGAAGAGAGAGAGAGAGAGAGAGAGAGAGAGAGAGAGAGAGAGAGAGAGAGGAGAGAGAGAGAGAGAGAGAGTCTTTTATTCGAGGATAATGAATAAGCACTCGTGTGCTTTTTACATCCAGTCCCCGCCCTTATCAGGGATGCATCAAGATAAAAAAAAAAACACACCCTAACAACAACAATAATGATGATCCAAATACCAAGAGCAAGAAAGCATACCATGTAGCAAACAACAAACAAGAAATAAAAAAAAGAATACATTAATAAGGTAATAATTTATTTTTAAAAGGCACGCATCCAGAAACGAAAATAAAAGTAAGAATCGAATTATGATTTTGATTTGAAAAAAAAAGCACGGTAAAGAGCAACTATAAGAATATAATGAGGTAAACACTGAACGCATCAATCTGTCACCATCTATAACAAAATGAATCATCCAAATCATAACATTTGATAAAAGGAGAAAGAGAGGGGGAGGAGAAGAGAGAAGAAGAGAGAGAGAGAGAGAGAGAGAGAGAGAGAGAGAGAGAGAGAGAGAGAGAGAGAGAGAGAGAGAGAGAGAGAGAGAGAGAGAGAGAGAGATCGTTATTTTCCCAAGAGTTAAGATAAGCATTCGCATAAATTATTTTCCCGGCCTCCTGCCCTTGCCCTGATTAGGGACTACAACAAATCGAGAAGGAATGCCTTCGCAAAGAGCACAACTACAGAACAACAATCTGACAATCAGTAAGATAAAGGAACAAGCGGACGAACAGGTCACTGCAGGTACATGTTCGCTTCTTCTGTCAAAAAAAGAAAGAAAAAATGCACACATTTCCTGAGAAAAAATAACTCTAAATTGTCAACAGCCTGAAGAAATTTAATGGCTTAAAGTTCATTTATATAACCTGCTGATCCTTGGAGAGACTTTTATGCAGGGTGTGCAAGATATGTACTTACAAGGCCTTCTCTCACTCTCTTTTCATTTGTATCGAGATGAGGGTAGCAATAACTATTATGCCGAACAGAGAACATCTACAAAAAGGTACTTTTTAAAAATATGTTGGAAAAAGTATTTAAAATACAATTTACCTTTCGTTTACTCTTATTTTGCCTATATATCCATCGGTCCATGTTGCGCTAATGTGCAACGCCTAGAATTCCCTCCCCTGACTATGAAAAACACTGTTGCCTTCTTTAAAACTACTAAAATTCATAAAGGATTGTCGCCCCATGCTTAGAATTGCCTCCCTTAGCAAGAACGCTGTTGTCTACTTTGTTCTTACTAAAATTCATAAAGATCGCCGTTTCAGGGGAGTTAATTAGAGAAACCCACAAAATAAGTTACACCACGAAGAATTCTTCCGTGTCAAGTTTTGAAAATACGACATCATTTTCATCCCGAAAATACCAATCTGACGGTAGATGGTAGCTATCCCAAGATATTATTTTGCTCGACTTCAGAAGGCATTTTGTTTCAAACTCAAAGAAATCATGCAGATACAGCTGACTTTCTAGAGCATTTTTTTTCTGGAGAGAGAATGAATGATTAATGAATGAATGAGTGAATAACTTTATTTTTAATTGTTACAGAGTGAGTATGTACATACTTTTTCCATCCACCCTTGCCCTGATTAGGGAATATGTATTCTTAAAAAGTTCAAAGGTAATAGCAACCCCCGACCCCACACATCACAATCACCAACAACAGTTCAACCTATGATTTAATAAAACAATGGGTATACATTTAAGAAACACACAATCCCCACTGGGTACATGATAATTAATTTTTAAAGCGATAAATATATATTCAACAAACGCTTTATCTCCAACTGACTCAAAACTGAATGTGAAGACAGATGCACTGATAATCATTAAGTAAATCAAATAGATTAAAATAGAGAGGAGAAAAAATAGAGGAGACAGCAGAGAAGAGCAACCCAAACAAAAAAAGGAGATAATTATATATCAAAACATTTTCACATATCTTTCTTTCCTTTAACCAGTATTATGAAGAAAAAAAGCTAACAAAAAATAACCTAAGGACAGCAAACATTGAAAAAAAACAAAAACATTAAGATGTATCGCGACATAAAAACTGAGAGAGAGAGAGAGAGAGAGAGAGAGAGAGAGAGAGAGAGAGAGAGAGAGAGAGAGAGAGAGAGAGAGAGAAGAAGACAGACAGACAGACAGACAACAGACAGACAGACAGACAGACAGACAGACAGACAGAACAGAGTCACCTGACTGAATACTATCTATTTCTTTGTTGTTGTTGGTGTTGTTGTTTTTAAAAAAAAAAAACTTCACTTTACGCCCTTTTGTACTAAAATCACTCAATGCTTATCTTTCCTCCTAACAGTACCTCTGACACAATTGTACCCCCCCCCCCCCCCTCCTCTCTCTCTATCTCTCTTTTTTTTACGATAACTAAAACACACACAGAGACTCTATAGAAGTAAACTGTGACCTGCATACAAATGGCCAAGTGACGACGATAAGAAAGCGTGAAACCCTACATCACATGAGTCTGAAACATGTAGGCCTACACCAATCTGTACCTGTAGCTCAGTTTTACACTTAGTGGGTAAACACCACAGAGACAAGGCTATATACACAGTGTTTGTCAACAATGACCTCGAGAACTTTAAGTACTGGTGAATCTGAAAGTGAAGTCTGGCACTCAAGACATGAGACGGCAACCATTACCAGTAGTTCTTCACTGTACGGGAGTTTGGCAGATCGTTCCACTGAAGGATATCAGCAGCAACAGCTGCACAAGTCTGTGACAGAGGATGGTGGCAACGGTATAGTATTGTTTTTTTAAATTATTTTTAAATATTATTTGGAATTACTAGACTCGTATTTTGGTTTTTTTTAGACTGACCGAATGTTGTTGAATGTGTGGTGGTTGTGATTTTTTTCTTTGTTTTTGTTTTTGTTTTGTATTCAAATAGTTGGTTTGGTGTTGTGTGTGTGTGTGTGTGTGTGTGTGTGTGTGTGTGTGTGTGTGTGTTTTGTGTGTGTGTGTGTTGTGTGTGTGTGTGTGTGTTGTGTGTGTGTGTGTGGTGTGTGTTGTGTGTGCGTGCGTGCAAGCGTGTGTGTGTGTGTGTGTGTCTGTGTGTGTCTGCGTGTCTGTGTGTGTGTCTGTGTGTGTGATTCAATTTTATTTATATTCTTTTATCTTAATCTTTTCTTTCGAGGATAATGGAATAAGCACTCACGAGCTTTTTTACAGCCAGTCCCCGTACCGTGTGCATGCAGTTTTGTAAATTTTGTCATTGTTCTCATCGGCACAGAATGGCCTACTCTTTCAAAAAGCAGAACGGGTTTTAACATGTACACAAGTTGTTTTGCGTGCATTTGTACACATTACCACGGTTTATAGTCTCATCCGAAGGTCATTTTCGGAGGGGGATGGGGAGGTGGAGTCGGCACTGATGTTGTTAACTCCAGAGGAAAAATCTTCTTGAACGAGATTCGAACCCGGGTCAGCAGATCACGAGCGCAATGCGCATCACTTTAACACCAGGCTATCCCGTCCTCCATGTATTCGTTCGTTCTTGTATTTAACGTCTGTTTACTGTAAGTGATTATAGACGGGGAAAAGACCTTCAGAAAAGCATTATAAAAAACAACAACCTGGAAAGAGAGTCATGTAACATTTTGGTATTAAAACATTAAAACATCAATGTGTGTGTGTGTGTGTGTGTGTGTGTGTGTGTGTGTGGTGTGTGTGTGTGTGTGTGTGTGTGTGTGTGTGTGTGTGTGTGTGTGTGTGTGTGTGTGTGCGCGCGCGCGCCGCGTGTTAGTGTTAGTGTTTGTGTGTTGTGTGTGTGTGTGTGTGTGTGTGTGTGTGTGTGTGTGTGTGTGTGTTGTGTGTGTGTGTGTGTGTGTGTGTGTGTGTGTGTGTGTTGTGTTGTGTTGTGTTTGTGTTTGTGTATTGTGATGTATGTATGTATGTATGTATGTATGTATGTATGTATGTATGTATGTATGTATGATGTATGTATGTATGTATGTATGTATGTATGTATGTATGTATGTATGTATGTATGCTTATGTATGTATGTATGTATGTATGTATGTATGTGTGTGTGTGTTTCATACACTATACTGATACTTTCTTTGTCTTTTAGAAACACCGAGAGAACGTTCTCGTCACACGAACATCTCCATTTACTGCAGTCACTTCTTGTCAGCATGGGTGTGTAAATCATCGACCATCTCAAAATGATATCGGTGTGATTATTTAGTGATTGGTTAATATTAACATCTGCCTGTCCTTTTGTTCATTTATCTATGCATTCTTCTTAGCGGTAGTAAAACCATTAGGTACACAGGCACATATGTATACATACGTGCCGCGGCGCGCGCGCGCGACCACACACACACACACACAACACACACACACACACACACACACACACACACACACACACACACACACACACAACACCACACACACACAGAGATTAAAACAGAGACAGACAGAGAGGAAAAGACAGGCAGAAAAAGAACAAAAGACAGAAAACCAAAGACAAGAGTTCTCAGTTGATTAATAAAAATGTCCTTTTTTTGACAAGAGAAGTATATAGACAAACACACAAAGTACCAAAAGTAGCCAATAATGTAGTATTGTATTGCATTGTGCTGTTTTGAATTGTATTGCATCGTAACGTGTAATATTGCAATACATTGTATTGTATTTTAGCGTATTGTAGTATATTGTAGAATATTGTGTCGTAATGTAATGTATCGTATTTATTGATTTGTATCGTATCGTGTTGAAGTGCATTGTTTTGTATTGTATTGCATTACATTGCAGTGTATCGTATAGTATATCACTTTCAACTGTGGAAAATTTATCTGTGTGAAATTCAAACCATTTTTTTTCGGTGAGAGCATGTCACCATAATTATTGTGTCGTAATGTAGCCTATCGTATTAAATTATTGTTTTGTATCGCATCATGTTGTAGCGTATTGTATTGCATTGCATTGCATTTTATCGTATAATATATCACCCTCAACTATTGAAAATTTATCTGTGTGAAATTCAAACAATTTTTTGGGGAGAGCATGTTGCCACGTGCAATGCACCCTTTTCCCCTTTATTATTGTCTGTCTGCACGTGTATATGTTTCCCTTTGATAGTG
>CM060319.1:34895737-34908237 GCA_030674155.1 Stramonita haemastoma
TTTTTTGTGGAAGAAGAAACTGTTTTGCCCTGTGTGAACTTTTTTAATTAAAGATGATTTGTCTATCAATTGATTCATTGATCGATTCATTGATTCACTGATTGATTGATTTGATGATTGATTGATTGATTGATTGATTGATTTTCGTGTTTAATACTAACGTGTCTATTTGTCTGACTATTAAAAATCTTCTTTTTTTTCTTTTAAGAATGTTAGTGTTTTCATGCAATGATGTTTTGATCACTTAATAGTCATTTTTTGTTGTTGGTCTTCTTATATTTTTTTCGGCCTGTTACTAATGTTTTTATTAACATTTAAGTGTGTGTGTGTGTGTGTGTTGTGTGTGTGTGTGTGTGTGTGTGTGCGCGCGCGCGCGCGTGTGTGTTGTGTATGTGTGTGATGTGTGTGGCGCGCGCTGTGGTGTGTGGTGGTGTGTGTGAGTGTGTGTGTGTGCACGCGCGCTGCGAGCGCGTGTGTGTGTATGTGTGTGCATGCGTTGTATGTGTGTATGTGTTGCATGTATGTGTGTGCGCGCGCGTGCGCGCAGATTGTGTGTATGTGTATATATGTGTGCTTGCGCACGCGCATAAACACCCCCCCCCCCCCAACTATACAGGAAGGAAAAGTTTGCGAGTTTCACCTTTTGTGTCACCAGAAAGGGCTTTGCCTGTGTGCTTCTTTGTTTGTTCTTTTTGACATTTCCCCCCCCCCCCTCACTCCTGATCCCTGTCTTCCTTGTCTCTTTGCTTTTCGCTGTTCTGTGTTCCCACCTGTCTTTGTTGTGTATTTGGTTTTTCCTTGTTCGTTTTCTTTGCTTTTCTGTTCTTTTGCTTTATATCCATTTCCAGAGTCATTTCTTGACAGCTTGACTCGTGTTGTTTCCCAGTGGCAAGTGACTTAGCACGAAAGAAGTAGAGGTGTACAAGAAGAAACTGGAGTGAGAAGAAAGACAGATAAGACAGACAGGCGAGAGACAGACAGGCAGGCAGACAGGCAGCAATACAGATTGGGAGACAGACAGAGAGACTGACCGACACAGAGACGAACAGAAAAAGGAAAAAAAAACACGAGGTGGTGACAGAGAAACATAGATAGAGAGGCAGGAGTTGTATAAACCCCCCCACACCCCACAAAAAAGCAACAACAAACAAGAAAAATTCATCTCCCCCAACACCCCCCCCCACAAAAAAACAACCTCAACAAAAAACAACACAACATTATGTTTCTTAAATGTTTTATTCAAAACAACTCAACACATACGATCACACAAAGCACACGACAGATATAAGCAAGTACAACAACAGTCCAAGAATCACTCATATACATATTACGTTTTTTTTTAACCATTTTCATGTGTGTTAATTAGCAGTTCATGTTCAACTTTACATCATACATCATTGTTGGAGGCTGGCGAAACAACATGGACCAGCATGGTAACAGGCTCAATGAACATCGGAGGTAAGTACACTTACAATATCTAAGCAGACTGATTCAGCTAGCAAATGAAAGCAAAGATTTTTGAGAACAAAATCAGAAAAATCAAGGGAAACGAAAATCTTAACCAAACCAAGCTGAACAGATAAAACTAAACCAAAGCCAAACAAAACATAAACCAAATAAAACAAAGCTAAAACTAAACTAAACTAACTCAAATGAAACCGAACCGAAACACAAAAAAATCTAACAAAACTTTGTGTCTTAGGTATTACACGCACACCACACAAACACACACAAAACACCTACACACACACACACACACCACACACTCAACACACACACACACACAAACACACACAGATATACACACACAGACACACAAACACACACACGCGCGCGCGTAGGCAGGGAGAAAATGGTGAGCCTATAATAATTATCATACACAAACAGTAAACACAACAACAACAACACAACAACAACAACAACAACCCCAAAACAAAAAACAACCCTGTTCAAACGAATCAAATACTTTCAAACATTGACCCTCCTAAACAAAGAAACAAACATGCAAACGAAGAGCAATCATGCAAACAACATCTTTGCACAAGTGTGTGTGTGTCGTGTGTGTGTGTGTGTTGTGTGTGTTGTGTGTTGTGTGTGTGTGTGTGTGTGTGTGTGTGTGTGTGTGTGTTGTAGTGTGCCATCTTCGCACACACGCATACGTTCATGCATTTTGCACACCCGAGTACTCGAGATCATTCATTTAATTTTTATTCTTGAGGAAAATCCATTATTTTGTCTCCTGGGACTAAATGCCACACTCTCCTCCCTTTCGTTTTTAAAATTTTTCTTTTATCTCTTCTGTGGGCTTCTGTTTCAAATACGAGTTTTTGTTTTGTTTTACTCACGTTTTGTTCTCTTCTTCTCTGTATCAGCTAGCCACGTGCAGAATATTCTGCTTCAGTTGGCGTCAATAACGTAAACGGCATTACACGAGGATGGTATAAATGTCAGATTCGTGGAGTTTTGTGATAACACGCACTCTGCTATGAAAAATAAAACTCGTGATATTGTTTATCGATATACATACTTGGTCATGTTTGTTTTTATTCTGATATCTATACTAGGGTCATGCGTGCTTTTACGTGTATGCTGGAACATGTACACACATGAGCGCATGCGCATGAACACATACACACACACACACACACTCACGTTTGCGCGTGCTCGCATGCACACACACACACACACACACACACACACACACACACACACACACACACACACACACGCACGCACACACCCCACACACACACACACACATCACAAGACTACTGGTTGAATTCCAACTATCTCTTGCCTACAGTCAGCAGCATTGATTGTGCTCTTCCAGTCACGAATACAGCTTATTATATTTTGAAAAAAAATTCTGTTCATCTCGTTTGAAATCTGGCACCGTGAAACACTGTTAATGAAAATAGCTTCATTGCAGTGAGTACAGTTGAAGACATTAAGCTTGATCTCCATAGTGTCGCCTCTAGTAAAGGCAAAAGGATTCCATAAATATATTTAACAGTCTGTAGGGAGCGAGGTGTCAAAAACCTCATCTTGTCCATGGGCCAGCATTTTGAAGACGGCGCTTCTCTCTCTCTCTCTCTCTCTCCTCTCTCTCTCTCTCTCTCTCTCTCTCTCTCTCTCTCTCTCTCTCTCTCTCTCTCTCTCTTTATTTTTATCGTCCCTGTCCCTAAAGAGGGCACAGGCAGGAACTCATTAACTTCTGGGTGGACTGGAGACATGTTATGAAGATAGGTGTGCACGAACTTACCTACCCGCACCCCCCCCACCCCTCCGTTTCCTTACACATGTCTAAACGTAGCTTTTAGGAGAGTAAATTATCTGACCATTGAGTTAGGCCCTATCCTGTCGCTAACTCATATAGTAGACGTCTTTTAAAAAAACAACACCAGCGCTAAACTACCAAAGGATAATACTGTGTCAAAATGCTGGTCAGTTAGATATGAAAACAGACTGATAATGTCCAGGCTTTAAAAAAAAAAAAGCCTTCTGGATCAGCAAAATTTTAACACAGGTGGGGACAATCCCAAAATATCCAATCCTTTGTATCAGGCTTTCAATAGTACACATAAGGCTGATTATACAAGCCTGCAACACAAGAACAGTTTTTATATGATTCTGATAGACAGAATATTAAAAAAAACAACCAATATGCCCCAAAAGTCGCACAAGAATTGAAATAAACATAAAACAGTCTTTACAGCTAGCTATTCCCCAGTCCTGATTATTGATAATGCAACATGCAGGCTGACATCATTACTATATCCATGTTCATTATTTTTAAATCGGATATTTTTGGTGCGCTTTGCATGTATGCTCAATTGGCAACGAAAGAGCATTAGCTGGAAATAATGGAGCTAATAATCAAACTACCAAAAATAAAAAGAAAGAAAAAAAGGAGGGGAGGGGGGGGCGTAGATAAAAGAGAAAATTCAGAAGCAGAAGAAGAGAAGAAGAAAAAAAAAGGAGGAGAAGAAAAAAGAAGAAAAAAAAATGAGAGAAGAAAAAGGAGAAGATGGAAGTTGAGGAGAAAAAGAAAAGAAAAAGCACAGGTCCTGAATTCAAACTTGTTCATCGAATGCATGGTAAAGTAGAAATAAAAAGTGGTATTACTAACTTAGCTCTAGAATTTGACAAAAATGTACTTTTTACGGCTTGAAAAAGAGGGGGGAAAATCACAAAAAAGCTTCATTTCTTATTCTAGGCAAAGGGGCAAAAAAGCAGGCAAACTCTGATGACATCATGTGCAACTCCTACAGCATACAGAGGCGAAGAAACATATGACAGATGACGCAGCCACATACAAAGGTTTACTGTGTTATAAACTTCTATGGTAAATCTGTAAAATGATATTGTATTTCTTTTTTTTCCTTCTTCACAGAAGAGCAAGAAAGTATAAAGCAACCTTCTCAGGGTAAATAAAAATGTCTGAAACAAACAAAAAAAAAAGAAAATCATCTAAAGGCATGTACATCTTTGCAGGGACCGGATATGGGAGGTAAGATTACATTCTCTCCCTTTTTTGAGTAATTGTCCTTTGGTGTGGGTTTTTTTTTTTTTTTTTTTTTTGTAGGGCGTGAGGTTGTCCTTACTGTCGCAAATGTTAATGGACACTCTTGAGCAGAAAACTGCGGGATATTTTGTTTGTTTGTTTTCTGGTTTGTTTGTTTGTTTGTTTTCCTCGAGAAGGGAAAGGTTTCAAATTCAAGAGCTAGAGTTTTACTGCAAGACTTCCGACTCTCATGCGGGGAGAGAGAGAGAGAGAGAGAGAGAGAGAGAGAGAGAGAGAGAGAGAGAGAGAGAGAGAGAGAGAGAGAGAGAAGAGAGAGAGCAGTGAAAGAAATTGGACAAAATGTTTATATTTGATATTCTGTCATTAAGGAAAGTTTTTATTATTATCATCATCATTCTTCTTCTTACTTCTTTTTTGTTTTGTTTTCTTAACCTTTTCCCCATTTCACTACAGTATTCTGTTTTCTCTCTTTCTTTTACTTTCTTCTTTTCAATAGTCTCAATTGATGTACTATTCATCTATTTTATTTTTCGTTTTGTTATCTGTCTACATATTTATTGCACGTTTGTTTACGCGCTTATTCGTGTGGTTATTCATATTTCCAATTGAAGTTTTAGTCGCTTGAATCTCATTTTCCAATGAAAATCTGTGCATCATGGAAGACACATAGAGATACAAAAGGAAATCCGAGTAATAAAAAATATAGAGAAGTAAGTAGACAGACATACAGACAGACAGAGAGACAGACAGAAGAAAGCGTGGTGGGAATTAAGGAGGTAACAGAAAAACATAGATAGAGAGCTGGAAATTCAATTTTAAAGGAAGAATAAGGAAAGAAAGAAAAACAGACAAAGTCACCGGACAAAAGAGACAAAACAAAACTGTGTTTCTCATAGTTTTTTTTTTTTATTCAAAACGACTCAACACACATATCACACAAAGCACACGAGAGATACAAGCAGTACAACAACAATCCAAGAATCACTCATATGTACGGTCCCCCCCCCCCATTTTCATGTGTGTTAGTTAGCAGTTCAAGTTCAACTTGACATCATACATCATTGTTGGAGGCTGGCGAAACAACATGGACCAGCATGGTAACAGCTCAATGAACATCGGAGGTAAGTACACTTTACAATATCTAAGCAGATTGATTCAGCTAGCAAATGAAAGCGATGAAAATATAAACAAAATAAATCAATGAACGAAATTCCACATCAAGTCTATCTAGCCCAAAGTAAATCGAACCAAACCTAACCAAACCAAAGCAAACTAAAAACAAAACAAACTCAACCAAACCAATCAAACTAAACCTAACCAAACCAAGTTAAGCCAAACCAAGCCAAACCTAAACAAAAACAAAACAAAAGAAAGCAAAACAGACCAAGCCTTTATTTTTCGGTCTGTCACACACACACCACACACACACACACACACCAACACACCACACACACACACACACACCACACACACACACACACACACAACACACAACACACACACACACACACGCGCGCGCGCGCGCGTGCGCGCGCACGCACGCACACACATACTAATACACTGAGTGTGAACAGACGTTAAATTAAACACACACACACACACACACACACACACACACACACACACACACACACACACACAAACACAAACACAAACACGCGCGCGCGCGCGCGCATTGAAAGAAAATATCAAATACAAAAACATTTAAATCTAACTTACCAGTTTACCAACCAGCCACCCCCCTTCTAACCCCCCCCCCCCCAAACAAACCCAGATGATCCCACAGAATAATAGCCCCCCCCCCTTTATATTCAACACCACCCTCACTCAGTCCTTCCAACATTGGTGGCAAGATGTGTGTGTGTGTGCGTGCGTGCGTGCGTGCGTGCGTGCGTGCGTGCGCGCGCGCGCGTGTGTGTGTGTGTGTGTTGTGTGTGTGTGTGTGTGTGTGTGTGTGTGTGTGTGTGTGTGTGTGTGCGCGCGCACGCGAACAGATACATTTGTACGCTTCACGCTCACACGGAATCATAATCGCTTATTCAACTTTGATCTTTTTTGAAAGACAATCCATCCTTATCTCTCCCGAGTGTAAATGTCACTTTGTTGTGTTTCTTCCGCTTCTGTTCCTTTCTTTTATCTTTTCTTTCATTCTCGTTCGTTTTGCTTTATTCACGTTTTGTTCTCTTCTCCTATGTATCCAGCTAGCCACGTGCAGAATATTCTGCCTCAGTTTGGCGTCAATAACGTAAACGGCATTACACGAGGATGGTATGAAATGTCAAATTCGTGGAGTTTTGTTGTAACACCTCTCTGCTATGAAAAATAAAATGCATGATATTGTTTATCGTTACACATACTTGGTCATGTTTAGTGTGATCTGATATACACAATACGAAGGTCATGCATGTTCATATGTGCATGCTGGTACATGTTCACGCACGCGCGCGCATGTAACACACACACACGCGCGCGCGCGCATGCGCGCACACACGCACATACACACACACCATCAACGCGCAAACATAGCACACATACACACGCACGCTCGCACGCACGTATGCACCATGAACACACACAAACCACAAATCTATCTCATTATATATATATATATATATATATATATATATATATATATATATATTATATATATATATATATATATATCTCAAAAGACTTCTTGTTGCGCTCCAGCTCTTTTTTGCTTGCAGTAAGAAGCATTGATTGTGCTCTTAATGCCCTGAAAACAGTTTTTAAAAAAACAAAACAAAAACAAAACGTTCTTTTATACATTATTTTATTTTTGTCTGAAGTACCTTTACCTTACCTTACATTAAATCACTTTTGTACTTTTTTCGCCTTTTTTCTAGCACTGTACAGCATTTTCAAGCGATAGTGAATTTAGAACATTGGGTTCATCTTTTTTTTGTTTTAAAGAAATAAGGTATATCCACCACGAATGGTTGTGCAGGTGGTGAAGATACAGATGTCATAGCACCTATATGGTCATTATGTAGCGCGCAAGGTGTTAGAGACCTTACGAAGAGCAAGCATCTTGAGGGTGCCCCCCCCCCCCCCCCCCGCGCGCCCTCAATTCCCTCTTCCTAGCTGTTTCACCTTCCCTGTCCATGAAAGAAGGAAGGAACCCACTTACAGCTAGCTGAGTGAAATGGAGGAAGCTGGTTGCAAAATATTCAGTGGTGCCCCCCACAGTCTACAGTACTGCGGGAGAAGTGAAGGTGAAGAACTGGAGGACTGTGATGAAGCCATGGCGCACGAATGGTTTACTCATCCCCGGGCTGGGCAACCACTATTAACGCTGTATAAAGTTGAGGAAGCACATGAACTATTTGTTTCCAGTACAGGTTTGTAGATGTCGACTTAAAGACTGAGAGATAAACCTCTAAAGGACAACACTATATCCAAATGCTGATCAGTTAAAGATAATATCGAAACAACAATGTCCAGGCGTCTCTTTCTAACCAAAATATTGCCAGGTTAACAAAACATTAACACAGTCTGGCCAACAAAAAAACAAGTTGTCATGAACATTTCAGTTCCCGAAATATAAAGATAAGCAACAAATAAACAAGATAAGTTAATCCACTCAATCAAACCTGTATTCACCATACACAAGATTAGTTAATCATACAGGACTCTCAAAGTCGGAATGTGGCTACCTTAAAGTTGATGAATAGTCATATACGTATAATCTCGTAACCTCGGAGATTTATCCAAAGAACTAGAAAAAAAGAAAATTAAATCGAGGGCTACAACAATGAACAATTTTCATATGTGACTGATTTGACTGACAGATACAAACGTTTCAAGAGGCATTCTTATCAATAAAGCTGCTAAGGAATCAAAATAGATGACAAAAAGTCTTCATTGCGTTTGGAAGAAAACCATCAGATTTACAGCTCTTTCTTTTACAGCTTTAATTAATCATAACACAACATGCAAACCAACATTACAAATACTGCCAGAGTAGATGATTTCTAAGTAATATATATATTTATATATTTATTTTATGTATGCTCAATTACTGACAAAAGAACTTAGCTGGAAAACAAAGGGGCTAATAAACAAACTCCCAAAACAAATAGAAAAAGAAGAAAGGGAGAAGAAAGAAGAGAAGGAGGAGGAAGAGGAGGAGGAGGGAGGGACAAGAAGAAGAAGAAGAAGAAGAAGAAGAAGAAGAAGAAGAAGAAGAAGAAGAAGAAGAAGAAGAAGAAGAAGAAGAAGAAAGAGAACAAGAACGAAGAACAAGAAAAGAAGAACAAGAACAAGAAAAGAAAAGAAGAACAAGAAGAACAAGAACAAGAAAAGAAAAGAAGAACTAAGTCCACCAAATTAAATAAGTGTAAAGTAGAAATGTACTGTAATAGCCTACCAATGCACACACCACAATGTGCCTAATTAATAGTATCGCTGCTTCTGCTGAAAAAAACATATCGACAAATCAAACAAAACCTTTAGTCTTATTATTTGCACCAAGAAAAAGATGGTGAACACTAATGGCATTATGTCATGGAACTTCTACCGCGGACAGTATTGGCGATGGGGACAGGTGACAGGTGAACAACCCAAAGACGGTTCACTGTGTCATAACCTTCTACAGCAAAGCTGCCAAAGCCCAAAAAAAGTTTTGTAATTTTCCTGAATAAAAGGGTAAGAAAGAGTAAAACAACACATTCAAGATAACAAATCAAAATAAAAATGGCTGAAAGGAAATAGAAATCAGGCCAAAGTCATGCCTGGCTCTGAAGGAAGCAGGGAAGGGAGGCAATGTCCATGATTGTCATTCCTTTTCCAGAGTAATAGCCCTTTTGTTTCGTAGGGTGTGGAGCTGTCATTACTTCCGCAAAATGTTAATGGACGCTCTTGAGGAGAAAGACAGCGGGGGAGTTTTTGTTTGTTGGTTGGGTATTTTTTTCTTTTTTGCTTTCTCCTTTTTTTTTGCAGGGGGAGAGTGTGGTGTGGAGGGTACGAGGGGGGTGCGGTGGGTGCGGGGAAGGGGGTGGGTGGGCGTGAGGGGAGATCTAAAACTTGGGTTTAAAAATGTTTCAGTTGTGTAAGCAGGAAGCAGTCAATTGCAGTTCATTGCGTGGCTTCAGTTGGTTATTTTTTCTTTCTTTCTTTCTTGCTTTTCTTTGCTGCATAGTGGAAGGCCTCAACCTTAGGCTTAAGATAATAACTATCTATGTTGGTGTTATGCAACGTAGGGAGTAGTCAAGTCCTTTCACTGTGTTACTGTTTTATTATTTGTTCGTTTGATTTTTTTCAAAGCTCTGGTCCTGTTTCAACTCAGTCTGTGTTATAAGGTGAAGACCTCTCTTCACCACCTGCTACCAGTTCATTCCTGGGATGTAAAAAAAAGCACATGAGTGCTTATTCATTATCATGGAAATAAAAGAATTTGACTTGAAAAAAAAAATATTCCTGGTGCTATAGTCTTTTTCTTTCCTCTGTGGGATGCCATAACCATCACTGGACTGAGAAGCCTTGGTACACTGACTGATTCAGCCAGTGGAAGACACTACTTGTAGATGTTAGCTGTTCTGGCAGGGGAGGGGGAGTCTGTATAGAACTTTCATCTATCTATTCTCTCTCTCTATATCTATTATCTATTATCTATCTATCTATCTATCTTCTCTTCTCTTTCTCTTATCTTCTTTCTTTCTTCTTTCTTTCTATCTTATCACTCTATCTCTCTGCTATCTATCTCTATATCTTTCTCGTATCTCTCTACTCTCTCGCTATCTCTCTCGCTATCTCCTATCTCTTCCTGATCTCTCTATCTCTCTCGCTATCTCTCTATCTCTCTCTCTATCTATCTCATCTATCATCTATCTATCTATCTATCTATCTATCTATCTATCTATCTCTATCTATCTATCTATCTATCTATCTATCTTCTGTATATCTCTCTGATCATCTATGCTCTCTATTCTCTCGTATCTTCTATCTCTCGTTATCTTCTATCCTTCTATCTCTCTCTTCTATCTATCTATTTTATCTATCTATCTATCTATCTATCTATCTATCTATCTATCTACTTCTATCTATACTTCTATTCTTCTTCATCTACTTATCTTCTCTGTTTGTCTCACTTTCTTTCCTTTATCCCCAACATCCTATTCCTTTCTTTCTTTCTTTCTTTCTTTTTCTTTCTCTTTCCACCCACAAATTAATGATGATAAAGAAACCAATATCTAAGACAAACACGTAAGCCCCCACACCTCAATATAAAGCATAAAGTAAAAAAGCAATGATCCAAAACGAAACACAAAACAGCTGAGCAAATGAAACAAACATACAAACAAACCCCCAAGTATTTAAGGGGCGAAACACTTGCCGGCAGCAAAGGTTTCTTCTCTAAAGATATTCTGCTGGCTAACTCTCTGTTGTTATTTTTTCTATTATTGTATATAAATATAGTTTTATGGACCGCCTGTAGTGGAACTGGAAAAAAGAAAAAAAATTGGAGAGAAGAAATAAGCAGGCATGTAACTCATTATTTTTTGTATATTATTGTTCATATTCCATTTTTGCAGAGTGTGCATGCATGCAGTACGTGCTTGGAGAGAGAGAGAGAGAGAGAGAGAGAGAGAGAGAGAGAGAGAGAGAGAGAGAGAGAGAGAGAGAGAGAGAGAGAGAGAGAGAGAGAGAGAGAGAGAGAGGGAGGGAGTATTTATTTGTTCATTTATTCTTTTATATGCAGGATAATGGAGTAAGCACTCATGTGCTTTTTTACATCTAGTCCCCTTGTGTGTGCAGTTTTCTAAATTTCGTAATATGTTCCCAAGGGCACACAAAGGCCTACTCTTTCGAAAGCGGAACAGGACTTGACCTGTGCACAAGATGTTCTGCGTGCGTTCACACACGGGGCCTCGGTTAACATTCTCATCTAAGGAATTTGGGGAGTTTATTAAACTAAAAGCTGATGCAAGGTTAGATATGTATATAACATAATACACAAACACACTTACACACACATACACACACACGCACGCACACACACACATATTATATACACGCACGCACGCACGCACGCGCGCGCACACACACACACACACCACACACACACACACACACACACACACACACACACACACACACACACACACACACACACACACACACACACACACACCTAGCGTGTAGAAACCTCAAGGGCAAAAATATGTTTGGGGTACGATCTGTGTATGAAAAAAGGAACTAAACAATTTTGGACACAGTTTGAAAACCGTTTCTTATCACAAATAACAACTATCTGAGCGCTTTTTTTGTTCAGTTTAACACCTTTTTACGACAAACGTCTTATTAGGTGTACTGCTGGTGCTGCTGCTGGTGCTGGTGCTGGTGCTGGTGCTGCTGCTGCTGCTGTTTTCACTATTACTGCTGCTGTTGCTGTGTGCTGATACATCTCCAGTTTTATGTCTACTATATCCCTGAAGTTGGAATGCAGTTACCTTAATAGTGGGTAAAAAAAAAGGTCGGGAATGCAAAAAAATGTCACCATTGCCGAACCTCGAAGCTCTGATTGAGCAGCGAAAAAAAATCTGCGATCACTGTCATTGCCTCTGCTGTTACTGGTTCCGCTATAGCTCTTGCTGCAACTAGTCTAATACCAATATTGCTGCTGCTGCTGCTGCTGCTACTGCTGCTGCTGCTGCTGCTGCTGCTGCTGCTGCTGCTGCTGCTGCTGCTGCTGCTGCCACTGCTAGTACTACTGCTGCTGCTACGGCTACTTCTATAGCTACTTCCTTTACCACCAATACTGCTGCTGCTGCTTCTGTTACTGCTGCTGCTGATGTTGCTGCTACAGCTGATGTATTTAATGCTTAGGAAATACTGCCTAGGAAGCGTACGGCATGGGTATAAGGAAGGCGGTTTTTCAGCAGCGTGCTTTAGTACCCGTAGACAAAATGATGCTGATCAGATATTTACATCGTTTACAGACTTGATGCCGGGA
>CM060319.1:34915737-34918237 GCA_030674155.1 Stramonita haemastoma
ATGAGGGTTCTTGTTGTCTCTTGTACTATAATTGTTTACTTGGTAGACTGTCTGTCTACCTGTCTTTTTTTAATGTCTACGTATTGGTTGCTCGTGTCTGTCACGTGCTTGCTTTTATATTCTGTCAGCGTGCTGTTATTTATTGTCTGTCAGCGTGCTTGCTTATTATTCATCCTCTAACTTGATCAGCTCTCTGTCTCTGTCTCTGTCTCTGTCTCCTCTCTCCTCTCTTTCTCTCCCTCTCTCCCTTCTCTCTCTCCCTTCCTCTCTGTCTCTGTCTCTGTCTGTCTGTCTGTCTGTCTGTCTGTCTGTCTTCTGTCTGTCTGTCTGCTGTCTGTCTGTCTGTCTGTCTTCTCTCTCTCTCTCTCTCTCTCTCTCTCTCTCTCTCTCTCTCTCTCTCTCTCTCTCCATCCATCATTACCTGAAACCGGGACCTCTGAATAGTTCATGGTACACAAATAATGTACGTCGGCTGTCGTGTTATCTTCCTCATGTCTAAACTAACAAGGCAAGTGAAAAGATGGTGTGTAGTGAATACTGTCTCCTGCTGACTGAGCGACTAATGGGTCTAGAAGATCAATTAGACTAATCTACAACTTCGGGGGGTGGGGGGGGGGGGGTAAGTGTGAGGGTGGAGCGGCTTAGTATTGAGCCTGGATTCCAGCCCCCCTCCCCCCTCACCCCGCCCACAAGTCGCCAGTTCAAGGTGACTTTTCCCTCTAGAGTTCACATCAGTATTGAATCTACTCCGCTGCAAGCCCTTCGGGTGAGGCTGTAAACCTTGGCTCTATGTGCTAACCCACACTGAACATCAGGGACGGAATAGCCTAGTGGTCAGAACATTGCGCTCAGAATTTGACGACCCGGGTTCGATACCCGTTCGAGGGGATTTTTCCCCTGAAGTTAACATCAGTGCTGACACCACTCTCCCCAAAAGTCCTTCGGATGAGACTATAAACTAAGGCCCCGTGTGTGAACGCACGCAGAACATTTTCCGCACACGTTAAATCCTGTTCCCTTTTTCGTAAGAGTAGACCATTGTGTGCCGGTGGGAACAGAGGATAAGATTTACAAAACTGCATACACACGGAGACTGCATGTAAAACTGCACATGTGTGCTTATTCTATTATCCTTAATATATCAGAAGAAAGAAAGAAGAAAGAAAGAAAGAAAGAAAGAAAGAAAGAAAGAAAGAAAGAAAGAAAGAAAGAACAAAAGAACAAAAGAAAGAATAAATAAATGAATAAAAATGTGCTTGTGCACATGCTTAAACCTAGTTCTGCTTTTTGGAAGAGTAGATCATTCATGCTGTTAAGAGCGGACGACCCCAAAAAATCTTATATATAACACAAAAAGCATGTACATTTTTTTGTGTCATGTTTAGGTATTCTTGAAGGCCGAATTTCACCACTTCAATAGTAGGTAAAAACAGATGCTTACTTAAAAGTATCAACGTTGTTAGACCTTGGAGCTGTAACCGAGGAACAAAAATAAAATCAATGTGTATGTGTGTTGTGTGTGTGGTGTGTGTGTGTGTGTGTGTGTGTGTGTGTGTGTGTGTGTGTGTGTGTGTGTGTGTGTGCGCGCGCGCGCACGAGTGTGTGTGTGTGTGTGTGTGTGTGTGTGTGTGTGTGTCTGTGTCTGTGTGTCTGTTTGTCTGTGTGTAATGAGTGTGCGTGCGTGCGTGCGTGCGTGCATGCGTGTGTGTGTGTGTGTGTGTGTGTGTGTGTGTGTGTGTGTGTGTGTGTGTGTGTTTTGGGTGTGTGTTTGCATGTCTTTTTTTCTTTTATTCTTTTATATCGAGGATAATGGAATAAGCACTCTTGTGCTTTTTTTTTCATCCAGTCCCCGTGTGTATTCATTTTTGCAAATGTCATCTGTTCCCACAGGCACACGATGGCCTACTCTTACGAAAAGCGGAACAGGATTTGACGTGTGCGCGAGGTGTTCTGCGTGCGTTCGCACACGGGGCCTCGGTTTAAAGTCTCATCCGAAGGACTGTGTGTGTGTATGTGTGAGGGTGGTGTGGTGGGGGCGTGTGTGTGTGTGTGTGTGTGGTGGGGGGGGGGGGGTGAGTGTGTGTACGTGTCTGTACATAACAATGTGTTTGTCTTCGGATTCGGATTTGTCTGGGTGGTGGGTGGGTAAACCGTTAAAAACGTTCCGAAAGAAATCCCCGTTCTTGCTTATGGGTCTTTTATATGATTAAATATTTGACACACGCAACCTCTACATCTCCTTTCATCCGAGCGAGAGACTAGTGTTTAGACTACATGGCTGATATGAACGGGTATAAGAATTTAATGTCGAAATAGAAAAAAAAACTTGTGTAGGCTTGTACAATTTCTCATGCTTGAACACGTGCAGGTCTACTTAGACACAGAGAGAGAGAGAGAGAGAGAGAGAGAGAGAGAGAGAGGAGAGAGAGAGAGAGGAGAGAGAGAGAGAGAGAGAGAGAGAGAGACAGAGAGACAGAGAGACAGAGAGACAGAGAGACAG
>CM060319.1:34933237-34943237 GCA_030674155.1 Stramonita haemastoma
GATGAATAATTATTTTGAAAGGAGAGCTAAGACAAGCTATGTTAGTAGTAGTGATGTAACATAGATGAGGCAGGCATTATTGTATTTTAAACATCCCCATTGGGGAGATTTTGTAGTCTATACATTTCGCATAAAGTGAGAACTAAGATACAGTATGAAGTACATATGATGAGCTCCTGACTTCAGTGAAATAAACCGCAAACTAAAGTGCTACATGCATGTCACATGAATATCTGCGAATATCGGGGGTGACCAAGACTGTCCTAAAGTAAACGGTGCCAGTAGGAAGACGAAGAGGCAGACAGAGAGAACAATGAGAACACATCATCAGAGAGTGAACTGGCCTTGAGTGGAACGACAGATTAGGGACAGCTGAAAACCGCAAGAAGTGGAGGAAGCTGGCTGCCAAATCTTCTGTTGTACCCCATGGCCTAAAAGACTACGGGATAGGTAGGGTTAAGATGAAGGAAAGTACACATTCATAGGTATAAATTTAATCAATACTGTCCCTTTTCTTCTTATTCTCTCCCTTCCACTTTTTCGTTGTTCGTCATTCTATATGCTTTCTGTCTGTCTGTCTGTTTCTGTCTGTCTTCTGACTGTCTTCTTATTCTGTCTGTCTGTCTGTCTGTCGACTGTCTGTCTGTCTGTCTGTCTGTCTGTCTTTTCTGTCTGTCTGTCTGTCTGTCTGTCTGTCTTCTTCTATCTTCTATCTATCTATCTATCTCTCTATCTATCTATCTGTCTATCTATCTGTCTATCTCTTATCTATCTATCTTTTATCTCTTATCTATCTCTCTATCTCTATCTATCTGGTCTCTATCTTCTATCTCTCTATCTCTGTCTATCTGTCTGTCTGTCTGTCTATCTATTATCTATCTATCTATCTCTATCTGTCTGTCTGTCTGTCTGTCTGTCTATCTATCTATCTATCTATCTATCTATCTATCTATCTATCTATCTATCTATCTATCTATCTATCTGTCTGTCTGTCTGTCTGTCTGTCTGTCTGTCTGTCTGTTCTTCTGTCTGTCTGTCTGTCTGTCTGTCTGTCTGTCTGTCTGTCTATCTATCTATCATTATCTATCTATCTATCTATCTATCTTCTATCTATCTCTTCTGTGTCTGCCTTTCTATCTGATTCCTTCTTTCTCTTCAGGTCAACCTCTCTTACATTCTGCCGTTTCTCCTCTCTTTGTTCCTCCGTCTCTCTTTCCCTCTGTCTTCTCTTTTTCCTTCTGTCCTCCTTTCACTCCCTCTTTTTGTTTCATGGTGTCTCAGTCTTTGGTTTTTTTTCTCTCTCTCTCTGTCTCTCTCTCTGTGTCTTTCTGTGTCTCTCTGTCTCCGTCTGTCTTTTTGTCTCTTTGTCTCTGTCTCAATCCACCTGCTGTCTTACTGTCTGTCTTTCTTTCTCTTTCCCTCTGTTCTCTCTCTTGTCTCTCTTTATCGCCCCCCCCCCCTCCCTTATGTATCTGTCTGTGTCTCTCTGTAGCTGTAACTGTCACTGTGTCTGTCTTTACGTGCCCTGCCTCTCTCTGCCGACTTTGAGTTATTTTAGATCCCACCTACGCTGGATAGAGAAACAGTGACTAACCGACTTTTTTTTTTCAAAACATGCAGACATCTGCGTATCACTACAACAATAGCAGGCGGGATAGTCAAGTTGCTAGAGCGCTGAACACGTGATCTGACGGTCTGGACTGGAACCACAACCGAAGGAACGTTTGAAGGGATTTTTTCCCCTTGGGTTAACTTAAGTACCACCTCTCACTCTCCCTAAAGTCCTTCAGGTGAGACTGCAAACTGCGGTCTTAAGTACAAACACCAGTCCCGTGGGACCGTAGGAGCACCACTGAAGATTTTGCAACCAGCTTCCTCCGCTCCCGCGGTCCTCTACCCTCCGTAGTAGATCGTCTCATACCCAAGGCCTGTCCACCTCTGATGATGTCTTCCCATCGTTTCTTCTGTCTGCTCTTCGTCTCCCTCCTTTTACTGTTCCCTGTAAGACAGTCTTGGCCTGTCTAAATGTTCGTGTGACGTGCCGAACCACTTTAGCTTGCGTTTTCTTCACTGAAGACAGGAGCTCTTCGTACTAATACAATATTTGTCTAATATCACTTTTATGTGAACAGATATAAAATTGAAGACCAATGCAGACATCTTGCCATCGGAAAAGACTATGGCCATATTCCGTCAGGTAGGAACAGTATGAAAGCATTTTCAAAACCATACGCACAGGTGTCGTGTTTAGTCACCATCCTGAAGTCGGAATGCAGCTACCTTAATGGTGGCGGAAAAACCTGTCGCATAGTTTTTTTTTCTTTTCTTTTATATTGAGGTTAATGGAATAAACATCATGTGTTGTTTTTTACATCCAGTCCCCGTGTGTATGCAATTGTTAATTTTGTCATCTATTCCCACCGGCACACGATGGCCTACTCTTTCGAAAAGCGGAACGGGTTTCAACGTGTGCGCAAGATTTTCTGCACGCGTTCGCACACGGGAGCTTGGTTTATAGTCTCATCCGAAGGACTTTTAGGGAGAGTGGAGTCAGCGTTGATGTTAAACCAGGGGAAAAATATCCCTTTGAACGGGATTGGAACCCGGGTCGTCAGATTACGAGCGCAATGTTCTAACCACTAGGCTATCCCGTCCCATATGGAAAATCTCAGCGTTGGTGAACCTAGGAGCTCTAGCTGAGGACCCCCCCAACAAAAAACACAACAAACAACCCACAAACAACAAACACCCACCCCCACCCCCCTCCCATCAACCAAAACACAACATCAACAGACATAAAGGAGGCTGAGCGAGACAAACATACAAACAAACAACCAAAAAAAAAAAAAAAAAGATTCAGACACAAAAATATAGAAAGAGGGAGGAGGGAGTAGAAGCAAAAAGCCAAATCCCTCAAAACTTGACACGGATGAGACCGAGCAAAACATTTTAAAGCTTTTATAACAGAGGAAACCGATTATACACTTTATCTTCTACTTGTTTTTCTCTCTCTCATGAGGGGAGGTGTGATGAGGATGCATGATGAGGGTGAAGAAAAGTACGGATTAGAGGGGGGAGGGGGGAGGGGGTGGGGATGGAGGTCAGTGTCCTTGCCTCTAAGGGATTGGGAGGGGGTAGGATTAGGAAAAAAAAAGGGTGGTGGGGGTGGAGGGGGTGGGGGTGGTAGAAAGAAGGAGGAGGAGAGGAGAGGAGAGAGAGGAGGGAGGAGAAGATGGTGAGGGTGGGTGGGGTGTGGAGTGGATGCAGAGAGAGGAGAGGAGAGGAATATTCTAGGCTAATCCTAGGTGGGTTGATCCTGATTGTGTGTGTGTGTGTGTGTGTGTGTGTGGGTGGGACGGGGGGGGTCGGGGTGGGTGGTTGTTTATGTGTGGATTTTTTTCGCTATTTATGTGTTCTTTTATGATGTGATGATGATGATGATGATGATGATGATGATGATGATGATGATGATGATGATGATGATGATGATGATGATGATGATGATGATGATGACGACGATGATGATGATGATAGTAATAATAATAATAACAACAACAACAAGATAATAATAGTAATGTAAAGATTCATCTATCCATTCATTCTTTCTTTCTTTCTATCTGCATTTTATTTCAGTTTATTACATTCAATTTAATTTAATGTCATTCATTCATTCAATCATTCATTCACTTTCTCACTTTGATTCCTTCCTCTCTTCCTTCCTTCCTGAATTAATTAATTCATTCAATGATAGAATTTTTACTATGTTCTTGGTAAAGAAAACTGTAGACACTTTTCTGTACACAATGAACAAAGAAGAGATGCTAATTCTACAAATAAAACATCGTCGTTCATATCGTACCAATTTACAGACAACCACGACAGGTAAGGGCCTATTGATTTTTACCATGCATCGTTACCCCCCACCCCACCCCCACACACCTCACCCCCTCACCCCTACCCCCACCCACAACAACCCCATGTATGTTTCCATACTGTCATGTCATTATATAACCGAATTCTGTTCAGTCTACACCCCCAATTACTCCAGTGTAATCAGACATACCTGGTCACAACGGAGAGATTGACTAATGATGTACCCCTGATTAGTGGCCTACCAGGCCATGTTTGTTAGTTAATGATCATTGAGGTCTGTTGTGCGGCAATTTAACGCTACTAGGAAGTTCTTGATTACTGATGAAACGAGTCATTCATTATACGTTACCTGTGTACGTATGGATGGATGGCTGATTGATTTTTTTTTCTTTGATTAGGGCGTGTGTCTTAGTGTCCGTGTACTGGGTATATATGGATGGCTGATTGATTTTTTTGTCTAAGGTGGGGTGACGTGTGTTTTTTGTGTAGGAATCTGTGTTCTTTATTGAGTAAATATGTTTTTTGTGTATGTGTTTTTATGCATTTCAGAAGGGAAGTTTGGATTTTTTGGGTTCGGTTGGTATGCGCGTACAGGCACGTAATATGTATACATTGATAAACACATGCAGAAAATGCACGCACACACTCAAACACACACACAAGCATAGATAGATAGATAGATAGATAGATAGACAGACAGACAGACAGACAGACAGACAGACAGACAGACAGACAGACAGACACACACACACACACACACACACACACACACACACACACAGACAGGCAGACAGACAGACAGACAGACAGACAGACAGACAGACACACACACACACACACACACACACACACACACACACACACACACACACACACACACACACACACACACACACACACACACACACACACACTGGCGTCTTCAAGACAGATGCTAAAGACCTTTTGTGCCTACAACAGATCAGCTAATGCTGATCTCCTCCCACTCACTGTCTGCCTGTCTGCCTGCCTGTCTGTTTGCCTGTCTGTCTGCCTGTCTGTCTGTTTGTCTGTCTGTCTTCCTGTCTGTCAATATTCCTGATTGACTGACTGATGCTCAACAGTCCTATGAGCTATGATTTGTTGCCAGTACATTAGTAAGACAGTCTGAGAGAGAAAGCGCATGGTCTATGAATTACGATCTACTGCTAGTACATTATTAGTCAGACTGAGAGAGAGAGAGAGAGAGAGAGAGAGAGAGAGAGAGAGAGAGAGAGAGAGAGAGAGAGAGAGAGAGAGAGAGAGAGAGAGAGAGAGAGAGAGAGAGAGAGAGAGAAGAGAGAGAGAGGAGAGAGAGAGAGAGAGAGAGAGAGGAGAGAGAGGAGGAGAGAGAGAGAGAGAGAGGAGAGAGAAAGTGCATGGTCTATTAACTTGATTATGGCAGTACATTAGTCAGACAGGTTGAGAGAGAACTGTCATAGGTCTATGGAGCATGATCTACAGCTAGTAATTAGTTCAGACAGGCTGAAAAAGAGTTAGACATGATTGCCAGTAGTTTAGACAGGTGAAAAAGAGTACCATTTATTGCCAGTTAGTCAGACAGGGAAAGAAAGAGTACCATTTATTGCCAGTTAGTCAGACAGGGAAAGAAAGAGTACCATTTATTGCCAGTTAGTCAGACAGGGAAAGAAAGAGTACCATTTATTGCCAGTTAGTCAGACAGGGAAAGAAAGAGTACCATTTATTGCCAGTTAGTCAGACAGGGAAAGAAAGAGTACCATTTATTGCCAGTTAGTCAGACAGGGAAAGAAAGAGTACCATTTATTGCCAGTTAGTCAGACAGGGAAAGAAAGAGTACCTTTATTGCCAGTTAGTCAGACAGGGAAAGAAAGAGTACCATTTATTGCCAGTTAGTCAGACAGGAAAGAAAGAGTACCATTTATTGCAGTTAGTCAGACAGGGAAAGAAAGAGTACCATTTATTGCCAGTTAGTCAGACAGGCTGAGAGAGAGAAAGTACCATTTATTGCTAGTTAGTCAGGCAGGCTAAGAGAGAGTACTATTTATTGCTAGTTAGTCAGACAGGCTGATAGAGAGAGTACACTTTATTGCCAGTTAGTCAGATAGGCTGAGAAAGAGTACAATTTATTGCCAGTTAGTCTGTCAGGCTGAGAAAGAGTACCATTTATTGCCAGTTAGTCAGACAGGCTGAGAGTGAAGAGTACCATTTATTGCAAGTTAGACAGACTGAGAAAGAGTACCATTTATTGCCAGTTAGCCAGACAGGCTGAGAGAGAGAGACAGAGAGACAGAGAGACAGAGAGACAGAGACACAGAGACACAGAGAGCAGAGAGACAGAGAGACAGAGAGAAAGAGAGTACCATTTATTGCCAGTTAGTCAGACAGGCTGGGAAAGAATACAATTTATTGCCAGTTAGGCTGAGAGAGTACCATTTATTGACAGTTAGGCAGGCTGAAAAAGAGTACCATTAATTGCCAGTTAGTCAGATAGGCTGAGAGGGAGTACCTTTTATTGCCAGCTGCCCACAGATCGGCTTAAAAGGATTCTCATAGTCTATGAACTATGATTTATGAACAGTTTCTATCAGGCTGGCTAACTCAAGACGATCAATAATTGTCCACAAACTATAATTCAGTGTCAGTTTCTGTCACGGTGACAAATATAGACCAGATAGAATATATTGCCCGTGATCTATCCTGTCTTGTCAGTCTTCTTCAGGCAAGCTGATAAAGTTTCCAAAAAGAGGGGACAGGCTAGCCTAGTGGTTAGAGCGTTGAGCTTGTAATCCAATGGCCCAGGGGCCAGCCACCATCAAGGCGTCGTGGATCGGTGGTCTAGAGGTAACGCACCTACCTAGAAAGCAAAAAATCCAGGTTTGAAGCGTGCCGTGGTTTGATCCCCGTTTGGGCCCAAAACTTTTCCATTAGACCATTAGTGGTGGTCTGGGTGCTAGTCTTTCGGATGAGACGATAAACCGAGGTCCCGTATGTTACACATAACCATTTAAAGGTAAAGTAAAGGTGTCCCATAACCTAGGCGGTCGTAGGGGAGCGAGGTTTCAGAGACCACAACTTCTCTAGGGGCCAGCATATTGAGGGCGGCGCCCATCTCCTCTCCCTCGCTGCTTTATCATCCATGACGCTAAAGAGGGCAGGTACCCATTTACAGCTGGGGGAACTGAGGGACTGCATTAAAGCCAAGGCGCACAAACGGTCACCCATCCGACTGGTAATCACGCTGGACGCTACTTAACTTGACTGGGGGAAAGCGAGCGCTCTGATCACTGAGCTATCCCGCCCCGTCGGGCCATAACCATTTAGCGCACGTAAAGGAACCCAAGGCAACAAGAGAGTTGCCCCTGGCAAAATTCTGTAGAATAAAATCACTCTGATAGGGAAACAAATACTGTTGCGGACAGGAAAAGAAAAACAAAAACTGGGTAGCGCAGCTCTTGTGGCAACGCACTTCCCCCGAGGAAAGCTGCCCGAATTTCATGCAGAGAAATCTGCCGTGACTGAAAGGGGTATAAAGGCGGCTGTTTGAAAATATCTTACTCTGGAGTTAACATCAGTACCGACTCCACTCCCCCGAATGTCTTTCGGACAAGATTACAGACCAAATTTCTTAGAAAAAAAAAACGCGCAAAGAACATCATGCACCTTTTCAAAAATAAAGCTATTTCAAGCTCGTAGAAAAGGATGAAGAAATTAAAGAGAGGCGTATTACATAAGTGTTGTATTTAGACATCTTCCGCGAAATCAGAATTCGGCTACCTTCAGGGTGGCTATATAACCGATTGCATACGCAAAATCTCACTATTGGTGAACCTCAGAGCTCTAGCCTAGGAAACGAAAAATAAAGTGTACAAAAACACAAGCAAACAAAGACCCTATACATTTATCGTCAGTTTTCCGTCAGATTGGGTAATAAAGACTCTCATTGGCCTTGAACTACGATGTTTTGCCAGTCTCCACCACACAGACTAATAAAGACTGTAGTTATCATGTATTGCCCGTGAACTATCAGCTATGGCTTTGTATCGACCCGTCTACAGGCATATTATCAAGACCATCGTTGTGTGTGTGTGTGTGTGTGTGTGTGTGTGTGTGTGTTTTATTTTTATTTATTTATTTATTCTTTTATACCGAGGATAACAGAATAAGCAATCATGTGCTTTTTTCCATCCGGTCCCCGTGTGTATGCAGTTTTGTAAATATTGTCATCTGTTCCCACCGGCACACGATGGCCTGCTCTTACGAAAAGCGGAACAGGATTTAACGTGTGCGCAGATGTTCTGCGTGCGTTCGCACACGTGTGTGTGTGTGTGTGTGTGTGTGTGTGTGTTGTGTGTGTGTGTGTGTGTGTGTGTTGTGTGTTGTGTGTGTGCGTGCGTGTGTTTGTGTGCGCGTGCGTGCGTGTGTGTGTGAACTATATCATTTATTGCCCATGGCCACAAAACAAGCTCATAAAGAGTATCCTTTATTGCCAGTCCGCCATCAGATAGACTAATAAAGGTTCTCTTTTGTTCTCAGTCCCTTTTCTACACATGGTCTCGGTGAAAGGCTTCACTACTGTGTAGCAATAGTCAGCAGCGTGGGTCAGCAATGGGTTGATACATCACGGTTCATGGGGACGGGGTAGTCTAGTGGTTAGAACGTTGCGCTCGCAATCTGACGACCCGGCTTCGAATCTCGTTCAAGAGATCTTTTCCCATAGAGTTAACATCAGTGCTGACTCCACTTTCCCGAAGTGGCTTTCGGATGAGACCATAAATCGAGGCCCCGTGTGCGAACACACGCAAAACATCTTGCGAACACGTTAAATCCCGTTCCGCTTTTCGAAAGAGTATGGCATTGTGTGCCGGTGGGAACAGATGACAAAATTTAGAAAAAATTGTGTACACACGGGGACTGGATGTACAAATGTCATTAGAGGTTATTCCATCATCCTCAATATAAAAGAATAGATGAATGGATGGATGAAATGATAAGGAATGACGGATACTGAATTTGCGAGTCTAAGGTCCGCTCATAGGGATAAAGCTTGAAGGACTGGGCAAACCGATCATACATGTGCATATATGCATACGCGCTCATGCACACGCGATCACTCACCTGAACACACACACACAAGACACAGACCAGACACAGACACAGACACAACACAACACACACACACCACACATGCACACATGCGAGCGTACGCGCGCACACACACACACACACACACACACACACACACACACACACACGCGCGCGCGCGCGCACGCGCACATGTTAAATCCTGTTCCATTTTTCGTAAGAGTAGGCCATCGAGTGCTGGTGGGAACAAGTGACACGATTTACAAAAAATGCATACACACGGAGACTCGATGTAAAAAAAAGCACATGAGTGCTTATTCCATTATCCTCGATATAAAAGAATGAAATAAAGAATAAATAGATAAACACACACACACACACAGCACACACACACACACACACCACACACACACACACACACATAACACACACACACACATACACACACACACATGGATAGCCTGGGATGGGATAGCCTAGTGGTTAGAGCCTTGCACGTTGCGCTCGCGATCTGATGGTCTGGGTTTGAGATCAGGTTCGAATCACCATCAGTCAAAGTGATTTTCCCCTTGGAGTTAACCTCAGTGCCGACTCCACTCCCTCGAAAATCCTTCGGTTGAAACTATAAACCGAAGTTACGTGTGCGAACTGTACTTACACATAATACGATAATTTTAAGACCTCTCGTGTATAAGCTGGGCATGGGGAGATGGGCACCGCCCTCAGTATTCTGGCCCCTAGAGAAGCTGAGGTCTCTGATGTCTCGCTCTCCTACGACCGCTTGGGTTATGAAACACCTTTACCTTTATACGTCATGAAGACAAAACAAAAAAGCTAGGATGGTTATTTATTTATTTATTTATTTATTTATTTATTTATTTATTTATTTATTTATTTATACCACTTTATGTTACAGCAGATTTCTCTGCGTGAAATAGGTCATGGGTTATGAAAACACTAAGTACAACTGATTGTTCAAAACAAAAGTATGGTTTTCTAATGGTGTCAAACGTTTTTAGCCTGCAGATCCAGGAATTACTCCTAG
>CM060319.1:34950737-34958237 GCA_030674155.1 Stramonita haemastoma
ATGGTACATTGAGTAAGCAGTGCAATTGCTTTTTTTAATCAAGTCATCCATCTAAGAAAAAAAAAGAAAAAAAAAGAGAAGAGAATAATCATATATATATATATATTTGAAAAAGGAAAAACTTTAAGAAGATATGTCGTACACATGAAAAGATTAAAAATAAAGTAAGCATGTTTTTAGCAATTCTCCTCTAGTCTAAAGAAATCTTGTTCAACATGGCCTGAATCCATTCTAATATGTTTTTCAGGCATCAAACAAAACGTGCAAGGTCACTGACAAAATATAGACTGATGTAAATGCACTACTTAGTTTTTGACGACAAAAATACAAACTAAAGTAATGCAATATGCAGTTAACATGAGGCTGAACCAAGATAAACACCCGAAAAAAACCAGACAAAATATCAGAACTCATTGAATGAAATTAGCTTCCGGTTGTTGGAGTTTTCTGGAAAAGAGAGGGAAGTATGATTTTTTTCCCCCATTATCCTAAAAGAATAGAACATGAGAAAAATCACCATAAAATGAGACAAATACATATCCTGTCTTGTCTGTTCATGTAGATATGCGTGTTTTATTCTCAGGGGTTTAAAAATATCTTATAGCCTTGTGAACAGGACAGGCCTGTATCAATCAATGTATGTGCGTCCTGTTTTTTTTTTTAATAGGACAGATACACACAACAGATACCAGCACAGACACAGATAATTTGCTTGGAGCTATTCGAACCGAAGAGATAACGCCGAGAGCACTGTTATCTCCCCTGTTTACCAGTTGGCTGGAGGAATGTTTAGTGCAGCTGCAAATCATTCTCATCTTTAAACATGTATGCAGATATGAGTTACAAGGAAAGAAGATATTATACATTAGTACTAGAATATCTGTTGTTTCTGATAGAAACTTTTTTTTATTTTATTAAAATCTGTTATTTCTGACAGAAACTTTATTTAAAATAAACAGCTTAAGACAAAGCAAAACAATTCTGAATCAATACTTCGGTAGCGATAAACTTCAAATATTGTTTCAGACAAAATAGAACAAAGACAGCCCCCGCTCCTAGCGCCACATCCCACCCCCTAAAAAAAAAGCAAAAACACAATTGAAAAAGCCTTAATAAAGTTAAAAATATTTCTGAGAAAAACAATCATAAAAAGGAAAATCGATAGCAGCCAGACATAAGAAGAGCTATCAAAGTCATGTAAAAACTTGTTTGGTTTCTAAGTGTGCGGCTGGCAGACAGCAAAGGCTGTGGCAAAAAAGTCAGACAGACAAAAAAAAATGTGTACACTAAGTTTTTAAGCACTCGTAGTTTGGGTTTGAGTACCAACATTACTGTTTTGTACTCGCAATGTCATAGCAAAGTGCTATTGACTGCAAAACTCTTCTATAGATCTTTTATACATTTGCCATGAAATCTGCTGAACGAACGTGCAACATTGAACAGGTCATGTACTGACAAAAGTCTTGTAAGACATGATTGTGCTTTTGTTTTGGGTTTTTCAAATAATTTTTATGTTTACATTTCCCACTATCTCCAAAGTAGAACTGCAGCTACCCCAATCCATGTAAAAACGGTTGCATACGATAAACAGCATCTGCTGGTGAAGAACACTGCAGCTCAAACAAGTGTATAATCTCTCCAGGCATTCGTGAAGAACACCGGAGCTTAAACAAGTGCATAGTCTCTCCAGACCACCAGAATACAAAAGATAGAGGCCTAATCACCACGACAATGCCAGAAAAGAAAGAGATGCGCAGGAGAGTGGAAGAAAGACACAAACATCATTAGGAAAAAACAGTATTTTATTAGGATGCATAATCATTAAATCTTCATAATATTGGCTAATTTGAAATTGTTGATCATTACTGGTGGGCGGGATAGCTCAGTGATCAGAGCGCTGGCTTTCCCCAAGTCAAGTTAAGCAGCGTCGAGCGTGATTACCAGTTGGAAGGGTGACCGTTTGGCGCCTTGGCTTCAGTACAGTTCATTCACCGTTTGAGGGTACCTGCCTTTAGGTTAAGTTCCACGAATGCACCCAGTTGCCCTATAGAATGGTACCTGCCCCTAGTTAGGGGTCTGGGAAGGTAAGCAACGAGGAGAGATATGGGCACCCCTCAATATCTGCCTATAAGCTAGAAGTTCTGATGCCTCGATCCCCTACGACCGCCTAGGTTTTGGACACCTTATCATTTATTAGTTTCACGAATGCAAAAACAATTATTGAGACACATAAAAACATCGTACAAGCAGATGATCAATGTTTACAGACACACTAACCAGCAAGACAGTTCCCATAATGATAAATTATTTCCAGCTTGCCTTTTCTTCTCAGTTTGACAAATAAAAAATAGAACTGAATTTCTTCAGAGAATATAAAACCAAGCCCAATGTGCGAACGCACGCAGAACATCTTGCACCGTTACAAACTCGTTCCGCCGCTCAGAAAAAAGGCCATTGTGTTCCGGTAGGAACGGATGACAAAAAACCAACCCAGCATGCACACAGGTGCTGTGTTAGACACTATCCCCAAAGCCGGAGTGCATTTACTTAAAGGGTAGTGGGTAGAAACAACAGCAACAAAAAAAAAAGTGGCATACACGTACATAAATCTCACCATTGGTGATCCTCGAAGCTCCGGTAAAAGAACGAGAAAAATCCAACATGTTCACAATTATACTAAAGAAAACCAGCATCCCGTATTGCTGCCATGTTCCTCCCATTCCCATGCAAAATGTTGGTCCAAGTTCCCAAGCTTTGCATCCAAGATATCACCCGGAAGATGCACGGTGTCTCGAGATCTCACTCATACTTGTCAAGGGAATTCCTGTCCGATCTTAAGTAGACTCTTCATGAGCAGTTTGCGTGTATTAGTACTGTATACCACTTTAGGTCACGGCAGGGTTCTCTGCATGCGTGAAAATCGGGCTAGCTCTTCCCCGGGGGAAAGCACGTCGCCACAAGAGCAGCGCCACCCTCTATCTTTTTTTTTTTTTCCCCTTTTTCTGTTTCTTTTTTCTGTCTGTGCATTTGTTTCATCTTTCCGAGAGACTTTTTTTCTACAGAATTTTGCCAGGGACAACTTTATTCTAGCTGTGTCTTCTTTTACGTGCGATTAATATGTGTTAATAACAGGACCTCGGTCTATTGTCTCATCCAATAGACTAGCACCCAGACCACTACTCGCGGTCTAGTGGGTAGGGAAAAAAGTTTCTAGCGCAAACGGGTATCGAACCCAGACTTTTTCGCTCTCTAGGCAGGTCTAGTTATCTCTAGACCACGGATCCACGGCTGTATGGCTGTTTTAAAGCACTAAGCGAAATGGGTAGCCATACTACTTTAAATTAAAACAAAATCTTTTCATGGCGAATACCAGTTGTTGTGCTTAGTAGCTTGTCATGGATACGGATGAAAACAACCCAAAACATAACACTTCAAAGCATAACAGCGTTGTAATACAAGCCTGGGCATTTAGCTTACATCGGTAACTGACAGGGGTTTTGGCCTGGGCCCATTATGCAAATGACAGGGGTCTGTTCCCCACGGTGGATGTCCCTGCACTGATTAATGATGTGCCAGCTTCCCTGCTCATCTCTTGGGATGCTGCTGGAAGGAAGATGAGAGAGAGGGGGGGCCGGGGGGAGAGAGAGAGAGAGAGAGAGAGAGAGAGAGAGAGAGAGAGAGAGAGAGAGAGAGAGAGAGAGAGAGAGAGAGAGAGAGAGAGAGAGAGAGAGACAGACAGACAGACAGACAGACAGACAGACAGACAGACAGACAGACAGACAGACAGACAGACAGACAGACAGACAGACAACAGAGAGTCAGAGACAGACAGACAGACAGACAGACAGACAGACTCTGTGTGTGTGTGTGTGTGTGTGTGTGTGTGTGTGTGTGTGTGTGTGTGTGTGTGTGTGTGTGTGTGTGGTGTGAGAGAGAGAGAGAGAGAGAGAGAGAGAGAGAGAGAGAGAGAGAGAGAGAGAGAGAGAGAGAGAGAGAGAGAGAGAGAGAGGAGAGAGAGAGAGAGAGAGAGAGAGAGAGAGAGAGGAGAGAGAGGATTGGGTAAAAGTACGTATAACATGATAAGTAAAGGACGATTGTAGTGTCGCTAAACGGTGTCTAGCTGCGAACTGGATTAAGGGCTTCTACTGCGCGAATCTGGTCCACATGCAACTGGAAATTATTTTTAAGCTGCTTCGCATATCGGGTTTATTTTTTTAATCAACAAACTTCAAGACACGACCCCAAAATATTAGCAATAAAGATATATCACGTAAATAAAAGATAAGTTAACATTAAAAACCTAAAAAGTGTACGTCTTACCTTTCCTGGTTATATTTTTTTGTTTCATCCCATTCACACGATCAAAAAGACAATAAAAATTGTCAGATTTGGAATCGTCCATCTTGTGATTTGCATGCAGTCTGTGTATTTGCAGCCCACATGGTGAAGGAAAGAAAGGAAGAGGTAGGTAAGTATTTTTGCAAGAAGTTTTATCAGACACAGGGAGGAGCTTATTATCTCCGTAGAGCCTATCCACTTTACGGCAACCACCACTTAACGACACAGCACATGATGGCACTGGAAATTAGCATGAAAAGAAAAAAACATAGTCGAGAAGAAAGGGAGGAGAAGGGAGGTGGAGGAAGAAGGGGGGGGGGAGGGGGGTCTGACATGACTGGATTGGGAGATGGGAAGAATATTTAATCTAGTCTTCTTTGACACATTCGTGTCTGCCTGCCTTAAGCAGTATTGACTGTTTGACTCCTATATATGGTCTTTTATTTGTTCCCCCTCTCTTTTATGTCTTTTGTTTATAGCAAAGGAAGAAAACGAAAATGACATTTCTTTTCGCAAAATAATCTGAAATGGAGTGATTGGTTGATTGGTTGATTGGTTGATTGATTGATTGATTGATTGATTGATTGAGTGAGTGAGTGAGTGAGTGAGTGAGTGAGTGAGTGAGTGAGTGAGTGAGTGAGTGAGAGTGAGTGTGCGAATGAGAGAGAGAGAGAGAGAGAGAGAGAGAGAGAGAGAGAGAGAGAGAGAGAGAGATGAGAGAGAGAGAGAGAGAGAGAGAGAGGAGAGAGAGAGAGAGAGAGAGAGAGAGAGAGAGGAGAGAGAGAGAGAGAGAGAGAGAGAGAGAGATCAAATCAAGTCAAACCAAATCAAATCAAATCAAGTTCTTTTATTTTGAAGATAATGAATAAGCACCCATGTGGTTCTTTATTTTTTTACATCCAGTCTCCGCCCTTACGTATACTTTATGATATAATAGACAGACAGACAGACAGACAGACAGACAGACAGACAGACAGACAGACAGACAGACAGACAGACAGAGACAAAAAATACAGAGAGACACTAACAGAGGCAGAGATTACAGTTGAAATGTGAATGCTTTCTTTTGCTGATCCTTATTCTTCTCTCTGTATGTTCTAGAAGATAATGGCATCAAAGAGTGAATTCTCCATATCGTTAAGCAAAACCTGTCTGACACTGTTATGTCTTTGAGAAAACAAGGACACTTATCCTCTCTGTCTCAATGGGTGGAAAATATATTGTTTTTTTGTACTCTTGTATAGGGGCGGAAGAGCCAAGTGGTTTGAGAGAGTCACACATAACCTGACAGCAATTGAAGACTTGGGGTTTGTATCTCTCTGGGAATGTTCGTCCGAGGGAATTTTTTCTCCGGGAATAAGACTCATACTGACTCTTCATCCCAAAGAATGTTTAGGATGGGACTTTCGACTAACGTGTAGTGTAGTGTAGTGTAGTGTAGTGTAGTGTAGTGTAGTGTAGTGTAGTGTAGTGTAGTGTAGTGTAGTGTAGTGTAGTGTGGTGTGGTGTGGTGTGGTGTGGTGTGGTGTGGTGTGGTGTGGTGTAGTGTAGTGTAGTGTGGGTGGTGTGGGGTGGGTGTGTGGGGTGGTGTGGGTGTGGGGTGGTGTAGTGTAGGTGTGTTGAGTGTTAGTGTAGTGTAGTGTATGTAGTGTAGTGTAGTGTATGTGTAGTGTAGTGGGTGGTGGGTGGGTGGGTGGGGGGTGCGGTGGGTGTAGTGTGTGTAGTGTAGTGTAGTGTAGTGTAGTGTAGTGTGTAGTGTAGTGTAGTGTAGTGTAGTGTGTGGTGTGTTAGGGGTGTGGGGTGGGTGGGTGGGGTGGTGTAGTGTAGTGTAGTGTAGTGTAGTGTAGTGTAGTGTAGTGTAGTGTAGTGTAGTGTAGTGTAGTGTAGTGTAGCGTAGCGTAGTGTAGTGTAGTGCAGTGTAGTGTAGCGTAGTGTAGTGTAGTGTAGTGTAGTGTAGTGTAGTGTAGTTAGGTAGCGTAGCGTAGCGTAGATGTAGCGTAGTGTAGCGTAGTGTAGTGTAGTGTAGTGAAGTGTAGTGTAGTGTAGTGTAAAATGGAACTGAAACAGATGAAAAGTATGATGATGGTTAAAGACGAAAAAAACAACAACTATAACTCAGTTGTCAGATTGGCACAGTTACAGAGCCACTAGGAGACGCCAGGTAAAAAATAAACCAAGAAATCCATTGTGTCCACACTTTTTTGGGTCTGATTTTCCCAAACAGTCTGTGTTGTTACCGTCTGCTAAACTTTTATTCTAGTTATCAAAGTTGTGTGTTATCTTAGTCTTCTTCTTTTTTGTCTACTATCGATTTTGCTTCCATTTTTTTTTTCCCCAATATTATGGTTGCTCTTTTTTGCTTTTAGGGAAAAAAGTCACCATTGGTGGCTTCGGTGTGTGTGTGTGTGTGTGTGTGTATGTGTGTGTGTGTGTGTGTGTGTGTGTGTGTGTGTGTGTGTGTGTGTGTGTGTGTGTGTGTGTGTGCGTGCGTGCGTGCGTGGTGTGTGTGTGTGTGTGTGTGTAAGTGTGTAAGTGTGTGTGTGCGTTGTGTGTGCGTGTGTGTTTCTGCACAAGTGCATGAACTTACATGCACATACACATAAAGAATATGTATGCATACTTTTTTCTCTAAGGCACTGACCTCAGACATTTTTGTTTTTCTGTAGACACTTTCTTTCTTTTTTTATTTTCTCGGCAGGGCGGGCTGTGGGAGGAGTGGGGGAGGAGAGAATATTGCACAAACAAGAACAATCTTTCGAGCGCTTTTATACATCCCCAAAAGTCTTCCAGATTCCTCTGCAAGCATCGACAGGGTTAAGGATGATAAGTAGATCCACAGACCACAACCACCACTTGACTAATGAACAGAGAAGCCGAGTCTATTTTTGACGTGGTGGTCGAGTGGTCTGAGTACCCGGCCTCATCAATTATTTATGACTGTGCGTGTGTCTGTTGTGTGTTCATGATGTTGTATGTCGTCTATCTGTTATGTTTCTCTGTTATTGTGTATTTCTGTTGTGTGTGTATCTGGGTGGGTTTTTTTTGCGAGTTTCTGTCTGTTGTGTGTTCATGTTGTTGTATGTTGTCTATCTAATGTGTTTCTCTGTTATTGTGTGTTTTTGTTGTGTGTATCGGGGGGGGAGGGGGGGGGGGGGGGCTGCG
>CM060319.1:34965737-34970737 GCA_030674155.1 Stramonita haemastoma
ACCTCCACTTCTTCTTCCCCGGCTCTCAGAACCCCTGACTAGAAGTGGAGTTGTAAGCTCACAGTTGATTGTCTGAAGGCAGGTGGCTTGGAGAAACCAATACCGCAATTCCAATCGCTCCTCTGGAAACGTGATTCTTCCGAGGAGACCAGATCGTGATAAGTCAGAGGGGAAATTACTGAACAGGAGCCTCTGTCTGCTACTTGCTTATCTATCAATCCATCTGACTTACTCGTCTGAGAACAAGTAAACTGTGAGGCTCTGGGTTCGATTCCCTGTCTCGTCCTTTTCTTGCCCAGTTTGACCCAAAAAAAATCGAACTGAATGTCAGTCATTCGAATGAGACTATAAACCGAGGGCCTTGTGTGCGAAAGTACGCAGAACATCTTGCTCACTCTTTAAAAACCCGTTCTGCCTTTCAAAAAGAGCAGACCATTGTGTGCCGGTAGGAACAGATGACAACAAAATATTTTTAAAAAACCCAGCATGCACACAAGTGTGTTGTGTTTAGACACCATCACTGATGAAAAATCGGAAAGTTGGACTCCCCAGGGTGGTTCTGGGCTGTATAATTATGGCAACGTTCTGGCAGCTCGTGTGACGACACTGGAACCATTTCTATCGGCGATTGCCATTCCAATGGACCATTCCAGCAAAGTGGAGGGGGGGGGGGGGAATCTACTGTATGGGTAACAGCTTGCCCTCCCTACTTACCCAAGCTATGCTCCCTAGAGCCAAGAGCGCAACTCCATAGTCTTCCCAAACTGACGGATGCCTATTACTCTTCAAGATCTGGTAGTTGTTTACGCATAAAGTAACTTTATTACAGTGGCGGGTTCGACAACAAGGAGACTAGCATTTAAAAAGTTTCTCTGTAGTTAAGAAAGCACGTTCTATTGCTTTTAAAACTGTCTTTTAGATCATGGGCTAAGGGTCTTTGAAATTTCAGTCAGAAATATCTCTCAAGTGCTGATATTCTTTTGACACTCTATCTGAGTCCAGATCTCCTCCGTACATCCCGCTGGGGGTCGGTCAGTATTAATAGCATCCCCATTTTGTCAAATTTCTGTGCTGGGAATTCCCTCTTTTCTATCCCTCTCTTTGTTTCTGCCTTGTTCCTTTCTTCCTATTACCTCCTTCTTGTCGATTTCCTGTTTTCTTGAATCACTGTCCTACTTTTTTTTCCAGAAGGACTTAAAAGGTAACAATTCTCTCCCACGCAAAAATCGGATGCGCTAGGTCTGACTTGTCTGGCGCTTAATGGCAGCGTAAAGCATCCACAATAGTTGTTGTCTGAGTGTTCGATGAGGAGGAAGAAGAAGAATTCCGAAGAATTCCGAAGAAGAAGAAAAATTGCAAAGAATTCCGAAGAAGAAGAAGAAGAATTCCTAAGAGGTAGAAAAATTCTAAAGAATACTGAAGAAGAAGAAGAAGAAGAAGAAGAAGAAGAAGAAGAAGAAGAAGAAGAAGAAGAAGAAGAAGAAGAAGAAGAAGAAGAAGAAGAAGACAGAAAAAGAAGAAGAAGAAGAAGAAGAAGAAGAAGAAGAAGAAGAGAAGAAGAAGAAGAAGAAGAAGAAGAAGAAGAAGAAGAAGAAGAAGAAGAATTCCTAAGAGGTAGAAAAATTTCGAAGAAGAAGGAGAAGAATGCGAAGAAGAAGAATGCGGAGAATGCGAAGAAGAAGAAGAAGAAGAAGAAGAAGAAGAAGAAGAAGAAGAAGAAGAAGAAGAAGAAGAAGGAAGAAGAAGAAGAAGAAGAAGAAGAAGAAGAAGAAGAAGAAGAAGAAGAAGAACAACAACAACAACAACAACAACAACAACAACAACAAGAACAAGAAGAACAAGAAGAACAAGAAGAACAAGAAGAAGAACAAGAACAAGAACAAGAACAAGAACGAGAAGAACAGGAAGAAGAACAAGAAGAACAAGAAGAACAAGAAGAACAAGAAGGACAAGAAGAAGAAGAACAAGAAGAAGAAGAAGAAACCCATATTTGTAGCACAGAGCAGGAATGCAGTTAAATCCTCTATGGAAATGGCAAAGGTCAACATACTACAGGCGCTCGATTTGATGAACGTAAAACTCCATTCCGACTGATGATTGTGATGCCGTCTATTTGCATGTATATGGAATGAGGAAATACGGGTGTAATCAAAAGCTCAGCAATCAGAATGTGAATGATTTTCTGTTGTCCACCGCACATTGTGTGGCCAAGGCCAAAAGTTGTGTCGGTACAGTGCCAAGGCCTGAATAAAAATGTCGAATGTTATGTTGAGATTGACTTCAGCCATAACAAGCTCTTCGCATAACAACTAGCACTCGCCATTAATTAGCGATGAAAATCCCCCGAAGTCGGAGTATGGCTGCCTATAAGGCGAGGTACCTGAAAACAGTCATGCACACAAACTTCTCACCCGGTGTACTTCCTATCTCACAGTGTTTCCCACGTGAGATGGGGGATTCAAGAGTTTATCGTCTGGGTGACCCCCAGGGCGTTAAGCTGAGGAACGCACAACAGCAACAACAACAACAAAAACAACAGCAACAATTGCACATTGTTTTGCCATTTTCGTCTGATGGTTTATCATGAGACCATCAGCCAATTCATCTCTTGATCTTCTGCTCGTAGTGGCAATACTCGGTGTTTTGATAGTCCTTTACAATTTCTATATATCCTCTGCTGCTCCATAGTAATGTGTAAGGAGTAAAATCTCTCTCTGCAAAGTGTAGTTTTCTTGTTCTTCTTGTTCTTGTTCTTCTTCTCCTTCTTCTCCTTCCTCTTCTTCTCCTTCTTTTTTTTCTTCTTCTTCTCTGCCTATCCATCTACTTCTCTTATGACACGAAATTGAGATCCATCAGTAATTTCTCGCAAGGTGGGTGGCCAGTGAAATTGAATCCACAAGTCTACTATCAGTCCTATGGAAACGTGTGTTTTCTGCAGAAGAAGCCAAATCGTGATAAGAGAGAAGAGAAAGTGTTGAACAAGAGCTTCAGTCTGTCACCTTACTATCGATCCATCTGATGCGCTCCGACAAGCCTCGTGTTCTTTACATACATACAAACTGTACATTTCTACAGCAGCTGTATCCAGATCCTGTAAGCAGCATTTGAAAATATTCTCTGTGCTTATGATAGTACATTTTGGTGGTTCTGTTTTTTTTTTTACCTTTTGGATCATGAGCTAAAGTTCTATGGAATCTCAGTCAGACAGAAATGCATCCAAAGTGTTGATCATTCTCTTTCTCACATTTTCCCTGGTTCACAAAGCGTGCGTATGGAAGTGGGCAGGGATATTGCTAGATTTTAAGTAAAGATTTAAAGTCAAGCATACTTGTGGTAGTCAGCCTGCTCAGCGTAAAACTCTGTCCAAAATCGATAGTTATGCAGAAACGCAATTGTCTGTACGTGTACTTATAATGAGGGAATATTATGTAGGACGTTTAAGACTGAGAGAGCAGAATGGTTTTTTTTAATGATTTTTACTTAACACTTGCTTAGCTATTTTTAAGAGATGGCGCATTGTGAGCACATTCATCAATAAGTCCCTTCATAACCTGATCAGTGTGACACCACAGAGCGTTTTCACAATCCTTGGTCATTTTCATCCTATCCTCTACTACTCTAGTGGTTTGCGAGTGTTAAATTGTCTCCACGTCTGTTGTCATTCTCTTTTTTTGCCTTTCTCCTCCGCCTGTCCCTCTGCTTCTTGTATGTCACAAAATCATGATCGAAGAGTAAATTATCCCACAGCAGGCGGCCGTTGAAACCTATTCCACAAGTTCACTACACTCAGTTGTGGGGAAATTCGAGTTTTCCGAAGAAGCCAGATCGTGATAAGTCAGAAAGAAAAGCGTGGAACAAGAGCCCTAGTCTGTCACTACATTATCGATCCTTCTGATTAACTCCAACAAACCCGGTGCCGTTCCCATAGAAAACCCTCTGCCCCAGCAGTAGTTTCTAGAACCAGGAAACCTTATTTTAAAACCTTCTCTTAACTGAAGATAGCACAGTGTTGATTTTTTTTATACTTTCCTTTAGATTGTGGGCGAAAGGTCTTTGAAATTTCAGTCAGACGGAAATGTCTTTCAAATGTTGATATGTTTGACATTTTGTCGGGTTTGCAAAAATTAATACGTTTATGGCAGAGGGCAGGAATGTTATTGGATCCTCCACATGATTATTGATCAAGCAAAACAGACTTCTAGCACCTGATCTGATTTAGCGGATATCTTTTCGCAGACTGATAATTGTGAGGATATAAACTTTGTTATACGTGTGTCTAAAATAACAGTATATTATGTGAGAAGTACGGAGATTCAAGTTGGTTTTAATTTTTCTGAGTAGAGTGGCAAGTGTTAAAATAAGATGTGAAATTAAACAAGATGGCAGCCATGATGATACGGCCTCTGCAGTCAGTGGAGATGTAAGCAATGTAATTAACATCATTTGACTTGACTATGAATCAGAAACCTGAACTAAAGCAACTTTTTAAAATATACTTTTTTGTACGTTTTCTTACCATTTTAAATCAAGTCTATGACCCCTCTACCCATGGTAGACAGCAACTGAGTGTCTTGAAAATCTGGTCACAATATTCTGGCTATCCTCCTCCTCTACTCCCTTGTAGTCTGTGCTGCTCGGAAACCCCTCCTTCTTCCGGATGTAGCCATTGCTTCTCCCCACTCAGCCATTTTTTTCTGCTACGTCTGTGACTGGAAGTTTGATCCGATAGTAGATTTTCCCAAAGCAGGTGGCTGGCAAAGCCTAATTCACAAGTTAACAATCAGGTCTGTGGAAACGTGATGCTACTGAAGACGTTTAATTGTGATCACTCAGAAGAGAAATAGGTAAACGGGAGCCTCCGTCTGTCATTTGACTACTATACTTTCTGATCTGATTCACGTAAACAAGACCTCGTATCAGTTACATCCAAATTACTATTGCTACAGTAGCAATTTCAAGACCCACACATTAAAGTAGGGTTTGTTTGACAAAAATTGTTT
>CM060319.1:34983237-34985737 GCA_030674155.1 Stramonita haemastoma
CCACACACACACACACACGAGCACACGCGACAATAATAAACAACAATCACAACCCCCACAAACGCAACAACAACATTTATTAGCGATGACCGACAAGGACACGGCAACATCAACGACTACTACATCACCACCACTACCACCACCACTACCACCGCCACCACCAAAACAAGAGTGAGGTCAACCAACGACAAACACAGACAGTCAGACAAAACACACACAAACACACACACACACACACACACACCACATACACACACACATACACACACAGCACACACCACGCACACACACACACACACACACAACACAACACACACACACACATACACACACATACACACACACACACACACACACGCGCACACACACACACACACACACACACACACACACACACACACACACACACACACACACACACACACATACAGGTATTTGGAGGCTGACAGAGTAATAACACAAGCGACGATGGATGGGACAAAGGCCCCCGAGTTGTTCCCCCATTCCAAATAATGGGACGAAATGAAACAGACATCTTTCATCTTCTTTATCCCCCCCACCCCCCTTCTTCCCCAAACCCCTACCCCTACCCCACCCCCTTCCCATTCCAATCCCTGTTCACCCAAACCCTCAGGCGGCTGTCCCCCTTTCTAATACCGAAAATAGCTGGTGATGTTTGCTATGGTTGGCCACTCTTGTCCAAAGTACGAAATATGAATTTTGATGAAATTTTAGGTATTAACTTTATAAAACTGTCAATGGAATGCTTAAAAAAAAATTAGAGGTAAATCAAATTTCTCCCAAAGTTGAATTAATTTGTGTGTGTGTGTCTATCAAAGATCAAGCGATCAAATATCTATAATATTTAGATAAAAGTGTAGCCAAAACATTCTGAAGGTATACGTTATAAGAAGTTGTTGACAAAAGACCATTCTGATAATAATAACGCTTTGATAACAGTTTCCCAAATGTCAGGATTAGTTACTTTAAAAGAGAAAGTAGGTAAACTGTTCATAACAATATCACACAAATAATACATCAAAATAAAAATAGGAATAGTAAATTGCTCTTATCCCTTAACTACATCATAAGCTAAAAAAAAAATCAAAACATTGAACTTTGTAAGATAATTTTATTTTATGTAAACAAGATATCGCACAAACAAAATCTGGAAAGAGAAAAATTTAATAAGATTGTTTTAGAACAGAATTAAATATCTGTATTATCTTTTTTAAAATCAAAGTAACTGACCTAAAAGAACAAATTAAGATCAAAGAAAACAAAATGTTGTACTTCAAACAACCCCAAAGAGAAAAAACAGGAATACCTAAATATAGAGGCTGTGTCGTCCACAGTTTGGTAGCGCTCTAAGGTATCACACACAACTATGCCTACAAGAATCCTCAAATTTTTTGGCCCTTCTTTCCCCCTGTTGGATTACATGTTGCTTTAGTATCCTCTTTATGCTTTCTTAGCAAGTGTAAAACAGCACAAAGTAATGACATTTTCCCAACATTTTTCCACATCCTTGTCAAAACAGAAAACTGACAAAATAAAACAGCTTACTATGAAATAAACTCCCCTTCAGATACGAATGCCATTGTTTGTGTCTCACCTCAAGCGATTATCTTCCTCATTAAAAAATCATTAACAATGGTGTTAAAAATGAGTGGCGTTGGGACAGCAGGACAGGAAGGTCACAGTAACGAGGCAGCAAAACTGACAAGCAAAACACAAATTGTCTGTCTGTCTGTCTGTCTGTCTGTCTGTCTCTGTCTGTCTGTCTGTCTGTCTGTCTGTCTGTCTGTCTGTCTGTCTCTCTCTCTCTCTCTCTCTCTCTCTCTCTCTCTCTCTCTCTCTCCTCTCTCTCTTCTCTCTCTCTCTCCATCTCTCTTTTCTCTCTCTCTCTCTCTCTCCTTTCTCTCTCTTCATCTTTATGTAATATTATCTGCAAATATATAATATACATGTATATATATGTATATATATGTAATATATTATATATATATATATAATATATATATATATATATATAATATATATAAATATATATATCTCCCAATGCACTAGCAAGCTCCCTGGTGTACACGCTGGCTACTTTGGTGTTTTCTCCCATCCATCAAACGCTGACAATCAATGACACCTTCCTTCAGGTGCGCGGTGCGTTTTCAATCTTCTGCAACGCCCGCATACACAGAAAGGCAGTTATTATTGCTGATGTTGAGCGTTCCCCAGCTTAACACCTCGGGGTCACTTAGAACGAGCACTCTGTCTCACTCATCGCACATGGAAATCACTGTAAGGCTATTAAGTACACACTCTGTATTAACCGTTTGCGTGTATGACTGTCTTCAAATGCCTCGCCACACACGCACTTAATACTCCAACTTGAGAGGTAAAAGGGAAAAGGTAATGGTGTTCCCAGAACCTAGGGGAGAGAGATGTCATACATACCTTCAGCTTCTCATAAACTTGAGAGAGCACAAAACAAGAGAAGGGA
>CM060319.1:34999120-35009120 GCA_030674155.1 Stramonita haemastoma
ACCTCGGAGATCTAGGCGAGGAAAGAAAAAGACACTAGTCTGTTATGAAGTATATAGAATATTCCACATAGATCGATGGTCTAGAGATAGTGTACCTGTCAAGAGGACAAGAAATCGCGGCTTTGAATCCTGTTTGAACCGGAGCTGATCTCTCCTTTCACTAGACCAGGAGTGGCAGTCTGGTTGACAGTCTTTTAGGTGAGAGGATAAACCAAGGCCTGTACGCATTTGACATTTAGCGCAGCGCAAGTAAAAGAACTCACACCAACAGTACAGCTAGTTGTTTCTGACAAAAAACTGTGTAGGAAAAAAGTCATTCTGATAAGGAAATAAATACACAAGCATGGGACAGGATTTTTTGTGAGAAGTGGGTGGTGCTGTTTTTATGGCGACAAGCTCTGTCCGAGGAGAGCAGCTCGAACTTCAAGTGCAAATATCTGTTGTGGCTGAAACGGGTAAACAACACAATGCACTGCACCGCAATACAATGCAATACAATGCAACGTAATACAATACCATACAGCACACTACAGCCGGTTGGCAGCCTTCAGTCTCGTGTGACTATGGCGTTGCGCTCTAGCTGTTAATAATTCTGGTACAGCGTCGGTTGTGGCTGGCCAGTCAAACACGGGCATGACAGTCTCTACGATAGAGGGAAAGCAATACAATACAATACAATACAATACAATACAATGCAATGCAATGCAATACAATACAATACAATACAATACAGTACAGTACAGTACAGTACAGTACAATACAATACAATACAATACAATAAAATACAACACAATACAATACAATACAATACAACACAACACAACACAACACAACACAATACAACAATACAATACAATACAAAACAAAACAAAACAAAAAACAATACAAAACTATCCAACACAATACAATACAACACAATACAATGAAACACAATACAATACAACACAAAGCAACACCAAAAGACACAGTCTCCCATCCCCACACAACAATACTACAGACAAAAACTTCTCCACGCCGAAGACGAATGCGCTAGGCTTAACTTGTCAGACGCTTTGAAAAAAACATAAAAAAACAAGGGCAGCACAACGCATTTTCGCTCATAATGGCAGAAACCAACAGCTGCTGTCTGAGCGTTTGACAAAGAAGAAGAAGAAGAAGAAAAAGAAGAAGAAGAAGAAGAAGAAGAAGAAGAAGAAGAAGAAGAAGAAGAAGAAGGAGAAGGAGAAGAAGAAGAAGAAGAAGAAGAAGAAGAAGAAGAAGAAGAAGAAGAAGAAGAAGAAGAAGAATTGCGAGGAAGAAGAATTGCGAAGAAGAAGAAGAAGAAGAAGAAGAAGAAGAAGAAGAAGAAGAAGAAGAAGAAGAAGAAGAAGAAGAAGAAGAAGAAGAAGAAGAAGAAGAAGAAGAAGAAGAAGAATTGCGAAGAAGAAGAAGAAGAAGAAGAAGAAGAAGAAGAAGAAGAAGAAGAAGAAGAAGAAGAAGAAGAAGAAGAAGAAGAAGAAGAAGAAGAAGAAGAAGATTGCGAAGAATTGCGAAGAATTGCGAAGAATTGCGAAGAATTGCGAAGAAGAAGAAGAAGAAGAAGAAGAAGAAGAAGAAGAAGAAGAAGAAGAAAGAAGAAGAAGAAGAAGAAGAAGAACAAGAACAAGAACAAGAACAAGAACAAGAAAGAACAAGAAGAAGAACAAGAAGAACAAGAAGAACAAGAAGAACAAGAAGAACAAGAACAAGAATATGAACAAGAACAAGAATATGAACAAGAACAAGAACAAGAACAAGAAACCTGAAGACACCCAGACAGCATCTATAATATTCCGTTCAGTCAATGCAAAAAAAAAAAAAAAACGAAAAAAAAAAACAAAATAAACGAACCAACCTCGCGGTGGCGTACATTTGCACTTGTGCAGTCAGCAAGACAGACACTAGAGGACCGATACCAGACATGACAGATGCCACGGGCAGATCAATCATGCAAACTTCCTTCATTCCACCCTCCTCGCCCCTTCCCCCATTCACCCCCCCCACCCTACCACCACCACCACCATCACTACCATCATCATCATCATCACCACCACCACTACCACCGAACACTACTCCCCGTCTCTGCTGCTCTCAGATATTATTATTGTCCTCTATCGATGTTACAGATTCCAGATTATGTTTTCTTTTTTCCCCGTTTCTGAAATTGCAGCAGCATCTAAGAGTGTTGTGGTGGTGTGCAGTTATGCAGACGTGTTTGACTGTACAAACATGCATGCTTGGATAAATATATATATATATATATATATATATATATATAATATATATATATATATATATATATATATATATATATATATATATATATATATATATATATATATAGGCACATGCATGTGCGTACAGGCACCTTGTGTTCTATCCTGGTCTGTCTGTCTGTCTGTCTGTCTCTCACTTATTCTCTCTTTCTCTTTGACACACACACAGACACACACACACACACACACACACACACAACACACACACACACACACACACACACACACACACACACACACACACACACACGCGCGCCCACGCGCACGCGCCCACGCGCACGCAAGCACGCATGCGCACACACACACGCGCTTAAACGCACGCGCCAGCACGCACACACACACACACGCACGCAAGCATGCACGCACACACAGAGACAAAGATACACAGACACACGCACACACATATACACACACGCGCACAAACACACACACACATACATACGCACACACACACACACACACATACACACACATAAACACACACACGCACGTGATCTATTTTTAAGCCAGAAAATCAATTTTAAGCGAAGCAAAAATTGAATTTAAGACAGAAAATTTATTGCTTTCGCTGCTGAAGATAAAAGAGAACCTGAAATAAAAACACACACCACCAAATTCATGAAACATCATTACATTTCCATTATTTATTTAATACACAGATGCTGGGGTAGCCAAAAAGAAAGCCCCTAACAAACAAAAAATAACAAATCAAATCAAAAAAGGAAACAGAAACAAAAAAAAACAACTTTTTTAATCAAAAGTTTCAGACAAACACTTTTGTGAAAGAGTTTTTTTTAATATTAAATGTCCGAATATATATATATATACAAAAACTAAAACTGCTAAAGAAACTGTGCTATCTTCTTTTATTATCTCTCGTTTCCTAGAACTAGAACACTTTTGTGGAGTATATTGTGTTGTTTTGTGATGTGTTGTATTGTATTGTATGGTATCGTATTGCATTGTAGCATGGCTGAGCATATTGTAGTGTAATGTAGTGCAGTGTAGTATAGTGTGATATCGTTTAATGCAGTGCAGAGTAGGGTAGGGTAGGGCAGGGTAGGGTTGGGATGGGTAAGGTAGGGTATTTCAGTGTAGCGTAGTGTAGCGTAGCGTAGTGTAGCGTAGCGTAGCGTAGCGTAGTGTAGCGTAGCGTAGTGTAGCGTAGTGTAGTGTAGTGTAGTGTAGTGTAGTGTAGTGTAGTGTAGTGTAGTGTAGTGTAGCGTAGGGTAGTGTAGTGTAGTGTAGTGTAGTGTAGAGAAGCGTAGTGTAGTGTAGTGTAGTGTAGTGTAGTGTAGTGTAGTGTAGTGTAGTGTAGTGTAGTGTTGTGTAGTGTAGTGTAGTGTAGTGTAGTGTAGTGTAGTGTAGTGTAGTGTAGTGTAGTGTAGTGTAGTGTAGTGTAGTGTAGTGTAGTGAGTGTAGTGTAGTCATTTCGCCGACTGTCTAGATTTTGGTTTGATCATATAGAATCCCAGCAGACTTAGCCCATTTAGGGACTCTACCATCAATCAACTATCACATGCAGGGATCTCTCTCTCTCTCTCTCTCTTCTCTCTCTCTCTCTCTCTCTCTCTCTCTCTTCTCTCTCTCCCCCTCTCTCTCTCTCTCTCTCTCTCTCTCTCTCTCTCTTCCTCTCTCCTCTCTGGGACGGATAGCCTAGTGGTCAGAACATTCCGCTGGCAATTTGACGACCCGGGTTCGAGTCCGGTCGAGGAGATTTTTCTCCTGGAGTTAACACCATTGCTGACTCCACTCTCCCCAAAAGTCCATCGGATTAGACTTTAAACTGAGGCCCCGTGTGCAAACGCACGCAGAACATATTGCGCACACGTTAAAACCTGTTCCGCTTTTCGTAAGAGTAGGCCATCGTGTGCCGGTGGGAACAGATGACATTTACAAAACTGCATACACACGGGGACTAGATGTAAAAAAAAAACCCCACAAAAGTGCTTATTCCATTATCCTCGATATAAAAGAATAAATCAAATCAAATCAAATCAAATCTCTTTCTCTCTTCACTTCTCTACCACAAGGCCATGCCATTATATGACATTAGATGACTCCTTTCCTCCCTGTCCAGACAGGTATTAGTTTGTTTATCACAGTCAGTTTGTCGTTAACATTTTTGTAAGGACAGTTCGTTTTGCCGTGGGTTCTTTTACGCGAGTTCAATGCGTTTTACAAACATATTTTCAGATTACCGCCTCATCCAAGAGTATAGTATTTAAATTCCTTGCTTTTGGTCAAGTGGATCAGTGTAAACATCAAGTTTTGGACGAGATGAAAACCACAATAGAGACTCTTGCTGTGTAGATGATGGGATAGCCTTTGTATCATCACACCACTTGATTAATGGGATTTTTCTCATCTCTTTTCTTCTGTTCTCTTTTTCCCTATCTTCTCTTCTCTTCTCTTCTTTTCTCTCCTCTATTCTCTTCTCCTCTCTTCTCTTCTTTCCTCTATTCCTTCTTTTCTCTTCTCTCCTCTTCTCTCCTATTCTTTTCTCTTCTCTTATCTTCCTCTCTCTCTCTTCTCTGTCTCTTCTCTTCTCTTTTTCTCTTCTCTTCTCTTCTTTCTCTTCTCTTCTTTTCTCTTCTCTCTCTTTTCTTTCTCTTCTTTTCTATTCTCTTCTTTCTCTTCTCTCTCCTCTCCTACCTTTTCTTTCCTCTTATTTTTTCTTCTCTCTCGTCTTTTCTTCTTTTCTCCTTTAACTCCCAGAGGATTCACTAAAGCATTGCACTGAAGTATCAGACGATGTCTCTTAGGCAAGTTAAAAATGGTGTTGCTCATCCCTCCTCAGGTGTAAATTGCATACTGTGTATTATTCGTGTGTCTGTTTCATCCCCCCCCCTCCCACACACATCTTAAAGCTTATATTAATGACGCGTTCTTTTGATGTGAATGTTTGATATTTTGTAGGTATATATAAAGAAAGAAGATTAAAGAACCTGCAATTGCAAACTTTTGCTTAATATCGACCTGCCTGTTCATAAAATTCCCTATCCGTAATTCATTAGATACTGTTGCCGAGATTCGAACCAAAAAGTTCATGGGATCAAAAGTATGGAAAATAAACACATTTATCCACTCAGCTATCATGGTCAACGACGGAACAATGTAAAAAGCAATAGCGTGTCGGCAACCTAACCTCCCTATGTCATTATCACTTATGGAAGTTCAAAGCATCAGACGAACATTCAGAGTATTCTCTCGCTCAAAAGGGTTGCCAGCGTCAGAAGAACTACAGCAACTAGCTGTGTAGATGCCAAAGTTACGTCATCAGATAGGACTGATAACAAGTCAGGTCCATCCCGCAAAGGGCCCCTGATGTGTGTGATAACTCGATGCATAAGGTCACTAGCACCTAACCAAAGGGGCCATGAAGTGACGAGTCCATGAGCTATATACAGGGAGCGGGGTATCCTAGTGGTTAGAACACTGCGTTTGCAATTTTATGGTCAAAGATCCCTCCCAGGACGCCCGTTCAAGGGGATGTTTTTTCCCATAGAGTTAACGTAAGTGCTGAATCCACTTCCCCCAAAAGTCCTCAAAATGAGACTATAAACCGAGGTTCCGTGTGCCAACGCACTCAGAATATCTTGTGCACACGTGAAAACCCCGTTCTGCCTTTCAGAAGAGTGGTCAAATGATGCCACTACGAAAGGAAAACAAACAAAAAGAACTGTATAAAAATATGCATATGCATGCACTCTGGTGTGTTAAGACATCATCCCCAAAGTCAGAATTCAGCTACCTTGATGGTGGTCAAAAAACGGTTCCATAAGCAAAACTTCCATCATTGGTAAACCTCAGAGCTGTGGTCAAGGAACAAAACAATGGGTTACATATCTAAAGAGCCTGATGAAATCTAGTGTCGGACCTGTTTGCCATTTTCCTAGTCAACTTTTGCATTGGTCAAAATAAAGATCTGCTGACTTCAGTGTAGAAAAGAAAACTTCACTGGTGTATTCACGTTCTAAGATTATATTAAGTGAACTGGCTGACACTGCTCTGGAAGGAACTGTTGAGGAACAGAGACAAAGGGTAGACAGGAAAAGATGGGAGGTGGGCAACATTGCAGAATGGACAAGAAAGCAGTTTGTTGAATCTATGGCTTTCCTGTGCAATCGATAGAAGTGAAAAAGTTAGTGAATAGCTCTTTAGTGCAATGCTTCAATTGATCCCCAAGAAGAAGAAGAAAAAGAAGAAGAAGAAGAAGAAGAAGAACGACAAGAAACTGGTGCCGCAACCTTTTCTGTATAATATGCATGCAGAAGATCATGTATGCATGTTCAAGATCCTGCATTTTAGTCTACGGTGGGTTGAGGTAACACGGAATTATCCAGCATGCATTCAGTGCTCCATCAGCATACCGAGTCAAGTAGTTAGTCAAGCATGATTATCTGAGCATATGTAAAGTAATGTAATGTAATGTTATGTAATGCAACATTTATAGAATGTTCCTCACACAGTGATACATCTGGGAAAAAAACCCACTAAAATAGAAGGGCAGAAAAGAAGCAAACTTAGGAGGCACAGCAAATTATTAAATAAAAGAAAACAAACCTAAAACTAGATGCACAGTGAAACATACTTCAATCACCCCCTTCTCTCATAAGGCCTCTTGGCATATGTGGCATAGCTTTTGGAAAATGTTCCACACCCATTGATACTTCGTTTGAAAACTAGAAAGCAGATGTGCAGAAAAGAAATAAACCTAGGAGTCATAGCAAAATCATATTCAGATCATCTTTTTTTTCAGATAAGAGAAAAGTTTGTCACAGCGTTATAAAATAAACACAGCCATACAAGAGCAATTCTATGTAGGCAGCCCGCGCATCACAACAACATCAATGACAACACTCCAATATGTCTGGCAAACAATAAGGATACTCCTCCACCCTCCCCACCCCCCTAACAAGCAGATGCCAGGTCAGCTCTGGTGCAGCCAGCTGAACAGAGAGCAGGAGACCTGAGGCCACAGGAGGCTGAGGCCAGGGGCAGCATCAGTCATGCGCAGTGCCCTCACCCCCCTCCCCCCTCCTTCCTTCCCCTCATGTCGCCATTTCCTGTCACTAACAGACCGCTGTCTCCTTTGCTCTTATTCAGCCAGGGAAATTCCCCATCAGCGGTGTGGTCTGCATTCAGGATGGGAATGAACTGCGTTGTTGAATAGATTGACACTCTTCTTCCTCTGCCATCAATCCATGCTGAAAGGGTGCAACAGGGTGAGATTGATGACAGACATGTCTGTCTGCCAGGTCTGTGGAAAACTTTTTATACTGCAATAGAGGGCTGCACACTGAGCGTCATTCTTTCGTCTGCCTGGACTCTTATTTCTGGGGGTGTATAATGCAACCGCTTTCAGAATATCCCTGAAATGTGGTGAAGCCTTTTTTCCTCTGTTTGTTGGTTTAGAAGTTCCGTTTCTCACAGGATAATCAAACAATGTCAAAGCTAAATGATTTAATGACATAGACCACAAGTTAATGTCAAAGAGTGGAATGGGGTGGGAATGATGCCATGCTATGATACTTCTTTTATGGAAACACTAGCGCAACACGTGTTTGCTGTAAGCATATGTTTAAGACGTCTAACCATACTGAATAATCTTGTCAGTAGTACTGTCCTCTCTGCAAATATTGATAACGCTACAATTTGCAAACACATTTTAATCATGCCAGACAAAAAGCGCGACAAAGTCACATTGCCATTGTATCCAGCGATATAAAAAAACACTCACAAAAATGTTTACAATGATTTGATCTCTTAGAGAATAAACTGAACACAGTCACAGAAAAAAAATGAAGGTAATCATGCCGTAAAATACACAATGTACTGAAAAGAAAGAAAAGGCAAGAAGTCAACAAAATCTAAGCAGTAAACATGGTAGAAACATAACAAATAAATAATGAAAAGAAGACAATTCTCCACGATCACATTCCCTGACACATGAATAGCTCTCACACAGAAAAAAAAACACAAAAATACTTGTACCTCGTCACCTTTCGCCCTACATTCCGGCGATAGTACAGCCTACGCAACTTGTCCGGATCCCATGTGGCCTAATCAAGTTGAGAGATAGCCAGTCTGGTTGATGCCAGAGCGATATCAATCACAGGAGGACCTTTGCTGCTACCTTCCCTGTCCCCCCCAGTGTAATCATCTGCTCTCTGGCTGTTCCACAAGCCAGCTGTACACTGCTCCCTCATCGCCACTCCGTCATTGTGCTACTGCTGTATTGGATTTGGGTCACTAGAAGAACGAAAACTAGGATTACATGATCGTGCGGTCTACAATCTTTTACTCTACCTTCTCTGACATGATATAATTACCTTATAGTGCTGATGAATTATTCATGTTGCAGCATCCTCTCAAAAGAAAAGAGAAACTGTATTATACTTTGCAACATCAAGTCTGATATAACATCTGTGTCTGTATGAGTGCAGCAGTTTAATTATTCTTGTGATCTATAACTTATATGAGTTGCTGATTCGAATCTGGGATACTTTTTATGGATTAAATGCGAAAGTTACAGGTTGGCATTTACACACAGGCACATTTATGTAGGCATGAACGCCCACACACCCTCTCACTAACTCACTCACTCTCTCTCTACCTGTATCTGTCTGTCTGTCTGTCTCTCTCTTATATATACACACACACTTGCGTGAGCGTGCGCACACAGACACTAACACAGAAAGATACACAGACACAGACGTAGACACAGACATAGACACACACAAACGCGCAAAGACATACAAACACACAGTCACAGACACAGATACACACACACGTACACACACACACACACACACACACACACACACAAACATCATCATGGCTTGGCTTCGCGAACGAAGATTAAGGGCACTGTCCACGTCTGGTGCAGGCTCGCTGGTGGCTGTTCAGTCCAATGCGTGACAAACAAACCCGGCCGCAGCGGCTGCAGGGGAAAGTCGATTCTGGGGTTGATGTAGAGCGGACGCGGTTCTTCCTCCTCATTCGCCTCTCCTCAAGGGCCGCTCTGCGATTGTCCTCAAAGGAGGAGACCGACTGATGCACAGTGTGTCGCCAGGCCTGCCGGTCAGCAGCAAGGACTGACCACTGGTTATGGTCTATGAGACAGGCTGACAGAGATTTCTTCAGAGAGTCTTTAAATCTCTTCTTTGGTGCGCCTCTGTAGCGGTGTCCGGTGGAAAGTTCACCGTAGAGAACCATCTTCGGTAGGCGATGGTCCTCCATTCTAGAGACATGCCCTGCCCAGCGTAGCTGCGTTTTCAGCAACATGGCCTCAATGCTGGTGATCCCTGCTTGCTCCAGCACCTCAGCATTCGTGGTGAAGTCGCTCCAGTGGATGTCGAGGATGGAGCGGAGACAGCGTTGGTGGAAGCGTTCCAGAATTCGCAGGTGGTGTCTGTATGTGACCCATGACTCAGAGCCGTACAGGAGGGTGGTCAGTACCACGGCTCTGTAGACACTGATCTTGGTGTCTTTCTTCAGGTGTTTGTTTTTCCAGACACGGTGGTAGAGTCTGCCAAAAGCACCGTTTGCCTTTGCCAGTCTGTTGTCTACATCTTTATCAATCTTTGCGTCAGAGGAGATTGTGCATCCCAGGTAGGTAAACTGCTGGACTGTCTTCAGTTCTGTCTCACCAATTGTAATGTAAGGTGGGTGGTACGCTACCTGAGGTGCGGGCTGGTAGA
>CM060319.1:35024187-35029187 GCA_030674155.1 Stramonita haemastoma
TTTTGTGTGGTTTTTTGTGCTTTTTATCATCCCTTCTACTGGCACAAAAGGCCTACTCTTCTGAAAGACAGAAGGGTCAAAGTCAAAGTCAAAGTTGTATTTGCAGATGGTACATTAAATAAGCATTGATTTGCTTTTTTTTTTTTAAATAAAGCCATTGGGTTTAAACGTGTGTTGCACAGGATATTCAGTATGCGTTTGCACACGGGGCCTCGGTTTATAGTCTCATCCGCAGGAAGATCTTAGAAGTGGAGTCAGTACTGATATTAATCCCAGGGAAAATTCCTTTCAATGGGCGCCTCAGTGACTGCTTGATCCCAGGCGGTTACATCACTAGCCAACCCTCTACCACTGGGCTGTCCCGCCCCCTGGAATAATTGCTTCAAAACATGGCTTCTTTTACTAGACATACAATGAAAGAAGCCATTGTCAATGTTCACGAAACATTGAAACCAAAACAAAAAAAAGGAGTCAGCATATACATATACTTACAAACAAACACAGGCACATGCATGGAAATGTAGATGCACACTTATACGTATTCATATTCACATGAGCACGCACAGAAAGTTTTAGTAAGCAAGTGCGTGTGCACGCACACAAACACACACACATACACACAGACAGACACCCCACCCCACCCCCTCCCCACACCACCACCACTCAACAAACAATACACACATACATACCACACTACAATCACTCACACACACACAACACATCTCTCTCTCTCACTCACACACACACACACACACACACACCACACACACACACACACACACACACACACACACACACATCCTCTCTCTCTCCTCACTCACACACACACACACACACGCACACACACACACACACATACACCCCTCCCCCCCCCCCACACACACATACACTACACCCCCCCCCCCACACACACACACAATCATCGATCTACACCCCCCCACCCCACCCCCCCACCCACCAATCCCCAGCAGCCCTATAATAATGATGTCTAAAGCCTTTCCCTTTCCTCCCCCGCCTTGTTGCTATTATGTAACAAACAGCCCGCAGACATGGCTTCCACGTGTAACGTAACAGTGCTCATGCATGTCATTATTTTGTCTGGTAGACCGACAGCCTGATAGGTTAGTGGACATTCAACTTTTGACCTCTGGGTGACTGGACACTGACCCTTTTCACCCCTGCCTCCTGGGTGTCAATATTTTTGTGTGAAGAACTACAAGACCTTGGATATTTTTTTTGGGGCAAATGCCAATCCTAAAACGAAGCATAGGTATTGATTATATATATATATATATATATATATATATGTATGTATGTATGTATGTATGTATGTGTGTATGTATGTATGTATGTATGTATGTATGTATGTATGTATGTATGTATATATGTATATATACATACACTTACACACAGACACAGACACAGACACAGACACACACACACACACACACACACACACACACACACACACACACACACACACACACACACACACACACACAACGCCCTGTGATGAGTCATTGTTATGCAACAATTTAATATTATTTTTCTGCAGGGCAAAATCGAACCTGATGGAGCCCATCTTTCTCCAGGCATAAGGCAAATTACTGCTCAATATGTTTCTATTTCCCTCACGAGTGCTGACACGAACTACAGAATCATTAACGTGATGATTTGATTTTTCTACAGGCATTTATACAGGATACCCCGGTGGTTAGAGCGTTGGGCATTTCGCTCATGATATGCTGACTAGGGTTCAAACCCTGTTCAAGGGAATTACTTTGTCCTGGAGTTAACATCAGTACAGACTTTATTTCCGCCCCCCAAACCCTTCGGATGAGATTGTAAACCGAGGTCCTGTATGCGAACACACACGCAGAATATCTTACACATACGTTAAAACTTGTACCTCTTATTGGAATAGTAGGCCATTGTGTGCCAGTGGGAACGGAAGACAAAATTCACAAAACCGCATACACACAGGGACTGGATGTAAAAAAAAAAATTACATGAGTGCTTATTCAATTATCCCCAAATAAATCATAAATAAATCAATAAAGGAGTTATGGCACTGGCAGGTCTGCACTTCAATTAGAGAGCTGAGGTGGTAAAAAAAACCCACCCAAACCCACACTCTTAATTCAACAGATGCTGCAGTTCGAGATTCAAGCCACTAACTTCATGAATCTACCGAATGGAAAAAAAGTCTAACACTTTTCCCACTAAACTATAGCGTCTCTCTTAAAAATACTTAACATGATGGTAAAGACAAAAACAAAGACGAGAACGAAGAAATCGAGGAGGAAATAAGAGAAGCCAAACGACGCTTCAGACAAAAAATAGATGACACACCGAGAAGGAAGTCATCAGGAAAAGCGATCCGGATCCATCTGATAACATGACCTGCACGTAGGAGCTGGTTGAAACGTGCTGCGTCGTGATTGGTTCACTGTAGGCACGTGATATTTTTGACCTCTTTTGGTGGAGGAATCGTTACGGCCAGTGGTGGCACCATACTTGATGGTACTGCTACAAGAACGGCTAGAGACAGCATAGTAATAGAGTGATGATAGGACAGCAAAAGAAATGAGCAGACGGAAATGTGTGTGTGTGTGTGTGTGTGTGTGTGTGTGTGTGTGTGTGGTGTGTGTGTGTGTGTGTGTGTGTGTGTGTGTATGTGTGAGTGTAAGAGAGAGAGAGAGAGAGAGAGAGAGAGAGAGAGAGAGAGAGAGAGAGAGAGAGAGAGAGAGAGAGAGAGAGAGAGAGAGAGAGAGAGAGAGAGAGAGAGAGAGAGAGAGAGAACACACTGAACACTGAAATTGTTTAATGTACCTCGGTCTTAGGTCACAATATACTTTCAGGGGCAAAGATGCAAAAAAATGAAATATAACTTCTCGTAAATTTTGATAAGGCTTTGCCATAATACCTTGGCGTGTACTCAAAACTTTTAGGGGAAAAAATGGTCAGATGCAAAAAAATGAAGTATAACGTCTCGTAAATTTTGATAAGGCTTTGCCATAATACCTTGGTGTGTACCCAACACAGTGCACTCTTGAATATGTGTATTCCGAAATCATGACTAGATAATAAATAAAGGCTGTCACTTAATAACATACAAAATATAAACATCATGCACACTATACATCATGACGATTTCAATCAAATTTTTACTATTTGACTTCCATTGTCAAAAAGTTACAAACTGAGAGAGAGAGAGAGAGAGAGAGAGAGAGAGAGAGAGAGAGAGAGAGAGAGAGAGAGAGAGAGAGAGAGAGAGAGAGAGAGAGAGAGAGAGAGAGAGAGAGAGAGAGAGAGAGAGAGAGAGAGAGAGAGAGAGAGAGAGAGAGAGAGATGAATTAATTATTTATTTATTTATTTTTCGTGAGTGACAGAGTAAGTATTTACATACTTTTTTCATCCAGCCCTTGCCTTGATTAGGGAATAAAAAAAAAGAATCCTACCAAAAACAGAAAAAAACCCCAAAACCAAAGATAAAGCAGAAAGCAAAACAAAACAAAAAGGAAAAAAAAATCACCATACATCAAGAATAGAAGTTCAATCTGTGATTGTAAAAAGGAGATAGAGAAAGACAAAGAGCATTATCTGGTGAGAGGCAAAAAAAACGATAATTGAATTGTCAATCTAAATCTGGCATCAACAAAGTTCAAATCAATGACGAAGCTGATATCAACAACAACAACAGCAACAACAACAACGACGACGACGACGACGACAAAAACACACTACGTTGCATAAATAAACATTTAAAGCATAATATCAAATGACAGCTCTGTGGTTTGTGTGTCCGGCTGTGTGTTTGTGTGTGTTTGTTTGTTTGCACGTGCGTGCATATGTGCGTGAGTGTGTGCGTAAGTGTGTGTGTGCGCGCGTGCGCGGTGTGTGTGTGTGAGACAGGCACACAGACTGACAGACAAAAGCAAAGACAAACAGATAGAGGAAGAGGGAGAGAAGGAGAGAAGAGACAGAGGAATGAGAGAGAGAGAGAGTGGGAGGGAGAGATTTTATTGATGGATTTTAAGATTGATTGATATCTTTTCAGAGTGACATTGTATTGCATGGTATTTTATCAGAGATGATGAAAGATGAGAGAATGATGGAATAGAATGAGAGAGAGAGAGAGAGAGAGAGAGAGAGAGAGAGGAGAGAGAGAGAGGAGAGAGAGAGAGAGAGAGAGAGAGAGAGAGAGAGAGAGAAGAGAAGAGAAGAAGAGAGAAGAGAGGACAGACAGACAGACAGACAGACAGACAGACAGACAGACAGACAGACAGACAGACAGACAGACAGGAGAAGACAGACAGACAGACAGACAGACAGACAACGACAGACAGACAGACAGACAGACAGACAGAGACAGATAGACAGACATACAGACAGACAAAATGAGAGAGAGAGAAATAGACAGAGACAGAGAGACAAAGACAGATCGTGTCAACGATGTATTGGTTCGCAAACTCAAACATACCTATTCTACACCTACCTATAGCTTCAACATTGGTCTCACAAGTCTCTTATTGGTCAACCTTTAGCAAACAGGATGTCTCAGTCTAAGCGCCGCATGCTCTACACAATATCTGGAACGCATCGACATTATTTTGACAAACACGGGGAAACCTGACACTTGTTTGTGTCTTGGTTCTGCTAACCAGACAGTTTTCAAACATTAAAAAAAAAAATACAAAAAAACTGAAGAAATCAGAACTTTAATCGTCGTATTTAAAACAAAATCTGACACCCTGTCTCTGCATCTCTGTCTGTTTGTCTCCGTGTCTGTCTTTTTGTCTGTCTCTTCTGTCTGTCTTCTGTCTGCTGTCTGTCTGTCTCTCTGTCTTTTTGTCTGTCCTCTGTCTGTTTTCTTTTTACTCTCGTCTGTTGTCTCTCTGTCTTCTTTTTGTCTGTCTCTCTGTCTGTCTCTCTCTTTTTGTCTCTTTTATTCTGCTCTGTCTGTCTGTCTGTCTGTCTCTGCTCTCTCCTTCTGTCTG
>CM060319.1:35034187-35039187 GCA_030674155.1 Stramonita haemastoma
AAAAGATTCCTGCAAGCCCCTTGGTCTCTACTTAAGGGAAAAAGTCATTCCTTGAGAGATAATTTCCTTTCATGCTTACATCAGAGGTTTAAATCCTTGCCATACCAGCTCTGTACTTTCTGTATCTTATTGCCTTCTGATCTCACTTGAAAGTCTACCATTCACAGACTTTCAAATGAAATAAGCCTAACACCAACATTAAAAGACTTAATCATTTTTTTAAACTCAATTTCTTATTTAACTTACCTCTTATCAATCAGTCTACTTTTTTTATACATTATTCCAATTTCTAAATATATCCCTTTCTATATAACTCTTGCAACCATGTAAACATCTTGAAAATCAACGTTTATATCTACATCATGTTAGATTTGGTGCGAAAAAACAAAACTGAATCAAAATTTATCAGTTAGAAATAAGGAACAGTTTCATGGATTTTTGTTGGTGTGTGTGTGGGGGGGGGGGATCTTTTTGTTTTTTGACTGAGACTGGTTGAGTCATTTATGGCACGGTTCAAATGGCGATGGTGGCAAATTCACGTCCTTGTACTCAGTTCTTTTTCCCTGTATTATTTGCTTTGTTGTTTCATGCTTTTACTTTTAGGCTGTACCAAGAGTCACGCGTGTTTATAGTAATGAACCAGACATTTTCTCTTTTTCATAGAAGATACAGTGTCAATTGCAGCACATAAAAAGTCTCGTATTAATACAGAATTATTCTTTTCATGCATTATTTTGTTTGTTGTTAAATTTTTAGACATTTTTTTTTCTGTTCGTTTGTACCTAAAATCCCATGGAAAATATTTCTGTTTCTTTTTTCAGTTCTTTTATTTTGTGGATAATGAACAAGCGAGTATGTGCTCTTTTTAAAATAAAGTTCCCGTTTATACTCGGTTTTGTAATTTTTTTTTCATCCACCTCCTACCGCACGGCACACCATTGTCATCTCTTCCAAAGGGGGAACGTGTTTTGAATTGAAGTGTATGCAAGAAATTCTGAGCTCTTGTGTAGTCTATTTTCAACATGAAGCCAGTTTATAACACATCTCACTGATCAAACTATCCTTTCCCTGAGATAAAGCTTTTTTTTTTAAAGTTGAACAATTGGACTAATGCAGTTCTGTCTACAAGGCTAACAAACAATCTTCAGTCCATTTCTGGTCATGAATTACATTATTATTTATCTCTCTCTTTTCTCTCTCTTTTCTCTCTCTCTCTCTCTCTCTCTCTCTCTCTCTCTCTCTCTCTCTCTCTCTCTCTCTCTCTCTCTCTCTCTCTCTCTCTCTCTCTCTCTCTCTCTCTCTCTCCACTCGCACTCTTTGTGCCCTGTCTATCTGTCAACATGTCTGTCTGTCGTTTGATCCGACGAATATAACTCTGAATCAAATCCTCACTACTCCATAATTCATAGAGTATAAAACTTGTAGCCTTTCATTTCACATGCATTAGGCACAATAAAAATGTCGTTTATATAGATTAAATTATGATGCATAATCAATTCCTAGAGTGAAATGTGTCTACCCTGGTGTGTTTTTCTTCTCGTAGATGCATCATTTACAAAAAAGGGTCCGAATATGTAAATCCATGAAACGATATTTACAAATAATGAGGGTATGACTGAGACAGGGGATGGGCCATAGATTAATAGCAGATAAATCACATTACAATTGATACGAAAATACAAAAAAGAGTCGTTTATCGGGTAGGCAGACAGAAAAAAAAAACAGGCATAAGCACAGACGGTAATTTATATATTCAAACACTTAGACACACACAGACACAACACGACACACAGACACACAGACACAGACACAGACACAGACCACACACACACACACACACACACACACACACACACACACACACACACACACAACACATCACATCCACAACACACACACAACACAACACAACACAACACAACGTACACACCCTACACACAACACACACACACACACCAACACACCACACACACACCACACACACACACACACACACACACACACACACACCACACAACACAAACAAACAAACAAACAACACACACACACACACTAACACACAAACAACACACGTACACACACACACACAACAAAACATAAACAACACACACACTACATCACAAAGTACCCCCCACCACACACACACACACACTGACACACACACAACATACCCCCCTTCCCTCCCTTCCTCTCCCACCCCCTCACCACACAGATTCCCCCAACACAAACAAAAAAAAACAAAGCATCTTTGATCTTGAAATGTTAGTCACAGGCAAAGCAGAGAGCCCAGCTGACAGGAGTGTGGGCGGGGGGTGAAGTAAGATGTCTCCGGTTTTCCCCCTGTCCCTGCTAAGGGTGGGTGGACCAAGGGGGGGGGGGGGGGGGGGAGGGAGGAGTAGGGGAGGGGGAGGGTAGGGGATGGGGGATGCAGATGGGGATGGTGGAGGGACTGGCTATTTTCTGACAGCAGCATCTTTGTCATTCAGGTCTCTGAGACTAGCTGCCAGTGCTGAATATATTTATTCATCAAGTGTTTGCAGTTAGTCTGGCGGGGGCTTTTTTTTTCTAGGCAAGGGGATGGATGAGAGGGTTTTTTTTGTGTGGGTCATGGTGGTTGTGTGGGTAGGGGTGGTGGGGTTGGGGGTTGGGGTGGTGGGAAGAGGAGTGGGGTGGGGCTAGGGTGTGTGTTTGTGTTTGTGTGTGTGGTGTGTGTACGTGTGTGTGTGTGTGTGTGTGTGTGTGTGTGTGTGTGTGTGTGTGTGTGTGTGTGTGTGTGCGTGCTTGTGTGTTTGTGTGCGTGCGCACGCGCACGTGTGTTGTGTGGTGTGTGTGTGTGTGTTGTGTGTGTGTGTAAGCACGGATGCCTATAGAATTAGAACTTTGGTTGAAATAAACATTGCTCCAAGACGAGAGAGGATCTAGGAAAGAGCGGGTCAAAAAAAAGTTAATTTCATTTACAACTGATTGCTTAATTAACAGTGGACACAACATATCCACTTCATGTAGTTCTGCAGTGGTAAGCATGTACATTACTTTCAACTATCATTCCAAACCGCAATCTGGCTGAATCAGATCTTATATGTATTTCCACAATAGTAAAACAAACAAAAAAAAACAATTAAAACATTTTTTAATTATAGGTTTTGTATATGTTAAATCTTTCACTAGACTGAATATGAATTTTTCAACTTTGGCACAGAGAGAGAGAGAGAGATGAGAGAGAGAGAAAGAGAAGAGAGAGAGAGAGAGAGAGAAGAGATGAGAAGATGAGAGAGAGAGAGAGAGAGAGAGAGAGAGAGAGAGAGAGAGTGAGACAGAGAGAAGACGAGAGGCAGAGGCAGGAGACAGGTAGACAGACAGACAGAGACGGAAACAGAGAGACAGAACAGAAGACAGACAGACAAGAAGAGCAGACAGCGTAACTACAGTAACATGACAGAACACAGACAGAACACAACACATCACACAAACACACCCAAGCACACACAACAACAACCTGAACATCCGACAATAACCGTAACAATGACTACACACATTTATTCATAAGGAAAAGACCAGATGACACCCATAGGACAAATAGCAGACAACGTGACACATAGTACAGCCATAGATACACAAAAATAGCACCACCATCACAAATAGATCACACACATCTCACTACACACACACAACCAGGCAACACGACAAGCAATCAAACACAGTCTAACAAAGCACACACTAGCAATCACACACACACAACACACACACACACACACACACACACACACACACAACCCTGAAACCTCTACTCCCCTAAAATAACCCGCTACTTTCAATGCACTACACATCATTTATTCATAAGCGGTAAAAGCCAGATGACACCTCAGTAGTGACAAAATAGCAGCACGGTGACCAGTAGTACAGCCATAGATAAAATATTAATATCCTGCACCTCCAAAGTTAGATCCTATCGAGCGTTGCTTCCTACCATATACTATACAGGAGACTGACTGTTAGTCTAAGATATGTCTTGCACTCTTAGGGATTTGGAACGAAACTGTATAATCCCCTGTGAACGCTTAAAACACACTATTATTCAGGTTTTGACAAGATTGTAGCATGCAGTTCCTTTTTGTTTTTGTGATTGGACTCACCAGTGATTGTATTCAAGTCCTGTGTTTAGATACATGCACACACATACATACATACATACACGTGCACGCACGCACATACGCACGCACGCACACTCTTACACACACACACACATCATACGCATGACACGCACATACATACATACATGCGCGGCGTGCTCGCACGCGTGCGCGCACACACACACATACACACACATACACAACACACACACACACAAACACACACTCAGACATACACGCGCACTTACACACACACACACACACACATAATTACAATAACTGACCACTGTCCTAAAGCGCTCGATGTATCAAAAGATGTCTGAGAGATGGTAACAGAGACCTTTAATGTGTTCGCAACATGTTCTGTGTGCGTTCTAGTTTAAGGTCCCACTCATGAGACTTGCAGGAAAAAAATAGGGGTCATACACAATGTTAACTCCTCAAAAAAAAAAAAAAAAAGTTTCCTGGAGCAAGTGGCTTCACGGTGACTTAAACCCATCACGAATCTGACACTCTTTGCAACGGAGGTATCCATCCTACCCGTAGATAGAGAAGGCAAGGCAAAGGACTGAGATGAGACAGGCACCGCTCTTATGACACTTTTTTTTTACCGAGATTCTGAGGTCTACTATCTCATTATTATTCTTACTATAACTTGAACCATAGGTGTAGTTTTGACCTTCCTTGCCTTGCCTTGCCTTGCCTTGCCTTGCCTTGTCTTGCCTTTTCTTGCCTTGCTTTTCCTTGCATTGCGTTGCCTTACCTTGCTTTGCTTTGCCTTGCATTGCCTAATCTTGCCTTGTCTTGTCTTGCCTTGACCTGATCTGATCTGACCTGACCTGACCTGACCTGGCCTGACCTGATCTGACC
>CM060319.1:35044187-35046687 GCA_030674155.1 Stramonita haemastoma
ACCTGCCTGTTCATAAAATTCCCTATCCGTAATTCATTAGATACTGTTGCCGAGATTCGAACCAAAAAGTTCATGGGATCAAAAGTATGGAAAATAAACACATTTATCCACTCAGCTATTATGGTCAACGACGAAACTATGTAAGAAGCAATAGCGTGTCGGCAACCTAAACTCTCTATGTCATTATCACTGATGGAAGTTCAAAGCATCAGACGAACATTCAGAGTATTCTCTCGCTCAAAGGGGTTGCCAGCGTCAGAAGAACTATAGCAACTAGCTGTGTAGATGCCAAAGTTACGTCATCAGATAGGACTGATAACAAGTCAGGTCCATCCCGCAAAGGGCCCCTGATGTGTGTGATAACTCGATGCATAAGGTCACTAGCACCTAACCAAAGGGGCCATGAAGTGACGAGTCCATGAGCTATATACAGGGAGCGGGGTATCCTAGTGGTTAGAACACTGCGCTTGCAATTTTATGGTCAAAGATCCCTCCCAGGACGCCCGTTCAAGGGGATGTTTTTTCCCATAGAGTTAACGTAAGTGCTGAATCCACTTCCCCCAAAAGTCCTCAAAATGAGACTATAAACCGAGGTTCCGTGTGCCAACGCACTCAGAATATCTTGTGCACACGTGAAAACCCCGTTCTGCCTTTCAGAAGAGTGGTCAAATGATGCCACTAAGAATGGAAAACAAACAAAAAGAATTGTATAAAAAATATGCATATGCATGCACTCTGGTGTGTTAAGACATCATCCCCAAAGTCAGAATTCAGCTACCTTGATGGTGGTCAAAAAACGGTTCCATAAGCAAAACTTCCATCATTGGTAAACCTCAGAGCTGTGGTCAAGGAACCAAACAATGGGTTACATATCTAAAGAGCCTGATGACATCTAGTGTCGGACCTGTTTGTCATTTTCCAAGTCAACTTTTGCACTGGTCAAAATAAAGATCTGTTGACTTTTCTAAAGAAAAGAAAAATTCACCGGTGTATTCACGTTCTAAGATCAAGTGAACTGGCTGACACTGCTCTGGAAGGAACTGTTGAGGAACAGAGACAAAGGGTAGACAGGAAAAGATGGGAGGTGGGCAACATTGCAGAATGGACAAGTAAGCAGTTTGTGGAATCCTTGGCTTTCCTGTGCAATCGATAGAAGTGAAAAAGTTAGTGAATAGCTCTTTAGTGCAATGCTTCAATGGCTCCCCAAGAAGAAGAAGAAAAAGAAGAACAAGAACAAGAACGACAAGAAACTGGTGCCGCAACCTTTTCTGTATAATATGCATGCAGAAGATCATGTATGCATGTTCAAGATCCTGCATTTTAGTCTACGGTGGGTTGAGGTAACACGGAATTATCCAGCATGCATTCAGTGCTCCATCAGCATACCGAGTCAAGTAGTTAGTCAAGCATGATTATCTGAGCATATGTAAAGTAATGTAATGTAATGTAATGTTATGTAATGCAACATTTATAGAATGTTCCTCACACAGTGATGCATCTGGGGAAAAAACACTGAAATAGAAGGGCAGAAAAGAAGCAAACTTAGGAGGCACAGGAAATCATTAAACAAACGAAAACAAACCTAAAACTAGATGCACAGTGGAACATACTTCAATCACCCCCTTCTCTCATAAGGTCTCTTGGCATATGTGGCATAGCTTTTGGAGAATGTTCCACACCCATTGATACTTCGTTGGAAAACTAGAAAGCAGATGTGCAGAAAAGAAATAAACCTAGGAGTCATAGCAAAATCATATTCAGATCATCTTTTTTTCAGATAAGAGAAAAGTTTGTCACAGTGTTATAAAATAAACACAGCCATACAAGAGCAATCCCATGTAGGCAGCCCACGCATCACAACAACATCAATGACAACACTCCAATATGTCTGGCAAACAATAAGGATACTCCTCCACCCTCCCCACCCCCCTAACAAGCAGAAGCCAGGTCAGCTCTGGTGCAGCCAGCTGAACAGAGAGCAGGAGACCTGAGGCCACAGGAGGCTGAGGCCAGGGGCAACATCAGTCATGCGCAGTGCCCTCCCCCCCTCCCCCCTCCTTCCTTCCCCTCATGTCGCCATTTCCTGTCACTAACAGACCGCTGTCTCCTTTGCTCTTATTCAGCCAGGGAAATTCCCCATCAGCGGTGTGGTCTGCATTCAGGATGGGAATGAACTGCGTTGTTGAATAGATTGACACTCTTCTTCCTCTGCCATCAATCCATACTGAAAGGGTGCAACAGGGTGAGATTGATGACAGACATGTCTGTCTGCCAGGTCTGTGGAAAACTTTTTATAATGCAATAGAGGGCTGCAGACTGAGCTTCGTTCTTTCGTCTGCCTGGACTCTTATTTCTGGGGGTGTATAATGCAACCGCTTTCAGAATATCTCTGAAAGGTGGTAAAACTTTTTTTTTCTTCTGTTTGTTGATTTAGAGGTTTTGTTTCTTAGAAGATAATCAAGCAATGTCAAAGTTAAATGATTTAATGACATAGACCACA
>CM060319.1:35056687-35069187 GCA_030674155.1 Stramonita haemastoma
GCTAAAGCTACATTGAATCAGGTGTAATTGTGGATTTAAGTGTGTAAAATAAATGTGTATTTAACGTGTGTGCAAGTGTGAAAGTTGAAAAAAAAAGGTGAGAAAATGTACAGAGTATGAGCGGAATAGAAAAAGAAAAGGGGAAAAGGGAAGATAAATAGACAAAAAATAAGACAGGCAAATAGACTGAATTAGACACAGCAGAAAGGTTGACACACCACAGTCAGAAAGTAAGTGACATGGAGACAGACTGACATGCTGAAAGAATGAGACAGAGGAAAAAAACAACAAAGAAGACAGACAACACAAGTGGAAAGATAGTGCAAAAATATGACAACTTAGACAAAAACATACATGTTCGCAAAAGGCACTCGAGTATTTTTTACAAACCTTCACGTGTGTGTGAATTAGCACATCCACTTATAAAAAAGCATATACACGTGTGCGTTCATTCCTTTATTCACACACACACACACACACACACACACACACACACACACACACACACACACACACACACACCACCACACACCACTCACACACACACACACACACACAAACAAACACACACACACACTGACACACACACACTCACTCCACTCACTCACACAAACACACATGCACACACACACACAACACACACACACACACACACACACACACACACACACACACACACACACACACACACACACACACACACACACACACACATGATCATGTAGGCTACATAAGCACACTTATGCAAAGACAAAAAAACAAGCACACACTCGCACCACACTCGTCAATACCCACAACACACAACACACACACACACACACCACACCACACACACACACACAACACACACACACACACACACACAACACACACACACACACACACACACAAACAAACACACACAAGCACACACACAAACAAACCAACACACACACACAACCACACACACACACACACAACACAACCAAAACACACACACACACACACAACACAACACAACACCAACACACACACACACACACACAACAACACACACCACAACACACCACACACACAAAAAACCCAAAACACACACACACACACACACCACAGCACACACACACACACACACACACACACACACACACACACACACACACACACACACACACACACACACACACAACACAAACACCACACACACCACACACACACACATACACACACACGTATCCCCACCATGGATAAAAAGTGAAAGAGTAGTAGACAGACAGACAGAAATAAACGACTGGCATTAAATATCATCCTAGGTCAGAATTATACTTGGCACTGTTGTGTATGTAACTACTCTTCGAACAATGGTTATGAACAACGCCCTTGCAAACAGGCTAGACAGATGCAAAAAAAAATAATGAGAAATACTTTCTTCATACCATACTTGTGAAAAGAGCACTCGACAGATAGATTGACTGACATGCGCCTATGCATACAAACACACTCTCACACACGCACACACACAACTCACTCTCTCACTCACATCACTCACTCAAACACACACACATACACACACATACAACTACACATACACACACATACATGCACACACATGCACGCAAGCATGCGCGCATACAACACACATACGCACACACACACAATACCAGCATACATACATGTATGCAAGCACACACACATATGCATACTAGCCCGCATGCATATGCAAATGCAAATGCATGCACGAAGGCACGCACACACACGCCCATATGAGAGAGAGAGAGGCAGGCAGAGACAGAGACATAGAGACAGACAGACAGACAGACAGACAGACAGACAGACAGACAGACAGACAGAGAGAGAGATTCACATCCATATGTTTTATTCATAAAGGCCATAGCCCCTAGGAAGGGAGATGTCCAATGAAGTTTTTTTTAGGTCACATAACGCAGGAGTGTATATATATATATATATATATATATATATATATATATATATATATATATATATATTATATATATATAATATATATAATATATATATATATTATGTGTGTGTGTGTGTGTGTGTGTGTGTGTGTGTGTGTGTGTGTGTGTGTGTGTGTGTGTGTGTGTGTGTGTGTGTGTGTGTGTGTGTGTGTGTGATATTTTATTCTTTTATTTCGAGGATAATGAAATAAGCAGTTATGTGCGCAGTATTGTAAATTTTGTCGTCCATTCCCACTGACACACAATAGCCTACTTTTCCAAAAAGCGGATTGTGTTTTAACATGTGCACAAGATGTTCTGCATGCGTTCGTCCAAAGGACTCATAAAAGTGCGTGTGTGTGTATTTGTATGTGTGTATGTGTAAGTGTGCGTGATAAACAGACAGACAGACAGACAGACAGACAGACAGACAGACAGACAGACAGACAGACAGATACAGGTAAGAAAAACAGATTCAGACATATAGAAAGAGAATAAATCAGACCAAAAAAAACACGACAAGAGAGACATTGAAAGAGTACATAACAAAAAAACCAATCCTAGTTTTCAACCTGCACTCCAAACCAAAGCAAAGCTGACAGAAGCTGACGTCAGGTGTTGGCACTGAAGCCTCTGAAGACAGGTGACAGGTCAGGTGCAAAGAATGGAGCTGACACGAGGTGACTGCCGCCATGACTTCAATGCAGCACTGTCACTGTTCACAGGGGGCTGTGCTTTTTCTCTTTAAACACTCTGCCAATACTTTACATGCACGCTGTAACACCTCGGTAACCTAGAGGGCTTTTTGTTTGGTTGGTTAGGGCTTGTCTCAATCACCTAGTAGTGAATGGGCATTTTCAAACACTACACAAATACCTTACATGCAACGTGTAACACCTTGCTTACCTAGTAGTAGTAGTAGTAGTAGTAGCAGTAGCAGTAGCAGTAGTAGTAGTAGTAGTAGTAGTAGTAGTCTATCTCTTTATTTTGTGTTTGTGTTAGTTTTTCTTTGCTTTTTTTAAATTGCTACATTTGCATATATTTCCATCTTTGATTCTATTCATTCATACTTTTTTTTTTTTAGTATCCTCCCCCCTGTCTGGTATCACTTTATGTGGAAGGACGTAAAATTGAGGACTACTACTACCTTGCTTACCTACTGGGCTTTTTTGTCAATTGGTAGATAACATTACATGATTTATTTTCTTTATCAACATTATATCAGTTATTGTGTGTATCTGGAGTGGTTAACAGACAAGTGTGACCGCTAAGGTTTAATGTGTTTAGTTATAAAGATAAAGAAAAAATGCACAAACTTTCATGCATGCACACACTCACTTGTGCACATGCACACACACACACATACACAATTACACACACAGTTGCACACACATACATACACATGTTCTCCCATATGGATGCTTAAGCACACACACACACACACACACACACACACACACACACACACACACACACACACACACACACACACACACACACACACACACACACACACAGAGGAGAGAATGAGAGAGAGAGAGACAGAGATAGAGAGACATAGAGACAGGGAGATAAAAGATTCAGATGCAGATGTATTATTCATAAGAGCCATAGCCCCTTAGAAACAAGATGTGCAACAAACTTTTACATTGCATAAAAAGAACGTGCTAAAGGCAGACACAGACAGAAAAGTGCAAGTCAGAAACATAGAAGCAGATAGAGAGAAAGAAAATAAAACAGAACATACAGAACAAGAGAAATACAGACAGTAACAGAAAGAGAAAGGGAAATGCAGACAGACAAATGCTAAAAGAGTATTTTAAAAAAAAGACAGACATTGAAAGTGTACGCAAAAAAAATCCAGAAAGATATTGATTTTTTTTAAAAAATCACTCATAGTTTTCAACCTGCACTCCAAACCCAAAGCAAAAGCTGACAGAAGCTGACGTAAGGTGTTGGCACTGAAGCCTTTGAAAACAGGTGACAGGTCAGGTGAAAAGAATGGAGCTGACACGAGGTGACTGCCGCCATGACTTCAATGCAGCACTGTCACTGTTCACAGGGGGCTGTGCTTTTTTCTTTAAACACTCTGCCAATACCTTACATGCACGTGTAACACCTCGGTAACCTAGAGGGCTTTTTGTTGTTGGTTTGTTTGTGTGGTTAAGGCTTATCTCAATCACTTAGTAGTGACATGGACATGAAGAACTAGGGTAAAAGTTTGGTTGGGTTTATTTGATAGTAGTTTTTTTTTCCGTGTTTGATATTCAGAATGGTCAGTACATTATAAACAAATGTACAATTTCTTTTTATTTTTGTTGCTGGTTTTGTTATTGTATTTTTGGTTGGTTTCCGTTTGTTCTGGTTTGGGTTTGCTTTTTTTGTCTGGGTTTCTTTACTTGTGTTATTTTACTAGTTTTTTTTTTTTAATCTGGGAGTGTTTGTTACAAAAGAGTGACTGATCACCTTTGAATGTGTAAGAATTTTTAAGAAATACATGTACACATTATGATGTGTGGCATGCATGCATGTACCCACACACGCACGCTGCACAAATTATGCACATGCGGGGCGTACACACACATACACACACACACAGCATGCACGCACACAAACTCTCTGTCTTCCTAAGTTTCCCTTAGGAACAACTATGCACATACATCCCATAGGACACACAATAACAATGCACAAATGCACATAAGCAGATTACACATACACGCAGCCGCGCGCCAGCCACACACACACACACACACACACACACACACACACACACACACACACACACACACACACACACAACACACAACACCGCACGCAACGCACGCACGCACCACACAACAAGACAAACCAACAACAAAAAAGAGACAGATCAGAGACAGGAATGACTAAAACAACACCTAACACCGAACACCACCAGCCTTACTTACAAGTGCAGTATGCTAGACAAGGTCCACCGAAAGCGCCCAGTTGACCGAACGGTGACACAGTAAGTACTGTCCACTGACGGTCCACGATATTCCCCACACACAGCACACAGTTTTATACTGACAGCCTCTTCCTTCGTTAATAAGCAGAGAATGCCACGGCAGCTGAATCACTGGCCCTTCCGAAATGTCTCTGTCTCTCCTCTCTCACACACGCACTAGTACTACTAGCCACTGTAGTCAAAGAACATGAGCTTACTAATAATGTTCATATAATTATACAAGAAACACTGGAAAGAATTATATTGTGGGTCTGTTTCTTTTTTCATGGACTTCAATTAATTAAGACTGTTTCTTTTTTGCAGAAGAAAAATGTCCTGTCACGTTAAGACAGAAATAATTTTGTGAAATGAAATATTCAGGGTGATCTGGTGAGTAAGTTTAATAAGGTATCACAAAAACCCACTCAAGCATCTCCAGGTTAGATAGTAATCTCCTGCTATGTTTAGATAGAATTCATTAAAAGACAGAAACTTCCTATCCCAAAAAATGTGATTATCTAACTTTGTCAATTACAAAAAAAAACTGCTTCTCTAGGTCAAGATCATATACGCTGAAAAAATCCGTGTACAAAAACACTTCTTTTTTTTAGCAATGTTTGTAACAAAAAGTACAATTCATATTATAACTATTCAAACAACACGTCTTTCAAAGCGTCGTAGTTCAAATCCCACATAAACAGATATTAGCAGTTTTTTGCCCTAAAATCTCGGTTTAGCACCTTACTGAATTTATGTCATGGTTGCTAGTCTTTCGGGAGGGAAAATATGATGATTCAAACTTTTTCTAACAAGTGTACATAAAACGCACTAAGCAGGAAATTGCGTATCAAAAATGAACTCTTATTTTTCAAATCCTATCACCAGAAATTTTCAACTGAAAATCACCACACACATACACACACACAAACACACACAAACTAAGACTAACTTTCTTTCCTAATTTTAAACCAAAAACCCCCAGATCATACATAAAACACACTCCTCTAGGGGTAAATCAACGATGACGTTTACACAATCAGACCTTAAGTAAGAAGACGAACGACGAGGACAATGTTTGATCTTCAAAACGTACTAAAGAAAAAAACGAACGTTGACGATAGAAACCGCACGCACAAATTAATGTTGTATGTCATGGGCAAAAACGGTACATGGAAAATCCGCTCTCTGGTACACACACACACACACACATCCGCTCTCTTCCCTGGCCACAGTTCTCGGTATAACGGGGGCCGTATGAATGTGGGGAGGGAAAACGAGAGAAACCCCCTCCGTCCGTCCCCTCCTGTTTTCTTTACATCTCCCTCTCCTCTCCCTCTCTCTCTCTCTCTCTCTCTCCTCCTCTCCCTCCTCTTCAACGAGCGAGAGTGAAAGTGCGAGAGAAGAAAATCTTGTGACAGCGGCGTCGCACACACACACACACACACACACACACACCACAAAGCAGCATTGACCGACCGTTTCAGTAGAGGAAGTTGTTTACAGGTTATCTGAACATGGTGACACGAACGTTCACACACGCTACACACCCCACACACACACACACACACACACACACACACACACACACACACACACACACACACACACAACACACATACCACATACTACACACACACACACTAACAGAGAGAGAGAGAGAGAGAGAGAGAGAGAGAGAGAGAGAGAGAGAGAGAGAGAGAGAGAGAGAGAGAGAGAGAGAGAGAGAGAGAGAGTTTTCCGGTGTTTAGGAGGTGTGGTGGAGGTTTGTTTGGTTGGTAGTGGTGGCGGTTTGTGGTGGTGGTGGTGGTGTGGTTGTAGCGGTAGTAGTAGCGAAGCAGAGGCAAGGATCAACCGCACGCGCACACCCCCCCACCCCCACCCCCTACCACCCACCCACACACACACACACACACACACCGGCAGACTGCTGCGACCGGATCTGTTATGAGGCGATGTCGGTGGTGCGTTTAACAGTTTGTCACTATAACATAATATTATTCCTTCTTGGTGTTATCACACAATGTTTCAGATGGAGCTAACATCAGTGCAGACTCCACTCTCGCCAAAAAGTCCTTCGGATGAGACTATAAACCGAGGCCCAGTGTGCGAACACACGCGGAACATCTTGCGCACACGTTAAATCCTGTTCCGTTTTTCGTAAGAGTAGGCTATTGTGTGCCAGTGGGAACAGATGCCAAGATTTACAAAATTACATACACACGGAAACAGGATGTAAGACAAGCACATGAGTGCTTATTCCATTATCCTCGAAATGAAAGAATAAAAAAATAATAAAATAGAGAGATGTTTTGGAAAATGAATGATGCTACACTTTCGCGCCTTACCTCTAAGGCGTTGCCTATTTCCTCTAGGATGTAGCTCTCCCTCTGTAGCATCCTTCCATTAACCCCCCCCCCTGTCTTGTGCCTTTTTGGGCCATGTCACTCACATCCACGCTACAATGATGCTACAATCCATAGAGTAGAATGTCTCCTACCTTACAGGGATGTATTTGTACCCCTCCTCCAACTCTCCCTTTTCACCCTCTCCCGCTGCCATCTTTTCTTCACCATCCTCTTCCTTCCCGTTACTCAAACTCTTCCTCCAGCCATGTCTATGCTTCTACATGACTTATCAAACTTGACGATACCAAAGTGAAGACCTACAACAAGTTGAGAGTGATCTTTTTTTTCGAATTGTAACGATTTTTTGTTGTTTATTTTGTTGTCGTTTTTTTTAAAAAAGTTGTTGTTGTTGTTGTTGTGTTCCCCAGCTTAACACTCTGGGGGGTCACCCAGAATATGCACTCTGACTCACTAATCCCACCTGGGAATCACTGTGAGATTGAAATTGCACACTACTGAATGAGAAGTTTGCGTGTATGACTATTTTCAAGTACCTCGCCAATATAGACAGCCATACTTCGACTTAAAAGTGAAAAAGGCGTTATACTGTAGTTAGACATTCCTCAGATTACCCCCTAGGGTAACCCAGGATATTATTATGTTCAGTTTTCTTTCATCACACATGTGAACTACTGTAGGACTCTAAGTACATTTTGGATGAGAAGTTTGTGTGTATAGCTGTTTTCAACCCCCTCTCTCTCTATGTAGACAGCCATGGCCACAGTCCTGCTACAGAGGATAGAAAAGGTCTGAAGGCTCAGCTTCACTCTTTAGAGAGTCAGAACCGTTTGCAGACATAGATTGCTACCATGGGTTAGAAGATCCTGACAATTGAAATTACTTCTTTTCACCAGTGTATACATCTATTTAAAAAAAATTGACAATCATAAACGGTGTGAAAAAAGACTTACTTAAAACAAGAACTAGGAATGGACTGAAAACCAGAGAGTTAAGAAGAAAAATATTTTTAAAAAAGAAGACAAAACAACAATATCTACAACAACAAAAATACAGGAAAGCAAATCATACTAAGAACAATTCTAGTTCTTTTTTTTTAATAGGAGTTAGAGACACCGTTAATACTTCTCCTATATGAGGGATAATACACAATAATTATGACCCCTCTTCATAAAAAGCTTTTTTTGCATTTCTGATTTTTTTTTAGCCATTATTCATTTTGGCGTCTTTCAATCAGTCTGATACAGTACTTAACCTGGATTTGTAAGCAAAGCAATGGCTCACCAGGTCAGGGCAGATGTCCAAGAGCTAGAAGTGTCAGAATACAGCCCTGCTGGAGAGGAGCCAGGCCCTCTGTTTCTCGTTCTCTGGGTCAACAGAGACCACAAAACACAAAGCCAAAGTCACATCATAATTCTGATGTATCACTTACATAGTGTGGAATGTACTGTCTAGAAGCATCACACTATCATAGTTTTAAAATCGCCAATAAAAGGTATATTTCCATTCCTGTTGGCAGAATAATATGTGCATTATATACCCCATAGCTAAAGATCTCAAGATCAGAATTGCCAAAGCTCTATGTTTGGTCTGTATTGCTGTGTGGGTAAGAGGCCTGGACTCTACGAAAATTGGAAAGACAAAAATAAACGCATCTGAAATACTTTTCTAGGGACGACTCTAAAAGTCAGACAGGAAAACAAAGAAAGGCATTTCTGATGAATCCTCGACGTATAGACACATTTTTAGCTGAAATTGATAAGCACAGACTGAGATGTGTTGGTCATACAAGTGGAAATATACGGACAAATCTAATAACGACAGTTCTTCAAGGCAAGGTTGAGGGCAGAAGAAAAAGAAGCAGACCACCAACATCCTAAATTGCCATCATCACCGAGATCGGTGGTCTGGGAGGGTTACGGGAGATCATTGAACTCAGCAGGGAAAGACTGTCCATAGCGGTGATAGAGAAAGGTCAGCAGGTGATATTTATTATAGTTGTCTTTCAAAACTTTCAAAAAAAAGACCTTTTTGATTCAAAGACTGCTAAATTGATGATCTTTTTATTTAGAAGGCTTCATGGTTAAAGCAACTACTCTTCTGAAAAAACATGCATTGATATTTGAATTTAAACATGTGACTAAAGATAGTACAAATCGTAATTATCACAAGAGTAAGCAACAGACGCTGATCTTTAACAGAACTAGACTTAAGAAAAAAAAAACACGTTTACAAGAAATCTGAAGGACCTGGTAAATAACCAGTTAGTCAAAGAGGTAATGACTGTGTCTGTGAGCTGGAGTGAACCTGACTCCTCACGCCACTCCATTCTTTGAGGAGTCACCAGGGACCAGTTTGATGTGAGGCAATCACAGCCTTTACCCGGCAAACAACAGCCATTGACTGAGCTGACTACCGCTGTTCGATGGAATCGCATTGAAAGAAGTCATCCAACCGCAGTTCATCAACCCCTCGGTTAAGCGATCACAATTGTATCCTTCCCTCAGTGCTGCTTTCTTTACTGACGGCAACATGACGCAAAATAACGAGAAACCATCAGTGGTTAAGCAGAATCCAATTATGTTGTCGTTTATATAAGAGGTCTTCTAGCGGCTGATTCCCTTCAGTACGAAAACCGTTCAGAATGAGGAAGCATTTCATGGGCACAGACTCTCGATTAGTAGACGAGTAACGATACACAGAGACTGGACTATAATTATTGCTGCGCGCTTAAGATAATACTTCCCTGTTGTTCTCTAACACAGCAGAAGGATGTTTACCTTAAAAACAACAAGAAGTGATAGGAAACTAACAAACATAAAAACTGCGGTGGAGTGGACGAGAAAGATGGCGGACAACGATGTACGGTCCTCACGCTTCGAACCTCACTCTCACTCACTCAGTCCCATGTCCCAAAGGACGTAGGGGGGACATGAGAGAAGACGCAACGGAGATCTTTTTCCATGCTTCACGATCCTGTGTGGCTAGTAGGAGGCGTTGCAGGGGTTGGGCAGTCCAGTCTTTCATGTTGTCAACCCATGATTTCTTTTGGCGGCCTCTTCTTCTTTTGCCCTCGACTGTTCCTTGCAAGATGGTTTTTGCTAGGGTGTTGTGTCTTGTGGTGTGACCAAACCACATCAGCTTTCTCCTCTTTATGGTGGAGAGCAAAGGCTCTTGGGGGCCCACACGCTTTTTGATTTCCTCTTTCACATAGTTATTGGTCTTGTGTTCTTTGTATGATATTTTGAGGAGTCTTCTGTGGCACTTGTTCTCGAATGCTTGGATTCTTCTCTCTAACTCTGCTGTCAGAGTCCATGATTCACAGCCATATAGGAGGATAGATATTACGAGGGATTTGTAGAGGTGGTATTTGGTGCAGAAGCTGATGTTGTTGCTTCTGATGATCCTCTGGAGTCTGACTAGAGCAGATGTTGCTGTTGCAATGCGAGCTTTCACCTCATTGTTTGATGTGCCATCTTTTGTTAGGATGGAGCCTAAGTATTTGAATTGGCTCACCTCTTCCAATATTTCTCCATTCATCTTTATTTCCGTGCTGTCATTACTCGCGCTGTTGACCATGATCTTCGATTTCTCTGTACTGACCTCCATGCCGTATGCGCTCGCTCGGTCTGTTAGACTGTCTGTGAGGATTTGCAGTTCTTGTTTGCTGCTGCCCATGAGGTCAATGTCATCTGCAAATCTGAGGTTGCAAAGGGGTCTTCCACCAATGGAGATGGAAGTGTGGTGGTTTTGCAGTGTCTCTGTCATGATGTTTTCGAGGAAGAGGTTGAAGAGTACAGGTGAGAGAAGGCAGCCCTGGCGGACTCCAACCGTGGTCTTGAAGAACTCGCCCACGTGGTTGTTCATGAAAACTGCACTTCTTGCATTCTCGTACAGAGCCTTGATGACTTCAATTAGGCAGTTGTCAATGTTGAAGTGCCTGAGTACTTGCCAGAGGCCGTCATGCCATACCCTGTCAAAGGCCTTTTTGAAGTCTATAAAATTGTGGTACAAGTCCTTTTGGTGTTGGAGATGCTTCTCTATCAGAATTCTCAGGTTGAAAATTTGTTCCATTGTGCTGCGTTTTGGTCTAAAGCCCGCTTGTTCTTCTGCCAGGAGTTTTTCTGCTTGGTTTTTCAGTCTGTTGAGGACTACCTGCAGCATGATCTTGCTAGGATGGCTTATGAGACTGATGGTTCTGTAGTTCTGGCATTGCTTGAGGTTTCCTTTCTTTGGCAGGGGTATTACAAGAGACTGTGTCCATTCTTTTGGCCATTCTTTGGTGTCGTGGATCTTCTGACAAAGGTCTGTGAATCGCCTTGCTGTTTCATTCCCTCCATTTTTTATGAGTTCAGCTGGGATGTTATCGATTCCAGGGGACTTCCCCTTCTTCAATTGCTTAATAGCTGTGTCTACTTCACACCTTAGTATTGGTGGGTCTTTATCTTGGTGTTCAGGGGGTTTGTTGGAAACTATGTTGGTATCTGGGCGTAGTGGGTAGTTATACAATCCCTCATAGTATTCTGTCCAGCGCTGGAGGATGGCATTGTTTTCCGTTAAAAGATTTCCTTCTTTGTCTTCAATAACAGAGGCTTTAGGCTGTGTGGTTTTCGTTAGTGCTTTCAGAGTGTTGTAAGCTGTTTTGCTGTTTCCCTTGGCCATTCCATCTTCGATGTTGTTGCATTGTTCTTCTATCCACGCTTCTTTGGCTTCTCTCATCTTTTTCCTCACTTCTCTGTGGCTATCCATGTACTTGTTGTTGGCTTCTTGACTTGTGAACTTTTGCTTCTTAAGTTCTCTTCTTTTGTCGCAGAGGTCAAGAACCTCATTTGTCACCCAGGGTTGTTTCTTTGTTCTGCTTCTGCCTAATGTTTCTTCTGCTGCTGTCGTTAGCACTTCTTTGATGTTGTTGGCTAATGTGTTCACATCATTGTCAATGGCTGTGAGTGCGGCGAACTTTCCTCCAATGTTGGCTTGGAAGATCTCAACCACTGTTGGGTCTTTGAGTTTTTCCAGGTCGAATCTTATGCGTGGGCTTTTTGGCTGTTGTTTTGCTTTCAGTTTCAGCCTGATGGTGGTAAGTACAAGGTCGTGGTCACTGCCAATGTCAGCTCCTGGGAATGTTCTTGTATTTGCCTTGTTTATGCTGGATTTGAATCTTTGGGGTGACAGAATGTAGTCAATTTGATTATGAATCAGACCATTTGGTGAGTGCCAGGTTGATGTTCTAGATGG
>CM060319.1:35074187-35081687 GCA_030674155.1 Stramonita haemastoma
AACTGCATACACACAGGGACTAGATGTAAAAAAAAGCATATGAGTGCTTATTCCATTATCCTCGGTATAAAAGAATAAATAAATGAATAAAGATAAAATTCTTTGCCCTTGTCAGTCATTTTTAGTGTTCTACCCTAGTCATACCATGTTCGTATTTTCTCCTTGTCAATGTTCATGTTTTGCCCTAGTCATAAAATGTTCATATTTTACCCTTTCAAAAAGTGTTTGTCTTTTGCCCTAGTTTCATATTATTTGTCTTTAGCTCTAGCCAAAGCATGTATCTGCTTTGCACATGTCAAACTATGTTTAGCTTTTGCTCTAGTCATACAATGTTCGCTATTACCCAAGTAACACAATGTGCATCTTTTGCCCTTGACAAACGATGTTACTTTTGCTCTAGTCATACAATGTTCGTTTTTGCTATTTCAAACAATGTACATCTTTCGCGCGTAGTCAAACAATATTCATATTTTGCCCATCACAATTGTTCATCTCTTGCCTTCAAAAAAATAATCTTTTGACCTAGCCATATTTTGCCCTAACCCCAAATACATTGCCTTTGTCAAACAATGTTTAGATTTTGCCCTTGTTACACAGTGTTTGTCTTTTAGCTTAGTCACACAACAATCTCTTGCCTTGTCAAACAATGTTCAGTTTTTTTTCATTTTGTCGAACAATGTTAATCTGTTGCCTTTGTTACACAAAGGTATCTTTTGCCCTTGTCACATAATGATTTGTCTTTTGCCTTAGTCACACATCCAACTTTTTTGCCATCGTCAAACGATTTCAGTAGTTTTTTCATTTGGCAAACAATATTAATATTTTGCCTTTGTTACACAATGGGCATCTTTTTTCCTTGTCACACAATGTTTATTTTTACTCTTACCAAAGAACATTTTGATTGTCAAACAATATTCACCGTTTGCCCTTGTCAACAATGTTCGTCTTTTTCCTTTATCAAACAATGTTTTGCTTCTGCCATTTTTCAAACAAGGTAAATTAGTTGCTCTTGTTAAACAACCATTTGAGCTTTTGCTCTTGTCAGATAATATTCATTCTTTGCACTTGTCAAGCAATGTCCACCTTTACGAACAAATGCATACAGATACGTTTCTTCTGATTTGATCAAATCTATGATCGAGACAAGAAAGCAAAAACAGCAGGTTGAGACACACAAATGCTATTCCCGAATGGCACACGTGACAAGTTAAAGCTAATAACTCTTCCAGTTATGGCCTCCCCACCCCTCACATCCATCATCTCTCCCTTTCACATTCTCGTTATTCCCTTTCCTGAACTCTCCATTGTATTATCTTTTGGCCTTACCGAAAATGCTATCCCCACGGAACTTCTGTTACTTTGCCAGTAAGATTAACTCGTACACTCCTGAAATTCTCAAAAGAAAAAAAAAACCGTTCGGGTCTGTTTTTGAGCTGGAAACAATGGCTCAGGATTTACAGAAACTTGTGAATGGTGGTGGGTTTGAAGAAGAGGAAAATGACATAAGAATCTGACATGAGAGATTTTCTTTCCTATGGGCTGATGGAAAATGGATGTTGTAATGCGTTTGGAAAGAGGAGGAAAGCAGGGAGGAAAAAGAAATGAAAGGCATAAACCATGAAGTCGTGTTACCTTACTTTCGTTTGCATATTTATTTTATATATTTTAACCTAGTTCATGTTCTCCAGTACCCAAAGTAATCTCTAAAAATTGCATTCAGAGTAAAAGAAATAGCATATATATTATATATATAATATATATATATATATATATATATATATATATATATATATATATATATATATATACTATATAATATAAAATATATATATAATATCAATAAACCAAATGCAGGGTTACTTACCTGCTTAGTGAAAAAAAACCAAAAAACCAGACGTACATAACAAGAGATATAGAGGCAGGCAGATTAAACAGACTGACCAGACAAAATTAATGTAAATGCAAGAAAAAACAAAACAGACATAGACAGATAAAACACAGAAAAATAGAGAGCATCATGTTGTGCAACGCAGCAGTTTTTATCAGATCCCAAATTCCCGCTATGCCAAAATAGAAGACAAAAAACGTGCAGTCTCTTTCCCACACACAGCTTACACCCACACCCACAAAAAACAAACCAAGCAGCCACTGATCAATACCCTGATCCAGATCCCATCTCTCTCTCTCTCTCTCTCTCTCTCTCTCTCTCTCTCTCTCTCTCTGTGCACTTCATATCTACTGTCCTCAGGCCTCTGGGGACGGGATAGCCTAGTGGTCAAAACAATGCGCTCACAATCTGACGACCCGGGTTTGATTCCCAGTCGAGGGGATTTTTCTCCTGGAGTTAACATCAGTGCGACTCCACTCCCCCTAAAGTCCATCGGATGAGACTATAAACCGAGGCCCCGTGTGCGAACGCACGCAGAACATCTTGCGCACACGTTAAATCCTGTTCCGCTCTTTGTAAGAGTAGGCCATCGTGTGCCGGTGGGAATACATGACAAGATTTACAAAACTGCATACACATGGGGACTGGATGTAAAAAAGCACATGAGTGCTTATTCCATCATCCACGATGTAAAATGATAAAAAAGTAATAAAAAAAACACACACAAAAAACAAAGCAGCCACTAATCAATACCCTGATCCTGACCCCATATTCCTCTCTCTCTCTCTCTCTCTCTCTCTCTCCTCTCTCTCTCTCTCTCTCTCTCTCTCTTCCTCCTCCTCCTCCTCTCTCTCTCTCTCTCTCTCTCTCTCTCTCTCCCTCCTCTCTCTCTCTCTCTCTCTCTCTCTCTCTGTGCACTTCATCATCTGCTGTCCTCAGCCTGTACTCTCTTCTTTCCGTCCTCTTGTCTTTTCTGCCACCTCACACCCCTCTCAATCCTCTGTGTATGGTTTTCTGCCCCTGGGAAACAACTATGTTCCATGTTTGTTACCTATATCTTTTGTTTTTTAACAGACAAATTATTTTCACATTATCTATTAACCCACCCAACCACCCTTAACCCCCACCACCCCCCCCCCAAAAAAAAGGAAAAATCCTCTTCCTTGGAAATTTGCACACACGTGTTTAAACCTGTTTCAATTTTCAATACACATATACATATACATATACACAGTGTACCAGTGGGAACAGACGACAATGTTTACACCATTTACATACATGAACCAGATGCAAAATACATTACACGAGTGCTTATTCTATTATGCTCGAAATAAAAAGAAATAATGCAAAAAACTAGACACGGATCGAGGTTTATTTTGTTTGCTTTTATTTTTGCTCCTTAGACAGAAAGAAGGCATAAGATTTTCAGAGATTCAAAGAGAAGAAAAGGAAATAAAAGATTCCCACCGAAGTACTGACAGGAAATGGATGGCTGATAGAATTTTTGAGAGGGTAAGAGCAGAAAAAGTAGGAGAAACAAAAGGCAAAACAGTGCTTAGAAAGATAATACTTTATATTGTTATTATTCTACTATATATAAGAAGCTTTTGTTTATACTTACAGACAACCATTTTTATCAAGGTCTAAAAAGCAAAACAGTGTTTCAATAAAATCAATGTTTTAGAATACATTTGGTATTTTATCTTTGTGAAAGTATGATATGAAAATAAATATGGTCAGGAGAAAAGGAGGATAAGGAGGATGAGGTGGAGAGAGAGAGAGAGACAGACAGACAGACAGACAGACAGACAGACAGACAGACAGACAGACAGAGACACAGACACACAGACAACAGACACACACAGACACAGAGACACAGAGACAGACAGAGACAGACAGACAGACAGACAGACAGACAGACAGACAGACAGAAACAGAGACAGACAGACAGGCAGACAGAAACAGAGACAGACAGACAGACAGACAGAGAGTGAGATAATTTTTTTCTACTCAGCACTTTGATCAAATTCTTAATCTTTTCCAAGGCCAAAATAGAAAGCCATGAATGTGCAGACCCTTATATCAAACACACACACACACACGCACGCAAGCACGCACGCACGCACACACACACACAACACACACACACACACCACACACACACATACACACACACACATACACACACACACACACACACACACACACACACACACACACACACACACCACACACACACGCGCGCGCGCGCGCGCGCGCGCCGCGAGCGCGCGCGCACGCACCCAGCTTACATCCCCCACACTAAAAACACAGTAACCAACCTAATCTCATCTAATCTGATCTTGTTGTTTACAGCCCTGCCAACTATGGAAGCCATATCAGGTGCTGCCAACTTAGGAACCACGCATTAACTGAGATGAAGACCTTATCTATTGTTTGTGTTCCATATTTACACTTCTCTTTATGCCTTCTCTATACCTGTGTTCTCTGTATTTTCTCTTTTTTTCTGTCCCCTTCCCACTCTATGTCCCATATCAATATTTGCCCAGGACACCCATCTGTGCTTCTGTGGTTTTGCCAGATAGGCAAGTCTCTTACCTTCATGTACCAAAAACTCGCTAGAGAGAAAAAAACGAATCTTGGTTGGCTCTTTTTTTTTTTAATCCCGAAACAGAAATGTCTTGGGGTTTATCTAGAGAAACTCTAGGACAGTGGGGATGGAGGATGCTAGGAATCGAAGAATCTGACAGGTTTTTTCCTAAGGGAGTTGACAGGAATTTGATGTTGTAAGGATTTTTGTAGGGGATGACAGAATAGTCAGGGAGATTGTTGGTCACCCTTGGGTCAATGTTACATACAGACAGGCCTTTTTATCTGACCAGTTTCTGCAGTCTTACAACAAGAAGGAAATGCCAAAGTACATTTTGCCATGTTTAGAAATTCATTTTGGGTTTTTGTAATCTATTACCCATCAAATACCACAGCCGGCTGGGTTGTATATCTTGTTTATGGATAAAAAAACAAAAAACAAACTAGGAATATAGCAAGAAACAGGGAGGAAGATATAAAGTGAGAAAGACAGAGATATTTCTTTCTTTATCATTTTATTTGAAAGATAATGGAATAAGCATCTGTGTGCTTTCTTACATCCAGTCCCTATGTGTATGCAGTTTTGTCAGTTTTGTCATCTGTTCTCCCATTCGCACACAATGGGGGGTTTTAACATGTGCGCAAGATGTTCTGCATGTGGTCATAGTTTATAGTCTCATCCAAAAGACTTTTGGGGGAGTGGAGTCGGAAGTGATGTTAAATCCAGGAGGAAATATTCCCTTAAAAGGGATTTGAACCTGGTCATTAGATCACGAGCGCAACGTGCAATGCTCTAACCAGCTAGAGACAGACATACAGAGACAGAGACAGGGACAGAGAGAGGATGGTTTAACTCAGAACTTTTTATCAAATTCTGAATTGTTCCCCAAAGCCAAAATAAAATGACATGAAGGTACAGATTTACGTATCACACACACACACACACAAAACACACACACACACAACACACACACACACACACACACACACACACAAAACAAACTTAACACACACACACACATACACACACACATACACACAACACGCACAACTTAAACACGCACTGCAAAAATCAGTAACCCAACTAATTCCCTCTTATCATATCTGAATGTTTACATTTCCCGCAGACTCACAGAAACCCTATCAGAGCTGTCATTTTAGGAACCAATCATTACCCAGATGAAGACCTTATCTGCTGTTTGCGCTCCATATTTACACTTCTCTTTATGCCTTCTCCATCCCTGTGTTCTCTGTATTTTCTCTTTATCTGCCCCCTTTCCAGACCATCTCCCATTATCAATATTTGCCCAGACACCCATCTGTGCTTCTGTGGTTTGGCCATAATAAGCAAGTCTCCCCTTTATGTACCGAAAAACTCCCTAGAGAGAAAAGTACATCTTGGATGGCTTTTTACCCCATAACAGAAAATGTGTTGGGGGTTTATGTAGAACAACTCCAAGACAGTAGAGGTGGGGGTAGGGGTAGAGGTGGGAGGAATTGAAGAATCTGACAGGTTTTCCTAAGGGAGCTGAGAGGAACTTGATTTTCTGAGGTTTTTCGTAGGGAATGAGAAAATAGATGGGGTGACTGTTGGTCCCTCTTGGGTCAATGTTAAAGACAGGTTGATTTTTTTTTTATCTTACCAGTTCTTGGTTTCTTACAACAAGAAGTAATCAAAAATATATTTTGACATAACCATTTAGATATTTCTTTTATTTCTTGACGTATATATATATATATATATAATATATATATATATATATATATATATATAATATATATATATATATATATATATATATATATATATATATATATGTATATATGTATATATATATTTATAATATACATATATGTATATGCATATATATAAAAAATGCATGTTGGTAATAACATTAGATTACATACCTGACGTGTAAAAGAAACGCTGGAGAGAGACAGAGATAGAGAGAGACAGAGAGAGACAGAGAGAGAGAGACAGACAGACAGACAGACAGACAGGCCGACAGACAGACAGACAGACAAACAGACAGACAGACAGACAGACAGAGACAGACAAAGTGGTGTGTCAGAGAGACAGACAGTCAGACAGACAAAGACAGAGAGAGAGAGACAGAGAGAGAGAGAGAGAGACAGAGAGAGAGAGAGATAGAGAGTGAGAGAAAGAGGGAGAGAGAGAGATACACACACGCAACAAACACACACACAAGATTTACAAAACTTCATACACACAGGGACTGCGTGTAAAAAAGCACATGAGTGTTTATTCCATTATTGTCGATATAAAGGAGTGAATAATAAATAGATAAATAAATAAATAACACACAGGCACACACACAGGCACACATACACACACGCACGAACGCACGCGCACACACACAAATTAGAAACTTTTAGCACTTGTTTTCATCTCTCCAAGTTCCCTTACTCCAAAAATAGCAATAAAAGTGCAGTAGACAGACTTCCAAATACACAGAAACACACACACACACACACACACACACACACACACACACACACACACACACACACACACACACACACACACACACACACACACACACACACACACACACACACACACACACAAACACACACACATACACACACACAAATCACACACACACACACAAAACACACACAACATCACAACACCACACACACACACACACACACACACACACACACAACACACACACACACACACACACACACACACACACACACACACACACACACACACACACACACACACACACACACACACAATCAGCCACTGATCAATACCCAAATCCTGACCAGGGTCCCCCATCTCCTATCTGTGCCTGTGCTCTGTATAAACCCTTCTCCTGCATATCTGTCTTCCCTGTCCTGTTCTATTCATTCAATGTCTTTCCTGTCCTCCTGTTTCATTTATTTATTTATTCATTTATTTATTTATCTATCTATTTATCATTCTATATCGAGGATAAAGGAAATAAGCACTCCTGTGCTTTTTTTTTTTTTTACATCAAGTCCCCATG
>CM060319.1:35086687-35111687 GCA_030674155.1 Stramonita haemastoma
TATTTACCCATGACCTACCCTTCCTCGTGTGTTCCATCTTTCTTGTACTTTTCAGCTTCTCATTGTATTGTCCTCTGCACGGGCCGAACAGTACGTGTCCATCAGTTCTTCTTGCTTCTTTGTCGGAAAGACCTTTTTCCCTTCCCACTTCATCTGATGAAAACCTTTAGAGAGAAAAGTCCATCTTTGTCAGGAACGTGAGAGAGAGGAACAAGCTGTAGAGTTTTGAGAAACTCAAAAGAGGAGAGAGAAAAAAAAGGAAATGAAGAATCTTACTTCAGCTCTTTCTTAAAAAGACGGAGAGGAAATGGATATTTGCGAGGATTCTGGAAAATTGTAAGAGTACATGGAAGTGGGAGAAAGATGGGTTGTGAAGTAGGGGTGTTATCTATTTTTTTAGGTTTGTTTCGATCGTGTATATTCTTGTTTTGTTCTGCGGCGCCCATCTCCTCTCCCTCGCTGGTTTACCTTCCCCGACCCTAAAGAGGGTAAGTACCCATTTACAGCTGGGTGAACTGGGGGACTGTGCTGAAACTAAGGCGCGCAAACGGTCAACCACGCTCGATGCTGCTTAACCGTATTTGGGGAAAGAACCATGCATACCATTACTTCCCCCGTAAAGATACCGGGATCTGTCCGTATGCATAGCATCCCCGGCCCACCTTCTGGAAATTCTGTGCAGGAATTCCCTCTTTTCTGTCCCTCTCTGTGTTTCTGATTTGTTCTTTTCTACATGCCATACCTTCTCGTCTGTTTTCTGCCATTTGGTCGATTCTCCTGCTTTGTTCCCAGAGAGATTCGAAGATAGAAATTTCCCTCCCACGCCGAAATCGAATCCACTGGACTTGACTTGTCAGGCGCATAATGGCAGTGCAACACATTTTCGCTCGTAAGATAGAAAACAATAGCTGCTGTCTGATAGTTCGAAGACGACTAAAGAAGAAAAAAAATAACCTTAGAAGCATGAAAATCTGGCTTAAATACTTGAGGGAGACTGAGAAGACAAGACAGAACATAAGCATCAGGAGTCTTGTGGAATTCAGGCACACATTATCCCATACTTTCAACAACAACAACAACAAAAAAAACCACCACCTCGTCTCGCTGACAGCAAAACTGAGAAGAGGGTGAGTGACCCATATTGTTAGCGAGCTGATGGATGGAGGCAGGACAGATGACCACTTGACATTCTCACTCGGCTGTTGTTAACAGAGCGATGAGAGCCGACAGGGGTCGATATCATCACGACATGGAGTGTCATCAATAAATCATCCTCCTTGCCATTCCTATTCAAACAGTGTGCCTGGCCCCACACAACATCTGTTATCTTGCCAGCAGGAGTGAATTGGTCCGGACGTGCCAGTGAACAGTGCGGTGAATAATTCAGGAATGAAGACGAGATTGAAACGAACAACTAAACAAACAAACACAGTTTTGGAATTATTATTTTGGGACAGTGGTCATTTGATTCGATTTTATTTTTGCAAGATATATAGCTATGTAAATTCCATGTATTAATGGAGAGACGGGAAAACAAAAAAAAACCGGAGCCACCCATATCAAAGATACTAGTAAAGTGTGTATGCATTGCAGTAGAGTACGCTCATGGTACAGTGGGCTCTGTTACTGCGCAAAAGTCGGGGCAGGAGGAGACTTAAACCGGTCCTTATGTCTGTGTTCTCGATATGCGTCTTGTTCTTCGGGGTGTGTACGCGCACGCGTATGGGGTGCGCACGCTCGTATTTGCGTGTGTGTAGTTGTGTGTGTGTGTGTGTGTGTGTGTGTGTGTGTGTGTGTGTGTGTGTGTGTGTGCGCGCGCTTGCTTGCATGTGTGTGTGTGTGCGCGTGTGTGTGTGCGCGCACGTACGTGTAGAGGCGGCCCTGCACTGTTCTGTTGTGCATCATATTGTATATTTATATTTTAAAATTTTGTGCAATACTCTGTATTGTTGCGTACACTATCTCAGGTTTTCTTCGAAAAAACTTGCAGGGTGCCATCTTCGGGTTTTGGTGTCGCCACAAGAACGGCGCCATGCATACCAAAGATGCTAGTAGTGTTTATGCATACAGTACAGCCTTCTCTTGGTGCCGTGGGCTTTGTTACTGTGCAAAAGTCGGGGAAGGACGGGGCTCAAGCAGGCCTTTTGTCACATCTTCTCTATATGCGCTTTATTCTTTAGTGTGTGCGCGCGTTTGTATTTGTGCCTGAGAGGAGAGAGAGAGAGAGAGAGAGAGAGAGAGAGAGAGAGAGAGAGAGAGAGAGAGAGAGAGAGAGAGAGAGAGAGAGAGAGAGAGAGAGAGAGAGAGACACACACACACACAGACAGACACACAGACAGACAGACACAGACAGAACACACAGAGAAACAGAGACAGACAGACAGACAGACAGACAGACAGACAGACAGACAAAGTGTGTGTGTCAGAGAGACAGACAGACATACAGACAGGCAGGCAGAGAAAGAAAAGAAAGAAAGAAAAAAAAAAAAAAAAAAGAAAGACAAAAAAAAAGAAAGAAAGAAAGAAAGAAAGAAAGAAAAAAAAAGAAAAAAAAAAAAGAAAAAAAGAGAGAAAGACATAGACAGACGGACAAAAAGGTGCACATGCATCCGAGATCTTATGCACATACTCTACACTTGCAAACACCCAGTCATTCATGAACAAAACTTTAAACAAAGACTTGCTCAAATTTTTGGGCTTTTTTATTTTGGTCTTCTCATTTTTAGTACTTTTCGCAAGTTTCGATAATATTTTCCAGTCGTTCTGAATTTAAAAAAACAAATATTTAACTACAGCTGCGAGCCGGCTACCCAACCCAACTCCAGCATCTTTGTTGTGGCTGAAGGGGGAGGTAGGCTTTTTCCAGTGCTCTGACCAGCAGTGACACAATGACCAAACCACTGACATTTGTTCGCTTGTCAATTTTCACACCATTATTTAGCATTTTCTCGGACAATAATAACGTGTTCATTCCAATCTGCTTTTAAAACACACAAGTGACAAAAAGTTTAATTCCGCCAGCCGCCATGGCGCAGTGGTTAGCGCCTTGGATTTCGGACTGGAAGGTCACGGGTTCGAATCTGAGTCAAAGGGATTTTTTGGACTCCGGCCGGCTCCTACTCCGAGTGTGCTGTGGGCTGAGTTGGGAGACTGGGATCACACAGTCGAGCTTCATCCACTTTACAGATGCGAATTTGCGAGTGTTGCTCAAATTACCTTACCAACACTGCAGGTGTCTGTATCTCTCGGGCCGGGTTGACGCCGGGATATATTATGATAGTAAGCGTAGAGTACAACCCTGTCAAGTAGTCTCGGGGCAGATGCTCTTCCACAGCAGTATCATTACATCCTCATTACTATCGATCATCATGCAATGATAAAAATTGCCTCTGATTCGGTAGCTCCTTCGCTCTGGTCTCATGGTGACCTCAGATTCGATTTCCCCGTACACTCCTGTGCCTGTTGCGAGTTTGTGTCAAAGCCTTTGGGGATGGGGGTTCGCGGGGGTACAGTCGGGGGGACGTTGTGGTGGTCAACTCCTCACGTGGTTGACTCACTCACTCTGGCTCCGCGACTGAGCTATTATTGTTGTCAGTAGGGGGCTTAGTAAGTAATATCCTGCGTATGTTAGCTCAGAACAGGCACCACTGAACACCACCCAAGTAACCCAGCAAAAGTGCAGGGCCCCTATGGCTGGTGGCCCTACGGCGGCCTAATATTGATGGGCTCCCTCTAGATTCCCGACCCTGAGGATGAGAGATAGCGAATCTGGGTATGGCTGTGGGGGAATTGAAATGAGTGGCGTGGGAACAGCAGGACCGGAACGTTACAGAAGATAAGGCAGTAAAACGCTTAATTCCAGCTATGTTATCTTTACAGCCAGAAACACCCAGAATTAATAAGTGCTATACATAATCTTGTAAGTTTTAAAGAAGAAGGAGTTGTACAAAGCTTGTACTTTTCTCATGAAAATAATTTGGGTGGTCAAGTGCCAGTAGTGTGTGCTCACCACTTGATTTCTAAGCTTAAAAAACAACATTTTTATCAATTTTGTATAGGGATGTATAAGTTAAAGGAAAAATGGAAGCAAAGTTTGCTATAGAAAGATTTATCTTGTTGGTACCCTAAAAAAACACCAAACAAAAGACAAAAAGCAACATTTTCTTCACTTATTCAGATGGACAAATTTGGATTTTATCTAAAATAAATATGATAACAGCAATCCAAATGCGTTGGAATGTTATCCATACCATCGTACATTTACAGTTGAGATTCTAGCGAACTTAACTGGGCATGAGGTAAAAGTTAAGTTATCTTGATTTTTTCTAGTAATGAAATGTATTGAAAGAGCAAGGAAACCACTGATAATACTTGCAACTCCAAAGCAAGAAAAAAAGCCCAAAGCAAAAAACCCAAAAAACACACCTTAGCATGCTACTAATAAATGAAGTTTTCAATTCATTTTATGGAAGTAAAATCAATGTCGTATTTCTCTGGCCAAAGAAGTTTTTTTTCTACTAGAATTGTCATATAACAAGCATGAAAGTTGTTGAAACGTACACATTTTCAAAAATTAAAACATTAAAATTTTAAAGTGACATTTCAATGCTTCTCTGCCATCATGAAAAATAACATGACATTTTTAAAGTACAAATTTGAATAGAGCTGAAAATCCAGCTATTTTTCAGAGATTTCTTTAAACCACACACACACACACACACACACACACACACACACACACACACACACACACACAGCACGCACGCACGCACTGCCGACGCACGCACGCACACACGCACGCACGCACACACGCACACACACAGATCTTAATTTTCCATAACTTGAAAATTGATTCGGCAGTAAATAATATCTTAGTCTGATTTCTGCCTTTGTCAAAGGCCAGTGCATGACCAGATTTCATTTTTGTAATGGTATTCGATTCCACAATTCAAAAAAAGCAAAAACCAACACTTAACTGACTATTAGACTATAGCAAGAAATCTTTCAGACATTCATTTTTCAAAAGCTGTATTGGTGTAAAATCTGTTATCGATCTGTCAGTGGAAGATCAATACACAGATTTGCCACCAATACACACTAACGTAATTTTGATACAAACAGATACAAAGGCAAGTATGGAAACTGGTCGGTTTTATATTACATTTAATGCTGTCTAAAGAAATAAAAGTAATTAAAGGTACTCTCTCCCCCATCCATTTCACACACAACTATATAAACTAACACCCCTGCCAATAACAAAGGCTATTGCAGGACTAGATTTTTTTCAACTGAAAATAATGTTATTAAACCAAACTCTTGCAGACACTTAAAAAATATAAACAAAGATTTAGATTGTATTTCTTGAATTCAATCTCGAAAAAAAAAACGAATGATATAGACCTACTATTGCATTTCTTGCATTCTATCTCATAAAACAAACAAACAATATACTTTTGTACTTTTTCCATTATATCCAATATAAAAAAGCAAAAATAACTCACTGGTGTATTTATTGCATTCAATCTTATGAAAAAAAAACGAAAAATATTTCTTGCATTTAATTTAAAAGATAGAATATATATATATTATTGTATTTCTTGCATTCGATCTTATAAAAATTGAATAATGCACTATTGTTTTTCTTACTTTTAATCTGATTTAAAAAAAATAAAAAAATAAAAAAAAGAAGAAGAAAAGAACCGAAAAATATACTATGTAATTTCTTGCACTCAACCTCATAAAAAAACGGAAAATATGCTATGTAAAGAAAAAAAACCTTTCCATCACTCCCCTCCCTCTCTCTCCCCTCCTTTGTCTCTCCAAACATTTATCAGATCTGAACATGGATGACCATTTCTCCTAAATATAACCCTCCTTTTCCTTCCTCCTCTTCCGCACCCAAAAAAAAATACTATAGGACAACAACCCATCTGTCAAACATTCATGCAAACACTAGCAATGCACATGCCCATACATACATGTGCTCATGTCTATCTTTTATGCACTACCACATTGACGGTATTCCTTTCAATTCTGAAAACCTCCATTTACAAAATGTACAAACATGCAAATATTATTTCTTCATTTTCCTTCACATAAAAAGTATAACAAATTCTACAGCAGTCTGAAAATACAATTTTTGCTTCTTGCATCGAATTAAAAAAAAAATAAAAAAACACACACACACACAAAAAAAAGCGTTGCCATTCTTGTGGTAGCCATAGGACCAGATCATTTTTCTATGACACCGTTTCAGAATCAATGTAAGAAAAATGTTAAAAACACAAAATAAAGAGAAAAAACCCAACTTAAGACACCATTGGTAGACCACACAATTTTCCTCCAAAACTAACAAGTAGCAATCATCGAATCCCTAATTGCTTTTCCACTTAAAGAAAATAACAACCGGGGGGACACCACCCCCCACACACCCCCCCACCACACACACACACACACAACAATTAAAAAAATCAAAATAAAGAAAAAAAAACTTAAGACAACAGTGGTCGACCACACAAAATTTTCATCCAAGACTAACTATGTAGCAATCATCGTATCCCTAACAGCTTTTTCCACTTATAAAAAATAAATAAAAACCCGCCGAACGCGCACGCGCGCACGCAACACACACACACACACCCCAATTCTTTTTCATTCTACTGACCTAAACATGCATTCTACCCCTCCTTTAAAACATCTGTTTTATAATACATCCCCTCCCTCACCCCCTCCCCCCCTGCACCATGTCCTCTCTCCCTACACCATCATATCCCCCCCCCATCCTGCCCCCTCCCCCACCTTCTCAGTTCCATCACTCCCCAGTCCCGATTATAAAATGGTGCATTTAAAAAAAAAAATCTGCCCCCTATATTAAAAAAAAAATTTTTTTAAAGGGTTCCCACTTTTCATAAACCCCTCCCCCCTTTCCCAACTTAGGATGACTACCAATCCCATATCAGTACTCACCATTCAGTCTTCATACGGATTCCCAAAGACCTAAACATGCTAAACCACCTCTAACTTCCTAGCGTCTCTTTCCTTAAAATAGAATTCTCACTTCCCCCCTCTGGGAACGGGGTAGTGTGGGGGCTGTCGGTATCAATAGTATCCTAACCTTCTGCAAACTCTTGTGTTAGGAATTCCCTCATTTCTCTATGTTTCTGCCCCGTTACTTTTCTTCCTAGCCTCTTCTTGTCTATTTTATTCCCTTTCGTCAATTTTCCTGCCATTTTTTAAAAAAAAACGAGACCACGATAGCAATTCTCTCCTAGGCCGAAATCATTATGCGCTGGGCCTGCTTTGTTAGGCGCTTAACGGCAGCGCAGCGCATATTTGCTCAAAAGACAGACAAGAGAAGTTGCTGTCAAGAGTGCGACGACGACGACGATATAGAAAAAAGTTCTACAACCACCCCTAACCATACGAGAAAAAAAATGTTTTGTCATAGTGTCAGCACATACCGAGGAATCTACCTGTCATTTGTGTCCACATGACGGGCCAGGGTTAGAGAAACTGTAAAGGTTACTTGTCAAAGGGTTAGGGTTAGTGTTAAGGTTAACATTGGGGTAAGGGTTGTCAGTCCGTTGGCTGGTCTGTCGGCATGCATGCATGTGGACACAAGATCAGGTAGACACTAGGTGTGTAGCTTTAGACACAGGGGTATAGATCATTTTTTATCACCGGATTAAAAATTTTGCATAACCAGGGAACCAGAAAAAGTTATATCAAATTGTTCTAATTACCAGTCCTATCAACATCAAAAGTCTTTTTGTTGGATTTTGGTATTCGGACTGTAAAAAAAAGCAGATTCCCAGTTTTCAGCTAAGTCATTGAAGATCTTACATTTACGAAAAAAAATTCCTCCATTCCCACACAAAAAAGCTTATGCTTTAACTTAACCCACGCAAGATTTTTTTTTTAAAATAATACGCCGAAATTGAACCCCATAAAAACAATCTATCATCTAACCCCCCTTGCCCTTTTTTTCTATCCCCACTGATCCAAACATTTGTATTCTACACCACTCCTCCTAACACCACTTTCCCTTAAAATGCATCTACCAAAAGTATGTCTCCTCTTCACTACCACCCCCTTGCCTTACACACAGACACACAGAGACAGACGCTCAGACACGAGGACACACACACACACACACACACACACACACAACACCACACACACACACACCACACACACACACACACACACACAAAACACTTGCGCAAACGTTAAAACCCTGCTCCCCTTTTTGGAAGAGTATGCTATTGTGCACCAGTGCAAACAAATGACAATATTAAAAAAAAAAAAAACTACATAGGGGGACTGGATGTATAAAAAACACAAGTGCTTATCCCATTATCGTATGGATAATAAAAGAAAATTAGATTTTTTTTTGAAGTCGTGTTTTGTAATGCATGGAAAAAATGTTTATTTGCATATTCCCTTTATACTAAGTGCATTCCGAAATGATATATCAATGGTAGATCATCGCATACTGTGAAAATCGATTCTACTTTCATAACTCACTCTCTCTCTCTCTCTCTCTCTCTCTCTCTCTCTCTCTCTCTCTCTCTCGATCTACTTCTACTCTCTCTCTCTCTCTCTCTCTTCTACTCTATATCTATATCTATATCTTATCTATACGGAGACTACGCACTATTACTCCTACTACTACTACTGCAAACTATTTGTCTCTGCACCCATCATCTATGTTTGAAAAAAACCAAACAAAAAAAACCTACTTCAAAACATCACAAAATGCGATTCCTACAAGGATTGATAGTGCATTAAAAGTGTATATAAGGACAAGTATTCACCTTAAAAAAATTAACCCGAGATAAAACAATCCAAAAAGACATCGCATATTATTACAAGCCTACAGGAATATTGATGACTGTGTATTTTTTCTCAACATTTGAATCTGATTCATTTATAAAATTTTGAACTTGTGTAAAAAAAAAAAAAATTCCGTCTTAATGCAAAGTATGTGACATGTACGAACTACAAAATGTTTTTTTAACCAGTATATTGAAAAATAATTTTCAAAAGTTAACAACAAGGATGCCCTCTCACACAAAAAGCATTATAAATTAATCCGTCCGGTTGATGAAAAACTCATATCAAAGAATTAGTAATCCCTTTACTGTCTTTGAGCAGAAACATGAAGATAGTATTGGCTTCCATTACCCATTTACTTGAAATCCAAAAACATATCAAAATTGCACTATAGACTCATTACCAGTCATACTTGCATAAACACAAAGCATTAATTCTAGTATATATTACTTTTAAGTGGAAAGCCGTAAAACCACAACTACCTCAAAGGTATTTTCTGGGAAAAAAATCTAAGAATTGTTTTTAAGTCGCATCATACTGTCTCAACAAGACATGTTTAAACAAGAGGTTGCATTTCCTTTAACCAATCAAATTTGAGTTGGGAAAAAAATAGCTGTAAACAACAAAATCTGCCCCCCCCCCCACACCACACCAAAAAAAACAAAAACTCAAACACAAACAAAAAAATCCTCAAGCCCTAAAGCATCATTTTGTCTCATATACAATAAAGGTTACATCAGTCTAGAGGTATGATCCCAGCCTCTCTTTAAACTTATGGTTAAATAGAAAAAGCGTTCAAAAATCACGAACCTTAAATCAGTAACAGTCCTACATGCACCAAAGGGCATAACAACAAGAGTTGTGTTGATTATTGATTTCAACTCATTTTTGAAGAAAAAAACCTAAAATAAAGTCATTTTTGCCTATTGTTGCACCATAAGCATGTTGTATCAGGCGAGATCCTTTTCCCGAAATAATCACTTCATATGAACCATTGAAGAAAAAGCTATAAAAAACACAAATTACAACCAATGTTATTGCATTGACATGTTTGGATAAGATCTTTTTTCAATTATTTCAACAGATTCATTAAACATAACCATACACATGTTGCGTTTGCGCGCGCGCATATATAGCCGGGCATCCAAGTTTTCCATGTCTAACTATGTAACAGATGCCATTCTGTTCATTAAAGAGCTAATGCCATCAGACTTAGAACAAAAAAATAACGAATGGCATCACTCTAAATATTTTTTCTTTCAGACTAAACAAAACTTGACAAGGTTGAGATTGCAAGCCATTTTACGTTAATCCAATAAAATATATATATTTATAAATTCTATCTTATAAAAAAAGAAGAGAAATGACTATCAAAGCTTAAAAGTGCCAACGGAAGCCCAAAAATTTTCCATCGCCCCACCATCCAGATGCCTTTTACACCATACTTTGTTTTGTTTACCTTACCTCGTCTACATGATTATAGATTGTAAAGCACCTTTTTTTTTACACCACCTATCTGCTAGACCAAAATTAACAACAACTAAAAATTTTTTTAATGATTTTCTCTCATCAAATTTTATGCCCAAACGTCCACTAAGAAATAACTGGCCTAATGTGCAGTGTCGTTTCTAAGAATACTGACAAGGGATTACTTTTTCTGGTTTGTTGCAGCTCTTGTGTTAATGTGATGCATGCAGTCTATGGCGTGATTACTGATCACATTTGCCTGGGGTTATGTCTACTCTAAAGACTGTTTTCCCAATGTTACAGGTTGTTCTATCTATTCTGTCTGAGCGATACGGAAATATGTTTCACTGGAAGATTCACTTGACAACAAACCAACTTTGGAACTGGCAACTTACCGATATCAATTTGTCCATTGGTGGTGAAACGATGTGAAAAATCTGGTGTTTGGAATCTTTCTATGGAGCTGTGTTCCTTTTCTTCTTGTGTTCAACACTCCTACTTTTGACACTGTTTTACCCCAAGTTTCATGGTTCAGTTTGTCTGTCTTGCTTAACTGCTTCACAACACTCTGATGTTCTGCTCTTGGTATAATTATGGGGAGTGTTCTCTACTCTTGACTCCATGATTTGCGGCGTTGTTTCGATGTTGTTGTAGATGATTTACGGTGTTGTCTTCGATGATTTGCCGTGTTGTCCTCAGTTGTTTTCGATGTTGTCCTTGGATATTTGCTTTTTGTGTTGTCCTCGGTGTTGTCCTGGATGTTGTCCTCGTGTTGTCCTCGGTTGTTGTCCTCATGACTTGCTGTATTGTCTTCCGATGTTGTCATTGGTTATTTGCCGTGTTGTCCTCAATGTTATCTTGTTTCGTTGTTTGATTTTCAATGATTTGCCGTGTTGTCTTCGATCTTGTTCATTGATTTTGCCGTGATTTTTCTTCGATGTTGTCCTCGATGTTGTCCTCATGTTGTCCTGTTCTTGATTATATGCCTGTTGTCTTCGATATTATTGATGTTGCCGTGTGTCTTCGATGTTGTCTGATGATTTGGCGTGTTGTTTTCGATGTTGTTCTCGTTGTCCTCGATGATGTCCTCGTTTTGTCTTTCTTCGATGTTGTCATTTATGTTGCTCGTATTGTCTTCATATTTTCCTTGACATTGTTCTCGATGATTTGCAGTGTTGTCCTTGGTGTTGTCCTTGACTTACCGTGTTGCCTTCGATATTGTCTCGTGATTTGCCGTGTTGTCTTCAATGTTGTCCTTGACATTGTTTTCGATGATTTCCCTTGCTGTCTTCGATGTTGTCCTCGATAATGTGCACTGATGTCTTCGATTTTCCTCGATGTTATCGATGATTTGCCGTGATGTCTTTGATGTTTTCCTCGATTGTCCTCGATGATTCGCCGTGTTGTCCTCGATATTCTCGATGTGTCATTGACTTCCCCGTTATCTCTGATGTTGTCCTCAGTTGTTGTTGCTTCGATTTTACGTCTGTTCACTCAAAAAGATATTAGACGATGGGAAGGGAAGGGGAGGGTCCAGTATGTTGATGGATGTGTGCAGTAAAACGGGTGTCTTTTTCTTAATGTATACAGTACACAGATTTGGGCCAAACAGTGATAACAACAAGTAAATACATAACAATTATTAGTATGACTTAAAACTATGACAAATTTGTCCTCGATGATTTGCCGTGTTGTCTTCGATAATGTCCTTGATCCTTTTTCGTGTCGCATCCCTCGTGTTCACCCTGGCGACCATCTTGGGTATGGGCCTTGCTGATACTTACGCTCTCCTCTTGTGGAAAAGGCAGGTCAATATGGCTGCCCTCACACATGTCAAGTTAGGTCACAGGTCCTCGAGTCCAGACCCACAGCCCTGAAAACAGAACGTCATCATCAGTAAGATTGTGTGTGTGTGCGCTCGCGCGCGTGTCTGAGTGAGTGAGTGAGTGAGTGAGTGAGTGAGTGAGTGAGTGAGTGAGTGAGTGAGTGAGTGAGTGAGTGAGTGAGTGAGTGAGTGAGTGAGTGAGTGAGTGAGAGTGTGTGTGTGTTGGTGTATTTGTGTGCGTTTTGTGTGTGTGTGTGTGTGTGTGTGTGTGTGTGTGTGTGTGTGTGTGTGTGTGTGTGTGTGTGTGTGTGTGTAATTTCGAAACAAAATTGTCAAGTACGCTATTTCTGCACATTTTTTTTCCTGCACACACACACACACACACACACACACACACACACACACACACACACACACAGACAGACAGACAGAGAGATAGTCTTTACAACTGAAAAACTTTAATAACTCATCTGTTTAACCAGAAGCGAACTATATTTTACCCAGAGACTTAGCTCAACATCCCATACCTGAATCGTGTATAATAAAGTCCCTCCACTGTAGCCGTACACTTCTTATATACTTACACGTACCAAGCATTTGATGAAGTCGCTTTTCCACTACAGCTATACCCTTCATATATACTTACATGTTCTGAGCACATTTTGATGATGTCAGCTTTCCAGACGATAGCCTCGGTTTTGAGGAGACGGTTCCCAGGTGATCCTCATGATGGCTTTTAGGAGAAGACTCTCAGATGATCCACATGATGACTCACCACTAAAGAGGACTCTCAGATGACCCATACGACCACTCACCAAATTAGGACCCGCGTGGAATAAAGTATGGGAAGGAAGGAGCCTAAGGAAATGCTGTGAATATGTGAGAAGTGATAAAGTCCCAATCTCTCGTGACCACCGTATCAAAGTTTGTGTAGGTGGAGGTACTTTCCAGCGCCAAGATCACTGCAGGTGGTGGTGTTTACGGACACCAAGATCAGTGTAGGTGGTGGTGTTTACGGACACCAAGATCACGGTAGGCGGTGGTGTTTACGGACACCAAAATCACTGTAGGTGGTGGTGTTTACGGACACCAAGATCACGGTAGGCGGTGGTGTTTACCGACACCAAGATCACTGTAGTTGTGGTGTTTACAAACACCAAGATCACTGAAAGCGCTCTCCCCGGGGAGAGCAGCCCGAATTTTATGCAGAGAAATCTGCTGTGACAAAGTGGTATAAAATAAATTTTTAAAATAAATAGAAAGTGGTGGTGTTTACGGACACCAGAATCACCGTAGGTGGTGTTTACGGACACCAAGATCACGGTAGGCGGTGGTGTTTACGGACACCGAGATCACGGTAGGCGGTGGTGTTTACGGACACCAGGATCACTGTCACCCAGATTGCGCTCCTGTCATCTCTTGCATTTAATTTTTGTAACCTACTTTTTAATTTCTATGGTTTATTTTTTTTTATTTAGAATTTCTACTCTATCTCTGTATACTGTTTCCTATTCTATATCTCGTTTAATGAAAATGATTTAGGTTTTTGTTTCATTTTTATTTTTATTCCCTCTTCTATGTTTTATTTTCTATTTTATTGTATCTACTTTTATCATTTAGCAAGGATTGAGGATGCAATCAGAAGTGTGGTGCCCAGCGATCCTTTGACGGTAGCGCACTGACAGGGCAGTCAAGTCTAGTAAACGAACGCGACCGAGTAGACTGGACTGGCCTCGACTGCCACGGAAAAAAGGCAAAAATTTGCGCGTACGAGAGGACAGGAGGAGGAGGAAGCTGGCTGCAAAATCTTCAGGGGTGAGTGCCCCAAGACTATGGCCCAGGTGAAGGTAAGAGGTATGAAAATGTGCAGGTGAGACAAGTGTCCCTTTTATGTGTGGTGACCATTGTCCAGACGTCTCACAGCCGGTTGTGTTGTGTTTCTGGATGTACCTGTGAAATGGGCTGTTGCAAGGCGGCAGTAGTGTGGTCGGTGGCTGTGTTCATACTGACTGACCTCTGTAGACTTTCCACTGCGGAAGTCTGCATGCAGTAACCCTGCGGAAACTTCTCACCGCGCACGCTGCGCTTCCGGAGACGAGCGGTTACGTAGACTCGTGCCAGAAAATTGAAATATTTTAGCCAGAGCTCTGTGGCGCAAATCTGTGTGATTGGGAAGCATGCTGGAACCTCCATGAAGACGATGATATCCCCAGTCACAAGACATAAGCAGTCAGATGTGCTGGGCCTGACTTGTCAGGCACTTTACGGCAACGCAACGCGTTTTCGCTCATAATGACAGACAACCATATTTGCTGTCTGAGCGTTCGGCGCAGAATAAGGGGAAGATCCGATATTTTCCTGTAGTCCCAGATCGCAAAAAAAAAAATCTTCAGGGCTTTGTTACATGCTGAAGTCGGATGCGCTGCGTCTGACTTGTCATGCGCTTAGCGGCAGCGCAATGCGTTTTCGCCCCAAAAACAGAAAACAGTAGTTGCTGTCTGAGCATTCGATGAAAAATATCAGATATTTTCCTACAGTCCCAGATATAAAAAAGAAACCATCAGGGTTCGTTGTATGCCGAAATCGGATGCGCGGGCCTGACTGTCAGGCACTTAACGGCAGTGCAAGGCATTTTTCGCTCGTATGACATGACAGCACTCGTTTCTTGTCAGAGAGAGTTCGATGAAGCAGAAGAAGCGGCTTCTTTGCATTTCCTGTGTCTCCATTCCCTACCCTTTTATTGACCAACACGGGCCTAACCAGTGAGAGTCATGGGGGTCATATATTGTGTGGTGAGGAGGTTAAAGGTTTCTGTGAAGTGTCTGAAAGCAAAGACATACGTACATGCATGCATGCATGCATACACATACATACATATATACATACATACATACATACATACATACATACATACATACATACATACATCATACATACATATACATACATACATACATACATACACACACACATACATACAGACAGACAGACAGACAGACAGACAGACAGACAGACAGACAGACATACATACATACATACACACATACACACACATACATACATACATACAATCCCGAAGTCGGAATGCGACTACCTTCATGGTGGACAAAAACGGTCGCATACGCAAACATCTCACAATTGGTGAGCCTCAGAGCTCTGAGGAACGAAAAAAAACATCCATACGTGTAAAAAATAGGATTCAGTGAGTGTTGTGTAGGCGTGCGTGCATTCGTGCGTGCATGCGTGTGTGCGTGTGTGTGTGTGCGTGTGCGTGTGCGTGTGCGTGTGCGTGTGTGTGTGTGTGTGACGGCTGCTCAAAACAGAAAAAAGTCCGACCCTGTATTTGGCGGCTGGCACTGCACTCGGTAACCGAAATTGTAAAACTGTCTTTTGGGTTCAGTCACAAGGATATTTTGTTGTTTTTCTTTTTTTTTTTGTTGAGCAAACGCATGAAGTGATCAGGTTTATGGAAAAACAATGGTATATTTTGGAAACGGAACAAATCAAAACGATTCCCAGCCTTGCCCTTTTTTCCCCAAATTGATGAAAATAAATCGACCTGAATGTCAGTTATTCGGATGAAACTATATAAACCGAGGCTTCGTGTGCAAATACGCGCAGTACATCTTGCACATACGCTAAAAAGCCTGCCCGCATTTTAGAAGAGTAGACCATTTCGTGCCATGTAGAAGGATAAAAAAAAAACCTTCAAACAAAGCACGGACACTGCGGTCTTGTTTAGACATCCTTCTCCCCCCCCCCTCCCCAAACCCCAAGTCAGAATGGGGCTACCTCAGTGGTGGGGAAAAACAGTGGCATACGAAAACAAATCCCGTTATTACTAAATCTAGAAACTAGCCGAAGAACAAAAAAAAAAAAGTAAAACCTTCGATATATGAATTATTGTCAGGGAGGGAAGGTGAGGGAGGGAGGGAGGGAGAGACCTAGAGAGAGAGAGAGAGAGACAGAGAGAGAGAGAGAGAGACAGAGAGAGAGAGAGGAGAGAGAGAGAGAGAGAGAGAGAGAGAGAGAGATTGAGAGGGGGGGGAGGGAGGGAGATAGAGATAGAGAGGGAGAGAAAGATAAAGATAGGAAAATGGAGAGAGAGAGAGGGGGGGGGGAGATCGGAAGGAGGGAAATAGAGAGAGAGACAAAGACAAAGATAGGGAAACAGACACAGAGACAGAGGGAGAGAGACAGAGAGAAAAGGAGACAGACAGAAAATTAATAGGGAGACAGAGAGAGAGAGAGAGAGATGGAGACGGAGAGAGAGGGGGAGACAGAGAGAGAGAGATTGGGAGACAGACACATACAGACAGATATTGAGGGTGAGAAAAATAAATAGAGAGGGGGGGGGGGGGAGGAGAGCGTCTATAAAAAAGACAAAAAGAAATAAGATGCCTCAAAACATGTTACAATAACAACAAACAAACAAAAAAAGCACTGTGATACAAGGAAAAAGTAAAGAGGCGACAACCAACACAGACAGAGAAAGAGAGAGACAGACAGACAGACAGAGACAGAGAGACAGACAGAGACAGTGAGACAGAGAGAGAAACAGAAAGACAGAAAGCGAGGGAGAGAGGGGGAGAGAGGGGGGAGGGGAGAGCGGGAGAGGAGAGCGGGAGAGGGGGGACAGAGAGAGAGAGAGAGACAGAAAGATGGAAATTAAATGAAATAAAAATGTTTATTGAACAGCCTTGGGTTCAAAAAGTGGGAGATCGGGAAGTGGATGTGCATATATAACGAGGGGAAGGGGAGAGGAAGAAGAAGATCTAGCGTAATTTGAAACAAGACGTAAACTGCCTTGAAAACTTGTTACAACAATAAACAAAGATCTAGAATACGAGGAAAAAAGGGAAGAAGTTATGACGCCACAGAGAGAGAGAGAGAGAGAGAGAGAGAGAGGAGAGAGACAGAGACAGAGACAGAGACAGAGACAGACAGACAGACAGACAGACAGACAGACAGACAGAGAGATAGAGAGAGACAGAGAGAGACAGAGAGAGACAGAGAGAGAGACAGAGAGAGAGACAGAGAGAGATAGGCAGGTAGGCAGGCAGGCAGACAAAGACAGACAGACAGAAGGATGTTGCCAAGTATGTCAAGTGTCCACAAAATATAATAAACTTCATGGTACTCACATTCAGTTGATGGTTTCAAGTCCTGGTTTTCTTTGCAGCCCCTCAGTGAACACACAGATCAGTCTTTGCAGTGAAGGCAGCAGTACGTCGCAGGTCCTCCAAGTCACTTATAGCTTCTTGGCCACTGGTGTGGGGTTGGGGTCAGGCCAGATGCTTCTTTCCGATTGTCTTATGTCGTTGAGCAGGGATGTTGCACACCTAGTACCTGCTCTAGTCTGAATGCCAGATGCCTCATGCCAGATACCTCTGGGTGCCTCAGGTGGTGATGGTGGTGGTGGTGGTCTGCTGTTTTTAGCCGTTGTGATGACAAAAGGCTCCTCTGTGAAGAAAAAAACAAAAGTGTAAATATTCTAGCAAGGACTCGCTAGGAGCTGCCCTTCAAAAAAAAAAAAATCTTGAAAACTGGGGATTTTACAATAATTCAACATGAACACATTTATTCCGTTTTACCGCCATTGCTATGAGAATCCTTGACTGCAAAATTCTGTAATGCTTGACGATGTGTATGCGTGTGTATGTGAACATTATGTCCGTTTCGTTACTTTTCAAATCTTTTGTGTGATAAACCAAGTAATGCTTTTCTGTTTATTACAACTGTGTGAACTATTCTAATGTTCTCTTAATCAGTGATTTTCCTCCTCATACTGTAGTTCTTATAATGATAAAACCAATGGGGGGGGCATGGGATGGATTAGCCTAGTGGTTAGAACGTTGAGCTTGTGAGCTGATGGTCTGAGATCATACCACCACCCAGGCCAGGCGCCTGTCAAGAATTTTTCCTCTAGCGTTAACATTAGTACCGACTCCATTCATTTCCCCTAAAATCATTTGAGCTCCCCTCGTGAGGATACCGGGAACTTGTCAGCATAAATTGCATTCCCACCTTCTGGAAATCATGCTCTAGAAATTCCGTATTTTCTATCCCCCTCTCTTTCTACCTCGTTACTTTCTTCCTCTCACCTTTATTGTCTGCATTCCTCCCCCTCCCCCTCCCCCCTGCCACACGTACACTCCTTCCAAAAATGTATCATAACAATTAAGTAGCAAGGTAAAAAAAAAACAACCCAACTATAATACTACACAAAAATAACTATCAGTTTTACCTGTAGCCTCAGGTCGAAACTGCCCGAAATGGCGACGCCGTTGCAAAGTGATGGTATTTTAAATTAATGTGCCTGCACAGACACGAAGTGATGTTAGCCCTGGTCCGATGTAGAGTGAAGTGAAGTGAAGAGGGGTGCAGGCAACACGTTCAGTGCTCCTCACCGAACCCCTGTGTGTGAGTAAAGACAGTGTCGTTCAGGTTTCACGTGCATCACGGAAGAAATCGCCTTGCACTGAGGGTGATAGGATAACTGTGGAGCACTACACCTAAAGAGTTCACTGCTCTTTCTTCCTTTCTTGTCTGTGTGTTTCTGTTTATCTGCATAATTCATTACTTGATTTCGAGGATAAAGGAAAAGAGCACCAGTTTGAGTCCCATCCTATCCCGGCTTTTGCACAGTAACAGAGCCCATGGCATCAAGAGAGTCCTCCACTGAATGCATGCACACTTTTCAAACGTCTTTCATATAAGTAGCTCCCTTCTTGTCGCGACACCACAGCACTATGGAGGGCAGCCTGCCTTGAATAATAGCATGTCTGTTGGAACAAAAGCTGCTACAGTGTACACAAATATACATAGCACAATGCAGGGCAGCCGCAGTGTGCACACAAACAAAAAAACTGCACACGCAAACACGAGTGAGTGAGCGCGCGCACGTATACACACCCCCAAGAATAAAGTCCACATTGAAAAGATGCGATTAAAAGCTGGTATGAGTCGCGTCCTACACCACCAACTTTTGCACAGTAACAGAACCCACGCATGTGTGAGCGCATACACCCCTCCAAAGAACTAGGCGCATTTCGACATTTCACCAGATAGGGTTTTTTCCGACCCCAACTTTTGCACAGTAAAAGAGCCCACGGCACCAATAAAGAGCACTGCTGTATGTATACACACGTGACTAGCGTCTTTGATATTGGCAGTGCTGCTCTTGTTGCAACACCAATGCCTCCAAGAGGGCAGCCTGGCTTGAATATAGCAAGTGTTTTGAAACATGAGCTGGTAGAGTTTACGCAACAATAAGTAGTATTATACATTATGATGATAATGATATACAACATTATGCACCACAACACAATGCAGGGTCGTTGCGACATACATACATACACAAAAAAATGTGTGTGTGTGTGTGTGTGTGTGTGTGTGTGTGTGTGTGTGTGTGTGTGTGTGTGTGTGTGGTAGTAAGCCTAGAGTACAGCCCTGTCAAGTAGTCTCAAAGCAGATGCATTTCCACAGCAACCTCATTACGTCATCCTCATCCTCATCATTAATCATTATGGGATAGACAGAAATTGCCTCTGATTCGGTGGCCCCAGTTGCTCTGGTCTTAGATTTGGTTTCCCTATACACGCCTGTGCCTGTGGTGAGTTTGTGTCAAAACCTTTGGGGTTGGAGGTTCGAGGGTGGTGGTCGTTGGAAGAACGTTGTGGGGGTGACCACCTCAGATGGTCGACTTGCTCAGTCTGGCTCTGTGACTAAGCTAATACTGTCATTAGTAGGGGGCTTAGTAGGTGGTGTCCTGCGTATGTAAGCTCAGAACAGGCACCACTGAACACCACCAAAGTGACCCAGCAGCAGTGCAGCGCCTCTCTGACTGGTGACCCCACTGCAACCTGATATTGATGGACCCCTTTGAACTTCCGACCCTGAGGATGAGACATACCAAAGGGTATGGCTGTAGCGGGGAGATTGAAATGAGCGGAGTGGGAACAGCAGAACGTCGTAGAAAATGCGGCAGCAAAAAAATTAAAAGTTGAACGAATGTTTTAAATGATTTACTATATGGCATGGAAAATCCTACAGCCTTTCTAGACTGCTGAATGTCACAGTTCTGTTCCAGGCCATGACACACAAATGTCTACACTACACAGGATTTGCAACTAAAACCCCAAACCAGGAGCTGAACAATGCTCGTGCCTAGATCCCAGCTATACAGCATCGTGGATCTTCACGTCCTTCCTGTCTGTTTCTCCACCAAACAATCTGCTATTCCATCACTATTTCTGTTTTCTTGTCATCAAAATCAGCGCTTCCATCTAAGCTGGTGAAGCACCCAGAGAAGAGCTTCTTTTTTTTCATTCTAAGGGGCGAAACAGTTCTTACATTTTCAGAAACTGGGTAAAGAATGAGGAAATAAAGGGTTTAACCGGCTACTTTGTAGATAGCCGGCAGGAAATCGTTTTTAGGAATTTTAGAAAAGTCAGGTAAGCCAGCTGCCAGTTTGCAGTAGTTCGCGCACTGGATTCCTGACAGGAAAGTGGCGGGTCATTTTTTCTGTTTATTGTGGGCTTTTTTTCTTCCTTGGCTCCAACATTCAACAATGGTGACATTTGTGTGTATGCGACCCTCTTTTGCCTGTCATCATGTCAACCACATTCTGACTTTGGGGATGAGATCTAAACGCAACACCAGTGTGCATGTATGAATATATTTATTATACATATATATAGTTATTTATATTTGTATATATGCGTTTTCACATGAGGCCTCGGTTTATAGTTTCATCCCAAGGACTGTCGGGGCAATGGGGGTCAGTACTGATGTTAACTCCAGGGAAAATCCCCTTGAACAGCCACTTGGTGGTGGTTGGAAGCCGGGCCCAACTCCAGGCCCTCAGACCGCGAAAGCAACGCTCTTTACACTATCTCGAACCCCCCTTCCCCCCTCCCCCCCCCCCCACCCACACACACAACGCTCACACATGTTACGAGTCTGAATCCCTTAAGGGTCGTAAGGTTTTATTAGACTCCAGCCGGTCTCTTCCCATATTGAGTTTTCTGTAAACTCAATAGTACCACTGGGACTACACAGCCAAGCATTGTTCACTTTAGATACGGTTTTCAAGAGTGTCGCTCGAATTACATAGTCATCACTACTGTCGGGCCCTGTTAACGCCGGAATAAGTTGTGATAAGAAGCGTACAGTCAAGTATTCTTAAAGCTGTATACTTGCATAGCATCACAGTCAGTCATATCAACCTCATTGCCACCAACTGTTTCGAATTTCTAATTCAGTGGTCATTGTCGCTCTTGTGTAATGGCGACCTCAATTTTGAGTTCTCTTACTCTTTCTGTCTATGTGACGTATTTGCATTAAAAGCCTTCAGTTTTCCCTAAGTTTCTCTTTCGGTAATCCTCAAAGATCTAGCAGACGAACGAAGAAAAATTAAGTCAAAGTCAAGTAAAAAATGTTCCAATGAAAGGCAGTCACAGAGTATAACATTAACAGGCGCACAATATTATCAATTTATATTTTGCTTTGTTTGCTTGCTTGTGCTATCCTTGTTTATTTATCTGCTTGTTGTTTGCTTCGTGTTTGAAGGATTCATTTGATGAAAGGTTTTTTTTTTCATTAGATAATTATATTAGCTATAAACAGCAAGAACAGCCTTCCACACTACACACTACGGGACAGGATAGCATGGTGGTTAGAACATTGCACTTACGACCTGACAGCCCGAGTTCGAGCCACCACCGAGACATCCTTTTACGGGGACATTTTCCTATGGAGTTAATATCAGTGCTGACTCCATTTCCCTGATAGTCATTCGGGTGAGGCTATAAGCCGAGGTTGTGTGCAAACACATGTAAAACATCCTGCGCACACGTTGAAACCCGTTCCGCCTATCGGAAGATTATGACATTGTGTGTCAGTGGAAAGGGATAGCAAAACCGCATGCACACAAGGACTGGATGTTAAAAAAAAACAGACCAGTGTTTATCACGTTATCCTAGAAATAGATTGAGATAAAAGAAACAATAAAATAAGAACTGTTTAGCAATAGTCTGATTTCGTGACTGGCGACGGGTTGACAGGTTCAGTGTCTATTTGCTTTGACTGGATTCCCTGTGTATAAGTCATTTTCATGAGCTAAGAAAGTTACAATCTGCATTTTTCTCCGTGGTAGGGTGTGACACATACCAGAAAGAACTTATCACAACATCATCATAGAATAAAACCTATTCCCTGTGGGGTAAAAAACCACACAAACACTCTCCTACAATTCCACAGAAGGCTGTGGAGTAATAAAAGAACCAGAAAAGAGCAGAACCACGATTCCGTGAGTCTGGAGTGCGCTTTGTACCATCCCAGACTTTCCCATGGAGGTCAGACCGGAACAGATGGAAATCTGGCCTTTCACACCACAGTGGGCAAACTGACAAACGGCTGGAGAGAGTGATCAATATTCTGACCAGGACAGTAATCAATAACGGTTGTCGTCACTTCAGCCCACCCTCCCCCCTCTGACTAAACCCCCCATCCTGACTGTACTTCTTTCAATCAGACACAGCACAGATTTCTCTGCGGGGAAATTGGGACTGCTCTTCCTGGCGAGAGCGAGTGGTTACAAGTGTTGCTCCACTCATTTAAAGAAAAAAAGTCCTGTTTCTCTGTGTATTTGTTTTCCTATCAGAGTGACTTTTTTTTTTTTTTTACTGCAAAACTTTGTCAGGATGAACTCTTTTGTTCTCTTAGGTTCTTTTACATGCGCTGATTACTTGTTGTACACGCAACTCCAGTTTCTTGTCTCATCCGAAAGACAGACACACAGACCCAGATCACTTCTCCAGGTTTGGTGGAATTTGGCAAACATCAGGACAAGAACGTGGATCAACCCCGCACTTTTCATTTGTATGCAAATGCGTTACTTCTAGACTACTGATCCACTTCAACTCTCACCTAGCTTATCCCCTTGTTTTCTGAGTAATAGAAACAGATGTTCCCATAATACCTGAAATAAGAAAAGATTGATGGGGAAAATTTTACTTCGAAAAATATTTAAGATATGTAAAAACTAGTAGCAGCTGAACGAAACCGGTTTATAGATATCTAATTCAAGAACAAAAAACATTGAATTGGTAAGGCATACTTTTGTTAAAAAATTTTGTTAGTAAACCAGATACTTTTGAAAAAGATGTGGGTATAAGTACATTGAAAATCGTTTTTGACATGCAGAAACAACAGCAGTTGAACGAAACTGATCAGCAGTAATTTGTTCAATGAAGAACGAGCAATTTCAAAACAGAGAATAGGAAATAATTTGGTTAAAAAAACCCACGAGTTAGCGTTTAATTCAATGGGGAACAATCCTTAGAAAGCCCTCAAACAAAAATAAGACTTTTTTATTTGATGCAAGTAAATACATCTAACTGTTGAACCGTGCTTTATATTTGCAGTATCCAAGACTAAGGTCACAATGGTATAGAAGGAAATTGGGCCTTTCAAGGCACAGTGGGCTGACTGACAAATAAACACTGACACTAATCAATCTTGTGGCCAGGCCACTGATTAATAATAGCACGCTTCCTCTCTCCATCACCACTACCACCACCACCACCACCAACTTAATTAACAACACGCTTTCAGAAACGAATGTCCTGGAGCTGAACAAAAATTAGTATAGTTATAGGGAAAATGGGAGAAGTGGCTGGTTTCAGCTTTTAGACAAGAAAAGAATGAAGAAAAAAAGCATCCAACGCACATCAGACTAAAACTCAGATTAGTGTCCTTAAACTACAAAGATACTGTTGCTGTTTTCCCATTCTAGGCCAAACCAAAGCAGAGAAGAATCGGCGAGCAGGCTAATTCCCTAGGATATTTCACTGTCTTGAGATCTCCCCTTAGTGCTCTAAGAATGGTTGTGGCACTGTAAATCAATTTTGTCAGGTAGTATGTTATGTGCAGGTTGATTATGGTGGAGCCCAACCCTTACCAGCTTGCAGTGTGCATGCTGGGCATGCTCCTGACATACATACCACCAGTCACAGAAGGTCTAATCTTCAACGAAAGGGCGATGTTTTTTTTATGTGTCTGCATGGTGGTCTGGACGGGATAGCTCAGTGGTCAGAGCATTCACTTTCCTCAAGTTAAGGTTAAGCAGTATCGACTGTGGTTACCAATTAGATGGATGACCGTTTCCGCGCCTCGGCTTCAGTCCAGTCCAGCTGTAAGTGGGTACCTGCCCTCTTTAGGGACAGGGAAGGTAAAGTAGCTAGGGCGAAGAGATGGGCGCCGCCCTCGACATGCTGGACTCTTAGAGAAGCTGAGGTCTCTGGTGCTTTGCTCCCGTATGACCACATTGGTTATGGGACACCTTTACCTTTTTATGGTGGTCTACATGCATTGAAACACGGGAGTCTGGCTTATAATCCTGTCTGGACAGTTGGGACAGTGGAACTGATACTATTTTTCTCTACTCAGCCTCATTTTCTATGACGTTATTATTCATTTCTTTCCACACCGCTCATTATCCCTTACTCTGCCTCAGTCATACCCAGGCTCATCTTGTCGCATCCTCAGGGTCAGAAGGCCATAAATAGGTCATCAGAGGTCTGTTCTGGAAAGCTCTACTGTGGGGCCACCAGCCAGAGGGGTCCTGCACTGCCGCTGGGTCACTTTAGTGTGTTTACTTTGAGAGTTCTAAGCCAACATACGCAGAACATCACCTACTAAGTCTCCTACTGACGACAATGGTTTTTTTTGCATTTCTTGTTGTTGTTTTTTCTGCTGTAGGATGTTTCCCAGCTTAATACTCTGGAGGTCACTGAGACTAGGCTCTGTACCACTCAATAGATCTGCGAATCAGTAGGACACTGTGAATACACACTGGGTGAGAAGCTT
>CM060319.1:35124187-35144187 GCA_030674155.1 Stramonita haemastoma
TGTGTGTGTGTGTGTGTGTGTGCACCATTGATCGCATGTTATCCTGTACCCGTTTGTGTGTGTGTGTGTTTGTGTGTGTGTTGTGTGTGTGTGTGTGTGTGTGTGTGTGTGTGTGTGTGTGTGTGTGTGTGTGTGTGTGTGTGTGTGTGTGTGTGTGTGCGTATGTGTGTGTGCGTATGTGTGTGTGTGTGCGAGTGTGTGTGTGTTTATGTGAATGTGTGTTTATGCGTACGTGCATACGTATGCGCGTTGGTATGTCCATATGGATGTGTGTGTGTGTTTGCGAGCGCGCGGAGTGTGTGTATGTATATGATTGAACGCGCGTTCGTGCGTGTGTTCCTGTTTTTATGCTTGTGCATCTGTTTGTGTGCGTCTGTCAGTGTCTCTTTGTGTTTGTCTGTCTGTCTATGTGTGAGAATAGTAAGCAAAATAATTAAACAAATAAAGAAAATTGGGAAGAGACAAAAGAAGGAACTGAAGAGACAGAAAAGGGACAGCATGTGAAAACTCAATAGATGTCTAAAAACCAGCACGAATGTCAGTTTTAAACACACACACACACACACACACACACACACACACACAACACACACACACACACACACAACAAACACACACACACACACACACACACACACACACACACACACACACACACACACACACACACACACACACATCCATTATCCTCGATATAAAAGAATAACATAAAACACACACACACAAACATCTCTCTCTCTCTCTCTCTCTCTCTCTCTCTCTCTCTCTCTCTCTTCCTCTCTCTCTCTCTCTCTCTCTCTCTCTCTCTCTCTCTCTCTTCACATACCCACACACATACACACACGCGCGCGCACGATCACAAGCATGCATGTACGCGCACGTACGCGCACGCACGCACGCACGCACGCACGCACGCACGCACACACGCTCGAGCGCTCGCACGCAAGTCTTTCTGTCTTTCTTTATCAACCAGTCTACATATTATTTCTGTTGGTAGCATAAGTTGACAGTGCAAGTCACACCTTTTTTTTTTTAATGACACTTTTATTTATTACACAGCTAACTCTTCTCTCTCCTCTGTCTGCCTCAACAGGGCTATCATTCAGCACTGTCTTGTGCGTGGCAACTTCTTTTTTATCACATTGTTTTTGTTTTTTTTTTATTGTAAAAAACAAATCTAGAAGCTGTGCTCATGATGTTTTTTATTTGGTTGGCTGTATTTTGTTACTATTGTGGGTTTGTTTGTTTGTTTGTTTGTTTGGGGGTTGTTTTGTTTGTTGTTTGGTATTTTTGTTTTGTTTGTTTGTTGTTGTTTTTATTGTTGTTGTGGTGGTGGTGGTTTTTTAGTTGTTTTTTTTTTTGGGGGGGGACTCACCCAGTGTTTGGGGTTGTTAGATGTGTCAAAGCAAAGTTGAAAAGAAGTAAAAAGAAGAAGACGAACAAACCATGGATCCATGAAGTCGTGGGTTCGAATCTCGGTATAGCGCCTGTTAAATTTAAGGTGGGCAGGGCAGGGGAGGGGGGGGGGGGGGGGAGGGGGTAGCGGTTTACGATCTCCCACGTCAACTTCAAGTGCAGATCAGCCAGTGGTTTTCTTTCTCTCACGTGTGTGTACACATGTAAAAAGATTAAATATGCACATTAAAAATCCCTGTAAGTCATGTCAGCGTTCGTGGGTTAGGGAAACACGAACATATGGCTTACATCCCGAAGTCGTCAGAATGTGGTTACCCTCACTGTGGGAAAAAAACGGTCGCATACTCAAAATGTCACCATCGGAGTTGTTGTAGTCGAAGAACGTGAAAAAAAGGGAAAGAAAAGGTGAAAGAGAATGATATAAAATGAAAAAATGAAGAAACAAACAACGGAGAAAGAAATATAACTAATCTTTTAAATTTGTTGTGTTGCTGCTGCTGCTGCATTGGTGTTGTTGCTGCTGCTGCTGCTGCTGTTCTTGTCCGCTGCCCGTTTTTCAGTCTAACACCCTGAGTGTCTGTCATACAGAAAATGCACTCTGAACATCTCTGTTGCCGATATGTAGTGCTAGTACGTGTTGTTTCCTAATAATTGCTTCCTTAAGTTCTTCTTGAATATACTAATTTGCGTTCTTAGACTCTTGCTTTTTTAGCTCATGGAACAATTCTATGATCTAAGAAAATTGTTGGGTTTCACGTCGCCAAATCTTTATGTATGCCAAACAATAAATAAAAAAAAAATCAGTTCTGTTTTCCGGAGATAAAGAACACATTTCTAGCCACAAATACAAACAATACCCACGTTCTTCCTGTTTACATTCATTTCTATACCCCCTCCTCCCCTAGCAAAAAAAATCAAGTAAATAAATAAAATAATCTCACACCGCGCGCGCCTCGCAGGCACATGCACACACACACACACACACACACACACACACACACACACACACACACACACACACACACACACACACACACACACACACACACACACATGTACTACATTATTTTGAGGAGTCGTTCAGTTACAGGGAAGAAATCCATTGTCATTTAATGTGCAGCTAAAAAGTGTGTTGCTTCCCTTTAATCATGTTCGACACTCATTGTATTCATCAATCCACTTTGTCTTACACAGCGAAGTCACCGCATATGCTATCAGTTTGTATTTAGCGAAATGTTTAATACCTTGATCTTTTTTTTCTTTATTATTTTTTCGTTACTTGATTAGAGATACGAGGTTACCAACGGTGACATTTTGTGTGCGCCTGTTTCCGCCGCAATATTAAGGCAACCGCATTCCGACCTCGGAGATGATGACTGATTGCAGCATCAGTGTCCATGCATTCTTTAAATGTTAATTTAATTTTTTCATCATCCTTTTCTACCTGCACACAATGGCCTACTCGTCCCAAGTGGAACGGTTTTTAACGTTTGCGCAAGATGTTCTGCGTGCGTTAGCTAGCACACAGGACCTTGGTTTAGAGTCTCATCCGAAGGACTTTCCTTTATCCTTTTTATTTATATTATCTTTTATATCGAGGATAACAGAATAAGCAATCATGTGCTGTTTTTCATCCGGTCCCGTGTGTATGCAGTTTTTGTAAATATTGTCATCTGTTCCACCGACACACGATGGCCTACTCTTACGAAAAGCGAACAGGATTTAACGTGTGCGCAAGATGTCTGCGTGCGTTCGCCACGGGGCCTCGGTTTAAAGTCTCATCCGAAGGACTTTGGGAGAGTGGAGTCAGCACTGATGTAACTCCAGGAGAAAAATTTCCTCGACCAGACTCGAACCCGGGAGTGGAGTGGGTATTGCTGTTAATTCAGTGTAAAAAGATCCCTGTGAACGGGTGCTTTGCTTGTGGCTCGTTCCGGCCGTCAGATCAGAGGCAATGGTCTGTGTGCTTAGATATCCCGCCCCTGAATCTTGATCTATCATTCGTGAGAGAGATTTAGCTTGATTCTCTTAGTTTACCCTACACACGTCTTATTTTTTTAGTAATTTTTTGTTTACAAATTTGCAATTTATGATTTTTTTTAAATTAAAAAAACAAAACAAAACAAAGATGGAACTACCTCGTGAAGCACTCTCTGTTTTTTTTCTTTTTTGTTGGTCTGCAATAATGTGCAGGTAGGGGATAGTCCCCAAATATTAATACCGAACCGGTTACTATAATTATCTATATTTCTAGTTGGAAATTGTCTTGGTTTTGTTGTTTTAAAGAAAATGTCATTATTTCCTTTGGTGTTTTGTATTTGGGGACTCTCCTTACTATACCAGCTTTGGTTCCCACAGACTTGCTATATTCAAACCAGGCTTCCCTCTTCGGGGCTGTGGTGTCGCCACAAAACAGCGCAATGCACAGCGAAGATGCTAGGAAATGAATGTGCATACAGTAGAGCACCCTCATGGTGCCGTGGGCTCTGTTACTATGCAAAAGGCTGGGTAGAACGGGACTCGAACCGCTATTTTGTCATATCTTCTCGATATGCACATTATTCTTTAGGTTGTGTATACATGCGCGCATGGGTCCACCGTTTGTTTGTGTGTTTTGTGTTGTGTGTGCGTTGTTGTGTGTGTGTGTGTGTGTGTGTGTTGTGTGTGTGTGTGTGTGTGTGTGTGTGTGTGTGTGTGTGTGTGTGGGCGACAACCCTACTCTGTGCTGTTGTACATCATAATTATTGTATGTCATCATCAATATATGGTGTTATGTATTGTTTAGTACACAGTACCAGCTTTGGTTCAGACAGACTTGCTATATTCAATCCTTGGCTGTTTATTATGACCTGTCATGTGGCTACAAGAACAGCGCCACCCATATCGCAGACACTAGTAAAAAATGTGTATGCATGCAGTAGTGCACTCTCATGGTGCCGTGGGCTCTGCTACTGCGCAATGGTCTGGATAGGATGGGACTCAAACTGACATCATGTCACATCTTCTCCATAATTATGAGCCTTATTCTTGGGGGTGGGAGGTATTTGCGCGTATAGGTGCACACGCTCATGTTAGTCTGTGGGCGTTTTTGTGGGTGTGCCTTTGGCAACGACCCTTCAATGTGCTGTAGTGCATCACATTTTTATATCAGGATTAATATCATGTGGAATGCTATGTATTGTTGCGTACATTGTACCAGGTTTCGTTCGTATAGACTTGAATAACTGTTCAATCCAAGCTGTCCTTTTTGGGGCTGTAGTGTCGCCAAAAGAACAACACCACACATATCAAAAATACTAGTAAAGCGTGTCTGCATACAGTAGAGCACTCCCATGGTGCCGTGGGCTCTTACTGTGCAAATGTCAGAGCAGGACCGAACATAAACCACGGTTTTGTCACATCTTCTTGATATGCACATTATTCTTGATGATATATATGCGCGCACATGTTTGTGCTAATTTTTTGCGCACAGTTTTTTTTTCAAAATATCCACAATTTACTTCTGTTTACTGAGTCAAAGGTTTCTGGAAATCTACAAAGGCAACATTAGAGAGAGAGAGGGGGGGGGGGGGGTGCTGATAAATTAACAGACAGACGGACAGACAGAAAATAAGATAGATTAACAGGTAGACAGACAAACAGAACAATAGAGAGAAACAGAAACAGACAAAAGTAGAGATAGAGGAGATCAGAAACGTCACCAAAAGCAGCGTGCGAATTTACTGCCAAAGCAACCTTCTTTTTCCCCGCTTTTTTTTGGAGGGGGAGGGAGGGGGGGCTTCTTTTCTTTCGTTTTGTTTTTCTAGTTTTTTTCTTTATTTTTTTAAACTTGCGGACTGAACTGCGAGCACCTTCGCTTTTCGCGTGAAAAGTGTTCATGTATGTGTGGACTGGTGGTGCAGGGCAGTTTGCAAGGCGTCATTTCAAGCGGCCCATAGCTGATGTGCAGACCACTGGCACTGCTGGGGAGGGAGAAAAAAGACAGACCTCTGAAGCCATGACATTCAACGCACTGGTCGGTGGAGACAGAAGAAGCGGTAAGTGTCCGTATTTTTTTTTTATCACTGTCATGAAGAATGTATATCTTTATTTTGATTAAGTGTAATAGTTATACCAGTAGATGTAAACTGAGAGGGTTTTTTTTAAAAAAAACAAATCTGGCCCTAGAGATATTCTTGGATCATCCAAAGTCAAAATGTAAACTGTGTGATACTTCACTAGGCCTAGCGACACTTCAAGTTTTGATCCAGTATGTAACAAGTAAATGGGCTTTTACTTACAGTGACAGTCTTTTTGTTAATCTTTGATTTTCCTTAACTATCAAAAGAAGGCAGGGGGGCGGGGCGGGGGGTAAACAAATTCAAAACAAAATACAAAATACTTTTTTGCTATCTAGCCGATTTTTTTAATGCTGTGGCATTGAGTCCTGGGATAAGGATGGCAAAGGTGGGCTACTCATCCAATCCCTGTGTGCATGCTGGTTTATAAATTCTGTCCCCTCTTGCACGCAATTGCCTATTAGGAAAGATGTACAGGTTTTAACCTGAGCGCAAGAGGTTCTGCTTGCGCTCACACACGGCACCTCAGTTTATTGTTTCATCCAAAGAACTTTTTCGGGATAAGCACAGTTAGTCGGTTCCACAGCTTTGTATGCCCATATGGCAATTTATACCTTTTTATTTATCAATCTGCTTTGAAGAGTTATTCTTTACTTTTGTGTGACTTTGGGATGATAAATCGAGCACAATGGCTGGCGTCCTCAGCACAGCCTGGTTTTATCGGCCTGAAGGAATTAATTCAATCATTAAAACATTTCTCATTTAATTTATTTTTCGAATTGACGGTGTGGGATATTTTAGGGAATAAGTCGAGTTGGTTTTGAACTTGAAATAAATGTTACAAGAGCCACAAAAACTAAATGAGAAGACAGCCCTGATATGGCTTTCGTGGTCAGTAGGGCTAAAAATAACATAAAATGAAACAAAAGCTGGAAATCAGTCCCAGAGAACTGACGAGTGTATCGCGCGTTTTGTTTCAGGCTGGCCAAATCTAGCAGACTCGAAGCTGCCATCCAGGTGATGCCCACAGCAGATGTGCAGATCTCTGGCAACTCGCGCTGATATCCTTGTTCTTCCGTCCTCTCGCAAGATAAACTGGTAAGAGAATTTTCTATCAATTCAAGTGCATTACGTAAATCTTCTATACCATGCGTTATTTACAAAATTTCCCTCGACTATAGCTCCGAGGTTTGCCAATGGTAAAGTTTGTGTTTTTGAAACTTTTATTTATCCATCGTGGTTGTAGCCGTATTCTAAGTTAATGGATGATAATTGTCTAAACATGACACCAGAGTACAGAGTTTTAATTTGTAAATTCTCTCGGTATCATGGGTGTACGCGAAAAGCGGCGGGGGGGGGGGGGGGGGGGGGCTGTCATTATAAAATTTGAACAGCATCCCACTTTCGGGGAAATTGTACTGGGGTTTTCCTCTTCTTTGTCTTGTATTGTCTTTGTTCCGATTTTACCGGTAACTTCGTCTTTTATTCTGCTTCCGTGGTCTATTCTGCTGCATTTTTTTTTCCAAAAAAGACTTTAAACGATAGCGAATCTCTCCGATGTCAGGTCAGATGCTCTAGGTCTGACTTGTTTGGCTCTTAACGGCAGCACAACGCATTTTCGCTCATATGGCAGACAACGCGCTCGCGCACACAAATTTTTGCTCGCGCACACACACACATGCATACGCGAGCGCCCGCGCATACACGACTGTTTCTCCCTGTCTGTCTCTGTCTGTCTGTCCGTCTATCTGTCTGTCTTTCTCTGTCTTTGTCTGTGTCTGTCTGTCTGTCTGTCTGTCTGTCTCTTTGTCTCTCTCTCTCTCTCTCTCTCCTCTCTCTCTCTCTCTCTCTCTCTCTCTCTCTCTCTCTCTCTCTCTCTCTCTCTCTCTCTCTCTCTCTCTCTCTCTCTCTCACACACACTTCAATAATTTTTCAAAGGAAATAATTATGTTAAATGGGAAAGGAAAATCATTGATCCCATTTGATGGCTATTACGTAATCTATGACAGAAAATGAATTTGATTGTCTTGTACATTTCACTATTCTGTATTTTACAGTATATATTTTTCTTCCCCCATATTTTGGCTAAAGCTCGCAGTTTGACTACTGGTGAGATTTTTGCATAAACGACCATGTTTGATAACCATTCAGATAGCTGCCTTCCCACTTTCAGGATGAAGTCTAAGCACACCAGTGTGTATGAATTTTTCCTAGATATTTTAATTCATATCGACAAAAAGGCCTACTCCTCCAAATTCTGGAGCGGGTTTTGACGCGTTTACAAGATGTTAAACTTGTGTTCATAAAATGGGACTTCGGTTTATGGTCGAGAGCAGATTAAGGGACCAACACTTAAGGAATAAGCCACCCCCATCCCCCATACTAGTGTGTGTGTGTGTGTGCGCGCACGTGTGTGTGTGTGTGTGTGTGTGTGTGTGTTGCGTGGTGTGTGTGCGTGTGTGTGTGTGTGTGTGTGTGTGTGTGTGTGTGTGTGTGGTGTGTGGTGGTGTTGTGTGTGTGTGTGTGTGTGTGTGTGTGTGTGTGTGTGTGTGTGTGTGTGTGTGTGTGTGTGTGTGTGTGTGTGTGTGGTGTGTGTTGTGTGTGTGTGTGTAACAGGGTTAATGTAGACTATAATTATACTGATAGCTGTGTTCAGTCTTGTCACCAGATCTCCACTGGTGATAGTGATACTTCTCACCCGAGATCCTGAAGACGTCATTGTTACCATGTTGGAGCACATAACCTGAACTTGTCCAAGATCCCCATGACTAAAGTAGACAGATGTCAGACTATGGGGAAGAAGGGTTTAGAATAGGGGAAAGGAGAAAGTGCTACATCAAATCCCTGAAGGCAGACTAGTGCACAGCCTGGTTCCGTTGCCTAGGGATCTGGGACATAGATGTCATCCGTCTTCATCTCCCAAGTTGAGCAGCAAAGTCGGTAGGAGTGTGGGGGCTTTGTATCAGAGTGGCGTCTACATGACCGCCCATCTCTGCAACACTTCAGGGAGCAAAGGCGGTGAGAGCAGGAGGGGCTGTGGTTCTTGTGGACATCCGCTAGTCGACATAGAATCGACAGAAGAGAGGTAGGGTTGCAGAGGATCCGAACATGCAACCCCTGTCTTGCACACTTTCCTGTCGTGTCTATACAGAGTATGATCTGTCAACGTGTGTGTGCTCAATGTCCACAAAAGTCGCCCAGTCCTTCCTAGTTTCTGAGCTCGAATCAAACTTTGTTCCGGAAGTTTTCCGCAAGGCTCACTGACCCAGGGTTGAGTACTCCCGTCAGTATCCGTTCAACCTTTTCCGCTGTGGTCACACAAAGTGAGCCCACCTAGAGTGGCGTGGAACAAAGATTTAGGTGTCCTAAAACGGCACAGCCTGCCTACCCTCGCATACCGTGCTTACGAGGGGAAGGGACACCTCGCGCCCCCAAACATATTCTTAAAGCACTTCCCAGACCTTCTGGGTCTCTCCATTCTTGCTCAGAATCCTCAAAAGTCTGGCATAGGTGTCGACAGCTGTCATGGGGATCGAATCACAGTTGTGGGCGTGTCTCTTTCGTCGTGGTAGCAGAATGTATCCAGATAATCTGCAGAATGTCTCCAGAAAATCATCGTAGCTGCATCAAGAACTCACAAGCGTAAGTAGTATTTTAGTTCTCTGGATAGAGCTCCGAGGTAACAAATGGTGATATTTTGTGTAGGCAAACCCTTTGCAATTCATTTAGCTGCGTCTCGACTTCGGGGATGTCTAAAGACACCATTATGTATGCGTTTTTTTTGTTTGAAGATTATTTTGGCATGCGGTGGCCTGCTTTGCTAAAATAATGCTAATGGGTTTTAACATTTCGAAGGATTTTCTACGCGTGTTCACACATAGGACCGCGGTTTATAGTCGTATGCAAATGGACTTTCGGGAAGTAGTCAGTACTTGTGTTAACTTCAGGGAGAAAATGTCATTGAACAGGTACCTGGGTGGTGGCTCAACCCCAGCGCGATCGAATCACAAGCACAACAGTTTTAACCACCAGGGTGTTACTGCGAAGCTGTAAATAAACGCTGACCAGGTGTTTTTACGCCATAAGCAGGCGAAATCTACAGATCTTTAACGTGCACATTTGATCTTAAACACGTGTCTACACAAATAAATCTAAAGCATTGGCAAGTCTGCATCTTAATTTGTCATAGAACAATATAAAAGAAATGTCCACCTTTTATTCATCAAGCTCTGTTGAAGTTTTTTTCAAGCTTTCCTCGGTTAAGCTCAGAGGTTCGCCAATAGTGAAATTCTGCTTATGCGACCGTTTTTACTCACTATTAAGGCAGCAGCATTCCGACTTCGGGATTGTGTCTAAATACCAAACCTGTGTGCATAAGTTTTTTTTTTATGTCATAGTTCCTACCGGCATGAAATAGTTTCTCTTCCAAAAGTCGAACGGGTTTCTAACGTGTGGGCAAGATGTTGTACGTGTTATAGCACATGCGGGCCTCAGTTTCATAGTCTTATCCAAAGGACCTTTGGTACAATGGGGATAGTGTTATTGCAGAGATTGATCCGTGACGAAGAATTCTGAACAAGTTGTGATGAAGAAACATGTCACCTTAGTCACCTTACCATTGGTGGATAGGCAGTCTAGTGATTACGTGCCTGCTTAGGAAGTGAAAAATCCGGATTCGATCCCCACTCTGCTGGAACTTTTTTTTCAAGAGAAAATTGATTTATTTTAAACAGATTAACTTTTTTCCAGAGAAAATCGATTTATTTTAAACATACTGAATTGATTTGTTTGAACTTGAAAAACTGTCCAGATTGCTCAAGCTTGCTTGTTGATGTTGTTTTCAGGAGTTCTGGCGCCAGACCAAAGTACCAAGCATCCCAGAGGTCTGGAAGCAGTTCCGACTGCAGGTAAGGATCAACAAGGAGGACAACACCCCCAGCCCCAGGTTTTGGCTGTCAACACCCAGACGTCCGTTCAAGAGATGTTTCCCCTAGAGTCAACATCAGTGCCGACTCCACTCCCCGAAAAGTTTTTTTAAGTGAGACTATAAATCAAGCCCCCTCCCCTCCCCCCCCTGCGCAAACACGGAACATCTTGCACACACGTTAAACAGTTTCGAATGCGTAAGCTATTGTGTTCCGGTGGGACAGAATATTTGCCCCCCAAAAATGCATACACACAGGTGTCGTGTTTAGACATCATCCCTGAAGTCGGGAATGTGGCTACCTTAATTTTGAGCAAAAAGTCGCATTCACAAAATTTCACCATTGGAGAACTTAAGAGCTCGAACCCACGAATGCAACAGCAAAAAATCACCTGGTGATATATCTTCTTCTTTTTTTTTTAAAATGAAACTTATAAAATAGTTGAACTGTTTCTATATTATATCCTGTGTGGCCCAAAGAATGAAATAAGTGTGTGTTTTTTTTAGAGTATCTGCCTCTAGCCCTTCATAATCATTATCAGTGTTCTGTGATTTATTTTTTTTATTTACATGAAACAAATTGTTCACCGATATTGGAAGATAGGTCAATGTGTTCCATAACCTATGCAGCCCTTGGGCAGCAAAAGTGTCAGACCTCGAGCATTATTTTTGAAAATTGCAAAAAAGCAATGAAATAGCCATTCCTTATTGGCCTGAGTAGAAATGAGTACTAAAAAATCCCAAGAAGCGTCGCGGAATGGTTTTGACTTTCACCTGCCAACAAGTAAGCATGAGGTTCTGGGTTCGATTCCCAGCCTACCTATTTCTTCCCATTTCGACGAAAAAAAAAAGATCTGAATGTCAGAGTCCTTTAGATGAGACTATAAACTGAGGCCTCGTGTGCGAACGCGCGCAGAATATATTGCACACACGTTAAAAACCCGTTCTGCTATTCGGAAAAGTAGGCCACACTTCGCCGGTAGGAGCGGATAACCCCTTGTCCTCTCCCAACATACACACAGGTGGCGCAAGAGCGCGCGCACGTGGTGTGTGTGTGTGTTGTGGTGTGTTGTGTGTGTGTGTGTGTGTGTGTCTTGTCTGTGTCTGTGTGTCTGTGTCTGTGTGTCTGTGTTCTGTCTGTCTGTCTGTCTGTCTGTCTGTCTGTGTAAAATGTATGTGTGCGTGCATGTGCGTGCATGTGCGTGTGTGTGGTGTGTGCGTGTGTGCGTGTGTGTGTGTGTGTGTGTGTGTGTGTGTGTGTGTGTGTGTGTGTAAAATGGCTAGTTATGTGGAGGAGACATCAGGTTGGACGGAGGGGCAAGGAAAGAAAATCAAGGGATGTTTAAGAGGGTATGGATGCTTATTAAAAGTAGTGGGAAATAATAAAAAAGACCTGGCTATTTTTCTAACATGGTTTATTTTGGGATCGGCTTTTTCTTAAAGGGATGCAACTTTTTAAAAAAAAGTCCCAGATTTGAAATAAATTTGACAGGTAGCTTAAACAGAATCTACCATTGGTAAACCTCAGAACTCTAGCCAATGAATAAACCAAAATTTGACAGTAAAATCTGATGCTAGGACTAGTAATTCGAATTTGAATCTCCATAATACTGAGCTACGTACCATTGTGTCTATAGCTAGTTACTATATGTCTATGAGCCTATTGTGTCCATTTTTCTAACATTCAGACGATCATCTGACAGACATCCCTTACCCGCTATTAACTCTTTAACACTAACCTTTACACTAACCTCAACTCTAACCATGACCTCCCCCCCCCGCATGTGGACACAAAAGGCACGTAGATATATAGTATATGCTGATGACACTTTTCTTCGTTGCTCGTATTGGCTAGAATGCAAAGTGCCTGGTCTTTTTCCACGCTGCTCCTCTGCAGGAGGTCTATTGCCTTGCTGGCCTCAGTCGACACATTCCCATTACAGGGCAGTTCATTAAAAAAAATTTCAAACGAGAAAAGATATGCAAAAAAGCACGAGAATAGACTGGGTCGGTAGAAAATAATCGAGAGAGGATAGAGCTGAAGGGAAAATCAAAGTGAAGGATTGAAAAGAGGAAATTTCTTGCAGAGCATTTCCAGTAAGTGGGGAAGCTCTGTATACCGATAGAACCCCCGACGTTTTTGGATGGGGGGATGTTGACACAATGTACAATTGTTTTCAGGGTCAGTGGGAGGAGGGATGCTAGAATTTTAGCGAAAAGGCTATGGGGAAATGGGGGGGGTGGTGGGGGCAGGGGGGAGCGGTAAAAAGTTTTTGTACATAGTGATGAGAAAAGTGCATTTCAGACAGTTAAAGTAGAAGGTGCCGATTGCAGAATGCCCGGCCAACTATTTGGCGAGGGGGGTGTATTCAATTTTTTTTTAAAGATTTAAAACAGAAATGGGGGCCTAATGTTAAAAAAATTATTGAAATATCATTGAAGCAGTGCACAGTGAGACTGCACTGCAGAAAATAGGCGTTAGTAAAGAGTAGAAAGTATGTTCGTGTTATTGTGTGTTTTCGTGTGTGTGTGTGTGTGTGTGTGTGTGTGTGTGTGTGTGTGTGTGTGTGTGTGTGTGTGTGTGTGTGTGTGTGTGTGTGTTGGGAGTCCAGGTGTTAAATAAAAAAAAAAAACTGCCATTACCGAAATAACATGAAAATAAGTATTCGTTCATGTACCGGAGTTTTAAAGAAAATTTGTTAAATTGCTGGATTTGCCCCGCGCTGTAAAAAAACATGACTTAAAAAAAAAAAACTCGCCGTAAATTTGGAAAGGTGGAGGTGAAAGTAGTAGGAAGTGTGGATTTAAAAGAATTGCAGTATTTTGAAAAAAAAAATGTGTACATTTTATCTAACAAATTTGAATTAGAAAAGGCAGGAAAGCTCAGTGGTCAGAGAACTCGTTTTTAATCGGTACCAGCCGTCTTCAGGACAGGAAAGTTACGTAAAGCAGCGAGGAGAGGAGATGGGCGCTGCCCTCAATATGCTGGCCCCTGGATAAGCTGAGGTTTCTGATAACTCTCTCCCCAACGACCACATAGGCTATGGGACACTTTTACCTTTTTGTGAATTAGAGAAGGCATTGTGCCGTTTATCTTTTTTTTAAAAAATTTTTACTGGATAAGATGCAAGAAAAATGTCAATCTTTCATTCTTTAATATGTTTAGGGTAACGGAAAGTTGTTTTAGTATATTGTATTTCCTTCTTGCCTTTTGCTTTGTCCCAAAGGTCGGGGACATGTTCATTACCCAGGTCATAGCACTCCCAGCCCATTAGTAAACTACTCCATTTTGCAACTCTCCCAGCAGTTTTTTATTTCCATTTTTAACTAAAATAAACTTTATCTCTATCACAGTCCTCTTATTTTTTATCTTTTTCAAAATGATAAAGGAGCAACAGGTAGCAGATCACATTGTAATTAAACAAAACAAAAATAACGGAAAATAAATAACTGAAAAACAAAAAATATAATAGAGATAAAGGGGGGTTGGAGGCCCCACAAGTTTTTGTATTGTAGCAAGACTGAAATGAAAAAGCTTACTTTGATCAGTGCTCATTGCTGCCCGATTATTAGTCTGCTTTCTGGAATTGGTCCAACCATTGTATTCTACTATGGGCTGCTTTTCTGAATGCATGAAGCTCCACTTGAATGACTTTAGCAAAATTCCAATATGGTGAATGTTGTGAGATACTGTATTCTTGCGATAATACAATGAGGTATAGTTTTGGATGGGCTTTTTTTTTTTTTTTTTTTTACTCGGCCTGTCTCTTGCTTTTACTTTTCTAGTCTCACACGATACTGGGTTGTGGAAAACTAGAAAATGGTTTAGCATGTGTGATTTGTTTAATGGGTGATGCATAACTGTTTACAAGAAGTTTTACTAAAACATTTAGCTCTATTTCAAGTGGAGTGGAATTAAAATTATTTTGTTTCTTGTGCGTGTGTGTGTGTGTGTGTGTGTGTGTGTGTGTGTGTGTGTGTGTGTGTGTGTGTGTGTGTGTGTGTGTGTGTGTGTGTGTGTGTGCGCTGGTGCGTGGTGTGTGTGTGTGTTGCGGTTGTGGCTGTGTTAAACGATGTATAAAGATAACGTGCAGTTTAGCACAAAGAGCTTTTTATAAAAAAATCAAGGATAATAAGATAAGCACTCGTGTGATTTTTACATCCAGTCCCAGTGTGTATGCGATTTTGTAAATTTTGTATGGAATTCTAAGAAAGTTTTGCATATTATCTATATCTATTTTAAAATATAGTTAATGCGCTCTGCTTTGTTTGCTGCCCCTTCCCCCTATATCATAACCTTCCAGGGCCAGCAATAGCTTTTCTATGGCGGAAGCTGGTCGGTCATGGAGTGAATGGAAATATTTTAATGGTTTTCAAAGATATTTACCCCAAAGCCAAGTCATGTGTCAGTGGTGGGGATGAGTGTTCTGATTTTTTTCAATCGTCATCTGGGGTCCGTCAGGGCGAAAACTTGTCACCTTTACTCTTTGCTTTGTATTTGAATGACGGGCAATCTTTCATTATTGAAAAAATGAATGGTTTACCAACGAACAAAGGAAGCCAGAGAACTTGGTTGGGAAAGTGAAAAAAAAATCTTTTGTTGAAAATGTTTTTGTTATTGTATGCAGATGATACGGCAATTTGTGCCGAATCGAAAGAAGATTTACAGGAAGCTATAAATGCTATGTGTAATTACTGCCATAAATGGAAACTTAACATGAATGTAGAAAAAAAAACACAAGTTCTGGTCTTCTCACGAGGAAAGATCAAGAAAATGCCTTGTTTTACATGTTGTGGTAAAGAATTTTTTTTCTGTCAAGTATCTGGGGATAAACCTTAATTATAATAGATTTAACCTGGCACAAAAACATTTATATGACCAAGCATGTCGTGTATGTTCTCTTTGTTAAACAAAATGTAGAGGACTCTTTCTTCCTATTGACATTCAGATAGAGCTATTTAACAGAGTGGTCGTCCCAGTTTTGCTCTATGGGTGTGAAATTTGGACACCATCTATGTGTGAATTAGCTTCAGAATTACAGATTTTCTTTAAAATGATTCTTAAACTTGGAAATCTACTCCATGAGAAATAATTTATGGAGAACTGGGTCAGTTTCCTGTGGAAATAACTGCAAAAGTAGGATGCTATGCTATTGGTTTAAACTAGTGGATGCAGGAAGTGAGCCCAAGTTCTCAAATATTGTTTACAGACTTCTACATGATATGTATATCGCTTATTCCGCAAATCTCCTTATTCAGTCACTGCAGAACGTACATTAAAAGAAATTGGATTAAGTGGTATATGGCAGAATCAGTTTGATCTCCGAGTTTCACCAGAATGGTTTAAAGCCAAAGTTACACGTAGCTTACAAGATCAGTATTAACAGCAATGGTATTCTCATGTGGACAATGACATCTTCCTCAATTATAGACTATTCAAAAGTGTTTCTGTTTTGAACATTATTTATCCATTCTTCTTCGTACCTCATTATTAACTTTTATTCATTTTCGAACGTTTAATCATAGACTTTCCATCCAAACAGGCAGAATAAGTAGTATTCCCAGAGCAGAGAGAGTCTGTGATAAATGTGAAGATAGCGAGTTAGATGAGTTTCATTGTCCAAAAGTAAAATTTGTTGTGCAGTAAAGAAACAAATTTATTCCGAAATGTCAGAAAAATCCAAATGTTAGTTTCATGACCTGTTTAGTTCTAGAAATCCTTGCTTATTAAAGTTAGTTTCTCAAAGATATAATGAAAAACCACTGATTTGATATATTTTCATAAATGACACTAGTGCAAATTGTTTCATTCTATAGATAATTTCGTTCCCCTGTAGGTATAAGCTATGAAGGCTGTGTGTGTGTGTGCGTGTGTGTGTGTGCACGTGTGCGTGTGTGTGTGTGTGCGCGTGTGCGTGTGTGTGTGCGCGTGTGCGTGTGTGTGTGTGTGTGTGTGTGTGTGTGTGTGTGTTGTGTGTGGTGGGTGTGTGTACCGTGTGTGTGTGAGTGTCCTCTTTGGTGTGCGGTGTGTGTGTGTTGTGTGTGTGCGCGTGTGCGCTTAAAATTAATCAGTTAATACTATAATTGTGCAATACAGCCGCCATGTGAGAACTTTTGTATTTTTATATAAATGTTGGTTCTTTGGGTTGTTTGGTATTTTTGTGGGGGTTGATTTTTTTTTGGGGGGGTATTTTTATGCTTACGTGAGTGCACGCGTAGGTTTGTGGGCAGGTGTGCCCTTGAGGGTAAGCCCCAGGCATTAGAGTGCCCTTCTGCACGCGTGTATGTTAGTGTGTGTGCGCGGGCGCGTGTAGTGTATGTGTGCTTCTAGATGCCTTAGCGTTGTACGTGATATGCTGAGAGAGAGAGAGAGAGAGAGGAGAGAGAGAGAGAGAGAGAGAGAGAGAGAGAGAGAGAGAGAGAGAGGAGAGAGAGAGAGAGAGAGAGGAGAGAGAGAGAGCATTAATTGTCGAGTCATCTAAAATCATGCTGATTTTCTAGTCCTCTACTGTATTATGAATACTCTATCTTTTTTCATCTTTGTGCTATCCATTGTGTTATGATTTTTGTTGTGAATATTTTTCACATGCCCATATCTGCAAGCATTGGTTTTGTCAAATTTCATGTACCCCTTGTGGGGGGGGGGGGGGTGTCTTGAAATTTTTAATTTTGAATTTTGAGTCGCACAGTATTACTAGAAAATATGTTTCATTTAAAGCTGAGTTTTTAAGTGCTTTCTTTTAAATTGTATTGAACATGAAGCTTGTTTTCTTTCAAATGATTTTACTCCCGTGAAAACGTGAACTGAAGCCCTCATAACTTTGTCAGTAGCATGTTAGTTTTGCTTTTGGGGTTGCAAGTTTTATCCAAAGATTTTTATTTTGCTTTTGTTAGTACACCTCGTTAAAAACTGCTTTATTTGCTTCTAGCCCAGTTAAACTTGTTCTAGAATTCCAACAAGAAATCTAAGGTTTAGAAAATGTTTGTTACATATTTTGATAACCTATAATTTGTAATGATGAAGATGATGCATGTTTATTTAGAGGACCAACAAAAAGTAGTTTTGCTAGTTTGGCTTTCATTTTTACTATGTAATAACACGTCTGAATAGAATGGATAAAATGTATAGATTAGAATGTTTAGACATAAGTGGTGAGCACACACCACAGGCATTTGACTGGCTGGCTGACTTTTTTCCCTGAGAAAAATATCTCCTTTGCACTACTCTCTCTTAGCACTTACACTTATCATTTCTTTATTCTTGTATTTCGAGGATAATGGAATAAGCACTTACGTGCTTTTTTGCATCCAGTTCCGTGTGTAATGCAGTTTTGTAAATGTTATCACCCGCTCCCACCGGCACACAATGGCCTACTCTTCCTAAAAGCGGAACAGGTTTTAACGTGTTGCAATATTATGCTCTGCGTGCGTTCGCACACTGGGCCTCTGCTTGTAGTCTTATCCAAAGGACTTTTGGGGAGAGTGGAGTTAGCACTGATAACTCCGGAGGAAAAATCCTCTTGAACGAGATTCGAACCCAGGTCAGCAGATCACAAGCGCATCGATCTGACCACTAGACCGTCTTTTTCAGGATGTCTGTGCTTTTTGATCGTAAAGATAACATGACTAGAATCAAAAAGTAATTTGTCACTAACGTGTTTTAAAAGCATATTAAGAATGAACAGATCATTTTGGTCTAATTCTTGAATAGAGTGATAATTCAAAAAACAGTCAGCTGGTCAGTCATTGTGTCACTGCTGGTCAGAGCATTGGGAAAAGCCTACCTCCCCCTTCAGCAAAAAGAAACAAACTGGAGTTAGGATTGGGTAGCCGGCTCGCAGCTGAAATCGAAACGAGATGGAAAGGAAATTTCAGAGCTACTTTGAAGAAACATTGTCAAAACTTGGATGAAAAGTGATACAAGAAAGCACCGGAACACGAGTGTTTATTATGATTTTACTTGGTTGAGTTTATAACTGGCTGATGTGATTTTTTTGGGTGCTGGTGTTTGAATACTGTTGTGGTATATATCCATATGATGTTTATATGTTTGCTATATGTATGGCTTGTATCCTGCTTGAATTTCTCTCCCTGAGATATGAAAGTGTTTGTAAATTGAACTGACATAAAATCTACCAAAAAAACCCCGAAAGCTTGATCAGTGTCTTTGTTGAGAGTTATGAATGACTGTGTTTATAAGTGTTTACAAATGTAAAATATATGCACGATATCTCGGATATTTATACATACATACGTTTAATCTCTCTCTCTCTCTCTCTCTCTCTCTCTCTCTTCTCTCTCTCTCTCTCTCTCTCTCTCTCTCTCTCTCTCTCTCTCTCTCTCTCTCTCTCTCTCCCCTCCCCTTCCCTCCCCTCCCCTCCCTCCCCTCCGCCCCCTCTCTCTCTCCCCCCCCCAACTCCACTCCATTCCACTCCCCTTGTTTCTATATCTATCTCACTCTCTCCCTTTCCTAACATTTAAATATATCCAATCTAAACATTCCAAACTATCCAGCCCATTCACTATGTCTAAATGTCTCTCAGAAAAAAAAAACATGCACGAACAATTGTAAAATATCAGTTCAAAATATCTTTTAAAATTAAAGGTAATACCAGTACTACAAAATATGTAATTTATATCGCGCTATATCTTGTTTATAAAAAAAAATCGAGCGCTGGCATTTAACACGCGTAACATAAAAAAAGCTACGGACATGCAACAAATCACAAAATATCTGTAACCCGTTTAAATATACCAGTGAACGCACGCGCATGCACGCACAGACATACAGGCACACACATATACAGAAAAACACCACCCCCACACACCCAGCCTCCCCCCCCCCCACACACACACACACACAAACACAAGCGCGCGCTCGTGTACGGGCACACAGCATAATTACTTTGCTGGGGTGATTGGGATTCGGACGGTTTAAAGAATGAAGATCGAAACAACAATAACAAAGGAAAAGGACTTCATGATTTAACATCCATGTTGGACACACACACACACACACACACACACACACACACACGCACACGCTCACGACACACACACACACAACATGCACGCGCGCGCGCTCGTGTTTGTGCGTGTGTGTGTGTGTGTGTGTGTGTGTGTGTGTGTGTGTGTGTGTGTGTGTGTGTGTGTGTGTGTGTGTGTGTGTGTGTGTGTGGCGACGACCCTGCACTCTTTTGTAGTGTTTCATAATCATTAATATTATGTGTAGTAGGGAGAAGTCCCTTAATACCGAACAGCCGATTCCTCAAACAAACGGGATTTAACTGCTCAAATTTTATCGTGCGAGTTGGCGAGGTACCGTACCTGTATATAAAAAATAATGGCGGAGAAAAGCGACCCACGAAAACGCCGAGTTATTTCATGATTTTAGGCCTCTCCCTGCAGTTTTTGACATCAGAAAGTTTGGTTATAGAAGGATTATGAACTTCTCTTAATGAAAACGGATGGATGATGATGATGATAATAATAATATTATTAAAAACAACAATGAAAGAAGAAGAAGAAGAAGAAAGAAGAAGAAGAAGAGAAGAAGAAGAAGAAGAAGAAGAAGAAGAAGAAGCAGAAGAAGAAGAAGAAGA
>CM060319.1:35149187-35156687 GCA_030674155.1 Stramonita haemastoma
CTCTCTCTCTCTGTGCTTGCAGAGATTTTTTCATGGACACAAGCCTGCTGACTGTTGGTAACAACGTCAAGTCTACATTTTTTGGTTTTCTTTTTGTTTTTGTTTGTTTGTTGGGGGGTGGGAGGGAGGTATTTGTTCAGTGGTAATAATTATACATTAATTCTATGTTGTTGTATAGATTTATCCCTATGCAATTCCTTATTCAATTCATTGTATTGTTTCGTTTTGTATTATATTGTTTTGTATTGTACTGTATTGTGTGTGTGTGTGTGCGTGCATGCATTTATATGTGCGGGTGCGAACGCGTGCGTATAATGTGTAAATAATGGTTGATCATATGTCTTTTCTAGTCAATGGTTTTTTAAGAACATTGTATCTAAACATTGGTGTGTGTGTATGCGCGTGTTTGCGTGTTTGCGAGCGCGCGCGCGTTAGAGTGTGAGTGTTTGTGACATTTTACTTGAAGTTATATAATGTTTGAACAAATATGAAATGTAGCTACTTCATGTGTTTGATTATGATGTATCAATATGCCTGTCAGTATTGTAATTGCCCTTCAGGATGATTAAAGTGTTTTGACTTGGCTTGACTTGACTTGACTATTGTATTCTATTCTATATAGTGTAGGCTACATACGTTGGGGTTTTTTCCTGTATGTCATTCGGCTGCTCTCCACGGGAAAACACGATGCATGCCGTAATACGCTGTTAAACCGTCTCCATTTTATTTTCTGTCTACCCGTAAAGAGAATAGGTTGTTTTGGATAAGCTTTTACCATGAAAAATCTATAGATTCGTCTCCAAAAAAGAATGGCTCTTTTCGACAAACTTTTGATACAAAAATTTTTATTCAATCACAAATAATTCTTTAAAGTGTATTAAGTGTATCATGTTGCCCACAGGACCTCGGATTATCTTTTCAACTAAAAAACTAGCACTCTAATCTAGTAGAATGGGAGAAAAGTGGGGGCTTTGGGTGACGTATCGAACCTACGACAGCTCACTTTGTATACAGGTGCGTTGCTGCTAAGCCATCCATCTACAATCCCATGGTGTGATGGTCTATTCCATTCTTTACCTGAAGAGTAGGGCAGTTGACTTAAAAGGATTACTACTTTAAGGAACTATTTCGCCTTTTATATTTTGCGCTTACACTTCATTCTGAACACTTGTATGTCGAGTATATAGTTGATGGAAATCAGTCTTTTGGTAGACAGAGCATTGTCATACTCTTTCGATAGCAAAAGCCTCCCATGCTGCGTTAATTAAAAAGCGATTCTGTGATCTCACCAGATCAATATAACCTTGAAGTTGGAATGTGGCTACCTGAATGGTGGGTAAAAAATGATCGCGTACGAAAAAAATCTCACCACTGGTGAACCTCGAGCTTTAGCCGAGAGCGAAAAGAAAATCGATCAGATCAATAAATATTATGCATGACTTGTACCAGCCAGTTTGAGGCGGTAAGTTTTCCGCATTGCTCTGCAGTGTTTTATCGAGACTATTCAAAGATAGTGAGGGGGGTTTTTTTTGACGGGGAAGAAGGGAAAGGAGGGGGAAGGATTGAAAGAGTGGGTTGTTGACCCTGACAATTTTTTTCGTTACCAATTTTTGCACATTACTCCTCCTTTTAACCCACTTTCTCTCTCCCTCTCCCCCTGCCCACCTCCCCAAATACCCTCCCTCCTCTTAAACCTTCTCCAAAAAACAGCACATGTAACTTTAGACCACACTTTCTTACCCACCTCTTTAGAAAGCAAAAGATTTAAAAAAAAAAAAAAAAAAAAAAAAAAAGCTTTTCATAACCTAGATCCTTACTTAATAGGCACCACTATTTTTTGTCATCTTTTTTTTTTTTACCCACCCACGCCCCCCCTACTTAGTCTCTTTCATATCAGTAGACCTACCCCGCCCCTCTCCTTATCCCTAAGGTAAGGTCAGAGCTAGCTCCTCTCAACAGCACAAGACTTGTGATTTACAAAAGGGGGTCTGTGGGCTTCTCCTTCTGTGGAACACGGGGCCGCGATGTTTGCTTGTAGGCGGGGTGGCCATTCGATAATCGATCAGTGATCGCCTTTTTCTCGGAGATCCCTGAAGGTTCTTATAGCCAAGTGTTATCAGGGTGACTGACGCGAATGCGCTGCCACTTGTAGCGGAGAGGAAGGAGGTGGTTCACAGTATGGCTAGTTAAGGTAGACTTGTAAAATGTTTGAGAATCAAGTTTGATTTTTTTTTAAGGGTATAGTTATACGTAAATTTGACTCTCATCAATATGGATGTGAGAACTTTTTTTTTTTACGATGGCGTGCATGGTTGCTAGTATGTACATACGTACGTGCAAACTCACTGGTGTGAGTGCCTTTGTGTATGCACGCCCACACACACGTACCACATAAGAAAGCACTTTCATCAGACCACATGCATGAACACACGCATACATGCTTGCAAGTATACATGCATGCGTGCACACGCCCAACACACACACACACACACACACACAAAACACACACACACACACACACACACACACACAAACGCACAGAAAGGAAAGCCAACCTAAGACTTATCAGAGTATGTAGTCTGTCGGTCTGTTTGCCTGTGTAGTATACATAGGCAGCACAACGCATTTTCGCTCATATGACAGTAAAGAAGAGGAAGAAGAAGAATGCATGCACAAAGTATAGAGTGCGCTGACAGTTTTTCAGTTTTGTCAATGCATACTTTCGATAACAAGAATTTGCCCCTGCTTTGTCAAATAATAACAAATATATGACTAATAATCTTTATAACTAAACCGGGTCTTCTCCATTAGATATCAAATTCTGCAGAATAAACAGCATGTTAAACGACTTCTATTCGACTTTGGCCTACCCTAGTATTCCAGAAAGAAAGAAAAAACAATATCTGCAAATAAAAGCATGAGTTATCTGCCTCAGCTAGGACACACCTAGGGAATCCATACAGTCAATAGAGAAGATTTAGTGTCTTACGATAACAGAACACTGAAGGCGGATATCTGACTTGTTGGACACTCGACTACATAAAAATAAGATCATACAAATGAAGATACCTAACTTGGCCTGTGTATTTATTCATTTATTTATTTATGTATCTATTTATCTATCTTTTGTTCCCTTATGTCTAGGATAATGGAATAAGCACGATGTGCTATTTTTACATCCAGTCTTCGTGTGTATGAAGTTTTTTTACGATTTTGTCCTCCGTTTCTACTGGCACACAATGGCTTACTCTTCCGAAAAGCGAAACAGAATTTGACGTGTGCGCAAGATGTTCTGCATGCGTTTGCACACGAAACCTCGGTTTACATTTCATTCGAAGCTGTGTCATTTATTGGAGTGAGCTAAGTGCTAAGGCTTACATCAAAATGTTATGTTGAAAAATTAATGTTTTGTATGTAGGCTATCTGCAGTCACGACAAACTTCTAGTAAAATAACCTGCACTCCTGTTTTAAAACGAAAAAAGCCACCTGAAGACAGAGTAAGGCTGGCTATATTATGGCAAGGTATTTGAAGCAAAGTATACAGAAACTTCTGATCAGTGTGTACTTCTGGTCTCACAATGACCTCTAGATGGGATGAATGAGTCAGCGCACAACATTTTGGGTGATTTTCAAGGTGTTAGGCTGTGCAACACGCAAAAAAACAGCAGCAGCAGCAGCAACAACAACAACAACATCAAGAACAAAAATGTCACTACGCACAAAAAGTTTTCTACAACATTTCTGCATTATTGCGATTGCTGTTTCTATTTCTTTAGTCATTAATTGTCACTTATTTTTCATGTAATCGTTATTTCATTGGGTCCATTTGCGGTATTGTATCATAAGGCTTATTCGAGATCAACAACTGTATAAGGTCCCAATACATTTCATTACTTTGTATTACATCACCGACAGTTTCTGTCTAAAGCTTCTGTTATGTAACGTGTGGTGTATGATATCGGATTTTATGTAGCCAAAGATATAGAGGGGGAAAGCTAGTGTTCTTAAGTGTTTCCCATGTTTAAGAAATTAAAGTTCTACTCGAGTAGCATATTTTTCTCATTCACACATGAAAAAAAAACCCGTGAAACGGCAACTATACAAGATTCAAGAGAACTTTATATATGGCTGTTTCAAATACTTGACACCCAGACACAGCTGTAATCTGACTTCAGATAATACTCTTTATACTGAAAAATACAGAAATTTATACTAAACACTTGTGTTGGAGAAAGACAGTTTCTGCATGGAATTTCAAAGTAAACTAACATTTTAATGTACATCATGGCACTTTCTTTTCTTGTTTCTTTCTTTTATTCTTTTTATATCGAGGATAATGGAATAAGCATTCTGTGCTTTTTTTTACATCCAGTCCCCGTGTGTGTGCAGTTTTGCAAATCTTGCCATCTGTTCCCACCGGCACACAATGGCCTACTCTTACGAAAAGCGGAACAGGATTTAACGTGTTCGCAAGATGTTCTGCGTGCGTTCGCACACGGGGCCTCGGTTTATAGTCTCATCCGAAAGACTTGGCTCATGACTCTGACTGACATCGGTTTTGGGCGAGGCCCTGAACAAGAACTGGCTGAACAAACTTGCCAGTCAACTGAAAAATACACTGACCCTTCTTGAGGCAATATTGTGAGATGTGGGAAACTTGCCATGAGGTAGAGGGGGTGGCATGGGGAACTGGAGGAGAGGGGAGGAAGGAGAAAAAAAGTGGCTATGGCTGTCCCTGTACAGTGACCATACTCAATCTCTTCAACTTGTCAGAGGTACTTCAAACACTCCCCTTTCCTCTCCCCCTGGTTGACTTTTTTCTTTCTTTTCTTTCTTCAGTTTGTTAGTGACCTAACTTGAAACAGCGTGTTTGAAGTAGGTTCCACTGTTAGACAAGCTCTGGCATATCCCGTCAAGAACTCACAAGAACGTATGCTAACAAAACGAAAGTAGCTGTAACAAAAACCCACCAACTAAAGTCAGCATTCTATAAATGGTGTAACCCTGAACAAAAATTACAGCTCAAACTTAAAAAAAGACCAATATAAAGTACCTATGGTTCTCAAATATTTGCTGTGCTGTACTCTAACCCAAAGCTAAAAAAAAAACGTTGATGTTGGATCTCGGTGATAGCATCTTGCAGGTTGATCAAATCAATATTGTCCTTGAAAGAAACGATTTTCTACTGTAACGTTGCAGTTTTCCAATAAGCCAAAAGAATCATTGAACTCTCACGCAGAAGCTGGGGATTGAACCAAGACCTTCCAGCCAGTGAATTGGTAGCCTACGGGAAACGCACCTACCCAGAAAGCGAGAGTGAGAGTTCTGTTTTCGTCTGAATACGAACTTTTTCCTTACCCACTAAACTCATGAGTGGTGGTCCGGGTGCTAGTTTTTTTAGGATCAGACGATAACCTGGGGTCCTGTATGTAACACATATTTTTCGCTGGTAAGAGAATCCATAGGAACAGGGAATTGTTCTGGTAAAATTATGCAAAAATGCTTTGCGCTGCCGTTAAGCGTCTAGCAAGTCAAGCCCAGCGCATCCGATTTCGGTGAGGGACAGAATTGTTTGCTTTAAAGTCTTTCTGGAAAAAAAAGGCAAGAGAAAGGACCAAAAGGCAGAACATGGACAAGAAGAGGAGACAGGAGGAAAAAGAACAAGGCGAAATAAAGAGACGGCAGAAAATAGGGAATTTCTAGCTCGGAATTTCCAAAAAGGTAGGGGTGCTGTTTATACTGACAAGCTCCGATCCCCACGGGAATAGTGTGACTGAAAGTGTGTACTCACTACACTACACTACACACACTACACTACACTACACACTACACTACACTACACGCTACACTGGACACGTACACTACGCTACTACACTACACTACACTACACTCATGCTGCATGTTCTAACTACACTGCACTGAGCACTACACTACACTACACTACTCTACACACTACACTACACTACACTACATTACACTACACTACACTACACTACACTGCACACACTACACATACACTACATGTTTTTTTCGTTCCATGGCTAGAGCTCTGAGTATCTACAACGGTGACATTTTACATATGCAACTTTATCCCCTCACCCCCATTCCCGCAAATCATAAAATGCATCCGCTTTCAGACTTCGGGAAACGTGTCTAAACACGACACCTATCTATGTGCATGCGTTTTTCTTGAGATTCTATCATCTATTCCTACCAATACGAAATGGCCACCTCTACCTACGCAGGATGTTCTGCACGCGGCCTCAGTTTATCTTCACCTCCCTTCACCTATCCCTGCAGTCCTGCAGACCTTGTGGGGCACCGCAGAAGATTTTACAACCAGCTTCCTCCACTTTATAGTCTCACTCAAAGTTCTTTGATATTCAGTTCGATTTTGTGGTCAAAGTGGGAGCGACTTTTTTTTATTTTTTAGCAAAGAAATATTTTTATTTTAGATTTCTTGCTAAAAGTAAGTTTGACGATTAAAAAAAAAATCCAAACTAGCTGTGCGTGTAAAGAATTAGATGATTAGTAGGAACAACTTTAATACACTATCAATCCCTTGGCCTTGCAGCTCGCTACTAGAAAACCCTGAGCGCTAACCACTGCGCCACACCATGACAGCTGGGGTCCAAGTCTCTAAGTTGGTCAGACTGGGGTGAGGGGTGGGGTGGGCGTGGGTGGAGGGTGGGGGTAAGGGCAGATAGGGACAGGGCAATGGCTGTCGTGGGATTGTGGGCAGGGCGGCTGCATGGCCACTGGTCATTGTGTTGGTCACTGGCCTTCAATATGGCCTCAGCCTTTAACTGTTGACTCAAAGAGAGAAAGAGAAAGAAAGAAAGAAAAGAAAGAAAGAAAGAAAGAAAGAAAGAAAGAAAGAAAGAAAGAAAGAAAGAAAGAGTGAAAGAAAGAGTGAAAGAAAGAGTGAAAGAAAGAAAGAAAGAAAGAAAGAAAGAAAGAAGAAAGAAAAAAGAAAGAAAGAAAGAAAGAAAGAAAGAAAGAAAGAAAGAAAGGCTGGAATGCCAAGTTTCTGTACACTGACTTGTCTGCTGGTGATGGTGGTGATGGTGTGATGGTGGTGGTGATGTGGGGTGTGGTGATGATGTGATGGTGGTGATGGTGGTGATGTGGTGCTTGGGTTGTGAAACCCTTGCATGATGAATCAGACAGGGGGTTGTGTGTGTGTGTGTGTGTGTGTGTGTGTGTGTGTGTGTGTGTGTGTGTGTGTGTGTGTGTGTATGTGTATGTGTGTGTTGTGTGTTGTGTGTGTGTGTTGTGTGTTGTGTGTGTGTTGTGTGTGTATGTGTGTTGTGTGTGTGTTTGTGTGTTGTGTGTGTGTTGTGTGTGTAATGTGTGGTGTGTGTGTGTGTTGTGTGTGTGTGTGTGTGTGTGTGTGTGTGTGTGTGTGTGTGTGTGTGTGTGTGTGTGTGTGTGTGTGTGTGTGTGTGCTGGTGAAGGGGAGAGCGGCGTAAGGGTTGTGTGTGTCTGTCTCTGTCTCT
>CM060319.1:35159187-35166687 GCA_030674155.1 Stramonita haemastoma
TGTCATAGACACTGTTCGCTCTGCGTGAAATTCGGAGTGCTCTTTTCAGAGAGAAGACGTCATCTCGTTCGGCGGAGCTTATGTTGTGTGTGTGTGTGTGTGTGTGTGTGTGTGTGTGTGTGTGTGTGTGTGTGTGTGTGTGTGTGTGTGTTGTGTGTGTGTGTGTGTGTGTTTGTCCGTGCGTTGTGTGTGTATTTTGTGTGTGTGTGTAGTGTGTATGTGTGTGTGTGTTTCTTGGGCTGTGTGTTCCAATTTTTTTTTTTTTCCAGATGGTACGTTGATAAGTAGTGCAATTACTTTTTATTCTTGATCAAGCATCCATGTGTGTGTGTGTGTGTGTGTGTGTGTGTGTGTGTGTGTGTGTGTGTGTGTGTGTGTGTGTGTGTGTGTGCGTGCGTGTGTTCGTGTGCGTGCGTGTGTTTGTGTGTGTGTGATGTTTCTTTTGTTGTTTTTGTAGGTTCTTTCCTTTTTACTCCCTACCCACTCCCCAAGCTTCCTCCTTATTATACAGGGTGGGTTTTTTGCTGACATACGCGTTACATGTTCTTGTCGACCAGTTGTTAAAACATCTCTGTGATAGTTTCATTCAGTAGAGAGAAATATTGTATACAGAGTATAGCAAATAAACTCTAAAACACAGACATATTCTGTGGCCTTTTTTTTCTGTGCCACATGTACTCACACGCACGATTCCGTGATCGCGTTCGCACGCAGACGTACACACACACACACACACACACACACACACACACACACACACACACACACACACACACACACACACACACACACACACACACACACACATACACACACACACATTGATATTGACTGTAATATCAGATGATTTGCATTGACAATCATGTCAGTAGACAGCATTTCTAGACATAGATGTTAGCTTTTTTTTGCGTGTTAACATCAGCTCTTTAAGTATGCTATATGTGGCTTGAAGATCTTAAAGTCCATCCCACTGATAACCTGGCTGGCCGCAAATAGATATTTTCTTGATTGTCAAAGCAATAAAATGCATAACTTTATCAAAAAATGAATCAAAAGCAAACATTTCAGACCCTAAGGAAGAATATGTAATTGGTATTAAAAAAAAAATCTTGTCACCAACACGTCCTACTTCACTTTCGCCAGCTATGAAAGTTTAGTGCATAACGTGATCTCTTTCTGTCCACAATGTTTTAATACAGCACTGTTGGTGATAGTTTCTTAGTACCATACTGCACATTAGACCAGGTCCAGTACAAACCTGGACCGTAGCATTCCGCACATCCTGAATATGTGTAATTTGTACTTGAGGAAATCCAGTGAGAACAACACTATGGCAATATCTGTCTGTCTTTGACAAAACTAGCCAGTATTCAATCCTTGCATTTCAAACCAACGATGACTGAATAAAACAACACCTCTATTTATGGCAGATGGTGGCCCACAAAGCAAAATGTCGGTCATTTATTTTGTTGTTGTTGTTGTTGGGGGGGGGGTCGGTGCTTTAAAATCTAATTTGCTGTAATTCATCTTTCTCTCTCTCAAAAATTGACAACATTCTTCAATACACTTACGAAAACAAATTCTACATCCTCTTAAATAACTTTTTATGACAGTTGAGTGTTACACGCAAACAAACAAAAACATACTCATGGAAAAGTTCTAGATCGCACCAGAAAACTATCGGGTTTACAAGAAAAAGAAGAAGAGACAAAGCACGGATCCTTGAGGAATACTGCAGCATAATCAGATACACCAATTTTAAACTGAATTTGTCAGTATCCATTTTTTAAAAGCGAAAAAAAGCACATGCAAATACTATGTCCATGAAATCGACTTCAGTACTGTATCTGTTGAAGAGAGGAGTATGTTTTAATTATATCAAAAACTGCTGTAAAATCAACTTGAGTGAGAACAATATTATCCCAATAAACAACGTTCAATAATAAAGCCATTATTGATACAAGTGAGTAATGTGTCTGTTCTGTAATTCCTTCACCTTCACCTATCCTGTAGACCTTGGGGGTCAGCTCTTCAGATTTTGCAACCAGCTTCCTCCACTTATCTGTGCTATAAACAGACCTTCAGATGCTTGCTGCCTACAAGAGTCACAGAGGCATGGGTACACAATGTTGTAAACTGAATTGTCGGCCTTGAAGTGAAAAAATCTATATAGAAGCCAGCGTTCCGTTGTTTGAATCCTATTCAATAAGTGTGTTTGTGTGCGTGCGTGCGCGCGCGCGCGCGCGCGCGCGTGTGTGTGTGTGTGTGTGTGTGCGTGTGCGTGTGTGTGTATGACAGACAGACAGACAGACAGACAGACAGACAGATAGATAGATAGATAGATAGATAGATAGATAGATAGATAGATAGATAGATAGATAGATAGATAGATAGATAGATAGATAGATAGATAATTGCACACACATACTCTCTCACACCACACCACACACACACCACCACCACCACCACCACACCACACCACACTTCCTCTTATGTCAAGTCTCTTTTTTTGGAGAGGAGTTGTTTAAAGCAAGCTGCATAATATGTACCTGTGTGCGTACATGTGCACGTATTTGTATGCAAATATTTATTTATGTGGGCAACCTTTCAACGTGTTGTCAGCAATGTGCGTACTTGGGGTTCGGAGAGCGTTCGTGCGTGAGCGGACACACACAAAAAGAAGTAGACAGACAGGCTGGAAGCGAGGAGACAGCTGCTGTGTGTATATATACATGTATCCGATTTCAATGTCATATCAGTTTGCAAAAGCGAAAGAGGGTCGGACCTTGAACATCCTGGATAGAATATAACCAACGGCGTCAATTTCTGAAGTGTAGTGTGGTCCTCTAGGCTATAGTGTTGTGTTGTTTGTAAAAAATTATAAAAAGTGTAGTGTATTATATGATGTTGCATGACGTTGTGATATATTGTATTGTACTATGCTGTGTTGTATTGTTATTGTAAACCACTTTAAGTCACGGCAAAATTTCCCTGTGTGTGAAATTGTAGCTGCTCTCTCCGGGGGCAATGCGTCGCCACAAGAGCAGCAGCGCCATCCATTATTTTTCTTTTTATTTTCTCATCTTTTCCTGTGGAGTTGCATATTAAATTTCATTTCCCTATCAGAATGGTTGTTTTTGTACTTACATTTTCCAGAGATAACTCTCTTGTTGACGTTGGTGCTTTTACGTTCACAAAATGCGTTTGTATACGGACCTTGGTTTATCGTCTCATCCAAAAGACTAGCAACCCAGACCACCACTCACGGTCTAATGGATGGGGAGAAATCTCAGGCAGCCATATTCTGGCTTCAGGGAAATTTCTTCTCCTTTGTAGAAAAAAGAGAGAACGCAGATAATTTCGCAAAGAAGAGAGAGAGAGAGAGAGAGAGAGAGAGAGAGAGAGAAGAGAGAGAGAGAGAGAGAGAGAGAGAGAGAGAGAGAGAGAGAGAGAGAGAGAGAGAGAGAGAGAGAAGAGAGAGAGAGAGAGAGAGAGAGAGAGAGAGAGAGAGAGAAGGCAAGGCAAGGCAAGGCAAGGCAAGGCAAGGCAAAATTCTTTTATTCGAGGATAATAGATAAGCACTCATGTGTTTTTTTACATCCAGTCTCCGCCCTTTTCAGGAAAACATCAAGATAAAAAGATACTAAACAGTAAAACTATATGCAGTACCAAACAACATAAAGGAATAAGGACATTATACATAATAGATAATAAAAATGCACACTTTCAGAAGACAAAAATCAGAAGCCACAATAAAATGATTTTGATTATAAAAGAAAAGAGAAGCGTTAATAGATAAAGAACAACCAAAGAAACATAATGAAATAAACAACTTAGCAACAAGAAAAGTCCACCCAAAAATACTTAGCTACAACATTGTTACAACTCATAACAACAAAATGAACTCAGAAGGAACTAAAGATAATACAATGATTATAATGATGACAATAAGAATAATATCAACAATAGTGATAATAGTATGATAATAATACACGTAAAACTCACTCCTACACGTAGGTTACACACACAAACCACACACACACACACACACACACACACACACACACACACACACACACACACACACACACACACACACACACACACACACACACACACACACATACATACATACATACATACATACATACATACATACATACATACATACATACATACATACATACATACATACATACATATACGCAACTCACTCACGCATGCACGCAGAGAGAGAGAGAGAGAGAGAGAGAGAGAGAGAGAGAGAGAGAGAGAGAGAGAGAGAGAGAGAGAGAGAGGAGAGAGAGAGAGAGAGAGAGAGAGAGAGAGAGAGAGAGAGAAGAGAGAGAGAGAGAGAGAGAGAGAGAGAGAGAGAGAGAGAGAGAGAGAGAGAGAGAGATTCTGACGTCAGAAGATTTTCTTCCTTTTGAGAATTTAAAAAAAAGTGTAGGTAATTTCGCTAAGTGGGTATCATGATAGGGGACAATCTCACCTCATCATAACATTTTATTAAAAAAAATAGCAGCATTTAAAACATAGCAGCATTTTAATGTCGGCCTCGGTACCTGACTGACACAAAGGATTTGACAGAGCTTACGACCTAGGCCATCGTTTTGTTTGTACGTTCTTGACTGCTATGTGGGCCACAGGACACCTGACACATCTGCTATGAACCTTCTCGTTTTTTTCACACTGAGGTGGTTTAGAAGGGTGGGGAAGGAGGCGAGGACAGAGGGATTCAAACTGAAAAGGGAGAAGGGTGGGGGGGGGGGACGAGGTAACTGGACAAGAGATAAAAGGCTACCCGTCTGTATGGATGTGTGTGTTCATGCCTTCACTTTGTGTGGACATGAGTAACTTACAAATACACGTATACACACACAAACAGAAACACATACGCACAATCACACCCACAAACACACACATGCACACACACATAACACACACGCGCGCACACGCGCTAAGTATGTATGTATGTATGTATGTATGTATGTATGTATGTATGTATGTATGTATGTATGTATGTATGTATGTATGTATGTATGTACGTACATACGTACGTACGCACGCACGCACGCACGCACGCACGCACGCATGCCATTTTTTTTACATACGTACACACGTATATATTCATGCATGCATATGCACATATTCTTCATGTGCAAATGCACGAGAACGTGCAATGGTTAACCATCTGTTTCATTTCCCAGCTATTCTGTACCATATCATCATTTTAATCAAACCAGAAAAAAATGACATGTACAAATTGCACAAACGCATATAAACCAAGACCGCTACCTCATACCCCTGGACAATGACCGCTTAAGACGCGAGGCCAAAACAACAACAAAAAAGTCAAAAACAAAGAACAAAGATGGACAAGTTTAGGAGCCACACCTCATCCTTGGTCAAACAATATTGCACGTCCCCCTAGCGTCCAGCAACTTCAAGCACCCTTGACATATCAGGGACAAAGGGGTGGAGGGGGGGGAGGGGGGGGGGAGGGAGAGGGACGGGGGGGGGGGGGCTCAACTTAGAAACCTTCTAACTGCCTGTATAAACTATCTTGGCTTGCTGTGTTTTTTTTGTGTGGAGTCTACTGTGTGTAGCCTTGCCGCCGCAAAGTTTTTCAGCCCCACCCAGATTAATGTATGGAAGAATATTTTTTCTGTACAAATATTGAGTGTTGTTATGGCTGTGCTGGTGGGTTTTTTTTTTTAAATATCGTCTCTTAGTAATGGTTTGTTTTGTTTTGAAGAGTGTTGGGTATCTTATGTTCATCAGGATTATTTTTCTCTGTTAGAAGATTGTTGTTGTGTCGGAGCCAAATTTCAAGACTTACTAGAGAGTGGAATGTATTGCAGCAAAAGTGTTGTATCATATTGTATTTATTGTATTGTATTGTACTGTACATTATTGGTTTTGTTATGTTATTTCATGTTGTGTTGTATCGTATTGCTTTGAATCGGATTTACATTGTGCTGTATAGTATTGTATTGTGTTGTGTTGGATTGCATTGTGTCGTATCGTATTGAATTTATTGTATTGTATTGAATAAGTACAGTTACAAGGGCGCCCTTAGTTGCTTTCAGATCGAGGGTGTTGTACCAGTTGTATAACTGTTAACAAACCCACGTGTTTGGTGTTGCTGTTGGTTTGCTAGACACGATTTTTAATGAAAACGACAAAGTAGCGAAACAAAAATAACTGAAAACCTCCAGATTCCAGTCGTTTTATAGTACCTCTGATAAAAGGAAGGTTTTTTTTCTACAGTTAGAGTGATAACAATGACGCAAATATGTAACTTAGGTTACACAAAAACCTCTTATTCTCTGTCTCTGTCTGTCTGTCTGTCTGTCTGTCTCTCTCTCTCTCTCTAGCTCTTTCTCTCTCACGCTCACACACACACACACACACACACACACACACACACACACACACACACACACACACCCACACACACACACCACACACACACACACACACACACCACACTTGAAAACAACCCAAACGCACACTGACTGAGACAATAGTGCATAATTCTAAATGACGTCACACCAAGGTTTTTTTAAAACTAAAACCAGAGATCATCCAAACTTCACCAAACTCTGACATACTCAGAATAAAGAACAACACCAATCGATTTATCAATCAGTGCCAGAAGACTACACCCATACCTGCCTACCTGCCTACCTACCTACCTACCTACCTGTCGAGCAACCTGAGTGTAAGTAACACTTGTCCAAAGTGCTAATATAATATCATTTCCCCTTGCAGAAAAGACAGCTAGGTTTCGGCGCCAAGGCCTGATCGAGCCTGAGTACATGAATCAATAAAGTTGACGTGTACCTTGAGTGTGAAGCCAATGTTGACTTTGAACGGAACCTGACCTAATGACAGTGCAGAAAACTTTTTTTTTCAGTGACGTGGTTAGTTTCGGTTTTCGTTTCAGGTTTTTGTAGGGGGTGTGTGTGTGTGTGTGTGTGTGTGTGTGTGTGTGTGTGTGTGTGTGTGTGTGTGTGTGTGTGTGTGTGTGTTTGGGTTTTTTTTTCTTCCGATTTTTTCACCGTTATGAGAATGGCACAGATCAGTGGTCAGAACACTCGCTTTCCCTAAGCTAAGGTTAAGCAGCATCGAGCGAGGTTGGTAAATGGATGGGTGGACCATTTTCGCGCCTTGGCTTCAGTACATCCCCTCGGTTCACCCAGCCGTAAATGGGTACCGCCCTCAATATGCTGGACTCTAGATAAGCTGAGGTCTTTGATTCCTCGCTCCCCTACGACCACCTAGGCTATGGAATATATTTACCTTTACTAAAATGTCACTGTATGAGGAAATCTTTCTTTTACGCTACAAGAAGTTGGCTTAGAAGTTGTTTTTTGTGGTTGATAGGCTTCCCCAGATTAACACGGTAGGTTCACCTAGAATACAAGCTCTATGTGACTAATCACTCCTTAGGGTGGGATATAGGGGTTGAAACAGATTACATTTGTTTACAAG
>CM060319.1:35174187-35186687 GCA_030674155.1 Stramonita haemastoma
CACTCCCTTACTCTGTGTGTGTGTGTAGGGGGGGGGGGGTGTTAGTGTTAGTGTTAGTGTGTGTGTGTTTGTGTGTGTGTGTGTGTGTGTTTGTGTGTGTGTGTGTTTGTGTGTGTGTGTGTGTGTGTGTGTGTGTAGGGGTGTGTGTGTTAGTGTGTGTGTGTGTGTGTTTGTGTGTGTGTAAGTGTGTGTGTGTGTGTGTGTGTGCGCGCGCGTGGGCGTGCGTGCATGTCAATAGAGACTATTTCTATTATCATTCCGGATTTTCAAGTCCGTTTACTTTTTCATATTTTGATCATATCCTGATTCATTTTCTTTTTTTTTCATTATTAGCTGAATGAAGATATATGACTGCAATGACACATACCGCCCACGTGTTATTATTCTTGGCCATTGAAAATAGCTGATTCAAAGCGATTTGGGTGAAATGTGAGTATTGGCGCGAATTTGTAATACTAAATAAATCAGCACCAACCCTTAACCGTCTCTAACCATTCTTGTCACATCACTACAACATAAGTAACGAGAGAGACACACTCTGTTTTCCCTAAAGAGTCTGTTACATACAACACCACAACGATTTCTTTTCTCCAGACATTATATCTTTTCTTGAATTAAAATTTCTTAGTTGTTTGTTTTGTTTCGGGGTTTATTTTGCTTCATGTCCATTTTCTAATTTTACTTTTAATATTTTACAAGAGATGTCACTGGGTGTAAAAAAAAAAAATTTCCCTGTGTGTGCTTACGCTTGCATGATAAAGCGTGTGAATGGGGATTGCAGATGCTTAACCGAAGGGTTAACACCCAGTGGCCGAGTGAAACCTTGAAAACTTGCATACTTGAGGGCTACTTTTGTCATCTTTAACCCACCAAACGCTGGTATGAATTGCTGGATCTTTGTCATGCATCCTTGGCCCAAACTGGTAGCTTTGTCTACCATACATGTGTGGCAGGGTGGTAATTAGATTACTTCCCTTGCGATCGGAACTGCCAATCGCAGCGTCGTGGGTGCAACGTTTGGATCCACACCTGTGAATTGTGCGACGTTCTGTATCGTTGGGGGGTGGTCGAAAGCCGTCCTCTGCATGCACTTTGCCCGTAGCGGTAAAATGTATTTATGCAGCCTCTTTATAGAGGCCACATTCCCACTGTCTGACCGTGCTGTCGTTGCCGAGAAGTTGTACAGAGTCGCGGCAGATCAAATATCTGCACTCTGTTACACATGTTAGTGCAGTGTCAAGGCCAAAATTTGAATATTGCTATGCTTTTAAGATGTCATGATCATATTCAGTTTTCATCTTCCGCCTCGACAACCTTTTTTCACTTATACAGGACAAAAGCTTCTGAAGTCGGAAAATGGCTGCCTCTATGGCGAAGTATGTCATAACCTTCATACAAGCAAACGATTCAGTGTGTAGCTATATTCTTGCAGTATTTTCCAGATGGGATAAACGAGACAGAAAACATATTCCAGGTGACTCTTAAGGTGTAAAGCTGGGAAAAGCTCAACAACATTAAGAATAACAACAACAACAAAATCAAAAGCAACAAAAAACACTCCAATTCTAGAGAAAATACTGCAGCATACAAGAAAACTACATCCTACTGTCTTTCACCCATAGCTAAAATTTTGTTTTAAAAAATCCACGAAAAAGCTCACAGCACCGAGACAAGATCTTTATTGAGCACAATCATGTATTCACAGGGTTTATGTCTGAAGTGAGCACTTACCCAAAGTTGACCCCGGACAAACCCTGAGCTAATGGACACTCAAGGACTTTGAAAGGACCTGGTGAGATCATCCTTTAGCCTGAAGAAGGGGGAGGGTCAACGCGTTAAGCTACTGCTTTTCAGACTTCGTCATAGTCTCTAGGGTCTTGCTTTGTAGAGACTGAGTGATGTCTCTAAAGCTGTATTTGTTCTGGAAATATTCCAGCATCAGATTTCATGGTTTTGATGACCTTTTCAATTTTTCATCAGTTCCATTTTTTTCAGTTTTCAATGTGCAAGTATTGTGTTTCAGAGCAAACTGTGAGCTTTTTTGTTAATTAAAAGGCTTTTTTTCGTACACTATTTCGTATTCCTTTTGGTATTTTTCCCTTGACCGATTTGTTCCCAACCCCACCCTTTTCTATGCATATATGTGCAAACAGACACGCACACACACACACACACACACACACACACACACACACACACACACACACACACACACACACACACACACCATCTTTTTCTACTGACGGGCAATTGCCTACTCTTCTGAGAGGTGAAATAGGTTTTAACGTGTGTAAAGATATTCTGCGTGCATTCACACACGGGACCTCAGGTTAAAGTTTCATCTGAAGGACCTATCTCTCGGGGCAGTGGAGAGTTATTTTTTTTAATACCAGTTTACTTCACAGCAGATTTCTCTGCGTGAAATTCGTAGGTACTGGTGGTGTTAACTCCAGGGGTAAAATACCCTTGAGGGGGGATGTTGGCTTGAACATGGACCGTCAGATCTCTAGCACAATTGTCGAACCACCTACCTCCTCTCTTCCCCCCTCTCCCTCCTCCCAAAAAAACCCCAAAGAAGCGTGTAAGAGTTTTGTCTTCTATCAAACAAGTCATGCTGCATTCGGCTGTATCATTTATTTGGTGTACATTCATGTCTCTGCTCAGCCGCAGACAAGAAGATCCGGGTCATGGTCATAGGCCAGGCCATTGTTTTACTTGTCCTGCTGATAGATTGTGGAATTGTCTAGGCTGGCGGAAGGATGCAGGAAACATAACAGACGCAGGTTGTAGATAACCGAATTTGCAGATACAATGTGTATGCAAGCACGTGTGCACACTCAAAACGCATATGCGCGTCGTATCTTTCCTGTGCCTACATATCACATTTTTAGAGATGCCTAATAGAGATGCCACGTGTTAAAAAAAAACTGAGAAAAGCCAGAACATGTACTTGATTTAGTAAAAGCATCATTGTGAGCTGGTTGGTGTGTGGGGAGGTTATAGAAAACAATCATACTTACGAACATATCGTCCGGTTTGTATCTGTGGTCCTTACAATGATTTTATCTATCTTACAGACCAAGAAGAGGCAGACCAAGAAAGAGATGGGAGGACAACATCAGCGAATGGACAGGCCTAGAACTCAATCAAATTTTGAGAAAGGCAGAACAGAGAGAGAATTGGAGGGAACTGGTTGTCAAGTCTTCAGGGGTGCCCCCACGGTCGCCTGACTAAGGGATAGATAGATAGATAGATAGATAGATAGATAGATAGATAGATAGATAGATAGATAGATAGATAGATAGATAGATAGATAGATAGATAGATAGATAGATAGATAGATAGATAGATAGATAGATAGATAGATAGATAGATAGATTGTTTCATATCTGTGGTCCTCACAATGATTTAATTTCATATAAATATTGTTTTATATTTGTGGTCCTCATAGTGATTCCCTGGTGTCATGAGTAGGGTACATTACGTATTCTAGGTAACCCTCGGGTGTTAGGCTTGGGAGCGCCTAACAGCAACACTAAAGCTCAAAACAGTCTTTTCTATGTCCAGGCATGCTTTGTTTCCTAGGTTATTTCACAAATTGTTCAATATTTAACTGCTGTCCCCACCCTGGGTGACGGGATCGATAGCCTAGTGGTCAGAACATTGCGCTCGCAATTTGACGTCCCGGCTTCAATTCCCTTTCGATGGGATTTTTTTCCTCTGGAGTTAACATCAGTGCTGACTTCACTACACCCCCCCCCACCCCAAGTCTTTCGGATGAGACTATAAACGGAGGCCCAGTGTGCGAACGCACGCAGAACATCAGAACGCACACGTTAAATCCTGTTTCGCTTTTCGTGAGAGTAGGGCATTGTGTGCCGGTGGGAACAGATGACATGATTTACAAAACTGCATACACACGGGGACTGGATGAAAAAACACACATGAGTGCTTATTTCATTATCATTGATATAAAAGAATAGATAAATGAATAAATGACATTGCGCTCGCAATTTGATGACCCGGGTTCGATTCCCTTTCGAGAGGAATTTTCCCCTGGAGTTAACATCAGTGCTGACTCCACTCCCCCCCCCCCCCCTCAAGTCGTTTGGGTGAGACTATAAACCCAGGCCACTTGTGCGAACGCGCGCAAAACATCTTGCGCACACTTTAAATCCTGTTCCGCTTTTGGTAAGAGTAGGCCATTGTGTGCCGGTGAGAACAGATGACAAAATTTACAAAACTGCATTCACATTGGGACTGGATGTAAATAAGCATATGAGTACGAGTGCTCATTCCATTATCCTCGATATGAAAGAATAAATAAATAAATAGATAAATAATAAAACCCTGCCGCTTAGGCCACGAATTTGCCGCCTGCAATAAGCAAAGACAACAATGACTGTAGACTAGAGATGATACTTTTGGTGTTCAATGTTTACTTGTATTTATATGCAAAACGTGAATAAAAATGACATGTTGGGACTGTGGTAGGCTGGGTTTTCATCTTGCAAGAAGCAGAAGTCTTTTCAATCAGAACTGCTCACCACGCCTGTGTCCCTCCCGTGTCAACAAGGATCTATGCTGTCCAAACACTATTTGTGGAAGCTCTTATGTATCCTCTGAATCAACCAGGATCAGCTTTCTCTTACTCATATTTTCAATCCTGAACACTCTCACTTCCTGGTAGCGCCATGAATGCTCCACCCTACTTTAAAAAAACAACACTTTTCAAGAAAGCTTACTGTGTTATTTTTGATCGTCTTGCATTAAAACGGGATACCTCAGTGGTCAGAGCACTCGCTTTCCCCAACCAAGGTTAAGCAGCATTCAGCGTGGTTACCTGTTGGGTGGGTGACCGTTTGTACGCTTTGGCTTTAGTATAGTCCCCCAGTTCACCCAGTTGTAAATGGGTACCTTCCCTCTTGAGGGTCAAGGAGGGTAAAGCAGCGAGGGAGATATGGGCGCCGCCCTAAATAAGCTGACCCCTAGATAGATAGATAGATAGATAGATAGATAGATAGATAGATAGATAGATAGATAGATAGATAGACAGACAGACAGACAGACAGACAGACAGACAGACAGACAGACAGATAGATTGATAGATAGAAGACACTCCCAAGTTAGTCGTGCAGTGGTGAATCTTTAATGTTTAGGACGGAGAATAAGATATTTTGGGAATTTTGCGTCCCAATGTTTTTTTGTTTTTTTTATCTATCCCACAACTTAACTTAAAGATCCAAATCTGGCTCACTCCTTTATACTCTTAGTCATAAATTCCCAATAATATGGAGAGGGTCAGACAGACAACTAGAGTGTCCCTCTTTGAACTCTCGAGTGTCGAAATCGTTTATGTCTGCCTTGGCCGTGTCGCCATTTTGTGGATAAGATTGACAATATCCATTTCGCAATATGATTTGTATCAAGGCCTTTGTTTGACAAGCTCTTCAAAAAGTCTGATTCTGTTTTTAGTGGGGCTCATGTTAGCAATGCCCGTGTCAAATTTTATAGGGCTGCGTTGTTTTATGAAGATATATTTATTTATTTCTGACCTTTAGACTCTCGAAACGATATCGCATATCAGTCACGCCCAACCACCTCCCACCCATCACCCCACACACACACAATAATAATGCTTGATGGACCTCTAGTTATATGTCATATATGTATATATATATATATGTGTGTGTGTGTATATATATATATATGTATATGTATATATATATATATATATATATATATATATATATATATATATATATATATATATAAGTATGTATGTATGTATGTATATGCATGCTTTTATATATATATATATATATATATATATATATATATATATATATATATATATATATATATATATGTGTGTGTGTGTGTGTATATATATATATATATAATTATGTGCATGTATATACATATATAATGATATACTGTTAATCTGGTGATTATTTAGAAAACATTTTCTGTGAAACCTGGAATCAATTTTGTTTTTATTATTGCTCAAGTTGTAAATATTATACTGGTAATATGACGATCATTGAGAAAACAGTTTTAATGAAACAACAAAAAAATCTACTTTTGTCTTCATTTCTTTCTTTAAATCTCCTCCCACTCAAACAGACACAAAGGTAAACTGACCCAGCTTTAGACTAGCGTTTTGGACAAGTTCAAAACAGTGTATTATTGTGTTATAGAAAAGAAAATGTTCATCGACAAAGTAACGTTGGAGTTTAAAAAAAAAAAAAAAAATTCTGTCTCTAGTACTCTGCCCTAAAAACTGGCCAGAAATATGAACATAAGTGTCCATAAACTGATAAGGATTCCTGGGGCTACTTTCAGTAACCTTGTCTTTCTACGCATTAAGGTATCATTTGTTTTTTTTTAATCTCCGCCCACAGAAATAATAGAGAAGTCAATACCAGTTTGAGTTCAGCGATGTTTAACTTTCTCTTCAGCTGAAGTTTGCTTTGTCATTCAAAACGACATGTTTATAATTTTTTGCCTAAAAATTTGCTGCGGATGTTTTGAGTTTTCTCTAGGTTGCTGGGATAGGTATTGTTTTAAAGAAGATTGTTTATGTTCCATATCTAAAACAACTTTCTGCATTTTTTTAAAGATTTTTTTTTCTTTTTTGTTTTGTTTTGTATTTTAGAGTTTACACTCAAACAATATTGTCACATTTTATCTAATGTTTTATTTTTTTTAAATGCATACAATAATTATGTTATCTTAATATTCATGCTTGTGCATTACTTCTAGACGAGAGAGAGAGAGAGAGAGAGAGAGAGAGAGAGAGAGAGAGAGAGAGAGAGAGAGAGAGAGAGAGAGAGAGAGAGAGAGAGAGAGAGAGAGAGAGAGAGAGAGAGAGAGAGAGAGAGAAGAGAGAGAGAGAGAAGGGGGGTCTGTTTCAATGGCAAAAAACGGTTGACGTTTGTGTTTAAAGGGAGAGAAACGAGATTGCCACAAATATATTCAGAAAGATCTTTAAGAGTAAAAAGAAAACAATTTTTCAATATCTCAGGATCCAAATCATGTTCACTTATTTTTATACGTACTAGCTATAAATCTGCTTTGGCAAACCATAACACAAGAATATTTAAGTAAATTTAACATCTCTCCGAAGCAATGAATACAACTAAAAATAATTGTTGTTGTTAGTATTAATGCTCTTGGTGTTGTTGTTGATGTTGTTGCTGTTGTTTATTGTCTTGTTCTTGTACTTCTTCTTCTTCTCTTCTTCTTCTTCTTCTTCTTCTTCTTCTTCTTCTTCTTCTTCTTCTTCTTTTTTCCTTCTTCTTCTTCTTCTTCTTCTTCTTCTTCTTCTTCTTCTTCTTCTTCTTCTTCTTCTTCTCTTCTTCTTCTTCTTCTTCTACTTCTTCTTCTTTGTCTTTGTCTTCGTCTTCTTTTTTTCCTTCAGAATTCTTCTTTTCCATCATCATCATCATCATCATCATCATCATCATCATCATCATCATCATCATCATCATCTCTTCTTCTTCTTCTTCTTCTTCTTCTTCTTCTTCTTTCTTCTTCTTCTCTTCTTCTTCTTCTTCTTCTTCTTCCTCCTCCTCCTCCCCCTCCCTTTTCTTCTTCTTCTTTGCAACTGTTCATATTTGTAATAATTGTCCTTCTTCGAAATTCTTCGTCTTCGCAATTTTTCCTCTTCGTAATTCTTTTTCGTTATGTTTTGATCGTCATAGTTATTTCCCAGTAGTTAGGCAGTATAATCGCTACATGATCTGGGAAGCTAACAGAGATTTGTGACCACGGGAGATTGATGAACTGCTTGCTCTTTCTGAAGAAGAAGAAGAAGAAGAAGAAGAAGAAGAAGAAGAAGAAGAAGAAGAAGAAGAAGAAGAAGAAGAGTCTCGACAAAAAGCAATGTCAGATGATGATAATTTATCTACTCAAGAAATTTCACACAGTTTTTATAACACACGGTTGATTCTTTTCTCATATGCACGTAGTGGCAAACGCATGATGGATAGGATAGATGCAATTACTCCAACACCTTCCTACCATACACTCATTTCCCCCACCCCCTCCAACCCCCACCCCAATCCCCACCATGACCACCCCTACAGTCACCTATTTTGGGGGTGTTTTCGGCTTACTTGTTTTTTTGGGTTTTTTTTTGGGGGGGGTGTTGTTGTTTGTTTTTGTGTTTGTGTGTTTTGGTGTGATGTGTGTGTGTGTGTGTGTGTGTGTGTGTGTTGTGTGTGTGTGTGTGTGTTGTGTGTGTGTGTGTGTGTGTGTGTGTGGTGTGTTGTGTGTTGTGTTGTGTGTGTTTGGTTGTGTTGTGTGGTGGTGTGGGGTGTGGTGTGGTGTGTGTGTGTGTGTGTGTGTGTGTTGAGTGTGTGTGTGTGGTGTGTGTGGTGTGTGTTGTGTGTTTGTTGTGTTGTTTGTTGTAGTTGTGTGTGTTGTTTTGCTTGGGTGCAAGTATATGTGTGTGTTTCTGTTTCTTGTGGGAAGGGGGGGGGGGGGGGGAGAGGGAGGGGGAGGGGAACGTTTGTCAATTTTGTGTTGAGAGTCGGTGAGTAGTGCAAGTTTTTGTTCTGTCTGGTGTTGTTTCGTTTTGTTACGTTTGTTTAGGATTTTTTATCTGGTGAATCCTATTGTTATCTTTGCTTGTCAGAATGAGGGGTTCGAGAGAGAGATGAGAGAGAGAAGAGAGAGAGAGGAAGAGAAGAGACAGAGACAAGACAGAGACGAGAGGAGAGAGAGAGAGAGAGAGCAGAGAAGAGAGAGAGAGCAGAGACAGAGAGAGAGAGAGAGAGAGAAGGACAGACAGAGACAGAGAGAGAGAGAGAGAGAGAGACAGAGAGAAGAGACAGAGAGAGAGAGAAGACGAGAGAAGAGAGAGAGACAGAGACAGAGAGAGAGAAGAGAGAAGAAGAGAGAGAAGAGACAGAGAAGAGAGGTATGCATTTCACCCACAGTTGCATTGTGACATTCTTCAGCTCGCACACACAATGGAAGGTGCTGAGTACAGGGAAGATAGGTCACTGCTCTCTTCATCGCCCACTCGCATGCCATAGCGGGGCTGCAGCATCGTCACTTATCTTTTTTTCTTTCTGTTTGGTCTTTTTGTTGTTGCTGTTGTTATCGTATATTATTTGTGTGTGAGCCTCTCTCTCTCTCTCTCTCTCTCTCTCTCTCTCTCTCTCTCTCTCTCTCTCTCTCTCTCTCTCTTCTCTCTCTCTCTCTCTCTCTCTCTCTCTCTCTCCATCTCTCTCTCTCTCTCTCTCTCTCTCTCTCTCTCTCTCTCTCTCTCTAGAACATCTTGCGTACACGTTAAATCCTGTTCCGCTTTTCGTAAGAGTAGGCCATCGTGTGCCGGTGGGAACAATGACATTTAAAACTGCTTACACACGGGGACTGGATGAAAAAAAGCACAAGAGTGCTTATTCCATTATCCTCGATATAAAAGAATAAAGAATAAATTCAATTTCTCTCTCTGTTTGTCTTTCTGCCTCTGTCTCTGTATCTGTCTCTCTGTCTTTCGGTCTCTGGCTCTCTGCGTCTCTGTCCCTCTCTTTTTCTTCTCCTCCTCCTCTTTGTTTTAATCTTTCTTCTTCTTCTTTCTTCTTCTCTCTTCTTCTTCTTCTTCTTCTTCTTCTTCTTCTTCTTCTTCTTCTTCTTCTTCTTTCTTCTTCTTCTTCTTCATCTTCTTGTACGCATTTCTTTATCGCAATTCTTCTTCGCAATTCTTCTCCTGCTACTTAGGAATTTGTCTTTCTCGCAATTCTTCTCCATCTTCCTTCATCATCTTCGTCTTCTTTTCCCTCTGATCCTCCTCCTTCGTTTTCTTCTTCTCTTTCCTCCTCTGACACCTCATTGTATTCCTCCTCCTCCTCCTTCTTTCTCTTCCCCCGTGTTCTTCTTTCTTTTTCGTACACTCTAGGGGGGTCTGTCGTGGTTGTGTGCCCTAAGGACTAGGTCTATGCAAGCAGGATTTTTCTCTTGTCTGATTTACATGCATGTAGGGTAGAGAGGTGTCTGATGTCAATGATAGTATTCACCCACACGTTCATTCACTGCATGAGGCCTTTAAGGGAAAAAGACAGAGATTTCAACCTTTTTTACATACATCGTGTTGGCTAGAGAAAAAAACATTGCATTTTCATGAGGTGAGAGAAGGTAAGAGAATGGATAGAGAGAGAGTACACACGCATGCAGTGTGTTTGGGTCTTGCATGTGTGCAAACAGACGCGTGTGAACGCGTACAAACAAGCACACACTTGCTCCACACATACATACATGTACAAACACAGACACACAGACACATACACACACGTACGCTCGCGAGCGCGCGGCTTTATACAAACTTGCACGCAGGGTGCACACAACACAGATACACATATACACACATACTCACAGACACAAAAACTCACATACACCATACACACAAAGACACACCTCATACATACACGCACTGTATGTGCGCTACGCATACACTGAAATAAACACACATGCTTGTTTCGTGCACGCACTGAGACATACACACACTCACATGCACGCACGAACGCACGTATGTACACACACATGTATACAAACAACAAAAACAAACAAACAAACAAAACATACATACATACATACACCATACATACATACATACATACATACATACATACATACATACATACTACATACATACATACATACATACATAAACACCCGTACGCGCTAGGTTCTTCTTTCGTAGCTTCCTTTCTTTATTCAAACTCTCATTAAAATTTGAGACACCAGGCCCCCCCCCCTACCCCCCCCTAACAAGCACCCTTCTCCCACCCTTCCCTCCCCACCAACACCCCATGTATATATCACTCTTTGTCGTATGCGTAGGGTCCATGTTTGCAGTACCGCACCCTATTTTCAGAGAGAGGAAGAGAGAGAGAGAGAGAGAGAGAGAGAGAGAGAGAGAGAGAGACGAGAGAGACGAGGAAGACGAGAGAGCAGAAGACAGACAGCAGACAGACAGACAGACAGACAGACAGACAGAGCCTTTGCGGGGTGGCATATTATTACCCACTGTCCATTTTTGTCACGCGTAGATTTATCAGTAAATTTAATCGAAGTATAGGCAGCCGTAAGATAAAGCACTGTAGTTTGCATGGTTAAACAGTTATAAAGTAATGGTGAATTTTATACTGTCATTAGTTTGGTATCATTGGTCTGTGTATTCTATGTTTTAGTGGGGTTTTTTTTTTAATCAAAGCAGTGTTTCGCTAAGGGTTGATTCAATGTGGATCTGGTACTTGTTTTTAGAAAAAGAAAACTCGGGATTCAGTAATCTAGACATCCAGATGTTGAGAAAAAGATTTCACATCATTCTATATCAAAACTGACTGAATTCAACGTTTGTTATTATCGGTTAAAATAAATGCTTTGGTTGTTAGCTAAAACATGTGAGGGCTGCAAAAAAAAATCAGTCCAATAAATTACCTATCAAAATATACGATCAGATCGACTAAACGCATGACACCGTTTCCAAATGGCTGTGGGGGGGGGGAGGTTTGCTTGATTATAAATGGTATGTGTTTGTCTTCTGAAGCATCTATAATGATATGCAGCAGAAGGAGTGAGAAAAGAGTGAGTTACTACCGTAATTGATGCCAATTTCTGCAAAGTTACACCAATCCCTGTATCTTTGCCTGTGCAACGGGATCTTAATCCCTTCTATTTTTTCATTATCTTTTTTTTTATTAGGCAGTATTCATTTTCACAAATCTTTTAGATCATCTCTAGATCTAGATGCTAAACACTTAGCACACACACATGGACTGAGTTACAAACTTCCGCTTATTTTAAGTGACCGCTTCAATTGGAGAACAATAGAGGTGATTTGAGCTTTTTGAAGGGCCACAGAGTGAGTTGTGATATCTTATTCTGCCTTGTGGGGGGGGGGGGGGGGGGGGGGGAGGGGACAAAATGGTTTTTTAAAAAAAAATTATTTTAAAAACCCCAGCATGCACACATGTGTCCTGTTTAAACATCTTTCCTGAGGAAAACTCGGTGAGTTGGATCCCCCAGGGCGGTTCGGGGCTGTACTATGGAAACGTTCTGGCGGTCTCCTGCGATGGCACTGGAACCATGTGTATCAGATAATGCCTTTCAAATGGGTCATTCCAGCGACGTAAGGATAGGGGAGGGGGGGGGGGGTCTGCTGCATGGGTAACAGTTTGCCCTTCATACTTACTTAACCAGGCTTTGCGCTCTAGAGCCGAGAGCGCAACTCCACAGTTTCCCGAGACTGACTGACTGATGCCTACTGTCATTCTTCTTGAATCATCCTCTCAAACTTTTCACAGAAGGAAGACGTTTTCAAGTGCATAATCTTATTCACAAAAGGTTATTCAAATTGAAAGAGAGGAGAGAGAGAGAGAGAGAGAGAGAGAGAGAGAGAGAGAGAGAGAGAGAGAGAGAGAGAGAGAGAGAGAGAGAGAGAAGAGAGAGAGAGGAGAGAGAAGGTAGTGGTGGAGGGGGGGGGGGGG
>CM060319.1:35191687-35193095 GCA_030674155.1 Stramonita haemastoma
GTCTCTGTCTGTTTGTCTGTCTGTCTATCTCTGTCTCTCTCTGGGTCTGTCTGTCTGTCTGTCTGTCTTGTCTCTCTCTCTCTTCTCTCTCTCTCTCTGTCTCTTTGTCTCTGTCTCTCTCTGTCTCTGTCTGTTTGTCTGTCTGTCTATCTCTCTCTGTGTCTGTCTGTGTCTGTCTGTCTGTCTGTCTGTCTGTCTGTCTCTGTCTCTCTGTCTCTCTGTCTCTCTGTCTCTCTGTCTCTCTCTCTCTCTCTCTCTCTCTCTCTCTCTCTCTCTCTCTCCTCTCTCTCTCTCTCTCCCAAAGTCCTTTGGATGAGACTATAAACCGAGGCCCCGCATACAAATGCACGCAGAACATCTTGCGCATACATTAAATCCTGTTCCGCTTTTCGAAAGACTTGGCCATCGCGTGCGGTGAGATAGATGACAAAATTTACCAAACCACATACACACTGGGGCTGGATGCAAAAAAGCACATGAGGGTTTATTCCATTATGATTGTTATAAAATAATAAATAAATGATAAATAAATCTTAATGTTGTTAAATTTTTAAATGGTGTTTGTTCGATGTTGTTCTTAACATTTTTATTATTCATAGTATCGTTTTTAGAGTAAAAAAAAAGATTGTAAAAAAAACACAACAAAAACATTATGATATATATCATTTTTCGTTTGGGCTTCTTCTCTGCTGTCTTCTCTCTGTTTCAATTTGTTTGATTTACTCAATTATAACTAGTGTATCCATTTTAAACATTATTCTTCGAGTCAGTTGGGAATTATGTTTATTGATTACACCTCTCTCTCTCTCTCTTTTGTTTGAATAATTATCAATGTTTCAAGTTGGGAATGATTTGGTTAAATATATATCTATCTCCTTTCTTTAAAACATAGGTTGAAATTTTGTTGGTGGTGATGGAAGAAGAAGAAGAAGAAGAAGAAGAAGAAGAAGAAAAAGAAGAAGAAGAAAGAAGAAGAAAGAACAAACAACAACAACAACAAAAACAACAACAAAAACAAAAAACAAAAACAAACAACAAAACAACAACAACAACAAGGAGAATAAGAACAAGAACACTAAGAACAAGAACAAGAAGAACAAGAGCAAGAACAAGAAGAACAAGAGCAAGAAGAACACGAACAAAAAGGAGAACTACAAAAAAAAGTCTATAGCATAACAACTCTATTTCATATCATTTTATACAGTGGATTATCTCTCATTGTCTGCTGGTTACTAAAATAAACACCTCACTCTTCGTTTTAACATCTAAAAAAAAAAAGAAGAAAGGAAGAAAAGAAGAACAGAAAAAAAACAGTGACATATTCAAGATGCAGTTTATCATACTGTTTGGCTTGTTTGGTCAAAATAGTATTAGGCTTTCATGCAGTAGAGGCCTAAAGCTCTCTTAC
>CM060319.1:35198195-35215664 GCA_030674155.1 Stramonita haemastoma
CTTTCATTGCTATAGCAGGTGTGAAATTTATACATGCTTTCATTTTTCATTGCTACAGTATAGTGAAAATTATCCATGCTTTCATTGTTCATGACTATAGTAGATGTGAAATTTATCCATGCTTTCATTTTTAATCGATATAGTAGGTGTAAAATTCATCTATGCTTTCATATTTCATTGCTACAATATATGTGATTTGTTGTTGTTGTTATTGTAGGTGTGAAGTTCATCCATGGTTTCATTTTTCATTGCTTCAGTATTTGTGAAATGTATCCATGCTTCCATTCTCATTGCTATAGTGTGAATGAAATTTATCCCTGCTTTCAATTCTCATTGCTATAGTGGGTGTGAAATTTATCCATGCTTTCAGTGTTCACTGCTATAATGGGTATGAAATGTATCAATGCTTTCATTTTTCATTGCTGAAGTATGTGTGAAATGTATCAATGCTTTATTTGTCATTGCTATAGTATGTGTGAAATTTATCCATGCTATCATTCTCATTGCTATAGTGTGTGTGGAATTTATCCATCCTTTCATTTTACATTGCTATATTAGGTGTGAAATATATCCATGCTTTCATTTTTCATTGCTATATTATATATGACATTTATCCATGATTTCATTTTTTCATTGCTATAGTAGGTGAGAAATCTTTACATGTGTGGCGGGGCGGTAATTAGATTACTTCCCATGCGATGGGAACAGCCAATCGCAGCGTTGTGGATCTAAATTTAGATCAACACCTGTGAATTGTGCGATGTTCTGTATCGTTGGGGTTTGGTCGAAAACCGTCCTCTGCATGCACTTTGCCCGTAGCGGTAAAATGTAGTATTTATGCAGCCTCTTTTTAGAGGCCACATTCCCACTGTCTGACTGCGCTGTCGTCGCCGAGAAGTTGTACAGAGTCGCGGCAGATCAAATATCTGCACTCTGTTACAAAGTGGCGCTGCGAGCAGGATGGAAAGAACTTAGGGCTACTGATCTGAGCGTCAAATACGCTGGTCAGTACCCACTGTGCCTCGGGACGCGGCACAAAGTCAGCGGTGGTGGATGTGGCGGGGCAGTAATTAGATTACTTCCCATGCGATGGGAACAGCCAATCGCAGCGTTGTGGATCTAAATTTAGATCAACACCTGTGAATTGTGCGATGTTCTGTATCGTTGGGGGTTGGTCGAAAACCGTCCTCTGCATACATTTTGCCCGTAGCGGTAAAATGTAGTATTTATGCAGCCTCTTTTTAGAGGCCACATTCCCACTGTCTGACCGTGCTGTCGTCGCCGAGAAGTTGTACAGAGTCGCGGCAGATCAAATATCTGCACTCTGTTACACATGATTTAATTTTTCATTGCAGTGGTCTGTGTGAAATATGATATTGCTGTCATTTTTCATTGCTATGATATGTAGGAGATGTATCCATGCTCTGATTTTTCACTGTATAGTAGGTGTGAAATGTATTCATGCTTTCATTTTTTTTTGCCATTGTAAGTGATAAATTTATCAATGCTTTCATTTTGCATTACACTCACACCCCTGCCCCCTCACTTGGTGTGTTGTGGTCCAAGGCCAAAGTACCATTAAATCATTTCAGTGTTCAGTGTTCTCTCTTTCTCTGTCTCTCTCTGTCTCTCTGTCTAGCACTCTCTCTCTTTCTCTCCGAGATGATATCTTTAGCAATATATGTAACACAGGCTCTAGAAAAACGCAAGCAGACTATGAACGAAATAGATTTTATAAGTAATAACTGAAAATATTTGTTGATATTTGTCTGGATTTCGAGTTATTATTCATGGGTTTTTTTTGTCCATCCATTATTAACATGACATTTATAATTAGCCCCCTTTGACTGATGGGGTTGTAGCTTTTGTCAAATAAAATTCGTTCATTCGTTCATTCATTCGTTCTGTCTCTCTCTCTCTCTGTCTCTCTCTTTCTCTTACTCTCTCTCTCTCTGTCTCTCACTCTGTCTCTCTCTGTCTCCCTCTGTCTCTCTCTGTCTCTCACTCTGTCTGTCTGTCTGTCTCTCTCTCTCTGTCTCTCTGTTTCTCTGTTTCTCTGTCTGTCTCTGTCTCTGTCTGTCTGTCTGTCTGTCTGTCTGTCTGTCTGTCTCTCTCTCTCTCTCTCTCTCTCTCTCTCTCTCTCTCTCTCTCTCTCTCTCTCTCTCTCTCTCCTCTCTCTCTCTCTCTCTCTCTCTCCTCCGAGCTATGATTTAAATCATGTCGAAAAACGGGAAGCTGAAAAGAGGGGATTCCTAGCACACACTTTCAGGAAGAAGAGGATGCTCTTTATCCTGAGAGGCCCCCAGCACAGAAATCCCACCGGGAAGTTGTTATTTCACACAAAACATTTCTTCCCAGACCACATTTCAAAATCTTAGTTTAATGAGAGAAAATAACGATAGGAATAAGACCTTTACAGGGGGATTCGAACAAGCGAACTGTCACTTTTTCAATGGGTGCATTACCACTGTGCCAACATTGCACGCTCTTGTTGCCAATGTAATCCTAATTGGAAGTGATGTTATTGACAGTGCCCAGTGAAGTGACATTTGGGGGTGTGGAAAGGCAGGTGCTGCAGTTAAAGATAAACATTTTCGCTCCTATGCACCGGTTTACACAAGCATGCATGCACCCGTGAGTGTTGGCAAGCATGTATGTAAGTATCCTATGCATGCCCGCAAGAGTAGGTAGGTGTATAGACACATGTATGCTCACATGTACACATGTGTACGTGCTTGCTCGCGCTCTGCTTACGATAATGTGATCGCATAGAGGCATTCAGTTGTACACACTCGCGCCAGTATACAGTCACATTCTCGTGCAGTCTCTTGCACAGGTACCCATTATCTCTGTCTGTCTGTCTGTCTGTCTGTCTGTCTGTGTCTGTCTGTCTGTCTGTCTGTCTGTCTGTCTGTCTCTCTCTCTCTCTCTCTCTCTCTCTCTCTCTCTCTCTCTCTCTCTCTCTCTCTCTCTCTCTCTCTCTTTCTTTCTTTCTTTTCTTTCTTTCTTTCTTTCTAAAACAAACAAATAGGAACAAACAAACAAGAACAAACGATCAGAAACATATCCTGGAGACAAAAAGACAAAATATGGCAGCTCAGCTTCATTCTTTATTTATAAACAAAGCACAAATTCACAAGCTTTAGTTACTACATCAGACAACAATCTGTCATTAGGAGTACATGAAAGCAAATTAAACAGCACTGAGTCCAAGAAATTATCTCAGCTTTGCAGGATAAACATTTTCTTAAGCTGTCACGCTATGATTTGGTGTCTAACATGCACATAATCATTTTGTTATCAATTAGTCATTGTTCTACAGCGTCTGTCAAAATGTTTAATGCGCTGTGTGCTTTGTGGAAAGATTAGAACCGCATAGTTAAGCATGTTTACTTGACGAATGCAATTTTGAGAGTGCTGCTCGGATTAGTTAACATAATTATTCTGGTGATGTCTGTGTGTCTGTGTGTCTGTGTGTCTGTTTCTCTGTCTCTGTCTCTGTCTCTGTCTCTCTGTCTCTCTGTCTCTCTGTCTCTCTCTCTCTCTGTCTCTCTCTCTCTCTGTCTCTCTGTCTCTTCTCTCTCTCTCTCTCTCTCTCTCTCTCTCTCTCTCTCTCTCTCTCTCTCTCTCTCTCCCTCTCTGTCTCTCTCTTATCTCTCTCTCCCTCTCTCTCTCTCTCCCCCCCTTGGTACATAGTCTCAAACTTATCTTGACATCGCAAGCATCATTATTCCCATCATCATTATCATCATTGTCATCCTTGTCAACGTTGATCATGGTGCCATTCGTGAAAATCTTCCCGACCAGTGACCTCAATTTTAGCTCTCCGCTCTTTCCATGTATACTAAGATACTTGGAGTCTCGGTATCTATGGGGGTGGGGGAGGTACGATGCCATGTTGCAGAAATGGGTTAATGGTCATCACCCCCTCCCTCTCCCTAAACCGGGTGACTGAATAGCCTGATGGTAAGAGAATTGTGCTCGCAATCTGAAGACCCGGGTTCGATTCACGTTCGAAGGGATTTTTCCCCTGGAGTTAACACCAGTGCTGACTCCACTCCCCCCCACAAGTCCTTCGGATGAGACTATAAACCGAGGCCCCGTCTACGAACGCACGCAGAACATCTTGTGCACACGTTAAACCCTGTTCTGCTTTTAGAGAGAGAGAGAGAGAGAGAGAGAGAGAGAGAGGAGAGAGAGAGAGAGAGAGAGAGAGAGAGAGAGAGAGAGAGAGAGAGAGAGAGAGAGCAAGCGAGAGAGAATGAATGAATGAATGAATAATCTTTATTTTTCAAGGGTTACAGAGTAAGCATTACATACTTTTTTTCATCCGGCCCTTGCCCTGATCAGGGAATAAAGCTAAGAACCCCCCTCCCTACCCCTACATACCAGCATCACCACCAACAGCAGTTCAACCAATATTTTAAAAAAAAAAAAAAAAAAAAAAGGATACATTCAACAAAACGCGTCATCCTAACTGGACACACTAATAACTATTTAAACAAACGTGTGTGTGTGTTTGTGTGAGTGTGTGTGTGTGTGCGTGTGTGCGCGTGCGTGTGTGCGCGTGTGTGCGTGTGTGTGTGCGTGTGTGTAAGCGGGAAAACAAGCAAAGTAGGCATAAAAGGGAAAAAACAGATAAAAAAAAACCAAACATAAAAAAACTTTAAATACAAAAAGCTACATGAAAACACATCTCTATATTCCAATGGTAACATAATTTGAATCCAACATAAAAAGCAAAAAACTCCTCTCCATAACAAGTCTAGGATAGAATATATGAAGGTGGAAGTTGGAAGGGACAGGAAAGGGAAAGGAAATGAAAGGAGAGAGAGAGAGAGAGAGAGAGAGAGAGAGAGAGAGAGAGAGAGAGAGAGAGAGAGAGAGAGAGAGAGAGAGAGAGAGCATCTTCAAGTTACATCGTCATCAAAACAAACCAGCCCACAAAATATGTCAGAAGACTCACACTTCTATTAAAAAAAAAAAAAAAAAGTCAATGAAACCTAGATCTATAAGCTCACAATGTGGCCAAACCTAACAAGGAATAGAAAACCCCGAAAAGCAACACACACACACACACACACACACACACACACCACACACACACACACACACACACACACACACACACACACACACACACACACACAAAGGATTATAAAAAAGAAATGTCAAATAGGAGCGAAGCAACATTCAGAGTTATAAATCAAACTCAATGCTTTAAAAGATAATATATATATACTTATGAGAGAGAGAGAGAGAGAGAGAGAGAGAGAGAGAGAGAGAGAGAGAGAGAGAGAGAGAGAGAGACAGAGAGAGAGAGAGAGACAGACAGACAGACAGACAGACAGACAGAGAGTAAGCTACTGTGTGCTGGTGGGAACAGATGACAAAATTGACAAAATTGCATACATACGGGGACTGGATGTAAAAATAAAAAAAAACAGCACAAAAGCACTTCTTCAATTTATCTTCGATATAAAAGAATAGATAAATAAACCATCCTATCTTCAAATCTGTCGCTGAATCAGAACAGACACAGCAGACCCACCATCTACCAAGACACCCGTCCAGTAGCGGTGTGCGGGGCTCACTCCAACGGGGGACCTCAAAGAGGCCTAAACCAAAAGGGCGTCTGGCTGGGCTGTGGAGGAACGTGCATGGGGTGTGGCTGATGGGTTGAAAGGAGACGGGATTGAACGGCGTGGGAGCAACGCCTGCTGCCAGCCTGTAGCGTGCCAGGGAAGAGGAGAATTTATTTATTTATTTATTTGTTTATTTATTTATCTTTTTTTTTATTTTTTTTTTTTATTCTCTTATATCAAGGATAATGGAATAAGCACTCATGTGCTTTTTTCATTCAGTCCCTGTGTGTATGCAGTTTTGTAAATCTCATCATCTGTACCCACAGGCACACGATGGCCTACTCTTACGAAAAGCGGAACAGGATTTAACGTGTGCGCAAGATGTTCTGCGTGCGTTCGCACACGGGGGCCTCGGTTTACAGTCTCATCCGAAAGACTTATGGGAGAGAGTGGAGTCAGTACTGATGTTAACTCCAGGGGGGAAAATCCCCTCGAACGGGAGTCGAACTCGGGTCATCAAATTGCGAGCGCAATGTTCTGAGAAGCTTCAGAGAGCAGAAGTAGTTCAGGCTGTGTTTGGTTTGGGCTCCGGTGGACTAAAGACTTGTGTGTGTTTTTTTAACTTGGGGCTCTTCACCTCACTGCGCTTTTGTCTTCTGTCAACACGGGTGTTTACATTGCACACTATTTTTATGGCTGGGTGGGACACTCCCTTACTCTGTATGTGTGTAGGGGGGGGGGGTGTTAGTGTGTGTGTGTAGTGTGTGTACGTGTGTGTGTGTGTGTGTGTGTGTAAGTGTGTAGTGTGTGTGTGTGTGTGTTTGTGTGTGTGTGTGTGTGTGTGTGTGTGTGTGTGTGTGTGTGTGTGTGGCGCGCGCGCGCGCTCGTGGGCGTGCGTGCATGTCAATAGAGACTGTTTCTATTATCATTCCGGATTTTCAAGTCCGTTTACTTTTTCACATTTTGATCATATCCTGATTCATTTTCTTTTTTTTTTCATTATTAACTGAATGAAGATATATGACTGCAATGACACATACCGCCCACGTGTTATTATTCTTGGCCATTGAAAATAGCTGATTCAAAACGATTTGGGTGAAGTGTGAGTATTGGCGCGAATTTGTAATACTAAATCAGCACCATCCCTTAACCGTCTCTAACCATTCTTGTCACATCACTACAACATAAGTAACGAGAGAGACACACTCTGTTTTCCCTAAAGAGTCTGTTACATACAAGACCACAACGATTTCTTTTCTCCAGACATTATATCTTTTCTTGAATTAGAATTTCTTAGTTGTTTTGTTTTGTTTGGGGCGTTATTTTATTTCATGTCCATTTTCTAGTTTTATTTTAAAATTTTTACAAGAGATGTCACTGGGTGCAAAAAAAAAGATTTTCCTGTATGTGCTTACGCTTGCATGATAAAGCGTGTGAATGAGGATTGCAGATGCTTAACCGAGGGGTTAACCCAGTGCCCGAGTGAAACCTTGCATACTTGCTGGCTACTTTTGTAATCTTTAACCCACCAAACGCTGGTATGAATTGCTGGATCTTTGTCATGCATCCTTGGCCCAATCTGCTACCTTTGTCTATCATACATGTTAGTTAAGTGTCAAGGCCAAAATTTGAATATTGCTATGCTTTTAAGATGTCATGATCATATTCAGTTTTTATCTTCCGCCTCGACAACCTTTCTCTTATACAGGACAAAAGCTTCTGAAGTCGGAAAATGGCTGCCTCTATGGCGAAGTATTTCATAACAGTCATACATGCAAACTTATCATTTAGTATCTAGCTATATTCTTGCAGTATTTTCCAGATGGGTTGAACGAGACAGAAAAAATATTCTAGGTGACTCTTAAGGTGTAAAGCTGGGAAAAGCTCAACAACATTAAGAATAACAACAACAACAACAACAAAATCAAAAGCAACAAAAAAACACTCCAATTCTAGAGAAAATACTGCAGCATACAAGAAAACTGCATCCTACTGTCTTTCACCCATAGCTAAAATTTTGTTTTAAAAAAATCCACGAAAAAGCTCACAGCACCGAGACAAGATCTTTATTGACCACACTCATGTATTCACAGGGTTTATGTCTGAAGTGAGCACTTACCCAAAGTTGACCCCGGACAAACCCTGAGCTAATGGACACTCAAGGACTTTGAAAGGACCTGGTGAGATCATCCTTTAGCCTGAAGAAGGGGGAGGGTCAACGCGTTAAGCTACTGCTTTTCAGACTTCGTCATAGTCTCAAGGGTCTTGCTTTGTAGAGACTGAGTGATGTCACTATAGCGGTATTTGTTCTGGAAAATATTCCAGCATCAGATTTCATGGTTTTGATGACCTTTTCAATTTTTCATCAGTTCCATTTTTTTCAGTTTTCAATGTGCAAGTATTGTGTTTCAGAGCAAACTGGGAGCTTTCTTGTTAATAGAAAGGCTTTTTTTTCGTACTCTATTTCGTAATCCTTTTGGTATTTTTTCCTTGACCGATTTGTTCCCAACCCCACCCTTTTATATGCATATGTGTGCAAACAGACACGCACTCACACACACACACACACACACACACACACACACACACACACACACACACACACACACACACACACACACACATATCATCTATTTCTACTGACAGGCAATAGCCTACTCTTCTGAGAGGTGAAATAGGTTTTAACATGTGTAAAGATGTTCTGCGTGCATTCACACACGGGACCTCAGGTTAAAGTTTCATCTGAAGGACTATCTCTCGGGGCAGTGGAGAGTTATTTTTTATAATACCACTTTACTTCACAGCAGATTTATCTGTGTGAAATTCGTAGGTACTGGTGTTGTTAACTCCAGGGGTAAAATACCCTTGAGGGGGGGATGTTGGCTTGAACATGGACCGTCAGATCTCTAGCACAATTGTCGAACCACCTACCTCCTCTCTTTCCCCCTCTACCCCCCCCCCCCCCCCCCCCCCCTCAAAAAAAAAAGAAGTGTGTAAGAGTTTTGTCTTCATTTAAACAAGTCATGCTGCATTCGGCTGTATCATTTATTTTGTGTACATTCCTGTCTCTGTTCAGCAGCAGACAGGAAGATCCGGGTCATGGTCATAGGCCAGGCTATTGTTTTCTTTGTCCTGCTGATAGATTGTGGAATTGTCTAGGCTGGCGGAAGGATGCAGGAAACATAACAGACGCAGGTTGTAGATAACCGAATTTGCAGATACAATGTGTATGCAAGCACGTGTGCACACTCAAAACGCATATGCGCGTCGTATCTTTCCTGTGCCTACATATCACATTTTTAGAGATGCCTAATAGAGATGCCACGTGTTAAAAAAAAAACTGAGAAAAGCCAGAACATGTGCTTGATTTAGTAAAAGCATCATTGTGAGCTGGTTGGTGTGTGGGGAGGTTATAGAAAACAACCATACTTACGAACATATCGTCCGGTTTGTATCTGTGGTCCTTACAATGATTTTTATCTATCTTACAGACCAAGAAGAGGCAGACCAAGGAAGAGATGGGAGGACAACATCAGCGAATGGACAGGCCTAGAAATCAACCAAATTTTGAGAAAGGCAGAACAGAGAGAGAATTGGAGGGAACTGGTTGTCAAGTCTTCAGGGGTGCCCCCACGGTCGCCTGACTAAGGGATAGATAGATAGATAGATAGATAGATAGATAGATAGATAGATAGATAGATAGATAGATAGATAGATAGATAGATAGATAGATAGATAGATAGATAGATTGTTTCATATCTGTGGTCCTCACAATGATTTGATTTCATATAAATATTGTTTTATATTTGTGGTCCTCATAGTGATTCCCTGGTGTCATGAGTAGGGTACATTACATATTCTAGGTAACCCTCGGGTGTTAGGCTTGGGAGCGCCTAACAGCAACACTAAAGCTCAAAACAGTCTTTTCTATGTCCAGGCATGCTTTGTTTCCTCGGTTATTTCACAAATTGTTCAGTATTCAACTGCTGTCCCCACCCTGGGGGACGGGATCGATAGCCTAGTGGTCAGAACATAGCGCTCGCAATTTGACGACTCGGGTTCAATTCCCTTTCGAGGGGATTTTTTCCTCTGGAGTTAACATCAGTGCTGACTCGGTCCCCCTCCCAAGTCTCTCAGATGAGACTATAAACCGAGGTCCCGTGTGCAAACCCACGCAGAACATATTGCGCACACGTTAAATCATGTTCCGCTTTTCATAAGAGTAGGCCATCGAGTGCCAGTGGGAACAGATGACAAGATTACAAAACTGCATACACGCGGGGGTTGGATGTGAAAAAGCACACGAGTGCTCATTCCATTATCCTCGACATAAAAGAATAAATAAAATAAATAAATAAATAAATAAATAGATAATAAAACCCTGCTGCTCAGACCACGAATATGCCACCTGCAATAGGCAAAGACAGCAATGGCTGTAGACATGCAGACACTGTGGTAGATGTAGGCGGGGCCTTCATTTTGCATTAAACAGAAGTCTTTTCAGTCAGAACTGCTCACCACAACAGTGTCCCTCCCGTGTCAACAAGGATCTATGCTGTCCAAACACTATTTGTCGAAGCTCTTATGTATCCTCTGAATCAACCAGGATCAGCTTTCTCTTACTCATATTTTCAATCCTGAACACTCTCACTTCCTGGTAGCGCCATGAATGCTCCACCCTACTTTAAAAAAAAAAAAACACTTTTCAAGAAAGCTTACTGTGTTATTTTTGATCGTCTTACATTAAAACGGGATACCTCAGTGGTCAGAGCACTCGCTTTCCCCAAGCCAAGGTTAAGCAGCATTCAGCGTGGTTACCTGTTGGGTGGGTGACCGTTTGTACGCTTTGGCTTTAGTATAGTCCCCCAGTTCACCCAGTTGTAAATGGGTACCTTCCCTCTTGAGGGTCAAGGAGGGTAAAGCAGCGAGGGAGATATGGGCGCCGCCCTAAATAAGCTGACCCCTAGATAGATAGATAGATAGATAGATAGATAGATAGATAGATAGATAGATAGATAGATAGATAGACAGACAGACAGACAGACAGATAGACAGACAGACAGACAGACAGACAGATAGATTGATAGATAGAAGACACTCCCAAGTTAGTCGTGCAGTGGTGAATCTTTAATGTTTAGGACGGAGAATAAGATATTTTGGGAATTTTGCGTCCCAATGATTTTTTGTTTTTTTTATCTATCCCACAACTTAACTTAAAGATCCAAATCTGGCTCACTCCTTTATACTCTTAGTCATAAATTCCCAATAATATGGAGAGGGTCAGACAGACAACTAGAGTGTCCCTCTTTGAACTCTCGAGTACTTGAATCGTTTATGCCTGCCTTGGCCGTGTCGCCATTTTGTGGATAAGATTGACAATACCCATTTCGCAATATGATTTGTATCAAGGCCTTTGTTTGACAAGCTCTTCAAAAAATCTGATTCTGTTTTTAGTGGGGCTCATGTTAGCAATGCCCGTGTCAAATTTTATAGGGCTGCGTTGTTTTATGAAGATATATTTATTTATTTCTAACCTTTAGACTCTCGAAACGATATGCATATCAGTCACGCCCAACCACCTCCCACCCATCAATCCACACACACACACACAATATAATGCTTGATGGACCTCTAGTTATATGTCATATATATATGTATGTTATATATATATATATTATATATATATTTATTTATATATATATAAGTATGTATGTGTATATATATATATATATATATGTGTGTTGTGTGTGTGTGTGTGTGTGTGTGTGTGTGTGTGTGTGTGTGTGTGTGTGTGTGTGTGTGTGTGTGTGTGTGTGATTATCTGCATGTATATACATATATATAATGATATACTGCTAATCTGATGATTATTTAGAAAACATTTTCTGTGAAACCTGGAATCAATTTTGTTTTTATTATTGCTCTAGTTGTACATATTATACTGGTAATATGACGATCATTGAGAAAACATTTTTGATGAAACAAGGAAAAATCTACTTTTGTCTTCATTTCTTTCTTTAAATCTCCTCCCACTCAAACAGACACAAAGGTAAACTGACCCAGTTTTAGACTAGCGTTTTGGACAATTTCAACACGGTGTATTATTGTTTTATAGAAAAAAAAATGTTCATCGACAAAGTAACGTTGGAGTTTACAAAAAAAAAAACCTTCTGTCTCTAATACTCTGCCCTAGATACTAGCCAGAAATGTGAACATAAGTGTCCATGAACTGATAAGGACTCCTGGGACTACTTTCAATAACCTTGTCTTTCTACGCATTAAGGTATCATTTTTTTTTTTGTTTTAATCTCCGCCCACAGAAATAATAGAGAAGTCAATACCCAGTTTGAGTTCAGCGATGTTTAACTTTCTCTTCAACTGAAGTTTGCTTTGTTATTCAAAATGACATGTTTATAATTTTTTTACCTAAAAATTTGCTGCGGATGTTTTGAGTTTTCTCTAGGTTTGCTGGGATATGTATTGTTTTAAAGAAGATTGTTAATGTTCCATATCTAAAACAACTTTCTGCATTTTTTAAAGATTTGGGGGGGGGGGGGTTGTATTTTAGACTTTACACCCAAACCATTTTATTACATCTTATCCAATGTTTTTTTTTAATGCATACAATAATTGTTATCTTAAATATTCATACTTCTACATTACTTCCAGGCGACAGAGAGAGAGAGAGAGAGAGAGAGAGAGAGAGAGAGAGAGAGAGAGAGAGAGAGAGAGAGAGAGAGAGAGAGAGAGAGAGAGACAGACAGACAGACAGACAGACAGACAGACAGACAGACAGACAGACAGAGAGAGACAGAGAGGGGGGGGGGGGGGCGGGTCTGTTTTTAAATGGCAAAAAACGGTTGACGTTTGTGTTAAAAGGGTAAGAAACAGGAGGTTGCCACAAATAAATTGAAAAAGATCTTTAAGAGTAAAAAGAAAACAATCAATATCTCAGGATCAAAATCATGTTCACTTATTTTTATACCTACTAGCTATAAACCTGCTTTGGCAAACCATAACACAAGAATATTTAAGTAAATTTAACATCTCTCCGAAGTAATGAATACAACCTAAAAAAAAATGTTGTTGTTATTATTAATGTGCTTGGTGTTGTTGTTGATGCTGTTGCTGTTGTTTATCGTCTTGTTCTTGTTCTTGTTCTTGTACTTCTTCTTCTTCTTCTTCTTCTTTTCTTCTTCTTCTTCTTCTTCTTCTTCTTCTTCTTCTTCTTCTTTGTCTTCGTCTTCTTTTTCCTTCAGAATTCTGCTTTTCCATCATCATCATCATCATCATCATCATCATCATCATCATCATCATCATCACATCATCTTCTTCTCTTCTTCTTCTTCTTCTTCTTCTTCTTCTTCTTCTTCTTCTTCTTTCTTCTTCTTCTTCTCTCTCCTCCTCCTCCCCCTCCCTTTCTTCTTCTTCTTCGCAACTGTTCATATTTGTAATAATTGTCCTTTTTCGAAATTCTTCTTCTTCGCATGTTTTCCTCTTCGTAATTCTTTTTTCTTCATGTTTTGATCGTCATAGTTAGTTCCCAGTAGTTAGGCAGTATATTGGCTACATGATTCTCGGAAGCTAACAGAGATTTGTGACCCACGGGAGATTGATGAACTGCTTGCTCTTTCTGAAGAAGAAGAAAAAGAGTCTCGACAAAAAGCAATGTCAGATGATGATAATTTATCTAACTCAAGAAATTTCACACAGTTTTTATAACACATGGTTGATTCTTTTCTCATATGCACGTAGTGGCAAACGCATGATGGATGGATAGATCCAATACTCCAACACCTTCCTACCATACACTCATTTCCCCCACCCCCTCCCAACCCCCACCCCAACCCCCCCCATGACCCACCCCTACATCACCTGTTTTGGGGTGTGTTTCGGCTTACTTGTTTGTTTTTGTTTTTTTTTTGGGGGGAGGGTTGTTTGTTTTTTGTTTTGGAGTCTTTTGTGTGTGTGTGTGGTGTGTGTGTGTGTGTGTGTGGTGTGTGTGTGTGTGGGTGTGTGTGGTGTGTGTTGTGTGTGTGTTGTGTGTATGGTGGTGTGTGTTGTGAGTGTGTGTGTGTGTGTTTGTGTGTGTGTGTTTGGAGTGTGTGTGTGTATGTGTGTGTGTGTGTGGTGTGTGTGTGTGTGTGTGTGTGTGTGTGTGTGTGTGTGTTTTGAGTGTGTGTGTGTGTGTGTGTGTGTGTTTGTGGTGTGGTGTGTGTGTGGTGTGTTTGAGTGTGTGAAGTGTGTGTGTGTGTGTGTGTTTGCTTGGGTGCAAGTATATTGTGTGTTTTCTGTTTCTTGTGGGAAGGGGGGGGGTTGGAGAGGGGGGAAAGGGGAAACGTTTGTCAATTTTGTGTTTGAGAGCGGTGAGTAGTGTAAGTTTTTGTTCTGTCTGGGTTTTCGTTGTTTTACGTTTTGTTAGGAATTTTTATCAGGTATCCATTGTTATCTTTGCTTGTCATGAATGAGGTTTCGGGGAGAGAGAGAGAGGGGAGGAGAGAGAGAGAGGAGAGAGAGAGAGAGAAGGAAGAGAGAGAGGAAGAGGGAGAGAGAGAGTAGAGAGAGAGAGAGGGAGGAGAGAGAGAAGAGGAAGAGAGGGAGGGAGAGGAGAGGAGAGAGAGAGAGAGAGAGGGGAGAGAGAGAGAGAGAGGAGAGGAGGGGAAGGAGAGAGAGAGAGAGAGAGAGAGAGAAGAGAGAGAGAGAGAGAGAGAGAGAGAGAGAGAGAGAGAGAGAGAGAGAAGAGAAGGAGAGAGAAGATATCATTTCACCCACAATGTCATTGTGACATTCTCAGCTCGCACCACAACTTGGAAGGTGCTGAGTACGGGGGAAGATAGGTCACTGCTCTCTTCATCGCCCACCTCGCATCCAAACGGGTCAGCATTGTCACTTATCTTTTTTTCTTTCTATCTGGTCTTTTTGTTTTTTGCGTTGTTATCGTATAATTATTTTGTGTGTTTTTTTTTTCTTTTCCCTTTTTTTTTTTTTTTTTTTCCCCTCCCCTTTTTTTTTTTTTCCCCCCTTTTTCCCTCCTGCTACTTAAAAAAAAAAAAAAAAAAATTTTTTTTTTCTCGAAATTTTTTTCCCTCCTTTTTCCCCTTTCCCATCTCGGGGGTTTTTTTTTTCCCTCAAACCCTCCCCTTTTTTTTTTCCCCTTCTTCTTTTTTTCCCCCCCCTCCCCCCTCATTTTTTTCCCCTTTCCTCCTCCCCCCCCCCTTTCCCCTCTTCCCCCTTTTTTTTTCCCCTTTTTTTTTTAAAAAACCCCGGGGGGGGGGGTCTGTGTGGTTGTGTCCCCCTAAAAAAGGGGGGGTTTAAATGAAAAAAAAAGGAAAAATTTTTCTTTTTTTAAAAAAACAGGCAGGGGGGGTTGGGTAAAGGGGGGTCCTGATAAAAATTTTGATATTTTTCCCCCACACGTTCATTCACTCCCAGGGGGCCTTTTTAAAGGGAAAAAAAGGGGGGAAAAATTTAAAAAACCCCTTTTTTTTTTTAACATGGTGTTGGCTAGAGGAAAAAAAATTTTGCTTTTTCATGAGATGGGGAGAAGGAAGGGGAATGGATAGAGAGAGAGAGACACACGCATGCAGTGTTTTTGGTTTTGCATTGTGTGCAAAAAAAAGGGGGTGTGAACGCATTAAAAAAAAAAGGCAAAAAATTTTGCCACACCCCCAAAACTTACATGTACAAACAGAGCCCAAAAAAGATTTTTTACACAAAGGGTGCGCTCACCCCCGCACGGCTTAGTAAAAAACTTGCACGGGGGGGAAAGCACACAAAACACACACATAAAAGACACATACTCCAGACCAAAAAACCCACATACACACATAAAAAAAGACACAAATTTTTTTCCCATACACCGGGGGTTTTTTGCGGGGGGAACACTGAAAAAAACAAAAAATTGGTTTTTTTCGGGCACCACTGAGAAAAGCGCACACTAAAAAACCCCGCACGAACGTTTTTATGACAAAACCACATGCAATACAAACCCACAAATCCCCAAAAAAACAAACACAAAAACCCCCCCCAACATACATAAAAAAAAATTTTTTACATACATAAAAAACATCATACAAAAAAATTACAAACATTACAAACATACATAAAAAACCCAAAAACAACATACATACATAATACATAAAAAACCCACACGGGGTGGGGCGCGCGTGCCCCGTACCCCCAAAATTTTCTTCTTTGTACCCCCCTTTTCTTTTTTTCAAACTCTCATTAAAATTTGGGGAAAACCGGGGCCCTTAAAACCCCCACCCCTTAAAAGCCCCTTTTTTCCCCCTTTCCCCCTTCCCCCCCCCAACACCCATTTATATACCCCCCTTTGTCGAAAACCCCTGGGTCCATTTTTGCAGTAGCCGCCCCTTTTTTAGAAGAGAGAGAGGGAGAAGAGAGAGAGAAAAAGGGGGAGAGAGAGAGATAGAGAGAGAGAGAGGGGGAAAAAGGGGGGAGAGAGAAGAGAGACGGGCCCCCCAACAGCCCCGGGCAGACAGACGGGGCAGACCCTTTTTTCGGGGTGGCATATTATTACCTTTTTTCCATTTTGGGGCCACATAGTTTTAAACGGGAAAAAATTTAAAAAAAAGGGGAAAAGGGGGAGCCGTAAAAAAAAAGCACTGAAAATTTTAAAAAAAAGAGAATTTTTCCCCCAAATTTAAAAATTGGGGGTTTTTAAAATTTTTAAAAAAATTTAAAAAAAGAAATTTTGGGGAAAATTTTTAAAAATGTCTTTTTTTTGGAAACTTTGGGTTTTTGGGGATTCTATGTTTTAGGGGTTTTTTTTTTTTTTTTAAAAATTAAAAAAAATGTTTCGCTAAGGGTTAAAACAATGGGGAAAACGGGGCTTTTTTTTTTAAAAAAAAAAAAATTTGGGGGTTCCCCCAAAAAGGGGGGGGGGGGAAAATCCGGGGGGGAGGGGGTTGGGGGGGGGGGAAAAAATTTCACTCTTTTTTTAAAAAAAAAAAACTGGCTTAAAAAAATTAAAGGGGTTTTTTTTAAAAACGGGGAAAAAAAAAAATGCTTTGGGTTTGGGGTAAAAATTTTAAAAAAGGGGGCCCAAAAAAAAAAAACTCCCAAAAAAAATTCCCCTCCAAAATATACGCAGATCAACAAACGCAGGAAAAACCCCGCCCCGTTGGGGGGGGGAGGTTTTGGGGGGGGGTTATAAAATTGAAAAATGTTTGGCCTGAACCCCCCAAATGAATCCCGGGGGAAGGAGGGGAAAAGATTTTAGTTACTCCCCCAAAAATTGGGTTTTCAAATTCCAAAAAAACACCAAAACCCCCGAAAAATTTTCCGGCAACCCGGGGTTTTTAAACCCTTCCCATTTTTTCTTTAAAAATTTTTTTTTTTTTGGGAAATTCATTTTTACAAATCTTTTAGATAAAACCCCAGATCTAAAACAAAAAACTTAGCCCCAAACCCCACATGGACTGGGGGTTTCAAAAAAATTTTCCCTTTTTTTTAAAAATAAAACCCCTTCAAAATTTGGGGAAAAAAAAAAAAGGGGGGTTTGGCTTTTTAAAGGGGCCAAAAAAAGTGATGTTGTGTTTTTCTTTTTCCCCGCCCTTGTGGGGGGGGGGGGAGGGGGGGAGGGGGGGAAAAAAGGTTTTTTTTTAAAAAAAAATTTTTTTTTAAAACCCCCCCCCTGCACAATGTGTCCTGTTTAAACATCTTTTTGAGGAAAATCGGTGAGTTTTTGGGGGCCCCCGGGGGGTTCGGGGCTGTTAAAAAGGAAAAAGTTCTTTTGGGGGGTTCCTTTTTATGGCACTGGAAAACCCCCTGTATCAGATAATGCCCCTTTAAAAAGGGTCATTCCCGCGAAAGTAAGGATAGGGGAGGGGGGGGGGTCGCTGCATGGGTAAAAAATTTGCCC
>CM060319.1:35235764-35248264 GCA_030674155.1 Stramonita haemastoma
CTAAAGCTTAAACAAGATCTACTCTCTCTTTGAGTGTGTGTGTTGTGTGTGTTCTCTCTTCTCTCTCTTCTCTCTCTCTCTCTCTCTCTCTCTCTCTCTTCTCCTACTCTCTCTCTCTCTCTCTCTGCGTGCGCACTGTGTGTGTGTGTGTGTGGTTATGTGTGTATGTGTGCGTGGGCGTGTATGTTTCACCAATGCACTTCAAAAGAAGCGACCACACCACAGAAAAGAAAGCACTGGACCTTGTCACTTTTTACCACCGTCCACCTCAAAGACCGTATCTTTCAGCCTGATTCTACACGGAGAAAGGCCACCTCATAAAACCTGGCCTTCACACTCAAGGGACAAGCGGTATGGGATGACAGCCATCGAACGTCTTCAGACAGACCAAGACCGGAAAAGGGATGTTCCAAAAGACACTTCAAAGAAGCCATAATACGTGCACATTACCTCCATTGTGTACCCAAGGTCTCACAGTGATAACCAGGTGTCTTCATCTTCTTCTGTGTCGAACGCTCAAGACAGTAACTACTGTTCTTTGCGATATCAGTGAAAAATGTGTTGTGCTGCGGTGAAACCCTGACAAGTCAGGCCCAGCACTTCCCGACTGTTAATTTTGTCGGGCGCTCAGACAGCATCTACTGTTATTTGCGATGTCAGTGAAAAATGTGTTGTGCTGCGGTTAAGCACCTGACAAGCCAGGCCCAGCGCCTTTTTATATCATTACCTTATTATTGTATCTCTGTCTTTATTTCTTACCTGTTGTTTGATACTTGGTATAGTTTCTTGCTCTTGGTATTTGGATCCTTATAATTGTTGTTTAATTGAGGTTATCTTTTTATCTTGATGTTATCCCTGAAAAGGGCGGGGACTGGATGTAAAAAAAGCACACGAGTGTTTATCTATTATCCTCGAATAAAAGAATTTGCCTTGCCTTGCCTTGTCTTGTCTCTCTCTCTGTATATGTGCGTGCGTGTGTGCATGCGTGCATGCATGTGTGCATGCGTGCGTGCGTGCATGCGTGTGTGTATGTGTGTGTGTGTGTGTTTTGTACGTGTGTGTATATCTACGTGTGTGCATTTGTACGTACGTACGTACGTACGTACGTACGTACGTACGTACGTACGTACGTACGTATGTACGTATGTATGTATGTATGTATGTATGTATGTATGTATGTATGTATGTATGTCGTGTGTGTGTCCGAGCGTGCATGCGTGTGCGGCGTGTGCGTGCATGTGTGTGTGCGAGTGTGTGTGCGAGTGTGCGTATATGCGTATCTGTGTGACTGTGCGAGCACCCGCGTCGAATAGCTGGCTGAGAATATTGCCTATGAATGCAAGTCAGCTTCCATGTGACAACATAGACTAAAAATGCAATATGAATTCCATGGGAAAAAATAGGGACAAAGCCTCATCACATGCACACTCCTGTGTGTTTGAATTGAGATTTTTGGACATGTAGAGCTAAAAAACTGAGGTTTGAGGTGAAGAGGTTTATTTTGACGTGCCTGTCACCCACACAACCAGGTGTCAAGACTGCAGCCAGTATGTTTACACAACTGACAGACTCGCTCTGGTCCCTATTGACTTGTTTTTGAAAAGCCTGTCTTTTTGACATGAACGGCAAGCGTTTTTGTTTTGTTTTTTTGTTGTTGTTTGTTTTGTTTTATTATTATTATTATTCGGTGAGGGTGACTGTTGGCGTTCCTTCACCCATTTACCTCTCCAGCACCCACAGTTGAACGAGTGCAGTTCCCCCCGTGGGGATGCCAGGGGCCCTGTCAGTGTCAATAGTATCTCCACCTTCTGGGAATTCTGTGCAAGGAATTTCCTCTTTCTTATCCCTCTCTTTTTGTGTTTACCGCGTTTTCCTTTTTTTCATGTCACCGCCTTCTGGTCTATTTTCTGCTTTCTTGGGCCATTCTCCCGCCTTTTTTCCCCAGAAAAACTTTTTTAAAAATTTTTAAGTTCTCTTCCTTGCCGAAGTTGGATGAGCTGAGAATGAGTTGTAGGTGCTTTAAGGCAGCACAATGCATTTCCGTTCATATGACAGACAACAATATTTGAGCGTTCGAAAAAAAAAAAAACGCGTGCGGAAGGGTACACTGATGTAGAAGCACTTTTTGTAGATTCAATTATTAGGCCCAGCCCAAAAGCTTTCTCAGTTTGGGATGTGGGCTAAGTGTTGACACCTACATTAAAATGTTTTTCGCACTTTGAAATGTTATGTTGAGATCGTCTTCATCCATGACAAGCACTTAGCTGAACAACTCATACTCTCCTTAACAGCGCCTCGGCAAAGTTGTTTGTATCTTGGCTTAAGGACAGGATAGTCGCAGGTTCGTATCTGCATAACAGTCATAAGGGTTTGTTTTTTTTTCGAATTGCGGCCGGCTTTTCTACAGAGTGAGTTTGCTGTGAGATCATTGGGAAGACTGGGACCACAAAGTCGAGCTTTATCCACTTTGAAGATGGTCTTTTGAGAATGTTGATCAAATTACCTGACCAACACTGCAGGAGTATGTATCTCTCTAAACTGCTGACTTCGAGATGTGTTATGACAGTAAGCGTAATCTGTCTTGCCACGCAGTCTCAAAAGTCTCGAAAGCCCGAATAAGTACTCTTCTGGATAGCCCACAATACAGCTGCAATGACTAAACAAAGTTATCCCGAACGACAGGAACATCGCCATCTGCTCAAGATCAGACTAGTGTATTCCTGGTTATGTCGAAATGTTTTATTATGTAGGTATAACAAGTACCATAACAGCAAACATGAAAAAGAAAATAGCAGGCAATGGAGATGAGATGCTTCTACAAACTTCTTGGTGTCTCGTACAGCGATCGAATGACCAAGAGAAATTGAAAATCTGAACTGAAAACGGCATCATCCCTATGGAAAGATCCTAGGTAAGGGGTAAAAGGTAAAGGTGTCCCATAACCTAGGCAGTCGTAGGGAGCGAGGTATCAGAGACGTCAGTTTCTCTAGGGGCCAGCATATTGAGGGCGGCGCCATCTTCTTTCTCTTCGCTGCTTTACCTTCCCTGACCCTAAAGAGAGCAGGTACCCATTTACAGCTAGGTGAACTTGGGGGGACTGTACTGAAGCCAAGGTGCGCAAACGGTCACCCACCCAACTGGTAACCACGCTCGATGCTGCTTAACTTGACTGGAGGGAAAACGAGTGCTCTGACCACTGAGCTATCCTGCCCCCTGAGATCCTGAAACAACCAAATAAATCAGCCATCAACCCATAGTGAGAGATCCAGGGACACCCAAACAAAAAATTCGCGTCCCAACTGTCCCAAGCAATGCTCAAAGAGTAAAAGGTTAAAAAAAAAAAAGAATAAAAATGCATTAACAACGTGCAGTATAGGTAACTATATACCAATCATTTCAATGAATCAACCGTGTCGCCTACACACACACGCACACACACATACACATATATCACGCCTACGCGAATAATAATAATAAAAAAAAAGAAAATCAAACATTGCACCAATGGGCGAGGTCTATGAATTCACAACTCTACAGAACGAGCGAGCATTCAAAAGACCCTTTGCTTACCTGTTAGTGGGGGGAACCAAACAAGTGCTGGTTTTTTTGTGTCTCTTCAAACAAATCCTCCTCAATGCAGGGTCTTTTCCACAGACTGGCCTTATGGCAGCCTGACACGGGGTGTTCTTGTATTCTATAGACTATTTGCTTTATTGGAAAGCCGCAGCAGATACTTATGTATTGGTACACGTGGTGGAATGGCAATGTGGGTCAGACAAAAAAAATGTTTTTAAAATAAAATGAGGTCAGTTCTTTAGAAATAATGTATGAGAAGGGACCCTGTGCCATTTCTGTGCCTTGCGGCCTCACGCCTACCCCCTACCCCCCTCCCCTGCCTATTTTTTTTGGTATTATTCTAAGTGCCTTTTTAATCTCCGTGTTTGTTTCAGATCCATTCCCTCCTCTCTCTCTCTCTCTCTCTCCTTCTCTCTCTCTCTCTCTCTCTCTCTCTCTCTCTCTCTTCTCTCTCTCTCTCTCTCTCTCTCTCTCTCACTCTCTCTCTCTCTCTCTCTCTCTCTCTCTCTCTCTCTTCTCTCTCTCTCTCTCTCTCTCTCTCCCCTCTCTCTCTCTCTCTCTCTCTCCACCTCCACCCTACCGTGCACACTTCTCTTTAATTACATTATTAAGCTGTTAATTACTTTTTTGTGTAGTTCTGTGTCGTTCGCGATCATCTCAGATACTTGAGAAGCGACTCGAACAAGAACAGTGTGTGTGTGTGTGTGTGTGTGTGTGTGTGTGTGTGTGTGTGTGTGTGTGGTGTGTGTGTGTGTGTGGTGTGTCTGTGTGTCTGTGTGTCTGTGTGTCTGTGTGTCTGTGTCTGTGTCTGTGTCTGTGTGTTTCTCTCCTCTCTCTCTCTCTCCTCTCTCTCTCTCTCTCTCTCTCTCTCTCTCTCTCTCTCTCTCTCTCTCTCTCTCTCTCTCTGTCTCTGTCTCTCTGTCTCTCTGTGTCTCTCTGTGTCTCTCTGTCTCTGTCTCTGTCTCTGTCTCTCTCCCTCAAAACGAGTGCTCTGACCACTGCGCTATTCTGTCCGCTTATTTCTGTTCTACTACTAATAATTATTACTCTTGCTACCGCTGCTGTTGATGCTGCCAGTGCCTGTTTTCTGTTTGTTCCTTCTCCTCTTCATTTCTTTCCTTCTTCTACTTACGAGATCATACATTTCACGCACACAGATACACACGCACGCACACGCATACACCTACGCACACATACAAGCATGCATGCACGCACGCGCACACACACCACGCACACACGCACGCACATACACGCACCACACAAGAGAGAGAGAGAGAGAGAGAGAGAGAGAGAGAGAGAGAGAGAGAGAGAGAGAGAGAGAGAGAGAGAGAGAGAGAGAGAGAGAGAGAGAGAGAGAGAGAGAAGACAGACAGACAGACAGACAGACAGACAGACAGACAGACAGACAGACAGACAGACAGACAGACAGACAGACAGAGACAGAGACAGAGAGACGGACAGAGACAGACAGAGACAGACAGACAGAGACATAGAAACACGCACGTAATTATGGATTGGCAGATAACGAAAAGAATTATTCTATTAAGGGAAATGAACACGTATCTGCAACTGTGTGAAGAAGGAAAATCAACAAGCTATGGCAAAGAGAAGAGAGAGAGAGAGAGAGAGAGAGAGAGAGAGAGAGAGAGAGAGAGAAGAGAGAGAGAGAGAGAGAGAGAGAGAGAGAGAGAGAGGAGAGAGAGAGAGAGAGATTCTTTTATTCTTTTATATCGAGGATAATGGAATAAGCACTCTTGTGTTTTTTTCATCCGGTCCCCGTGTGCATGCAGTTTTGTAAATGTCATCTGTTCCCACCGGCACACGATGGCCTACTCTTACGAAAAGCGGAACAGGATTTAACGTGTGCGCTAGATGTTCTGCGTGTGTCCGCACACGGGGCCTCGGGTTAAAGTCTCATCCGAAGGACTTTTGGGGAGAGTGAAGTCAGCACTGATGTTAACTCAAGGGGGAAAATCCCCTCGACCGGGAATCAAACTCGGGTCATCAAACTGCCAGCGCAATGTTCTGACCACTAGGCTCTCCAGAGAGAGAGAGAGAGAGAGAGAGAGAGAGAAGAGAGAAGAGAGAGAGAGAGAGAGAGAGAGAGAGAGAGAGAGAGAGAGGAGAGAGAGAGAGAGAGAGAGAGAGAAGAGAGAGAGAGACTCACAGTTACACAGACACTGAGACAGACAGACAGACAGACAGACAGACAGACAGACAGACAGACAGACAGACAGACAGACAGACAGTAAAAATACTTGTTTAGAACGGGGTTTTGATTACTCCAGAGGTGATGTTTATTGCCTGTTTACGATATTAGCAGGTGGAAAGACAGACATGTTAAGTTCTATCATGTAAAGTGAGGCTCACACACGTAGCAGTATCTCATTACTCACACTCCGAGGCAGTATCCAAAACATCTCCATTCCACTTAATCCAGCTTTCTTTTTCTGTTTCTTCTGACATTCCCCCTCCCTCCTTCCCCTTTCCCAACCCTTTCCTCCTCGCTCCCATTTGCTGGTGTAAATTTGGGTAACTAGAAAACGTGAAAAAGGAAGAAAGAAAAGAAAGAAAGATTAGTAAAAAAAAATAATAATAATAATAAATAATAAAAAAATTTTTTAAAAAGATGGACAGAGAGAGAGATAGACAGAGAGAGACAGAGAGAGACACAGAGAGAGACACAGAGAGAGAGAGACAGAGAGAGAGAGAGAGAGAAAAATGAAGAAAGAAAGGAGAGGGGAAAAAAAGCAGAAGTAAATAGGAAAAAGAGAAAACATGAACGAATAATAAAGAATGAATAAAATTATATGAATGAATGAATGAATGAATGAATGAATGAATGAATGAATGGATGATGGATGTGATGGATGACAAATGAATGAACAAATGCATTAATGAGTGAATAAATGAAAGAAGGAAGAAGAAAGGAATGTAGGAAGGAAGGAAAGAAGGAAGGAAATCTGATACTAGAGGAAGACAAGACGTTTCTAGTTGTCATGTGGATTTCAGCAATGGACAAAGCTCCAGAGACTAAGGGTTGGCTGTTGCTTGTTCTCTTGTTTGTTTGTTTTTCTGCCTCTTGCTGGTCAAGTTACAATCAGACTTGCCAGTGCAGTGCCTTTCTACTACTTTGTGTATGCGTGAATGCAAGAACACGAGGTATGCGCTTAACGATCCTGATCATGCTTGTCACTGCAGAAAATCTGCATTGTTCAATGATCCGTTGAGAAGTTTAGGAGGGAGAGAAGAGAAAAAAAAAGTTTTTAATTGATCAAGAAGACAAAGTATTTGTTGATACAAAATGTAACTTACCAATGGCTTTTAAAAAGTGGCCTTTGTAGTTATCTCTTTCTTTGTCTGGTTTATTCGCTGGTAGCTTTTGTTGTTGTTTTTTCCATCCAGGATATATAATATGGGTGTAGCACACACATGCACACACACATATATATATATACTATAATATATATATATATACATATACATATATATATATATATATATATGTGTGTATATATATATATGTGTGTATATATATATATATATTATGTTGTGTATATATATATATATATATATATAATATATATATATATATATATATATATATATATAATATATATTCATATAATTGCATATAACACGAAAGAACGCCCCCTAAAAAAAATGCTGTCGAGTTTAGGTTTTTGACGTTTCGGTTTATTAATCTTCCTCAGAGAGGCTTTCTAAAAGACAAAAACACAAACACAACCAAACCATTAATCGGAGGAATGAATTATGTAAAGAACATGTAGATAGATACCAAAACATAGCGACACTACAATAAGGTATCTGACTAGGAAACCAAAGACAGTATCAAAAATGGTCTAAAGAGCAATAAAACACATCTTGATATATACTGGAGGCTATAGAAAAGGTTTACTCACATCTGTACAGTGCGCTATAAACCGACGGGGGAACAGCAATAAAACTGGACATAAAACTCGTTAGGGGAATAAATAGCTTTCTAAAAGAGTACTGTCAAATACGTCAACTCTGTTGGAAGGGAAACCAAGAAGAGCATGCAACAATAGTCCTATCCTGTTAATCTGAAATATCTCGGTTGTTAAAGAAGCGCGTCTAGGTATATATAACTGTTTAACCTCACTGAATGTGTAGGTATATAACTGGTAAACCTCACCAAATGCGTACTGCAACACTTCAAGCGAAACCTATCGTGAGTTATGAAAACCTGCCAGTCTACCTAACCACTTTTGCTCGAATAGTTCCTCTCCCTGGGTGTTAGGTGTCTTCACCATTCAACACAGTGAGGTCGATGACCCACTTGCTAAAAATTACCACAAAAGAACAGGTTTTAAACACATTATTCTGTATCAATACCACACTCAAAACTCTGGTGCATAATATAACTGTTGACTTATTCCTGTGAAAAAGACTTCTCGTATCAGATGGTGAACATCCAGACACACTGTAAACTGTATCAGAGTGGATTGGTGGTTTTCTACACCTTCCTGGAAAGCAAACAAGTCTGGTTTCGAAGTGTGTAGTGACTTGACCCCAGTTTGTGTTCATCCACCCCCCCCTTTCTTCCACTAGACCGTGATTGGTGGCCTGTGTGTTAGTCTTTCGGATGAGACAATAAAACCTAAGTCCCGTGTGCAACGCGCATTTGATAAAAGAACCCACAGTAACAAAAATTGCATAAAAAAAAGAAAAAAAAAAAAACTCTGATTGAAAACAAATATAGATGCAGAGAAGAAAACAAAAGTAATGGGGTGGTGCTGCTTTTGTACGACGCATTTTCCCCTGGCAAGAGCAGCCCGAATTCACGCAGAGAATCTGCCGTGATTTAAAGTGGAACACAATATAACACAAGGACAAATCCGCTTAAGTCTGAAGGAATGTACTCCAGCTTCAGTGAGTAAGGGGACATACGTTTTTTTTTCAACCTGGGTCACATGCTGGTCACTTCTGCCTTACGCCCATCCATAACTGGGGACAGGATAGCTCAGTGGTCAGAGCGCTCTGCTTTCCCACAGCTAATGTTTCAAGCAGCATCGAGTGTGGTTACCAGTTGGATGGGTGACCGTTTGCGCCCTTGGCTTCAGTAAAGTCCCCCAGTCCAACCAGTTGCAAAAGTGTACCTGCCCTTTTTAGGGTCAGGGAAGGTAAAGCAGCGATGGAGAGAGGAGATGGGCGCCGCCTTCAATATGCTTTCCCCTAGAGAAGCTGAGGTTTCTGATGCCTCGCTCCCCTATGACCACATAGGGTATGGGACACCTTGGCTTTACCTTTTTTTATTTTTTTTTTTTTACCTTTTTACCATCCATAACTCAAACGTAGATGAGAGCTTTCTGATGGCGCCACTCTTCAGCCTCCTCTTCGATCACTGGTGATGAGGAGGCTGTGATGGTAAAGCTGTGGAAATGCAGTGCACCTGCTCTGAGACCACTTGACAAACCTGTAGGCTTGCACTTTCTATCACACTATATCAAGGCGTCAACCGGGCCCCGAGAGATATAAACATATGCAGTGTTGATCTGTAAATTTGAACCGCACTCTCCAATTTGCTCCTGTAAAGTTGATGAAGCTCGACTGTGTGGTTCCTGTCTTCTAAATGAGCCAATTAGCTAGTACACTCTACTAACTTACTCTGTGTAGAAGCCGATAAAAAAAACCTAAACAGTATGATTTTCTTTTTTATTGGATTTGAACTGGCAACCTTCCAAACAGTAACCCAATACGATAACCACTGGCCCATATCATCTGGTTCTGTTTAAATTGCTGTCTCTCTGTCCATGTCACTCTGAATAATTATGTCACTTTGTCTGTCAGTCTGTCTGCTTCTCTCTCTCTCTCTCTCTCTCTCTCCTCTCTCTCTCTCTCTCTCTCTCTCTCTCTCTCTCTCTCTCTCTCTCTCTCTCTCTCTCTCTCTCTCTATCTATCTATCTATCTATCTATGTGTCTAATGTCCATCTATCTATCTACGATCGATCTATCGATCTATCGATTTTTTTTTTATCTCTCTTGCCCTCTCACCACCATGACAACTTTGACAACGATAACCACAGACAGACCCCTATCTTGAACCTTTTCTTTACCCAGGTGGACTGGGGACAGACCTACCCTGCTACCCGAAATTGCACAGACATAGCACCCCTACCAACGGAACACGACCATTGTGTGGTCAAGGCACTGATTTTGTCCAAACAGGCCTAACCACACCACTTTCCAGCCAGACTACTATGCTTTACTACACAGTCCTTAACACTGAAAGGTGAAGGAGAGAGAGGGAGGTTCGGGGAGTAAGAGAGAGAGAGAGGGGGGGAGAGAGAGAGAGAGAGAGAGAGAGAGAGAGAGAGAGAGAGAGAGAGAGAGAGAGAGAGAGAGAGGAGAGAGAGAGAGAGAGAGAGAGAGAGAGGGAGGAAGGATGGAAGAAGGGGATGAGAGAGAGAGACAGAGACAGAGACAGAGAGAGAGAGAGAGTGTGTGTGGGGGAGAGAGAGAGAGACAGACAGACAGACAGACAGAGACAGAGACAGAGAGAGAATCGGTATCGCTTTTTCTCTTCCAGTCCCTCCCGCCCACTCCACCTTACTATCCTTACCCCCCCCCCCTTTTTTTTTTAATCCAGGGTAGTGCTGTGCCGCTAAAGAGACGGGAGGGTGTGGGGGAAGGGAGTGGGTGGGGTGGGGTGTAGGGTGGGGTGGGGTGTTGAGAAGGGAGGATCTTTTCCGAAAACTTGGGTGGGGTGGGGTGGGGGGGTCAGGTTTATAAGCGGGTAGCCGGTGGCTAAAGCCTTTACTCTCGGGCAGGCCTGAAGGAACGGCTGCTGGTTAGCCGTTCTTGTGCAGTGGTGGTGTTGTTTTGTTGTCACTGCTGTTTTTTCCCCCTTTACTAAAATCTTACCCTACGCTATACCCCCCTTCCCCACCTTCCCTGAAACTCTACGACAAGGAATTTCTCAACTTTTCTTCCTTCCAAAACATTGTCATACTACTGCTCTTCAGTTACTGACTGCTATTTTTTTGAAAGTTTTTATTTTCGGTTCTACGGATCTGACTCCAAGTCTGTTCCTCACCCCCCATCTTCTAACACGTGCTCGTTTGCTAGTATGGGGTGCAAAGAGACTATAGGGAGTGACCGAATAAACTGCTGAGGTTGTTTTTTTTTGTTTTCGTTGGTTTGTTGTTGAGTGATTCTTCCACCAAACAGGACTTGTATATATCTCAGTGACAGTAATAACTGAAGGTGCTCGTGTGACTGTGGAGAGAGACAGAGATTGTGAGCCGGTGGGTGTAGAATCTTCGAATCAGACTTTGTGGACTTGATTATTTTAAGGTGTAAAAAAGAAAAGAGAGAGAGAGAAGAGAGTAAAAAAAAAAGGAAGGAAGGAAGGAAGGAGGGAGAGATGGACAGGAACAGGGCCATGCTCGTGGCCTGTTTCCTAGTCTTTCTGTCGGCTGTTCTCCTACCTGAAGTGCGATGCCAAGGTTAGTTTTTTCCCCTTGTGGTCATTGATCTGAATTTTGTGTCTGAGTTTTGTCTGTGTGATGTCACTCTTTTAATCTCTCTCTCTCTCTCTCTCTCTCTCTCTCTCTCTCTCTCTCTCTCTCTCTCTCTCTCTCTCTCTCTCTCTCTCTCTCTCTCTCTCTCTCTCTCTCTCTCCTCTCTCCCCTCTTCTCTGACAGAAAACGTATCAAGTATAGTCTATGCACTAACATATCTTTATTCCCTTTTTTCGTATCAATTTAATCACAGGCTACCCATGAACTCGGTTTTTGGTTCAGTTTTGTTTTAGCTCTATAAAATTGGTCTTCCCGTAGTTTTACGCCGAGTAGATTTTTTTCTTGATGACATTACTATTTAAAACAGACGCAGAACTGGTATGGTGCCAGTTGAATATGCAAAATGGAAATGTATGAAATTTGTAAGATCGGATAAATTGGGGGCTTTTTTCTTTCTGAACATAAAGATTCAGACTAGAAAGAATCAGGCAACAGCTTCATATTTTAAAAAAATGAAGTAGTTCAAAGCATACGGTTGATTTTCCAGAAAAAAGGTTTTGAAAAAGTTTAGTCTTAACACTGATAGCAGTCTATCCTGGAATGTCATGTACTTCTCATAGTATATTATAAAAGTAATGATCCGGGTAAGGGAAAATAATTCACTTTGCATTGTAAAAGTAGTTTGATAGCCCAACAAAGTTCAATATTCCTTTTCCTGCCCTGACAAAAATCGCAACACAGAAATAAACGACAATAGGTAATAATCTTCAGCCTATAGGCCAACAATTGCTTAAAACAACAACAGAATTATAGATTAGTTGAATTCTCTCTCTCTGTCTATGCCTGTCTCTGTTTTTTTTCTCTGTCTCTGTCTCTGTCTCTGTTTCTCCTCTCTCTCTCTCTCTCTCTCTCTCTCTCTCTCTCTCTCTCTCTCCTCTCTCTCTCTCTCTCTCTCTCTCTCTCTCTCTCTCTCACCACACACACACACACACACATACACACACACTCTCACACACACATACACACCACGCACCCACCACCACACGCACACACACACACACACACACACACACACACAACACACACACACACACACACACACCTGGCCAGTTCTATTTGGGTCAACAGCGCTGCATTGCACACATCTGTGGCAGTGTAGATATGGATAGAAATGAAATGGGAATCACGAGTGACTCTACATTACAACGCAAACAAACAAACAAACAAACAAACAACCAGTGCTATGTTTTGCATGTCAAAGAACGGCGTCCTAAAGCGCCCCCCCTCCCCCCTCCCCCCCCCCCCTCTCTCCTCTCTCTCTCCTCTCTCTCCTCTCCTCTCTCTCTCTCTCTCTCTCACGTTAAATCCTGTTCCGCTTTTCGTAAGAGTAGGCCATCGTGTGCCGGTGGGAACAGATGA
>CM060319.1:35253264-35260764 GCA_030674155.1 Stramonita haemastoma
CATCCTGTGTTAGAAATTCCCTCTTTTCTAGACCTCTTTTTGTTTTTACCTTGCCTATTTTCTTCCCGTCACATCCTTCTTGTCTGTTTTCTACCTTTTATATCCGTTCTCTTGGCTTTTTTTCCATAAAAGTTTTAAAAGACTGCACTTCTCTCCTACACTGAAGATGGGTTTGCAGGGCATAACTTTTCAGATGCTTAAGGGCATGCAATGCAACGCATTTTTGCTCATGATATGCCAGAGGGTTGCTGTGAGGAAGGAGAGAGAGAGAGAGAGAGAGAGAGAGAGAGAGAGAGAGAGAGAGAGAGAGAGAGAGAGAGGAGAGAAGAGAGAGAGAGAGAGAGAGAGAGAGAGAGAGAGAGGAGAGGCATGTGTGCCTACGTAATTAGTTTGTGTTTTGTGTGTGTGTGTGTGTGTGTGTGTGTGTGTGTGTGTGTGTGTGTGTGTGTATGTGTGTGTGTGTGTGTGTGTGTGTGTGTGTATGTGTGTGTGTGTGTGTTTGTGTGTGTGTGTGTGTGTGTGTGTGTGTGTGTATGTGTGTGTGTGTGTGTGCGTGTGTGTGTGTGTGCGTGTGTGCGTGTGTGTGCGCGCGCGAGCGTGCGTGTGCGTGCGTTCGTGCGTGCGTGTGTGTGTGTAGAGTATGTGTATGAGTTTCACATTTTTTGGACTGTGTGTGTGTGGGTGTGTTCGATAATTATGTGAGTGGGTGCAGTGGACAGGGGGAGAATTATAATTTTGTGTCTGTGAAGTGAGTGGGCAGAGACAGCGAATCCGGGATCCAGAGTCAAACCGCAGTAGAAATTAGGGCTTACCTACGGTGCGAAAAGCCAAACCAGGATCCAGGAAGATAAAGAAATGCATTCAGATCAGGTGTAGGCGGAAAATAAAGGGAAGAAATGAGGGTTGCATTGTGTGGTGGCTTTGAACGTTTCTTGCACATCTTTTTAAACAGTTTTTTTTGTTTGTTTGTTTGTAGTCTTGGGTGGTTTTGTAGTTTGCCTGCGCAAGTGGTTTTTTTTGTTTTTCTACTGTTTTGTTGCTGTGGGGGTGGGTGTCTGATCTTGTATCCTTATGCTAGTCTTTACCTGGTTTAGATTGTTTGATTTTTTTTTCGTAATACATTTCGCCAGTTTTGGTATGTAGGCGCAATGTAAATTTCAAGAAAATGTATTGTCAATCGTTATCTTTCTTTTTTTTTATTGTTAATGTTATTATTATTATTGCTGTTATAAGTAGTAGCAGTAGTAGTACCATCATCATCATCATCATCATCGTCATCATCATCATCATCATCATTGTGACCTGTTTACATATTTTTTTCTGTTTATTCCTTTAACTGTGTATGTTATATTTTTATACATAAATTTAACACACACACACACACACACACACACACACACACACACACACACACACACACACACACACACACACACAACACAACACAACACACACACACCACACAACACAACACAACACACACACACACAACACACACACACACAACACACACACACCACACCACACCACACCACACACACACCACAACACAACACACACAACACAACACACACACACACACACACACACACACACACACACACACACAACACACACAACACACACACACACAACAACTTATACCTCCTACCTTCTTGAAAATTCTTCCTTTTATTTTCCGCCCACACTTAGATGTCGACTAACTAGGCCTACGTGTTTCTTGACCTCAGTCTCCCTATCAGGTTTCCAACTTTTATCACACTGTGTAACTCCCCACCCGTCTACCTACCCCCACCCTCCCTGCCACCCCAAACCACCACCACCACCACCACCCCCCACTTAGTCTGAGTCTGCTTTGGTGTCTGGTTGTCCGAGGCGACTACTAGCTAAGATCTATAATTATTACAGACTGTAAGTGTCAGTGCTGATCCTGGCTGTGTCAGCTCAACCTTGTGTCTCTCTCTGCCATGGCGAACGTGGCAATGTCAAACACGTGTGGGATTCCCGGATGTAGGTTTTTGATGTCGCGTGACCCAGGCATTAAGTTTAATCAAGGGGAGCTATGTCCTTGTAGGGGTCTATCTTATCGTCAAAATGGTTACATAACAGTATGACCTATAATATATTATTATCTGAGTGGGATGAGGTTGTTTGTAGTCTACCATCTTTTCTTTTCATTTTTTTTATATTCTGGTCCTTGACCTTTGGTTTGCCGGTCTTGGTTCCAAAGGGGACATGATAGCCTAGTGGTCAGAACATTGCGCTCGCAATTTGACGACCCGAGTTCGATTCCCGTTCAAGGGGATTTTTCCCCTGGAGTTAACATCAGTGCTGACTCCACTCTCCGCAAAAGTCCTTCGAATGAGACTATAAACTGAGGTCCCGTGTGCGAACGCACGCAGAACATCTTGCGCATACATTAAATCCCGTTCCACTTTTCGTAAGAGTAGGCCATTGTGTGCTGGTGGAAACAGATGACAAGATTTACATAACTGCAAACACACGGGGACTAGATGTAAAAAAAAAAGCATATGAGTGTTTATTCTATTATCCTCGATATTAAAGGATAAACAAAATAAATGTGTCCACTGTTGTTTGGAGGTTTTGGATGTGGTAACAGCCTTTATCAGGTTGGCCACTGTCTTTGAGGGCTGGGCTGTAAGCTAATTGAAATATCTACTTCAGTAAGTTGGAGTTTGGTTGTTTTATTTTTTTTGATGAGTTGAAGCGTGGTTGCATTCCGTTTTGATTAATGTTGCTATTTTTTAAGCTAAATCCTGTATCATTAAAAATGACTAAATGAAGATGTAACTACCATATAATATATTATGAAGGACAATGCATAAAGAAAACGTAAAGATTTTTTCATAACCTATGGGGTCAGTCGGGAGCAAGGGGTCAGAGACCTCAGCTTGTACAGGAGCAAGCATCTTGAGGGTGGTACCCACCCATATCCCCTCTCCCTGGCCGCGTTACCACTCCTGTCTTTAAAGAGGGTAGCAGGTACCCATTTACTGCATGCTAGCTGGCGGGACTGGCTGCATTGAAGTCAAGGCGAATGAACGGTCATGTCACCTAACCGCGAGGTAATCACCCAAAACGCTGCCTCACCTTTGCTTCCTGAGAGCCGGTGCTATACAACCACTGAGCTATCCTGGCCCCATCCCCAAATGACAATGTTACGCAACACACAAACGAAACAGTGTAGCCAAAACAACACAACACCCAAGCCTATATTCTCCTGCTTTGTTTTCCAGAAAAAAAACAACGAAAACAACTTTAAATATAACAATATTATTTGTCATGCCGAAGTCGGGTGTGCTAGACCTGAACAATTTTGTCGGATGCATAAATGGTAGCGTAACGCAGTTTTGCTCAAATGATAGACAACGCTTGTTGCTTTTTAAGAGTTAGACAAAGAAGATGAAGAAAAGAAATACATGCATTTTCCATCAAAATAGTATCCTCTTTCTTCCTGTTAAAAAAGAATATACACATAATCTAAAAAGAACTATCTAATCAGGAGACAATGGCTAACCTGAATAGAAAGTGGGTACAAGTGGTGCAGTTCAACGGGTGTGGCTGATGCATCAATACATCAATACGCCTTTTGATTTGAAATGAAGTCAGGCCAGTGCAGCACCTGTTGATGTTTTTCATTGATTCTCAAAATCAGTTCATCAGCAGGCCACCCAGTACTTCAAAACTTCTTTCTTTTTTTTATATACCTGTCATGTGCAGAAGATTAATCAGGCTCGTTAAAGATTTCCTAGATGCACGTTATAATTTATCGCAGTGCATTGTATTGTATAGTATTGTATTATATTGCATTGCATTGTACCATAGTGTATTGCATTGCATTGTATACCACTCTTTAGCCACCACAGATTTTCCTGTAAAAACCCTTTCTGTTCTCCTTAAGGAGAGTGTGTAGCAACAACAAGACCAGCGCCTCCCATTACCCTTTTGGTTTTTATTCCCCATAGTATTGGGATAGTTGCCGATACACGAACATTTCCAGAATGAACCCAGGGATGCACCAGTGACCCTAGCTGGGCTGTGGTCAAATAATCTTTCGAGTGAATAGTAGCAAACATTGATTTTAAAACATTGGCAAATGTTGCTTTGCATAGAACATTTTAATTGAAGTGACACGTTCAGGAAAAAGAGACCACCCCCAAAAGATTAAAAGTAGGGCTCTGAATAACGCTTTCAGTGGCATATTTTATTTTCTACAACCTACATACGCTCTGTGCTATCACGCCCCCACACGTATTCCAAGTCCTTATACCTATTGAAAGCGTTATGTTATTATACGCACTTTATTCGTAATCAAAAGTTCTCATACATAAAGAAGCAATACGATCCGACCACCCATACAACAAATTTTGATTCACAGAAAATGTCGAAATCAAATAAGATAAAGGACATTAATAAGATTAATTCCAGAATATAAAACGCTGACAGTTTTGATAACAAGCAAATTACATTATTATTGTCATTCAACTTTTTCAGCATAACTTGAAGGATGAAAGAGAGAGAGAGTGAGAGAGAGAGCAGACGATAGTAGTAAGCTTGCTTTATCCCAATCTCTGCATATTGTGTAGCTCTTTTTCAAACTCTTTGTATACCATACAATCTGCAACCAACCGTTAACCTACGTAGTTTCCACACGAAGAGAAGAATCCAAAAGCCATAGAGTTAGGGGGGTTTGTTTGGGTTTTGATGGGTTTTTTTTCTTAGGTAGGGAAGGAAAGGGGGGGAGGGGGGTCAAGTAGAAACTAGGACTCCTATCCTAGCGAAGAGTCAAAAGAAGCCATTCATGTCAGTGATTGAAGATAGTCGGTAGTACGTGTTATTCCCTTTTAAATAGCCATCAGGAGGATGAACCCACAAAAAAACACCTCTAAGGATTCGCTCCTGATTGAATTCTCCAATAATAATGAAGAAAAAAAAAACGGTGAAAAGATTGCCTTCACCTTTGTGATCCTAACCAAGTCCACGAAAAGGATCAAGGTCGGTGACAGAGACGGCTGGATGGCTGGTAGGAAGGAAGGAAAGAATCACCCCACCCTGAAATGTAACCCCCTGGGAAATGTTTTGAGGGGGGGGGGGGGGTATCGTGTTTATCAGCTGGGGTCAAGTTCGAGCTGAAAAGGGTATTAAGAAAAACGGTGTTATACCGGATAAGATCTTTAATGAGCGAAACCGCTATCATATAACGGTGTACATAGCAGTCGTCGCATTTCTTTTATGTACTTGCACCCGCACACATGCATACATGGACACAGACTGACAATGATAGATACACACACGCACATGCACATGTACCGGCGTTATGCCTGATAAAATCTTTACTGAGTTAAACAGCTAGTATGCCCTGATCTACACAGAAAGTGAGAGAGAGAGAGAAGGAGGGGAGGGATAGACAAGCAGAAACGGTTTTGAATAATTATAAACAACAACGGCAGAAATTGAAACGACTGAGAAAAAGAACAAGTCAATATATATATATATATATATATATATATATATATATTATATATATATATATATATATATATATACATATATATGGTGTGTGTGTGTGTGTGGTGTGTGTGTGTGTGTGTGTGTGTGTGTGTGTGTGTGTGTGTCCAAATCCAAGGAGTGGGAAAGATGAAAGTTCCTTCTCAACACCGTCCCAAGAGAGAGAGAGAGAGGGGGGGGGGAAGCCATTTTGAATAATTAAAAACAACAAAAACAACAACGGCAGCAACGACAACAACAATTGAAAAGACTAAACAAAATGAGATAACTGAAAACAAAACTATCCACTGGGTCAAAATCTATAGGAAGGGGCGGGGGGGGGGGGGGGGGGGGCAGGCTGAAAGTTCCTCCAAGACACCGTCCCACGTTCAGGTCTGTGACCAGACGATAGATCTAAGAAAGACTTTAAGGTCTGGTTCACCGGGACAGCGTGGCCTTTGTGTAACCCGATTTAGCAGGTAGCCCCCCCCCACCCCCACCCCTACCCCCCAATAGGTTGGAGAGTACCATGGCTAATTTTGCTGGCACTTCTCTTGTACAGGTCACCTTATTTCTTTTTTTTAAGGCTTCAAGAATAATGGAGTCTCTCTAACTCATCTCTGAGTTCTCTCCTCTCTCTCTCTCTCTCTCTCTCTCTCTCTCTCTCTCTCTCTCTCTCTCTTCTCTCTCTCTCCTTCTCTCTCTTTCTCTCCCTACCCCTTCACTCCAATGTTTGCCCAACACTGCCTATAGAGTGACCTCGCTTTACCTTGGCGGCCATTTTTCTTTTCTTTTCTCCTTCCGCTACCGTTGTTATATTATTGGGGCCTACTCTTTCAAATGACAGATTGAGAAGGGTGGGAGAAGGGAGGGAAAGAAAGAATGAGGGAGGAAGGAGGGAGAAAAAGGGAAAGGAGTGAAGAATGAGGAAGGGCGAAAGGAAAGGAAGAATGAGGGAGAGGGATAGAAAAACATTATACCCCGAGAAAATTGCTTAGTGCCAGGTAAAATGGTTGTTTGTTTTATGTGTTTTAGGACCTTTTTGGTCGTGATTAGTGTGTGTGTGTGGTGTGTGTGTGTGTGTGTGTGTGTGTGTGTGTGTGTGTGTGTGTGCTCTTGCGCTTGTATGTTTGTGTGTGCGTGTGTGTGCGTGTATTGCCGCCACACGTGTGTCTACATGCCTGCGTGTGTGTACATTGTCACTTTACTCAGGACTGACATGGCTAGGTTTTGCTTTTGTTCACTTGCTAGCCACCGAGGTTTTTGGTGATTACGTGTGTATTGACACTGAGACATGGGAAATGGATTGGCGAGTCTGTTTTTCAGATACGTGTGCGAGTCTCTCTCTCTCTGTGTCTCTCTGTGTCTCTCTGTATGTCTGTCTCTGTCTGTCTGTCTGTCTGTCTCTGTCTGTCTCTGTCTGTCTCTGTGTCTGTCTCTCTCTCTGTCTCTCTGTCTCTCTCTGTCTGTCTCTCTGTCTCTCTGTCTCTGTCTCTCTGTCTCTCTGTCTCTGTCTCTCTCTCTCTCTCTCTCTCTCTCTCTCTCTCTCTCTCTCTCTCTCTCTCTCTCTCTCTCTCTCCCTCTATCTCTCTCTGCGCATATATATATATATATATATATATATATATATATATATATATATATATATATATAATATATATATATATGTGTGTGTGTGTGTGTGTGCGCGCGCGCGCGCGCGCGCGTGTGTGTGTGTGTGTGTGTGTGTGTGTGTGTGTGTGTGTGTGTTTAGCATGCACGCACTCACTGTGCTATGTACATTTGCAACAAATATAGAAACATCTGAAAGTGATAATGAAATTCTCGTCCCATGTAAAACTGACCAAACAAAACTTTCGATTCCTCCGGATTAATTTTTTTCAAGACATAACCATTTACACTAGCAAAAAAGTTCATTTCAAGGCAATTGCACAGCTTTTTTATGTCACATAAGCATAAACTAGTGTTTATGCAACACGGCAAATTACCCAC
>CM060319.1:35265764-35298264 GCA_030674155.1 Stramonita haemastoma
TGGGAATGTGGCCTCTAAAAAGAGGCTGCATAAATTCTACATTTTACCGCTACGGGCAAAGTGCATGCAGAGGACGGTTTTCGACCACCCCCCAACGATACAGAACGTCGCACAATTCACAGGTGTGGATCCAAACGTTACACCCACGACGCTGCGATTGGCAGTTCCGATCGCAAGGGAAGTAATCTAATTACCGCCCTGCCACATCCACCACCGCTGACTTTGTGCCGCGTCCCGAGGCACAGTGGGTACTGACCAGCGTATTTGACGCTCAAATCAGTAGCCCTAAGTTCTTTCCATCCTGTCGACGACGCCACTTTGTAACAGAGTGCAGATATTTGATCTGCCGCGACTCTGTACAACTTCTCGGCGACGACAGCACGGTCAGACAGTGGGAATGTGGCCTCTAAAAAGAGGCTGCATAAATTCTACATTTTACCGCTACGGGCAAAGTGCATGCAGAGGACGGTTTTTCGACCAACCCCCAACGAACAGAACGTCGCACATCACAGGTGTATCCAAACGTTACACCACGACGCTGCGATTGCAGTTCCGATCGCAAGGGAAGTAATCTAATTACCGCCCTGCCACACATGCATATAGGCACGCACGCACGCATGAATGCTTGCATTCAAGCATACATAGATGTATGCATACACACATACATACATACATACATACACTACATACATACATACATACATACATAATTAGGTACCATACATACCTACCACCTACCTACCTACCTACCTACTACCTACATACCTACCACCTACCTACCTACCTACCTATCTACCTACCTTCCTACCTACCTACCTACCTACCTACCTACTCTACCTACCTACCTACCTACAACTACCTACATACCATACATACATACATACATACATACATACATACATACATACATACATACATACATACATTAACATTTTTCGTATGTTCAAAAAAGAGTTGATGCATAATTCATTATCCATTTTATTGCACAAAATAAAAATAAAAAATATTTCACTAAAAATCATACAAGCCTATTCACTAGGGGGTAAATAATTTCCCCCTGAAGGTATATCAATATAATAGCAATAGAGAAACATAAAAAAAAAAAAAGGAGTGATAAAACACAACCATGCCAGAGTGGTGTGTGATGATGAGTATTTGCTGAAGGCTTCTTGAGTGAACACAGAAAGTGGCTTGGAAAAGGGAGTGCCTCTGTGTACGGTTTTCTATCATGGCACACGTAAGCACGGCAAGAGGCACTTCAGAGCCCCAGAAAAGACATAATATAGATCTAGAGAAGTGTACACATAAGCTTAAAGGATTTATTGAGGCCATCCTGAATACGCGTGTGCGTCATACAGGTGTTTTCTGGAGTTAAAGCTTGGTTTTCTTTTATATTTTTTGGCTAGAGCATCAAGGTTTACCATGGTGAAGTTTTTTGGGATATGCGACTGTTTTTACTCACCTTAAAGGTAGACATATTCTGACTTCAGAGATGATGTCTATATACATAACAGCAGTGTTTTTGAGTTTCTAAAGATTTTATCATCTGATCTTGCCTGCACAAAATAGTTTACTCGTTCAAAAGTCGGAATGAGTTTTAATGCGTGCACAAAACGTTCTGCCAGCATTTGCAAACAGGACCCCGCTTTACAGTCTCATCCCAAGGACTTTCAGGGTACTGGAGCTGGTGCTAATACTAAATCCTGGAGGAAAATTCCCATAACTGCTGTCTGTGTTGTTGCTTGAACGTTGGCTGTCAGACCATGAATGCAATGCTCTAATAACTGGACTATCTTGACCCCTTTTGAGTAAGGTATGTGAACACCAATATTATGCATACAATGACATGTGTGCGTTCACACGTTCACATACATCTGCATGCACATATACATCATATGAACACACACACACACACACCCACACACACACACACACACACACACACACACACACACACACACACACACATAAAGAAAGAAAAAGAAAGACAGAAAGAAAGAAAGAAAGAAAGAAAGAAAGAAAGAAAGAAGAAGAAAAAAGAAAAAGAAAAAATGGATAAAAAAAGAAAGAAGAATTTTCAAAAGACCCAGACAAACAAACGAACACAGATACGATAACAACTTAAACACCCATATAAACCTATACAGCAACACCATCCTCACCCCCCAAAACATTCATATTCACAAAATAAAATAAAAAATGTTTTCATGATAATGTAAAACAGTACTGACACACTCAAAACCCCCTTTTTCATTACATCAGTGCACAAGAATAAAAAGCAGAAAATAGCCATGTAACACACTTTGTGAAAGCTTGGGAGGAGATTCGCACTTCAGGCACAACGTCATAAAGAAATAAACGTCTACTTAAAGACACAAGAAAGAGAGAACAGATAAAATACAAACAAGCCATGCTAGTGTGCCTACCTGTGTGACGAGGAGTAACTCTTGGAGGCCTCTTCAGTGAGGATTAGAGTGTGCTTTTGCAAAGGGAAAGTTCCTCTTTGATAGCTTTCTATCATGGCACACGTAAGCACGGGCAGAGGGTACTTCAGAGCTCTTGGGAAAGACATAGATACAGAGGGGTATACACGTGTCAGCTTTAGAATTTGCTGAAGCTGTCCTGTATGCATACGCGTGTCATGCATGCATTTTCTGGATTAGTACATGGACGCTGGTACGCATACAAATATGTGCATGTGCGCGCATGCGCGCGCGCGCGCACACACACACACATATATATATATATACACACATACACACACACAATCCGCATATGCGCCCATGTACACAGACACAGCCTACACATTTGTTTTAATGTGGCCATTACACTCTCACTCTCTCTCTCTCTCTCTCTCTCTGCATATATATATATATATATATATATATATGTAACAGAGTGCAGATATTTGATCTGCCGCGACTCTGTACAACTTCTCGGCGACGGCGGCGACGACAGCACGGTCAGACAGTGAGAATGTGGCCTCTAAAAAGAGGCTGCATAAATACTACATTTTACCGCTACGGGCAAAGTGCATGCAGAGGACGGTTTTCGACCACCCCCCAACGATACAGAACGTCGCACAATTCACAGGTGTGGATCCCAACGTTGTACCCACGTCGCTGCGATTGGCAGTTCCGCTCGCAAGGGAAGTAATCTAATTACCGCCCTGCCACATCCACCACCGCTGACTTTGTGCCGCGTCCCGAGGCACAGTGGGTACTGACCAGCGTATTTGACGCTCAAATCAGTAGCCCTAAGTTCTTTCCATCCTGCTCGCAGCGCCACTTTGTAACAGAGTGCAGATATTTGATCTGCCGCGACTCTGTACAACATCTCGGCAACGACAGCACGGTCAGACAGTGGGAATGTGGCCTCTAAAAAGAGCTGCATAAATACTACATTTTATCGCTACGGGCAAAGTGCATGCAGAGGACGGTTTTCGACCACCCCCCAACGATACAGAACGTCGCACAATTCACAGGTGTGGATCCCAACGTTGTACCCACGTCGCTGCGATTGGCAGTTCCGCTCGCAAGGGAAGTAATCTAATTACCGCCCTGCCACATATATATATATATATATAATATATATATATAATACATATATATATATATATATATATATATATATATATATATATATATATATATATATATATATATTGCGTGTGTGTGTGTATGTGTATGTGTGTGTGTGTGACAATTTACAAAACTGCATGCTTACAGGACCTGTCTGTAGAAATAAGCACATGATTGAGTGCTTAATCCATTATCCTCCATGTAAAAGGAATGAATGAACAAACAAAAAAAGTTATCTCCAAAAAAACTACATGATTTATGTGCATAATTAATGTTAGTACACACAGGGAGAGGGTGGGGAGCGTTACACTGAGAGGTTTTATTCTGTATGGGTTTTTTCACTTCACTGAAACTGAATGTGCACATTTGGCCTACTATCGACTTCATTGCCACTTCGTATTTATCAAACCAAAACAGAAGAGGGGGGAGGGGGAGGGGGGAGGACAAACCCAGTGACTGCGTTGGGAGAGGGGAAAAGGAGGGGGAGGTAAAGGTGGGGAGAGTGGAGTACCCAGGAGGAGAGGGTCTAGACAGGCCCCGTGGATATTCTTTTCTTTAGGGTACAATCAGACTGACAAAGGTGCATAATGATGAATAGAATATAAGTTGATGGAACGAGTTGAAAGACTTGTTTCTTTGTGGTGCACTCATGTACACGTACATGTACGTGCGCTTACGTGCATAGAAACGCACGTACATATATATGCACATACATACATACATACATACATACATACATACATACATACATACATACATACATACATACATACATACATACATACAATACTTACGTACGTACGTACGTACGTACGTACATGATACATACACACATACATATGTATGTCCGTACATATCTACATACGTATGTACGTACATACATACGTACATACGTACGTACACACATGCAAACATTCATATATACACACAAGTGAATAATGCACGTACATACATGTCACCTTCCCAGCAATTACAATATGTACATCAAGTATTCTACATATTCATAGTTAACTTTCAAAAACCCAAAAGAAAATGCGTCAAAATACCCAATAAAAAGATAGACAAACAAATGAAATACATAAAACGATAATAAGGTAGATAGATAAAATAAACAAACCAAAATATCTAGCACATTGTGAAGGCGTTCACCTCTAACTCCCCTATGAAGTTTCACACTGGGACACAAATGGATATGTGATGTAAAACCCAGTGTGGGCGACGACGTTCCCATCCGTCAAATCACGCTGCACCTTATTTATTTATTTTATTTATTTATTTATTTATTTATTTATTTATTTATTTATTGATTCTTTATATTGAGTATAAAGGAATAAACACTCATGTGCTTTTTATTTCATTTTTTACATCCAGTCTCCCTGTGTATACAGTTTTGCAAATCTTGTCATCTGTTCCCACCCGCACACAATGGCCTACTCTTACAAAAAGCGGAACAGGATTTAACGTGTGCGCAAGATTTTCTTTCATATTGTACGTGCCAAGTTATCAGAGTGCATCTTAAGTGCCTTTGTAATGCATTTACAACTCTGTCTCTGTCTCTGTGTCTGTATCTCTCTGTGTCTCTGCTGCTCTCTGTCGCTCTCTGTCTCTGTCTCTGTCTTCTGTCTTCTGTCTTCTCTCTCTCTTCTCTCTCTCTCTCTCTCTCTCTTCTCTCTCTCTCTCTCTCTCTCTCTCTCTCTCTACTTCTCTCTTCTCTTTCCTTTTTCTGTTTTCTGTGCTGTGTGTTTGTTTAATGGTTTTAACTATTTTGCCCTCAAAATCTAGTACATCATAATCAGTGGAAAAAAAAAAACGCTCAAAGCAAACAACAAGCTAGTTTAGAACTTATATCAGTTCCGTCGATTGAAACATACACAGAACACAAATGCAATGATAGGAAAATATTTTTAACTTTTAAAAAGGGAAGGTGCAGGACGGCTAAGACATTCACCAGCCTAACTAGTAAACCGTGATGATCTGGTATCTATTTCCATCCTTTCCCGTTCTTTCCGATTTGACGGGAAAGTCGAACTGACAGCAAATCCTTCGGTGACTCTTTAAACCGGGCTCCGTGTGTGGTCACCAGTGGATCGATGGTCTAAAGGTAACGTGCTTACCTAGAAAACGAAAAGTCCAGGTTCGAAGTGTGCAGTGTTTCAAACCCCATTTTGGGCCCCAAACATTTCCCCCATCCATTAGACTATGTGTGGTGGCCTGGGTGGCTAGTACTTCGGATAAGACGGTAACCCGAGGTCTTGTGTGTTACATGTAATTATTTAGCGCACGTAAAAGAACCCACGTCGACAAGAGAGTTGTCCCGGGTAAAATTCTGTAGAAAGAAGCCGCTGTGATAGGGAAACAAATACAATTGCAGACAGCAAAATAAAAAAAAATACTGGGTGGCACTGCGCTTGTTGCGATGCACTCTCCTCGGGAGAGCAGACCGAGTTTTATGTAGAGAAATTTGCCATGACTTAAAGTGGTGTGAAATGTAAAATAAATACAAGCAGAACATCTTGTGCACAAAAGCCTGTTACGACTTTCAGAGGATTGGGCCATTTTGTGCCGTAAGAAAAGTTCGCCAATTTTTAAAAGTCCATGCACACAAGTGCCGTGTTAAGGCGCCATTTTTGTGTTCGTAGTAAGGATTTTTGTTTTTGTTTTTTTGGTTTTGTTTTCTGTTGACTTTGTTCAGCTTTTTGTTTTCAAACGTAAGGATTAAGGACTAAGTTGTTTATACACGCAAGTGCGTTTCTTTTCGTTTTTTTTCACCCAAGTGTGGTACTTTTTTTAAGGGTCAAATATAGAGGACTCTAAGCTGTTGGAACAACAGTAGCCTTAAGCTTCGTAGCAGACGAAACACACAGCTCCGTTTTAATTTTCTCACAGATGGTGCATAAGTCTCAGACCCGAAGTCAGTGTAAACAAGCTTGAGGCATGGCCTAAAAAAGAACCCATTTCACACCCCTGTCCCACCCCTCCTCCACTTACACAAACACTCACAGAGGCACATGTGAATACACACACACACACACACACAACACACACACACACACACACACACACACACACACACACACACACCACATCACACACACACACACACACACACACACACACACACACTCACACTCACACACAACACACACACACACACACACACACACACACACACACACACACACACACACACACACACACACACACACACATGCGTGCGCAGACGGCACATTGGATTATTTGTGTAACATTTATGTGTACGTGCATGCCAGCACGCTCATGTCTATATATATATTATATATATAATATATATATATATATATATATTATATATATATATATATGGAGAGATCAGAGACAGATATATCTATATAGATATATAGATATATATTATATATATATATATAATATATATATATATTAACACGCAAAACACACACACACACACCACAACACACACACACACACACACACACAACACACACACACACACACACATAGACACACACATAGACACAGACAGACAAACATACTGACAAACAGACCAAAAGATGAAAACTTTCTTGGATACCTCGGCTAGATCTCTGAGAATCACCATCAATAATAATGCTAAAAAAAAAAACTTGTGTGGCAGGCATTTTACCCACCATTCTGGTCCCTACATTCTATGCTCCGAGATGGGACAAAAGCAATCTAATAACAGATGGCTTTCAATGACATATGGCACAAAGTAAGAACCAACCAACAATCTAGATGATGCATTTCATCGCAGCAGACCAATATAACAAATAATACATGGAATTTATATAGCCTGTATCTTGCCAAAACAAATCAAAGCATTTTTTCCCCATGAATATAAAAGATTCCAAACACTAAAAGATTGACTGACTTACTTGTGTAACTCCCACGCCACCACCCCCCCCTCCGCCTCCCCTCCCCTCCCCCCCCCCCCCCCCCCATCAGGCCTTCACCCACACCAAACCTCACCCCAAGTCACAACAGAAAAAAAAAAATAATGATTTTTAATCGATAAATGACGTCACCTATCAAACAGTTCAGGCTTCGTTAGACACTGACAGAAAGGGAGCTCTAAATAAAGTGGGCGGACGCCTTCTCTTTTCAAACTCCACTCCCCCCCACCCCCCACTCCCCACCCCCATTTTCCCGGTACCTGTTAACAGCCCCACTCCCCCCCTCCCCCCCTCCCCCTGCCCCTCCTGTCTGCTACTATTAGGCGTGAAAGAACGGGTAGGTAGGGAGGAATTAGAGAGAGAGGAAGGGAGGTTAGAGAGAGAGAGAGAGAGAGAGAGAGAGAGAGAGAGAGAGAGAGAGAGAGAGAGAGAGAGAGAGAGAGAGAGAGACACAGAGAGAGAGAGAGAGAGAGAGAAGAGAGAGAGAGAGAGAGAGAGAGAGAGAGAGAGAGAGAGAGAGAGAGAGAGAGAAGAGGAGAGAGAGAGAAAGAGAGAGAGGAGAGAGGAGAAGGCAAGGCAAGGCAAGGCAAGGCAAGGCAAGGCAAGGCAAAATTCTTTTATTCGAGGATAATAGATAAGCACTCATGTGCTTTTTTACATCCAGTCCCCGCCCTTTTCAGGGATAACATCAAGATAAAAAGATAGTGAACAATACACTATACGCAGTGAGAGAGAGAGAGAGAGAGAGAGAGAGAGAGAGAGAGAGAGAGAAGAGAGAGAGAGAGAGAGAGAGAGACAGACAGACAGACAGACAGACAGACAGACAGACAGACAGACAGACAGACAGAGACAGATAGATAGACAGACAGATAGCCAGACAGAAAGACAGACAGACAACTTGTTTTCACAATCCAGGAAGTTTAAGACCTAGTCTATCACATGGGGTGTAGTCATTGGTTTGTTTCGGGGATGGGGATGGGGGTGGGGGGTCTCAGATCAGTTAAGTTTTCATTTCCCAATCCTAGAGTCATCACATGCAAAACATGCCGGGAAATGTGCTTGACAGGTGTTTGCCAAGTAGCAGATAACTCTGGGCACTGCAACGGAGTCGAGTGCATGCTGGGCATTATTTTTCATTTCCACACCTCATGCTAACAAAATGCCAAGTGCCCACATCAAAGTATTGCTATTTTTTGAAATGCTAAGTGGGGGAACCTTCTTCACCCATGGCACAACAAGCTATAAAATATCTCATCGAAAGGAAATAAAACCTCTGAAGTCAAGGTGTGGCTGCCTATCATGGCGAAGCACTTGAAAACAGTCCTACACACACGCAAACTTCTCATCCAGTGTGTGCTCTCGCAGTAGTTTTCAAGTACGACGCATGACAAAAGTTCGGGTAAAGGTGTCCCGTAACCTAGGCGGTCATAGGGAGTAAGGCATCAGAGACCTCAGCTTCTCTAGGGCAAGCATATAGGAGGTGCTCATCTCATCTCCCTCGCTGCTTTACCTTCCCTGACCCGAAAGAGGACATGTACCCATTTACAGCTGGGTGGATTGGCGCGCAAACAGTCACCCATCCAATTGGTAACCACGTTTGATGCTGCTTAACCTTGCTGAGGAAAACGAGTGTTCTGATTACTGAGCTGATGCGTAGACAGAGGCATACTCTTGTTGACCGCAGGTGCTAAGGTAGGGATCGTGCAAAACAACATTTCCAAACTGTAATACTGGTATGGCACGGCATCTATTACGTAAGATATACTTTTCTTCTTTCTTTTTGCACGGACATACTTGATAGCCAGTGCACATACACACTCTAAAGCAGCAAAGACACAAGGCAGGTCTACAAATATTATAGTTTACATAGCAGATGTTTAAATGCTAATAATTTAATCCATCAGGCGCAATCGCAATACGTAGACCTACACACGTACCTAAAAACCCTCTGGACCGTAAGAAAACAGAAACCTGTCACGTCACGTTAACCTGTTGGGCTCACCCGCCTCTAAGCGTACTGACGTCACTCCCACTCTTCGTGACTTCAGGTACAAAAGAGCAGTACAGAGAGAGAGAGATCAGCTTTCTCTTTGCTGTTGGCAGGAAGAGATTCTTGTCTCCACCCCCCCCCTCCTCCGCCCCACCCCACCTGGTCCCCCCCTCCCCACCCCCATAAAAATGCAGTAGGCTTTCCAAGCCACCTTCTTTCATTTTCTTCCCCAGACTGATATTTGTCAATGTCCCAATCTGTATAGAAGGACACCAGAGTAGGCCTACAGATATCGATACAGGCGTTGTTGACAGCAGAGTCAACCGCTACAACCACTTGCAGGGTGTCACATATACACACGGTTCAACAAACTCCAACCAGCATCGAATACCATACCTTGCGCAACTTGTACCTACCTAGCACCACCCGTCTCCACCCCCACCCCACCCCACCTCTCTCTCTCTCTTCTCTCTCTCTCTCTCTCTCTCTCTCTCTCTCTCTTCTCTCTGATCAACCTACGCCACACAGTCTAAAAATTAATACAAAGATACACACACAACGCAACCACACACACAGCACACACAAACTTCACTCAACCCCACTTCACCACCCCCCTCCCCCCCCCCTCACCCCACTTTCTCTTTTGCTTCATTCCTCACTCTACACACACACACACACACACACACACACACACACAACACACACACACACACACAACACACACACACACACACACGAAAACTACAAGAAACTTTTTTTTAAATCCCTCCCCACCCCAGATGACACTACAAAAAAAGAACAACACACAAGCTTTGGAAGATAACTAACTAAAGGGGCCTCAGGAGCCCCAAAGTAGGTGAACTGCCACCCACACACCCACAATCCCACCCACCCCACACGGGTCTGAAAGAAACGAGGGCAGAAGGTAAAAGGGTTAACCTAGGTATGGAGTCGACGTGAGAATGGAGACATTGGGGCGAACATGAGGGTGGTCCTCCTATCAGAGCTCAGCAGGACCATTATTCCTGTCCGGGATATTGTTGTTGTTTTGCTTGTTGTTGTTGTTGTTGTTGTTGTTGCTGGGTGGGTGTTCCCACACTTGAGCACCCTAGGGGTCACCTAGAAAAATCATGCACCCTCCTTACTTACTACATACGGGACTCACCTTGAGTGTAGTATGTATACTAACCAAGGACTTGAAAACACCTCACACAGGCACATTTCTCATCCTGTGGTCTCACAGTGATTCCCAGGTGAGATGAGTGCTTTTTTGAGTGACACTCGGAGTGTTAATCTGCTGGAAACGTAACAACAACACAACAACAGCAGCAGCACAGCGGTAAACAACAAAAACAACAAATTCAAATTCAAAAATACTTTATCAACCCAAAATAGAGAAATTCTGGCGGGTGTACAAGCCATACCTAAAAACAGCAAACATGTAACAATAATATTATAAGTATACATATAACACAACAGAGGTTTCTGAACATCAGCCCCACCCATCACAACATAAAGAGTCAAAAACAGCAACACAAACAACAACACAAGAAAAGTAAACCACCAAAACACTGCCGAGATTCAAATCTACAACTTCAGATGCACACAAAGACTTAAACCTCGTTGCTTTAACCGCTCAGCTGACGGGCTCCTTGGGTATCAGTATTCACTGAAGGAAGCCCACCAGCCCTTAGGGATTTCAGGGAACAAAAGGGCAGGAAAGGGAGGTAGGGTCAGGTTTCTCTTTCTTGTTTTCCCACAAGGGGAAGAACCCCTGAAAGAGATTGTAGTAAACCTTTAAGCCCCCTGTTTTTCTGTGCTCTCTACCGGGCCTGAGTCTGTCAGTGTCTCTGAATCAACTGATACAACTAAAGGAGGCTGATGTTGTGTGTATGTGTACCCCATGGGGGAGGGTTCTCTTGAAATAATTCTTGAATCTTGAAAATCATTGTTTAAGCCTTGCCAAACTGCTAAGGTCCATAAATCAAGGTAGTTGTAGCATAAGTTCTGGGTGTGGGGTGGGGGTGGGGATGATTCTTTTGGGTTGTAGTGGTAGTAGTCCTGTTTAACTGTAAAAAGAAAACTAAACTTTTCCGTGTTTTATTTCTCAGTTTTGTCAAGCGTAATGTTTGTTAAGCTGTAAAAAAAAACAAAAACCACTATTGATAGTGATTCAATTCCGTGAGATAAAAAAAAGACCAGCTGTAGTTTGTAGGACATTACTATATTTTTCAAATGAATTCATCTTCACAAGATAACAGAAAACTGCTGAAAACATTAGGTTTTGCATCTCTCTCTCTCTCTCTCTCTCTCTCTCTCTCTCTCTCTCTCTCTCTCTCTCTCTGTCTTCTTCTCTGTCTTCTTCTTCTCTCTTCTCTCTCTCTCTCTCTCTCTCTCTCTCTCTCTCTCTCTCTCTCTCTCTCTCTCTCTCTCTTCATCCATTATCTACTTACTCTTACCTAAAAAACAACACACACACATCCCCCCTCTCACACACACTACACACACACACGCGCGCGCGCGCGCGCGTCTAATGCATCATGGACGGGCAAGTTTGTTTCCGTTTTTTTTAATTTGTTTCCCCCCTTATAAAAAACAATAGTTGCATGCTTTCTTATCTTTTTCGGGTTTGTCGCTGTCGTTATTCTAAGTTTGGCGGTTGTGTTTTTTAACGAATATCGAGTTGCTTGGAGATTGACTGATTAATCAGAAGATTGACAGGTCAGTTATTATTTCTGAGCTAAAAGATGGTAACTGAATGCTTGGTTTCGGGGGGTGTACACAAATGGATTAGTTATATAAAAATAAATATACAGTATTATATAATGTCTTTAACATAGTAAAAATACTGTATCGAAATGAAAATTAAAAATGTCGACATGAAGAATACAGGTGACGTGATGCAATAAGCATAAAACAAGAAACAAGATGGACTTTAAATAATCAAAAGTAGTTCATACTTGGTATAATAAGTTTTTTTTTTCTTCAAAAACCGACGTAAAATTCTTCACCGACATCCAGTGGCCTATGCATAGCAGACAGACCACCAAGGGAGTCCACTCTGTAAGAGCTGTCAAGTTCGTACCCATGGCATTTTATCTTATCTCTCGTTCAAGAGAGAATTAGCACTAAATCTTCCTGTCCTGGCTGTCAAATTCATTACACGAGTGCGTGTGAAGAATTCAATCTGTGAACATAGACTGCTTTCATTTTATACACTCATTTAATAAACATATTGTGCTTTTTTTTTTTTTGATTTCAGCTTTTCTAGAATGGTCACGGTATAAAAGAAATTCTGATTTTAATTTGCTAGAATCTATTTTTTGAGAAAAAAAACCCATGATTTTACTTTTAATCCGAACGTTTGTATTGGGTTGGATTAGGTTTGTTTCGGGGTGGGGTTTTTTTTTTGTTTTTTTTTTTTTTTTTTGGGGGGGGGTTCTTCTTTTTTACCTTCCCTTTTTTCCATATTCTTCTATTCTTACAAACTTACTCAAATTAATGCAATAAAAGCTATGAAGACAATCTTAGTGCAACGAACCGCTGTCTGAAAGGAATGATACGTGGATGAACTTTGGTTTTTGTCAGGTCCAAGTAAATTAGTTTCTTCCATTCGAACAACTAGTCCAATGTCCCTTAACATCATGACACCGTGACGCTGCACATCTGCAGAAAAGGGATCCTAAACATCAAGAAAAGATTAAAAAATTATGAAATACCCCCTCCTCCACACCCGATCCCCTTTCCCACCTCCAACGACTATTAGCCTACCGACCGTAACCTCACTCCCTCCAAGCACCCCAAATAATTGCTTTCTATTCATACAAACCTATAATAAAAAAAAAAATTAAAAAAAGAATTGAGGCTACACTGGTGCCCTATTTTCAGTTATCGATTGGTCGCGTGAATCTCTATTATGTTCGTTTTTTTTTTTGTCAATTATTGACAGTCACACCAGTCTACTTTTGAAAAGGGGAATCCAGTTATATCTACTGAGTCACCTTATTTCCTCGCTTCTTCTCTCCAAGTTTGTTGAACTTCTTCAACTTCCTGCTTGAATCAAAATCGTGTCTTTTTTTTGTTTTGTTTTTTACTCTGTGAAAATCTTTTTTTTTAAAACGTCAGAAAGGCTATCAAGACCAGACGATATAAATGGCCACTATCAAAAGACCAGACGACATAATACTTCTGTACATGACTGCTTGCCTTTTGAAAAAGAGTTTGCCCAAACTGGTGCAACCGAATAATAATGACCCCTTTCGGAAAAATGAAGCTTTGGGACCTTTTTTTTTTTCAAAGATTTCTTTCGGTTTGAATGAAGCTAGGATTTTTTTTTAAGCCCATAGAAAGCCTTTGACCTAAAGGCGTGATGGCAAAGCTTGAAAAGGTGGTGGGGGGTGAAGGGGGCTGGGAAAGGTGAAAACTATATGGGACATACAGAAACACACATATAGTCTTATGGTGGAATCTATAGACTTTTTGAGGTTAATGCATGAAAAGGAACACTAGAAATAAAGAGATTTTTTTTCTGCTGCACCTCATTATTTGTGTGTGTGTGTGTGTGTGTGTGTGTGTGTGTGTGTGTGTGTGTGTGTGTGTGTGTGTGTGTGTGTGTGTGTGTGTGTTGTAATAATTTAAGGGAGAAAGTGGAGCTCCAAAAACAGTTAATTGAAAACTGTTTTACAGCTTAGGGATAAGATATGCATAGTTATGTTTAAGTAAGTCTACCTTTAAAAAAAAGGATGCCCCATACATACACTTCTAATCCTGTTTTCTGTTTTCATGTAACTTGGCAGAACAACAGAGAGAGAGACAGAGACAGAGAGGGACAGAGAGACAGAGACAGAAGAGAGAGCACATATTTATTAGTCTTTACAATGCTAGAGCTTTCTAGAGCTTTTGTTCTGACAGTCTGTTTTTTCGGGGCTTTTTGTGATTTTTAAAGTTTTTATTTTTTTGTTGTTGTTTGTAGCTTTTGTATTTTTTTTGTTTATAATAATATTATGTTTGCCCACCGTAATAGGGCCCATTTAAAATTACTATTGATATCCAAATGAAAATGGAAAACCGGTCAGTGTTGTCATAAAATGATAGCATCTTTTCTTAGAGAATCGGCAGGCTTCATTTCTTCTTCTTCTTCTCTTCTTCTTCTTCTTCTTCTTCTTTCTTCTTTCTTCTTCTTCTTCTTCTTCTTCTTCATCTCATTAGTCGTCATCGTCAACGTCGTCGTCGTCGTCGTCGTCGTCGTCGTCGTCGTCGTCGTCGTCGTCGTCGTAGTAGTAGTAGTAGTAGTAGTAGTAGTAGTAGTAGTAGTAGTAGTAGTAGTAGTAGTAGTAGTAGTAGTAAGAGGAAATAGAGGAGGAGTAGGAGCATAGCAAAGCAGCAGCAGCAGCAGCAGCAGCAGCAGCAGCAGCAGTAGTAGCAGTAGTAGCAGTATAAAAAATGTCAAGGTACCAAATCACTAGGAGGGGGCATGAAAAGTAGACCAATGCACCGCACCAGAAATCTTCTCGCTCTTCAAAATTCCCCGGTGCATCCCAAATCTCTTGGTTAACATGTCAAGAAAAGGAACCCCAGCTTTGAAGGCAATGTGGGAGGCTAGGGCTTTCAATGTGGAAGGCTAGGGCTTTGAATGGGTTTGGCAGATAGTGTCGGGCTCCTTTGAGGACGATAAGCAAAATGATCACGTTGTACGTGATGGTATTTTATGATGGATGAGTGGGTGGTATTATGAATTGGCCTTTCTTCTCGCTATTGAATTTTAACAGCGTTCAAAATGTATTAGTCCTGGAGTGTTACCAGTACAGTGTCCTCATCTGTCTCTCTATCTGTTTCGGGTATGCTTCTCTGTTTCTGTTTCTGTTTCTGTTTCTGTTTCTCTCTCTCTCTCTCTCTCTCTCTCTCTCTCTCTCTCTCTCTCTCTCTCTCTCTCTCTCTCTCTCTCTCTCTCTCTCTCTTCTCTTTCTTTCTTTCTTTCTTTCTTTCTTTTCATCTTATCCCTTATAAGGGCGGGGACTGGATGTAAAAAAGCACACGAGTGCTTATTCATTATCCTCGAAATAAAAGAATTTGCCTTCCCTTTCCTTGTCTTGCCTTGTCTCTCTCTCTCTCTAGCTCTTTCTTTGTCTGTCTCTCTGTATGAGCTCATTTGATGTTTTTTTTTCTCTTTCCCATCAATTTTACCACAAAGTCTTATAAAGTCTTTGCTATAGTTCCCGTGTAGTTAATTTGACCAATTTCAAATATCATACATCGTTTGCTAAACACGTTTTCCATCGAATGAACACAGTACCTCCTTGAAGATATTGGAATATACTGTAAACTCTTTGCTTGTTATTTTGCTCCTGATGAAACTTGTGAAAAGTTTTCATCATTTTCTTATGTTTTTCTTCTGACGAAAATAAAAATAATACATGGAATTTATATAGCGCTATATCTTTTAATAAGAAATCAAAGCGCTTGCATTCGACCTATACAACACACAAGCAATCAATAACAATTGATAGTTTTAGCAAATTCGAATGTACACACACACACACGCGCGCGCACACACACACATACACACACAACACACACACACACACACACACACACACACACACACACACACACACACACACACACACACACACACAACACCACAAGTATCTCCTAAGGTAAAAATGGTCATCCATCCATGCTTAAAGAGCCATTGTGGGTGGGGTTGTGTTGCAGCCTGCAGTTCCCCCCTGGGCCTGAAGAATGGAACCATCAACTCCAACCAGCTCCTGGCTTCCTCCACAGCTGATGGACTGCAACTGGACTTTGTCCGCCTGGACTGCTGTACAGGTAGGTGGTCAGCGATATATATAATTATGTGAGAGAGAGAGAGAGGTGGAAATGAGAGAGAAAGAGGGAGAGAGAGATAGAGAGTGAGAAAGAGAGATGTGTCTGTGCATGCGTGCGTGCGTGCGTGCGTGCGTGCGTGCGTGTGTGGTGCGTGCGTGCGTGTGTATGTGTGTGTGTGTGTGTGCGTGCGTGCGTGTGTGTGTGTGTGTGTGTGTGTGTGTGTGTGTGTGTGTGTGTGTGTGTGTGTGTGTGTTTGGTAAGGTGTGGCGTGGTGTGGTGTGGTGTGGTGTGGTGCGTGTGTCTGTGTCTGTGACTGTGTGTGCGTGTACACGCGCACGAACGTAATGCACGCGTGCATGAGTTTGTGTGTGTGTGTGTGTGTGTGTGTGTGTGTGTGTGTGTGGTGTGTGTGTGTGTGTGTGTGTGTGTGTGCGTGCGTGCACCCGAAATTTAAGACACAACCACTAGCAAGATTCGAACCTACGACGACGTCAAGAATGCATGGATTGAATTGAAACGCTGTAATCCCCACAACCGTATGGCGGATCAAACTATCAATATTTTTTGTTCTGACCATGCTGTTACTGCTTCCCCACCCCTTAACCAGTTAATCTCTAGTCTAGTCTGATAGTCCCACCTTTTGCCACCTTAACTGGTTAGCAGCTAAGAACAATAACATCACGGCGTATTAAACAATATGGTTACAATTATGTCACTAACTCTTAGTCACCTTTACTACTGACCACCTCCCCCCCCCCCCCCTCTCCCCACCCCCCATCTCCCACCCTAATCTCCCACCTAATCTCCTACCCATCTCCCCCACCCCGTCTGTTTTTTTCCACTGTGAGTGTGCTGTGCCTAAGTTGAGCAATGCGCTCGCAGGCTCACACATACACGCACGCACGCACGCACGCACGCACGAACACACGCACGCACACACGCAGCCCACACACACACAACACACACACACACACACACACACACACACACACGCAAGCACGCACGCACGCAGCACTACACACACTTCTTTTCTTTTTTTTTCTTTTTTTTTAACCAATCTTCCACTCCTCAAACCAAAAACCACACAACACAGCATTACATATTCGAGGGAAAAAAAAACACCCAAGTCCATTTATTCTTTCTATTATCTCCTTATCTTCCCCCCCCCCCCCCCTGTGCTTTAGGCTCAAGTAAAATACGTTCTAACCAAAGCAACAGAATTATAAGCGACATCTCCCGTTGTTGTCCCAACGCTTGACTGAAAACTGTATTCTGTTGTTGCTTTCGGCAGTCTGTCTGTCTAGACGATGGTCGTGCTATTTCTACAGAGCTCCACTGATCCATGTTTGTTAGGGTTTGTACTTACCACCGACGATACGAGTTGTCGCTTTGAGTTCTGTTTTGGGGTGGTTTTTTGGTTGTTGTTTTTTTGAAAACTCACAACAGTTTAACTGCTTTACAGATTGCTACGTAGGGATTTTTTCTGTTTGTCTTTAAGGGATTCTTCTTTTTTCGATTCTGTTTTCCTTAGTTTTCTTATGTAAAGGAGGAGGGGAGGGTGTCCTTGGCTAGAGTTCTGAGGTCCACCAATTGCAAGATTTTTTTGCACATGCGACAGTTTTTGCCCAGCATTAATGGTAGCCGCATTCCCACATTGAGTGTGATGTCTAAACATGACAATACAGTGAATACGTTTTTTTTTTTTTTAATATATATTATTTTTGTTATACGTTCTCGGCGGCACATATTCCGTGCTCCTCCGAAAGGCAGAACGGATTTTAACGTGTGTGCTAGATGTTCTGCCTGTGTTCGCTCACTAGACTAGAGCTTCCTTCCGTTTATAGTCTCATATAATTAAGGAAGATGGGAGAAAAGATGTTTCTGCCCGGATCATTATCGTGATATTATAACTATGCCCCCTCCCGACCCCACCAAAAAAAAAAAAAACAGAAAGAAAAATTCATAATTATGACTTTCTTTCTGTCTTTTTTTTCTTGTATTTTCCTTTTTTACTACATTTTGTTTTTCTTTTGTTTTATATTTGGGGGGGGGGGGGGGGGGGAGTGTTTGTGGTGGTTTTTTTTTTGTTTTTGTTTTTTGGGGGGTCTTGTTTGTTTCGTGCTCGTGCATGCAAACGCACTCAGCCTTGCAGGTCAATACCTGTGCGTGTTTGATCACTCGATTTTTCTTTCCCAATACATTTTCTGCATGCACCTAAAGGGGACAACATGACATATCTTGAATCCACACTAAACTTGATTGATATCAGTCTGTTTTGTGACCGTCTGTCTTTCTTTCTCTCTTTCTTTTTTTTTTTTTTTAAATTCTGTTTAGTTTTCTTCCTTTCAGTGGGTTGTGTGCACAGTTGCTTAGTGTGCAGTCAATATCTACCGCCCACCCTGAAATTCTGTCTGTCTGTCTTGTCTGTTTCTGTCTGTCTGTATGTCTGTCTGAGTCACTCTGTCTTTGTCTGTCTGTCTGTCTGTCTGTCTGTTCTGTCTGTCTGTCTGTCTGTCTGTCTGTCTGTCTGTCTGTCTGTCTTCTCTCTCTCTCTCTCTCTCTCTCTCTCTCTCTCTCTCTCTCTCTCTCTCTCTCTCTCTCTCTCTCTCTTCTCTCTGCCCCTTCCCCTTGCGTGCGTGTGCATCGTGTGTGTACGTTGTGTGTGGTGTGTGTGTGTGTGTGTGTGTGTGTGTGTGGTGTGTGTGTGTGTGTGTGTGTGTGTGTGTGTGTTTGTGTGTGTGTGTGTGTGTGTGTATGTGTGTGTAGTTGTGTGTGTGTGTGCGCGCGCACGCACATGCGCGTTAGTACATGTGTCGTGCCTGTGTGCCCGTATATTATAATATGTATAATATGTATATGTGTGTTTGTATGTGTCTGTGTGCCTGTGTGTGTCTGTGCTTGCGTGCGTGTTCTTGCGCGTACATATGCCACTTGCACCAGCACATAGCTCCTTGAGATACAGATTCGTGTGTCACACATGCCTGTAAAATGTTATGAGGAGGACAATGAACCAAGAGATATATGAGCAAGATAGACCAGTAAAATAGTCTTTGATGTGCAGTAGTTCATAGCGAGCTACAATAATTCAGGTTTACTTTGGGATCAGATGGCACTTACGATCACATAACTGGCTTCTTGTGTGTGGTGTGTGGTGTGTGTGTGTGTGTTTGGGTTTGTTGTGTGGTGGTGTGAGTGTCATTTTGTTTGTGTTGTTGTTGTATGTGTGTGTGCTTTGTGTGCTGTGTTGATTTATTGTATGTGTCTGTGTATGTTGTAGTGGTGAGTGTCTCTCTGTCTGTCTGTCTGTCTGTCTGTCTGTCTCTCTCTCTCTCTCTCTCTCTCTCTCTCTCTCTCTCTCTCTGCTCGCTCTTACTTCTCTCCATCCACTCTCATCCATATCCACAATTAACTCTACACCACACGACTCACACACACACACACACAGACACACACACACACACAACACACAACACACACACACACACACACACACACACACACACACACACACACACATACAGTATCATACGTGTGCAAGCACGCACGCATTTTGTACAATTTCTTTCTATCTAAAGTTCTTCTAGAATCCAATGGGTTTTTTTTTTATCCTGCTCACGTCGTAGCGTTGTACAAACAAGCAAATTCAATATTGACGTTTGAACCATGAATACGATAGACAGACCATTCCCCTTGTTCCTCCCACTGCACCTCCCAAACCCACGCCCCTTTGTCTCCTTGTCTGTTTGTCTGTCTGTTCGGTGGGTTTTGTCATTTGTTCTGAATGCACAGTGTGTATTGGGGAGTAAGGTAGAGGGAGAGAGGGAGGGTGCGGGCGCGCGCGCAGTGTGTTGTGTGTGTGTATGTGTGTGTGTGGCGTGCGTGCGTGTGTGCGGTGCGTGCTGGTGGTGCGTGCGTGCGTGCGTGCGTGCGTGCGTGCGTGTGCGTGGGTGTGGTGCTGTGTGTGGTGTGTGTGTGTGTAGGTGTGTAGGTGTGTGTAAATGTATACATGATTACTTAAGCCATTTGCCTGCCTACCCGTCCGTTTATTCGGTGTGTCAGTCCTATCTGTGTCTCTGTACGTTTCTCTATCTCCGTTTACGCACACTTCTGTTTTCTTGCTTTTTTGTTTTTTTTTAAAAGAAAGCCATCCTAACCTCCTCAGAGATTTCATTAAACTACGTTTATTTATGATGCGTTTACACACAAGACACATCACTCCAATTTTTTTTTTAATCCCATGTAAAAAGCCTTATCAGTTACTGACGTAAACCAAGTGTTAAGGTTTACGTTAAGATTAAACAAAAATGTTTTGAAACATTATTGAGATGTCTTTCTCCATGATAAACTCTCTTAGCGCAACAACCTACCATCTATTTCGTAAATGAAGAACAATCTTCTGAAGTCGAAGGTACAGTGCCTCTATAGCGAGGTACTTGAAAACAGTCATACACACAAACTTCTTCTTCTTTTTGTTGTTTATTTTAGTGTGTGTACTTATGAACTCACAGCGATTCCCAAGTAGGATGAGTAAGGCGAGTGCATCATTTGCGTGACGTGATCCCCTCAGAGTGTTAGGCTTGAGAACGCGAAACGTCATCATCATTAACAAACAAACATTAACAACAACATGGCAAAACATATCTCTCCATCTCCTCTCGTTTCTCTCTCTCTCTCTCTCTCTCTCTCTCTCTCTCTCTCTCTCTCTCTCTCTCTCTCTCTCTCTCTCTCTCTCTCTCTCTCTCTCTCTCTCTGGGCCAGATGGAAAAAAAAGTATGTAAATGCTTGCTCTGTTACCCTTGAAAAATAAAGATAATAAAGATAAATAAAGATTATTCTCTCTTTCTCCAAAAAAACAGACAAGCTAACAGGAGCATGGTGCCCGGCCGTGGCGGAAGCAGGCCAGTGGTTGGAGGTTCGGTTCCCGAGGCCTTACAACCTGAGCAGCCTGGTGCTGCAAGAGCCGGTGATCCAGAACGGGGTGCTAGGGCCAGGTGAGGCCTCCCCCACCCTGGACGCCTTCACCTTGCACCTGGAGCTGGCGACTCCCCGCCCGGAGAACTCACCCAGTACCGCGGGGTGGATGGACTGTGCAGGTAATGATATATAATAATAATAATAATAATGAAATATAATAATAATAATAATAAATATATAAAACATGAATTCAATAGCGCTATATCTGAAAAAATCAGGAGGAGTTCATTCCTCTGCTGGGTTTGAATATGTATACATGCAGCCATGCCCGCACATACCATGTACACAGCATTGTAGTATTTTGTTCAAGGTCTGTCCACCCTCATCATCATAATCAATATTATCACTGTAGTCTCTTCTTCTTCTTCTTCTTCTTCTTCTTCTTCTTCTTCTTCTTCTTCTTCTTCTTCTTCTTCTTCTTCTTATCTCATCCTTCAACGGCAAAGATAACCCTACACTTCTACTACTTCTACTGCTTCTACAAAAACAACAAAATCAACTTCTACTACTACATACTACTACTACTACTACTACTACTACTACTACACTACTACTACTACTACTACACTACTACTACTACTTATTTCTACTACTATCACCAACCACAACCGTAACCACCAACCACTAAAACACACATACCAGAACTACAAACCACCACCACTACATTACACCTACCACACTACATGACTACCACCACTACATTCTTTTATTTAACACTGCCTATTTTTCCTGTGCAACAGGAGTTCATGACCAACTACACGGACGGCAAATACCAGCTGGACTTGGGCCAGGAACTGACCATCCGCAGGGTTCGAATCCAGGTGGCCAACTTCACCACTAGGCCCTGTTTTCGTCTGGAGCTCATAGGCTGTGCTGCTGGTAGGTGTGACAGTGATATGTGATATGTCTGGCTCAGACCGAAAACTTGTCAGTTACTGATGTAAGCGAAGTGCCAAGACGTATACTGAAGTGTTGCTATGAATTAAATATCGTGTTGAGATTGTGTTTTACCATGACAAGGTCTTATTACATAACTACCTTATAACCAATTTTGGCTGTCTATGTGGGAGATTTTGGAAAGAAATGCACATGTAAATTCTCTATCCAGTATGAACTTACGGTCTCATATGATTCAAGTTGAGTGAGACAGGGTATATTACTCTCGACCCCCCCCCCCCCCTCCGTCCAGGCACTGTACACGAACGATATAATATATTATATATATATATAATATATATGTGTGTGATTGTGTGTTTTTGTGTGTTGTGTGTGTGTGATGTGTGTGTGTGTAAGTGTGTTGTGTTGTGTGTGTGTGTGTGTGTGTGTGTGTCAGTGTTGGAGTGTATAAGTTTAATGTTTGTGAGCATTATCTTCAAACTTATTATCATGATGAAGTTATTTCTTTTTTTATTATCATAACAGTATTTTTATATTTATTTAAAATTGTTTTCATCATTACTATTACTATCATTACCATCACTCTACTGACTACTCCTCGTCCTCCTCCTCCTCCTCCTCCTCCTACTCCTACTACTACTACTACTACTACTACTACTACTACTACTACTACTACTACTACTGCATAATTAATATGTTCTCTCTGTATTTTCAGCTGAAGGACTGGTCCCCCAAGGAATCAAGTCACCCAAGGTCAGCTTGACCTACACATCCATAGACAAGATGGAGTTGACCTGCAGGCTTCAGAACAGCCTCGCTTTCGGCATCCAGTACCAAGTCACGTGGTTCATGGATGACGTCAACGTGTCGTCTGCTTTGCTTCAAAGAGTCTGAAGATTCGTCTGCATATTCCGTGACTGCCCAAAGCTTCAACAAAAAGCAGAAGGTGAGACTTCAATGCCAAGGTCTTGTGTAGGCGAATAAATATTTTCTTTCTTGATTTTTTTCTCTTTTTTTTATTTCAAAATTTCTTCCGCCTCAGGGGTGGTGGTGGTGCGCACGCGCGCGCGCGCACACACCCCACACACACACACACACACACGCACACGCACCACGCACACACCCAAAAACCACACCACACACACAGCGCACGCGCGCGCGCGCATGCGATTAATGAAGTGGTACGCGGTGGTAGAGTGAGTTAGACGAACGATAGTTCAACCATTATGATAGTGATGGTGTGTGTTGGTGGTACGCATGAGATGATGATCATATGATGATGATGATGATGATGATGATGATGATGATGATGATGATGATGATGATGTCATTCATGATGGATGATGATGATGATGATGATGATGATGATGATGATGATGATGGTGGTGGTGGTGGTGGGTGGTGGTGGAGTAGGTTGTGGTGGTGTGGGGTGGTGGTGGTGGTGGTGGAAGCGGCGACGAATACCACGACGACGACGACGACGACGACGACGACGACGAGATGATGATGATGATGATGATGTGAGTGGTGGTGGAGGTGGTGGTGGTTGTGTGATGGTGGTGGAATGATGATGATGATGATGAATGATGATGATGATGAGATGATGATGATGATGATATGATGATTGGTGGGTAGATGATGATGATGATGATGATGAGGTGATAATAATTTGGTGATGATGATGAAGATGATGTGATGTGATGTGGTATATTGATTTGAGATGAATGATGATGATATGATGATATGATGATGATGATGATGATGATGATGATGTTTGCAGTACCACTGTACAATCGCCGCATGTTATACACCTGACTGCGGGACGGCTGATGGAGAAACGAAAACCAGCAACACATACCGCCCAGAAATTCAGGTACGTTCTTTGACAAAGTGCCTCTGTCTGTCTGTCTGTCTGTCTGTCTGTCTGTCTGTCTGTCTGTCTGTCTGTCTGTCTGTCTTCTTCTTCTCTCTCTCTCTCTCTCTCTCTCTCTCTCTCCTCTCTCTCTCTCTCTCTCTCTCTCTCTCTCTCTCTCTCTCTCCCCACATGTAAAAGTGATAAAAGGCGAAGTTCCATATTTTGCTCTGCTGTCCAGGCATGTTTCACCTCAGGCAAAGATATATTCCCTCTAAAGTTTATTCGGAACCATGTTTATTTCGAGCAGTCTTGCTTATGCCATGTCAAAATGAACATTTTCTCAAAACTGTATGCATATACCTGTATAAAGTTTTTCAGAGACTTCTGATAGTATTAGGATTGACTAAAACTTGTAATTCTACAGTTTTTTTACAGAGGAATGGTGTTGCTTCTAAAATCTGTTATTCATATTTTGTAGCGATTGCATTTTTTGTGTTACTTATGTGATGTTTATCTGTACCCCCATTCAGAATCTCTATACTGAAGCATAAAGACCCATTCGACAAAGAAGAAACTATACAGCAAAAATCTGTCAAAGGAACAAAAGCTGCAGTAAAAAAAAACCCCCAACAAAACTATCACCTTTTCTACCTTTTTGTTTTTCAGATCTTGAACTCTGACCCCATCCAGCTGAAAGAGGGTGGAGCCAGCGGGGTCATCAACTTCACGAGCACCGCACCCCCCTCCGTCCTCTGCGTGTCGGGGGGTCGAACCCCAGACTGCACAGTGACTGTGGTGGCCTATGTCCAAGATGACCCCTCCTTGAAGTGTGGCGCCACCAGACTGCCCCAGCTGCTGTTTCCCGATGGTAGCCAATCAAAACAGTGCTCTGTGGAACTGACCAATCAGAACTGGCGAGGGATAAACGCGATGGTTTTGTCAGCCAATCAGGATGGCTGGCTGGATGGGCCGACCAATAGCACGGTGACCCTGACGGTCAATCTGGGCAGCTCTGACTTCTACGACGTTGCTGATAAGTCCGTGAAGGTGAGTGAGGATGGACAATTATAATTAGATAATAAAAACTATATGATATTTACATACATATGTATAAGGTATTTAAATAATATAATTGTATACAGTATTAATTAGATTTTATACTGTTTGCACAGCAGTGCATTGCTTCCAGAATAATGCTGATTTTTTGGGTGGCTGTCTGCGCCAAAGTGGGATGACTTGCGGCTACCACAGCCCCTAAATCAATGTCTCTGCCGGGACTACGATACAAACAAAACGGAGATTTCGTTTGTATATCTGTGTGATTGACATACACACAGACAAACATTCGCGTGTACAATTTGATAATATGTATATATTGTATATAGAAACCTGTGCAAGTATGTCCCTACATATAGATCTGTTTATTGTTTTTAATACGCATGCAGACACACATTACTGTGTGCAATTGATAAGTATGTATATGGAGATAGAAACCTGTTCCACTGTTACCGTCCATGCATATAGATCTTGCTATTTTTTCGTTCCTCTGCTAGAGCTCCGAGGTTTGGGCCCATGGTAAGATTGTGTGTGTGCGACTGGGTTTTACCTACCGTTAAGGTGTGGCCGCTTTCCTATTTCGGGGATGTAGATATATGTAAAGAGATATTCACACAGGTTTAGACTGCAATCAGATGATTGCTAAAAAATAAAATTCTCAAAAACCAACTTATGCATATTTTGTGGGTTTTTTTTTAGCCGTGAGGCCATTATTTACCAACATCATTAGGTGCAGCAGTCTGGCTGTAGGCTACAAGTAAACAGCGTTACGTCACTCACTCCTTGACTGACAGCCTCACCTTCCCTCCTCACACACACACACACACACCACACCACACCACGCCTAATTTTTTTTACCTAAAGTTAATAATGGTGTTTGGAAAGTACTACTCTGTTGTTATGCGGATTCCACTACACTTACTAGCTGCCAAACTAAATGAGTCAAGTATGTAGGTATTTTTAAGATTGCATAGTGTAAGCTAGATCTGTCTTCTTGTTACTGCTGTCAATGCAGATTAGATCTATTTATAATTTATGTTTTCTGATCAAAGATCTATTCAAACCAACGCAACATACAGCACAATCACGCAACACAACACAACACAACACAACACAATAAAGCAAAACAACACAACATGACACTACCCATGCTGTCTGATAATGTGTATGTGGCTGCTGCAGATGCTGCTGCTATTGGGTGCCATATTTCGTTCTTTCTTTGCTAGTAAAACGCACATGTCTGTTGGCTGCACAGGTCGAGGTCTCGGATCAGGACATCAAGGGCGTGTGCATGTCCTTGAATGGAATCCATCTCACCACTTTCGACGGAGTGTAAGTTTTCTGCTGTATCATTGTCAGCTTGTTTGAGGCAGAATTGTATTGCCTTTGCAGCAGTTTGACGTGGTTGTTGTCTTATTTTCATCATTGACTTTGACCACGTCACTTTTCTTTTTGCTGTGTTCCTCTTCTTTCTAATATTACCAGTCGTCAATTTTTTTAAGGGTTATAGTTTTTCTTTTTGTTGATAATAAATTTAATTGTTTGACTGGCTGTTTTGAAGGGTTTTTTTGGGGGGACAGGGGGGGGGGGGGGGGGGTGTAGCTGCTGTTAATTTGAAGGCTCATTAAAAAAAAAACTCACAATAAATGTTATGAGAAGAACTGACCTGCATTATACTGGTCGTTAATTTTGCTTTTCCTGATCTTGACACAGTTGATCATGACTATGTGATAATTATTATGTTAATAATTATTATCTCGCCAATAATAACTGAGGATCACTTTTCAGATCTAAAACAATGAGAGTATGCAAAGTTTGAAAACATTGTAGTAGGAAGTACAGGCCATACACTGTGAAAACTTGATAGGATTTTTTTGTTCTCTTCTCTGTTAACAGGGCCTATGACAACTACAACAGTGGAGAGTATGTGCTGTACCGTCACTCCACTCTGCCTTACGAGGTATGTGTGCATTGGCCTTTTTGTCTGCCTGTGTGTCGTGCGCGTGTCCGCGCGCGCGCGCGCGCGCTGCGGTGTGTGTGTGTGTGTGTGTGTGTGGTGTTGTGTGTTTGTGTGTGTGTGTGTGTGTGTGTCTGCTGTCTGTCTGTCTGTCTCTGTCTGTCTCTGTCTGTCTGTCTGTCTCTGTCTGTCTGTCTGTCTGTCGTGTGTGTGTGTGTGTTTGTGTGTGTGTGTGTGTGTGTGTGTGTGCTGCCTTTCGTCTACATCTCGTTCTACTCTACCTCTCATCTCCCTCTCTCTCTCTCTCTCTCCTACTCTCTCTCTCCCTCCCCTCTCTCTCTCTCACTCTCTCTCTTCCTCTCTCCTCTCATCTCTCTCCTCCTCTCACACACACACACACACACACACACACTCAATAACAACAACAACAACTACAACAACAACTACAACAACAACAAACAACAACAAGAATCCAACACTGGCCCACCTTTCAAATGTAGGCTTCATTCGTCATGTTGTGCTAAAAGCACCCAATAGATGTGTATCTTAATTACTGTTTAGTGTTTGATGTCAGCACTTCAGCCTTTTGACAATCTACAACTGCTATCAAGATCATCGCCACAAAACAAGGTGGAGAAAGTGGTGAATGCACAAAATTAATAAGAAGGAACTAGATCTAGTTGGCATCTGATTAAACTCGCTGATTTGATTTTTCCTTTTTAAAGGGCAAACAAACAATAGCGGAAACAAGGGTACAGGTAGATAGAGAGCCATGTGTGTATGCATACGCGCGAGAGTGCATTTGTGTGCGTCCGTGCGTATGTGTGTGTGTATGTGTGTGTGTGAGTGTTCAAAAGAATGACAGCAATAATAAGAGAGAGAGAGGAGAGAGAGAGAGAGAGAGAGAGGAGAGAGAGAGAGAGAGAGAGAGAGAGAGAGAGAGAGAGAGAGAGAATAACACGAGAGAGAAGAGAGAGAGAGAGAGAGAGAGAGAGAGAGAGAGAGAGAGAGAGAGAGAGGAGAGAGAGAGAGAGAGAGAGAATAACAGACAGAGAGAGAGAGACAGCGCACAGTATTCGAATAATCGATCACAAGTATGTTAACCTTCCTTTTATGTTGTTTGTTTTTGTTGTTGTGAGTGTGTAGGGGGGGGGGGGGGTGCTTTGTGGGTGTATGTGTAAGGGGGGTGCTAAGGGGTCTTTTCACTCTTCTCTCTTCTCTTTTAACAATTTACATCAGTTTCTACCTTCACCTTAAACAACTTACATTCTAACTCACTCACTCACTCACTCACTCATTCACACCATTATCTTCACAAGGTTCGAGCCTTCTACAAGAAGTGTGACGGTTCCCTGCGATGTAACTGCGGGGCCGCTGTACGTTCAGACGACGATGTTGTGCTGTTCACTGGGTGCCAGCAAGGCGAGGCTCTACGTGCACAACTCTTCACCAACAAACCTCTGCAGACCGGCCTGACTCTCCGACGATACGATGGGGGACTCAGATACGAGGTGAGTTCGTGTGGGGGATTTTTTTTGGGGGGATGGGGGGCTGTTTTGGAGGGCGGGGGGTTGTAAAATTTATGGGTGTGGGGTAAGATATTTAGGGGTTTTTTGTTTTGTTTTGTTTTGTTTTATTTTGGTGGGGTTTAGTTTTGAGTTTGGTTTTTGGTGTGTTTCTCTGTGTGTCTGTCTGTCTGTCTGTCTGTCTGTCTGTCTGTCTGTCTGTCTGTCTGTCTGTCTGTCTGTGTCTCTGTCTCTCTGTCTCTCTGTCTCTCTATCTATCTCTCTATCTCTCTATCTCTCTATCTATCTATCTATCTATCTATCTATCTATCTATCTATCTATCTGTCCTTTCTTTTGAGGATAAAAAAATTTAGCACTCATACGCTTTTTATCACATCAGTACAGTCTCAGTGTGTATGCAGTTTTGTAAATGTTGTCATCCGTTCCACACAAGTACACAATGGCCTACTCTTCCGAAAAGTGGGGGTGGGGGTGTAGGGGGTCATGTGTTTTTGTTACGTGTGGGTGGTTGTTATTGTTGTTTTTAAACTCACACCAAGGAATTTTTTCTAATCAAAATAGACAGAGGCGCTTCTTTCATTGTTGGAGGGATTTTTGTTCTTTATTTTACCAGAATTTCATATAGATTCTTGTGATGTTTCTGTGAATATTGAAACTTGTAGGTAAAAAAAAATCATAGCTGGAATGTGCACAAGCAAGAAATCGTGCAGATGAAGCAAAAACAAAAAGGAAAAAAGAAATATCTTTGCCTTTTACATACCTTTGCCTTATCAGAAAGCTTTTGGGCCATCAAAATCCAGGTGGGGTGTTAATGTTGATAGCTGTAAATTAAAGTGTTGATGTCAGGGAAAATCAGTTTTGCTATCAGTGAAGATAATCATTAATAATCAAATTCTGTCTGTGCAAGCCTTCGTCACCCCCTTCTCTCTCTCTCTCTCTCTCTCTCTCTCTCTCTCTCTCTCTCTCTCTCTCTCTCTCTCTCTCTCTCTCTCTCTCTCTCTCTCTCTCTCTCTCTCTCTCTCTCTCTTCTCGTCGTTTAGCATGCGCCAAACAAACTGAACAAACAAAAAATCCCCAACACAACACCCCCCCCACCCCCACCCCGGATATTTACAGTTTATTTGGGGCTTAACATCCTCTATGATCACCCCATGTGAGACGTACAGTATTTGTTTATAAAAGGAAACTCAATGCGTACGCAACAAAATATACTATATGGGAATAAAACAAGCAACAAAACAAAACAAAAACCCACCCCCTTCCCCCCCCCCCCAAAAAAAAAAATAAAAAAATTCAACCAGCAAAAGAAACACCATCAACCTCCCCCCCTCCCCAAAACAGCAACAAAACAAATTCAAAATCAACAACAAACAAACCAACAAGTGAAGGAACAAACAAAAAAGCTCGATAGCCTTTATAAGTAAAGTGATGTTTGTGTTGCCAGGTGACACTACCCACAGGCAGCCGACTGGTTGTGCGTGAGAGCAGCGACAGCTACATCAACCTCTTCTTCTATCCATCCCCGCTGGACAAGGGAAAGACAATGGGTACGTCTGCATTCATTCCTCACTGTACTATAAAGTAGTAGATCCACTACCTGCACGTGGTACGAAGTGTGCTGGTTTCATGTCATTTTTGTCGTTATTATTGTTGTTTTTGTTGTTGTTATCATCATCATTACCCTGATGATGATCATTATGATAATGATGATGATGATTATCATCAATATTAGTATCATTGTTTTTTTTTTCTTCTGTTGTTCTTATTGTTGTTGATAAGCATTCCCCGTCTTGATTATTTTGAAAGTCAGCCGCAATCTGCGCTGTTATCTCTCTCAATCCCACCTGGGAATCACTGTAGGACTTTTGATTATACACTGCATGTGATGTTTGTTTTATGTTTATCATTTCTATCATTTTTTTCTCTTGTTTGTGTGGTTTTAGGTCTGTGCGGCACATTTGATGGGAACGCAACGAACGAGTTTCGTCTGAGCTCAGGTGATATTGTTCCAGACAACCAACAGCAGAACTTCCTGCAGGACTGGAAGTAAGTGAGAGAGAGAGAGAGAGAGAGAGAGAGGAGAGAGAGAGAGAGAGAGAGAGAGAGAGAAGAGAGAGAGAGAGAGAGAGAGAGAGAGTCCTAAAGGTATGAAAAGGTAGATGTAAAAATAGTATGCTCATATGCAGCACACGCATGCCCATCCACCGATCTATATATATATTCATCCACATGATGACGATACTGATTATTATGATGATCAGAAGCATTGATTAATGAACCGATTGATTGATGAATTCATTTCTGTTTCAGAGTGGACAAGGCATCAAGCATTTACAACGGACTGTGCCCCGCGAAAGCCGCAACCCCGGAAAAGCCGGTGTCACGAGAGTACTCTCGCTGTGGGTCACGTAACAGCCCAGGGGGCGTGACAGTGCCAGACACTTTGCCCTGCCGTCTTCTGCCGGGATTTGACACAGGTTGGTATCACGGTTCATCAGAATTGATAGGTTTCCGTGTTGTGCCACATCTGTTTAAAAAATTCTGAAAGTCGTTTCTGTATTGTCGGGATGCAAAACAATGTTTTGGTGGGGTTTTGTTTTTATTTTGTTTTTACTCCCAGCTTAAAAAAAAAGAGAAAATCTATTGTAACTTCAGATCTAGATATTGTTGCCTTTAGACTGTATATTCCAGTTGTTTTATAAGTAGCCGTTTTGTGTCTGTGAGAGAGTTTGCAGGTCAGTTAGTTCAACATTTTATGGGATGATTTGTTTTTTCTTAACATGACAAAGACGATGCAAGGAATTGGCAAAATGCATAATTTAAAAGGATCCTAGAGTATCACGTCTACTTTTCTGCTGATGTGGAAACCTACCTACGTCTTAGATCTAGGCCTAGATACTCCGTGAAATGAAAGCCGTGTTTTAGATTGAAATCATAGTTCTCACTTCTGAGCAGTTCTAGATTTGTTTGGGCTATGAAGTAACAAACAGTTAGCCCTCTGAGGCACAAAATTATGCTATGTGATACTTTCATTTTAATAGCCTTCATGACAACTGTTATTCTTGTTAAAATAGTCTGCGATACTTTTTATGTAATTGAATATTATTTTGTAAATCTGTTACTAAACAAACAAATAACCATACAGTGAAAGTCCCGGTAGACTTCGGTTGGTAAATCAGTCCTTTCCACTGTGTTCACATCTACAGTCTGCTATATTGTTATTGTTTGGCGTTCCCAGCCCTAACACTGTGAGGGAATTATGCGCTATCCCTATTTCACCACACCTTGGAATGCGCAGTGCCAATTTTAGTCAACAATGAGAACGTTGCTTGCACGGCTGTTCTCTAATGCCACAAGCAACCCGGTTCCACCTTCAGACGATTTTTCTCTTCTGTAGTGAAGAATACCGGGTTTTTTTAGGCGAAAATTTTGTCAAGTTGAAGACAGTCTCAACACAACATTTCAAAGCAGAACATCCTTTCAATGTGAGCCATGGCACTTCGCTGATGTCAAAAGCTATAAGGTTTTGCAACTAAGGAAGAAGTGTTCGTTTTCTTACATCTATCAACTTATTCATGCAAAGTGTTCGTCTGTATAGTCATGCAATGTATTTAGATATTTTCGCAAATTCGAATGACTATCTACACCTGTAACTTCATTCATGTTGGCGCAGACCAAAGTTTCTACAGCGACTGATGTACGCCGAGTGCGGAGGCCAAGCTTAAAAAAATACTATGTTGTAAAATGTTATGCCCAGATGATGTTCAGCGGTGCCGAGCTCTTAACACAACAACTTGCACTCTTTCTTCGGAAGGAGAAAAAAAAATCCCTTGAAATCTAGTATGGCTGCCTATGTGGTGAATCGCTTGAAAAGAGTCATAATGCAAACTTCTCATTTAATGAGTAGGCTACTTACGGTCTCACAGT
>CM060319.1:35303264-35308264 GCA_030674155.1 Stramonita haemastoma
CACGCAGCTCCCTGCCTGGGCGGTCTCAACTGGACAGAGACTGCCGGTCAAGCCTTGGCCTTCCACAACCACCTGAGACTGACCAACGTCAGCAATGTGGAGGACTGCAAGAACGCCTGTCTGATGCAGGCAGACTTCCTCTGTCGCTCCGTGGACTACGATGCTGACCGAGCTCTCTGCATGCTCTCCAAGTACCGCCTCTCCGATGCACCAGACTTACGCTCTGCGTTTCGAGCAGAACATTGTGCACTATGACTGGTCTTGTGCTGATGGTAGGATGTTTTTGTGTTGTTGTGTTGTGATTTGTGGGGTGTGTGGTTTGGGGTAGGGGTAGTTGGGGGGTGTGGGAGGGGGGGGGGGTGTGGGGGGGGGTGGGTGGGGTGTGTGGTGTGTGGTGTGTGTGTGTGTGTGTGTGTGTGTGTGTGTGGTGTGTGTGTGTGGTGGTGTGGTGTGTGTGTGTGTGTAGTAGGGGGGTGTGGGGTGTGTGTGTGTGTGTGTGTGTGTGTGTGTGATGATGGTGGAGATGAGAGAGAGAGAGTGAGGGTAGAGATGAGATGAGAGGGAGCAGGAGAGAGAGAGAGCTGAAGAAAGGACAAGATACGCTATTTTTTCACCATTTTAACCCTTTAGTTACACAGAACGCGCGCACGCGCCCACACACACACACACAACACACACCACACACACACACACACACACACACACACACACACACACACACACACACACACACAATACCCCCCTCCCCCCCCCCCGTACAGACCACACCCACCACCACCACCCCCATACAAACAATTATGAAAGACAAAACACAAACAAACAAACAACAATACTATAAACCATCCCTCAAAAAAAACCCTCTCTCCATACTACCTTCCTATTCTAACATCCTCCCAAAAACCTCCCAACAGATCGCTGCAAGAACGCCTACGTCCAGTGGCAGAACTACACTTTCAAGTCCACGGTGGAGAAGAATGACCAGGTGCTGACGGACGTGTGGACGCTGGAGCAGTGCCAGCGGCTGTGTCTGGCCCAGCCCACCTGCCAGGCGGTCAAGCACAACGCCATCCGCGGTCAGTGCGTGCTGACCTCCGCCACTAAGGACACCGCTAACGTCACCTGGCAAGACACCCCGCGCTGGAACTTCGCTCAGTTCAAGTGTGAAGAAAGTGAGTTGGGGTGTGTGGGAGGGTTAGGGGGGGTTGGGGGTGGGGTTGCGGGGGGTTTGTGTGTGTGTTTGTGTGTGGGGGGGGGGGTGTGAGGGTGGTGGTGGTGGGATGGGGGTGGGGGGGGTGTGAGTGGGAGGGGGTGGAGTGGGTGGGTTAGTGGGTGTGGTTGGTGTGATGGGATTTTGTGGTGGTGTGTGTGTGTGTGGTGGTTGTGGTGTGTGTGTGTGTTGTGTGTGTGTGTGTGGTGTGGGTGTGGTTGGGTGTGTGTACAATACAATACAATACAATATGATATAATACACTACACTACACTACACTCCAATACAACATTGAGGGGGCGGGACAGCTAAGTGGTCAGAGCGCTCGCTTTCACCAGTCAAGTTAAGCAGTGTTAAGCGTGGTTACCGTTGGATGGGTGACCGTTTGCGCACCTTGGCTTCAGTACAGTCCCCCGCCCACCCCACCAGTCCACCCAGCTGTAAATGGATACCTGCCCTCTTAAGGGTCAGGGAAGGTAAAGCAACGAGGGAGAGGATTATGGGCGCCGCCCTCAATATGCTGGCCCCTAGAGAAGAGGTCTCTGATGCCTCGCTCCCCTACGACCACACATGTTATGGGACACCTTTACCTTACAATACAACACAACACCACACACAACACAACACAACACAACACAATAATTCCCAAGCTTCCCAAAACAAACAAAAAAACAACAACCGCAACTTGTATACAATGTGCATGTGTCTGTTTCTAACTTCAGGATCCACAAGCAGTCGCTCCACACTGCAAGTGAAGAGCGTGAAGGTGGAAGCCACGTTCGGAGGCCCCGGCAAGGACACGTTCCGCTGTGTATACCCTGCCCTGACCGAGGACAACCTGCTGGCCCAGGTGCTGTGGAACGTGGACGGGGTGTGGCTGAGTGACAGCATCACGCAGGGCAGCCAGGTGCTGCCCCCAAACAGGTCCACCCTCAAGGACGGCTCCACGGTAAGCTCAGCTAAGCTCAGCCAGTAGTAGTACAGTCCTGTGTGTGTGTGTGGAACAGATGATGACAAGATTTACAACAACAACAAAAAACAACAACTTGCATACACACGGGATTGGATGTAAAAAACAACAAAAAACATATGGGTGTTTATTCTGTTATTCTAAATAATTATTCTGTTATTCTAAATATAAAAGAATATAAAAATAAATAAATAAATGAATAAATAGATAAGTAATAAAATAAATGAATTCCATTATTCTCGATGTAAAAGAATCAACAAATAAAAATAAATAAAAAATAAATAAATAAATAAATAAATAAGTAAATAAATAAATAAATGAATAAAGGAATGAATGAATGAATAGATAAATAAGCCAGCTAGCTTTAGCTTCAGCTTCAGCTCTGCCTTGCGAGTTGAGTTAAATAGCTTTTATTCAGAAAATGAGAATGCGCATTGAAAGCAAACAGTGTTTGGGAGTTATAGCAACAATAAGCTTGGAGCTTAATATGGTGTGAGGGAGTTGACTTTGTTAGTGTTGGTGGTGGTGGTGGTGTATACCGCTGCTACTGTGGTTGTATTTAAAGGGGGAGGCAAAGTAAGGGGGCGGGAGGAGGGGGGTTAAGAAGGAAGAGAGAGAGGGGAGGGGGAACGGAAAGAGAGAGAGAGAGAGAGAGAGAGAGAGAGAGAGAGAGAGATAGAGAGGACGAGAGAGAGAGAGAGAGAGGGAGGGTGATGGAGGAGGTGAGAGAGAGAAGGAGATAATGTTGTTGTTGTTGTTCATGATGATGAGGATGACGTTTTGTGCACGGCCAGATATATATATATATATATATAATATATATATATATATATAATATATATATATATAATATAATATATATATGTTATATTATATATATATATATATATAATATATATATATATATATATATATATATAGTGTGGTGTTGTGTGTGTGTGTTGTGTGTGTGTGTGTGTGTTGTGTGTGTTATGTGTGTGTGTGTGCGTGTGTGTGTGTGTGTGTGTGTGTGTGTGTGTGTGTGTGTGTGTGTGTGTTTAACTCTATTCTTGATTCAACATATTTATTCTGTAGAAATTGTGGAGGCAATTTCAATCTCTTAATCCAAGGCTGTGATTATCAACAACAAAAAACAATGTCAATGCTACTCTGTGTGCAGATCTCCTGTGCTGTCAGTGTCTGCAGAAACGGTTCGTGTAAAGACACCCGCGGCCCTTTGGCTGTGGCAGAGAACTTCACAGCAGAGTTACAGGTATGACGGTTTAAAATGTGTAACATTCAGGACAAATGATTATTTTGTTGGCATAATGATTGCAAATACTGTATAGGCGTTTCAATCTCAATCAATCAATCAATCAATCAATCGATCAAATTTTTTATTTCCAGATGGTACATTGAACCAATGGTTCCATGCATTACAGCGCACAAATCCCCATTCATTCAGTTCAAGAGTGCTATATTATTTAACACGCCCTTTCCTTTTTGCCTTGTCTTAAGTGTAGTCAGTTCCTGCTATAAATGGCACTGGCTGGGATGGGATATGGGTGGATCAATTAGCAGCTGAGAGGATCTGAAATTGGGGAAATTAACAGCTGTTGCATGCTAAGTTTTTGGGAGTGTAGAGTTTTACATGGTAAGTGTATTTGCCAGACTAAGGATTAAATTTTGTTATGGACTTCACTGTGTTTTCCGAACTAGGAATATAACTACTTTCTTTTGATGTATCAACTTATAACATTCGCCGAAGTCAGAATGCTGTTACCATAATGGTGGGCAACAATTTAACCATTGGTGAACCTCTGAGCTATGGTCAAGAAACGAAAAAAATAAGAATTTCATGAAAACTAATGGGAGGTTCATTTGAGATTGTGCAAATTACATGCAAAACATAAAGTATGATGAAATGTCCCCAGTCTAGCTGAAATAATTAAGAAAATTCTTTGTACATATTTCTAGCTCTTTTGATATCCTGAGTTTCTGTGGGGTTTTTTAATGCTATAGATAATTGCATCTTTGAAACCTAATTTGCACCAAAGTTAAAATGAAAGAAAGTAAAATTTTCTTAGCTCTTAATGTCCTTAGCCGTAAAATCTAACACGAAAAAAAGCCATACACAGAACGATGTGTACAGTTATTTTCTTCATTCAAATGTAAGACCACACACACACACACACACACACACACACACACACACAACACCACACACACACACACACACACACACACACACACACAACACACACACACACACACACACACACACACAACAACACACCACACACACACACACACACACACACATACACACAAACACACGCAACACGCAACACCAACACCACACACACACACACACACACACACACACACACACAACACACACACACACACACACACACACACACACACACACAACACACACATACGCACACACACAAACATACAAAAACAACAAACAAACAAACCAAACAATAGTCCCAAACAACAACACCACCACCACCAGCAAACAACCCAGCCATGGGTTTTTCGAGGCAGATGCAAAATGCTGTGCAATATACACGCTTGATTATTATTTTCTGATGCTGTGCAGGTGGTTGGGGAGACCAGTATGACCCTGACGGAAGGAACCAGCGGGGCCATGGTCAGTGTGCAGGCCACAGCCCCTCCCTATGTCCTGTGCAGAGACAAAGTGACCGGGTCAGACCAGTGTGTCATTCAGCTACAGGTAGGGGGGTGTGGTTGTTTTACTTCACACTGGGAGAGATCCATGTGTGTGTGTGTGTGTGTGTGTGTGTGTGTGTGTGTGTGTGTGTGGTGTGTGTGTGT